>OY856188.1:75318499-75755999 GCA_963693315.1 Diogma glabrata
GTCCAAGTCCAAGTCCAATTCCAAGTCCAAGTCCAAGCCCAAGTCCAAGTGCAAGTCCAAGTCCAAGTCCAAGTCCAAGTCCAAGTCCAAGTCCAAGTCCAAGTCCAAGTCCAAGTCCAAGTCCAAGTCCAAGTCCAAGTCCAAGTCCAAGTCCAAGTCCAAGTCCAAGTCCAAGTCCAAGTCCAAGTCCAAGTCCAAGTCCAAGTCCAAGTCCAAGTCCAAGTCCAAGTCCAAGTCCAAGTCCAAGTCCAAGTCCAAGTCCAAGTCCAAGTCCAAGTCCAAGTCCAAGTCCAAGTTCAACTCTTTAACAAATTCAAGGTCAAAGTCAAAGTCATAGTGAAAATCAAAATCAAACCCAAAGTCAAAATAAAAGTGATTAGCGTAAAAGAAACATGAATTTAAATTCTTTACCAGAAATTTATTTGTCAACCAACCATTTCAAATCACCAAATTAAGGGTAACCACAAAAATTTTTTTATGTAAAATCATAAAAACAGATAACACAACAACATCATTAAACATTAAATTATGTCAAAAGAATTTCGTTTTATAAAACTTTTAAATTATTTATTCTCCCCATGGCTACAAATTAAAACTGTCATTTAAAATAATTCTAACCACAAAACCACTTGAAAACTAATCAAAATCCAAAATACTTATAAAATCAAACAAAACAGCACAAAACAAAAAAGGAAAAATTAAATGTAACTCAAGAAAATACTATACGTATATAGATTCAGAAGACAGAATCCCTATACACATAATCGAGCCCACTAACGAAAAAAAAACATATTTGCCATTTTTATTTTCGTTGTTAAAACTAGGATGAGAAAAGGAAAATTTATTTACACAAAAAAGGGATCTACCTACATGACTTTTCTAGAATTATCCTGTTTGAATAAATTTAAGAGAAAACGAAAATAATGAAGGTTTACCGGGAATATTAAAAGAAGCAATTGTAAGTGATAGATTTTGGATCTTTATTATAAATTTTAGATAACGTTTTTCTCAATATTGCTTTTAAATTGGGAACGTGACTTTTAAAGGCTCAATGATTGATTTTCGTTTGAAAGGAGTAAATTAAAATTGATTTGGTCTTATTTAGATAGTGGAATAGATGTTATTTATTGCAACATGTTCACGGCGTTGTTATTTTCAGATTATTGATTTAGTTATAAAGTAAAAAGATTGATGATTTATTATAGACAACTAAAAGGAGGGCGAGTGATAATTATCAACACCCCAGTTGTAAAAATCAACGGCAAATCAGTAAATATTGATATATTGACAAAGCAAGGTATGGGCTATGGATTGAATTGGTTTGGTAAATTATTTATTGGTTAGTCAATGGGAATACCTTATTTGTAACGACAAAAAATCTATTCATTAGACATTTTCTTGTAAAATCTAAAACAAACAGTCCTCACAATAGTCGTGCTTCATCTCTTATTTTCAAATAGTTTGGGATTCACTTCATAAATAATATCTGACCATATACAACGTTCCACTGTATAAATACATTCATATTACAGTTTACTAGATCACCTTTTATTTCCCCTTCAAAACATTTAGCATATTACTATATTTAAATTGTTTTTTTTTCTAATTTCTTTTGTACCAACGATGAAACAAACATATTTTGCTTAAACTATAATCAAAATAAAGTAAATTGATTCTGCGCAGGGGCGTTGTTGTTAAAGTCATCAATAGGTGATCCATTTGGTGTTGTTTTAACGGAAATGTTATCGTATTATGAATAATTGGTAAATTATGAACAACCTTATTATAGATATCTTTATTTCATATTTTTTTTTTGTTTTTTGAATTAACTTTTTTTGATTTTATTTATTTTTAAAATGTTTGTGCAACACCCAAACAAATATCGGTGTTTAACACCGCAACGACGGCGTGGCTGCCCAGCCAGCCTTTGGAGCCCTTTCATCACAGTAGTTGGTTTGTAAAGAAGACGAATGTGGGGGCTAAAACTCGTGGTCTTTTTAGGTTAGGAATGGGAGGACTCGGCATCTGGTTTGTAGATGCAGACATTTCGGCTGAAATCTGGACCGGCTGCTAAGTTTCTCTTATATTTGGGAGGTTTTAGAGAGTGGATTTTTGAACTTTAGACCTACGTTCATTCTAAGCCTTACATATCGTTTCTGGGGAGATCTCGAGTTCGATTTTCTTTTTTCGGTCCTCCTTTAACAATACCTTAACTTTTCTCATACAGGTTTTTAGGTACATGTCGATTCTGTGTCGGGAAGATTCTATTATTAATAAAAACATAAATAAATAAATAAATGTTTTTTTACAAGATTAAATAAATTTAATGACCTTATCGACAAAGGACCTTATCGACATAAGCGAGGTGATTGTTGGTTGATACAACAACATTTTCTACAGAGCCTGATAAATCGTATTAAACATTACGTACACCGAACGGAACGATTGGGAGACAAGGAGTAAATTGTTTTCAACCGAAATTTTGCCACAAAGTATCTGACCAGGGCTTATGATGGCGTTAACTCTTTGCTTCTTCAACCAGCAGAAGGTGGAAGAAGAAAGGATAAACCAGTGTCGAAGTGTTAGGATTCTTATCAGGAACCCATGAGAAGATCAACTCTTGTGCATCTGGAACCAGCGTTGCAAGTCAATGATCCATCGTTAGGCCCACCTCTTTATCAACATGTGGCAACGGCAAAAGCAGTACCAGAACCAGTAGTACAGCATGAAGGGTACCAACATAATCGGGACTTGAGTCAATTTTATTTAATTGGCTTCCTCTATTTTCGGAGGATGGATCATCACCTGATGCTCACCAGTTCATACATCAAAATTCAGCGGATGTGCGAAGGGTTAGGGTGGACTTGGACGATTTAAGGTCCATTGTTCCCCGAAACCTTCGTGTGGCTGCTGATAAATACTATTTAAGTCTTACTCATGACTAGCAGGTATAACCTACCCGGTACTCAGAGAGACTATATTACGTACGTTTAGTACCCTTGATAGATGATAAAGCTGTACTTAGAGCACTGCTAAGCAGTAATCAGAAGCCAAAGGTTTACACGATTACATCATGGAGGTCAGCGCGCTTAACAAACGAATCTCTCAACCATTTTCGGAAAGGGAGGTGATTGAGAACGTAAGAAAAAATTTAAGGATTTAAAAAACTCTACTGTTGGTAGCCAATGTAGCTACTCTGGAACACCTGCGGATGTTATGTAAGAAATTTGAGAAACTATGGTCATCTCTGGCAACATCATCAAGGATAGTTGGGCAACTAAGGATGAGTGAAATCCTACCAAGTACCAACTGATGTATACCAAACCCAAGTCATCTCGACAGAAGTAATAGACACAGTTTCGCCAATTTCAAGCCAATGGTCGGCAATTAACTCACACAATGAATCAAATTCCACCTCAGTTCAAATTCCGATACGACGAAAAAAAATTTCTTTAAAACGCCTCGAACGTTTTTGACGTTATCTAAAGTTGCGAAAAAATCTCAATAGGGCTTTTGTCCCTTCTATTATTTCTGAACTAAATTATTCTAGAACGCATACATACGTCAATATCTTTAATAAAAATGTATATGGCCTTCTAGATAGTAAAGTCGCTATCAGAATTCTAGGGATAAATTCATTGGAATTGTTAAACTACACCTCATTTTATATCGTAAATTTTCATCTACCATCCACACAGCGGATGGCACACGTAATCAAATTTTGGAATATGACGACTTATATATCTCTTTTAATGGATTCACAAAATCGTTTTTCCTATGTTGTCTCAAGTCTGAAAGAGGAGCTGTGCCTGGGTATCGATTTCTGGAGGGACTTTGGTGCCACTCCTTTAATTGTTGGTGAACTGATTTCGAGTGTTCGAACCCTTCATAGTTGCGGTGATTCAATTTACGAAGAGCTTTATCAGGCGAATCAGTTAGCGAACAACAGATCCTGCGTACAACTTCATATGGTAGCTGCGTTCAAGAAATTCCAACAGCAGTATAATCTACGGAAGCAACCACGGACTTTTGGCCACAACAGCGAGTTTTGGTACGACAACATCGCTTAAGTGATACTGTGAATAAATTATTAAAGACGGCTTCTAAGTTTTTATCAGCCATAATAGAATGCAATGTTGGTAGGGTCCGGTACAAATGTAAGAATTTAGATGGTAAGGCCATGAGGACTTACCATGCTAAAGACATTAAATTATGACAGTCCTCTTAATTTTACATTCATGTGAAATTATTTTGTAATATTCTTCTTAATTATAGGTTTCTGTTAATTTATTTAACTTATTAATCTTTTTATTCTTTTCTAGGTCTTTTGTTAAATTAATTTTTTTTATTATTTTACTTAATTTTTCTACTTCCTGTAATTTTTTTATTATTATTACCTTTAGTTATATTCCTTTTTAGCCTGATTGGTTTAATAAATAATCCAATATGCTTAACATAGCAACGTGTTCCGGTTAGATCAGTGCCGCTTAAGACTGATTTTTTTTTCTTCATTCTGCGCTTATTCATTTCCGATTTCCCTACCAAAATTTTTACTATTTTTTAATAGTCTTCAGTCTTCATTGATTCTTTATGTATCTGAATGTGAATATTGGTACTTGAGGGCACTGTCCAATAAAAGTTTTAGGTAATTTTTTGTATTTTTTTTTTTGAGAACCTGATGCGCTTAGAAGGAGATAATGCTTTAATCTGCCACAAACAATTGCTGTACGATTGCTGGACTCCCAAGCGTGGGACGTTATTTCATGGTCGTGATAGTCAATCTTTTTATCCTTTATTACAAAAGAACTTATTTAATTTTTCCATCTCCACTATCATTTGACTCATTTGTATATACTTACCAACCTTGTATTCCGACTTTGGGTGGTTTTCGTGCTGAGACCCAGTGTTTCTCAACTGGGGGATTTTTTCGAGACATGACAAGTAAAACGATAATTTAGTAATGCTGTTCAACAAGCCCTCCGTTTCTACGGTCAAGGGTACGGGTGCAAGTGATAGTCGGTAACATCAATAATTTATTTTTTCAACTTTTTCATCTTAATACACTTAGCTGTTATGTGGTTATCTCGTTGTAAGCACTAATTTGGTCTAATTCAATTCGGGTTCTTTCTTGCCATTTTCAAATTCGGTCTTCTCGATTAACTATCAAATAGTGTATTTATCAACACAATTTTCATTAATTTGAGCTTTGTAACGACCAAAAAACCTATTCATTAGACAATATTTTTTAAAGTTGAAACATACAGTTCTCACAATATGTATGCCTTTATCTCTTATTTTCAAATAGAACTAAATTGATTATGCGCAGGTGCGTTGTTGTTAAAGTCATGAATATAACGACAAATTTGGTGTCGTTTTAACTGGAATGTTATCGTAATATGAATAGTTGGTAAGTTATGAAGGATCTTATTGTTTTGATTTAATAACTTTTCTATGTCGGTTTCATCATTTGTTTATGCATGTGTGAATTTCTATTGTGCATGTTAATTTTTTCCGGTTAGAATGAGAAAACCTAATCACAATGACTGAGATAAATGGAAACCGCTTTAAGGCTGGTCAATGTGTAAAACCTTATTGATATATAAAATTCAGTTCTAGTTTTGTATCGGAACGGATACCTGTGTTTTTCATAATACTATATTTTTTAGATACAATATATTATTAATTATAAATAATAGTGTTATTTGATTTGAAATCAGAAAAAAAAAACTAAAAGCAAAAAAACAATTGGCAAATTAGAAGAAAAGAAAAATTATTAATAATGTGAATTTCTTTTGTGTTAAATTTGAAATAAAATTATTATATGTGAAACAAAAACTCAATATGTATAATTAATAATAGTGAAATATATGATGTAAAATTGTGTCAAAAATATTAATTTCAAGTTTTTCTTTGATACAGTTTTGTTTGTAGAAAAATAAAAGGATTGTTGTAAATTGATTATCTTATAATTAGTTGTTGAAAACTGAAAATCAAAAGAAACAGTACAACGGGTTAGAAGAAAGGTGATTTTAAGTATTATCTTTTGGTAATGCCATGCATTTTTAACAAGAGGAAGTTTCGGCATTTGTTTCTGGATTAAAAGGGTGTTGTGTTATAAAGTAGATGCATTATCTTCAACTGCTGTGAAACAAGGTTATACTAGTTGTGGACTGTGAGAAAAGAATTTGGTGAACCAGAACCAGATTAGTTGATCAATTAAATAAATTGAATTAGAGATTTTCCTGGGGCAGAGGCCATGTGTTGATTTTGTTTTTTGGGGTTATGTAGCCACTAAACCTGAGAAAGCATCTATTTGTCGAGTACAAAATAAACTCAAATAAACAACAATCACTAGTCAGTCATTTATTTGATTATTAAACACATACAATTTGGTTTATATGTGTTCTCGAACACAAACTACCTCGAGCGCAAAGAACAAATATTTTGTTGGTTTTCCTTTTTTAATGATGTTTGCTCATGGTTTTTATACTCTGGCATACAAAATTTATTCACATATTATAATTTGTGGGGATGTAACTACTAAACCTGAGAAAGCTTCTATTTGCCGGGTAGAAAAAAAAAATCAAATAAGCAACAATAACATGCAACAGAAAGTGATTCATTTAATTTTTTGAACACCCACAATTTTCAAAGTATATATATTATTCGTTTCTAACAAAAACTACCTTGAGTGCAAAGAACAAATATGTTTTTGATAATTTTCTTATAATGATGTTTACTTCTTGGTTGTTATACTCTGGAATAAAAAATTTACTAGCTTCAAAAATGTCCAAAATGTGGGGACGTAACGACTGAACCTGAGATAGCTTCTAGTTGCCGGGTACAAAATAAAATCTGCATTTTTTTTTGTGCAAATCACCAGAGAATAAAATGTCTTTCCTCTTAATTGATCTGCTTCACTCCAAACCTCAGTTTGCTTACTTCCATATATTGTAAACTTTGTACCAAAACCATATTTATACTATGCAAATTTTCAGACAGATGCATTATTTCACGAATTTTCACCAAACATTTTCAATTTTGTATTTCGCAATAAAAAAACTTTAAAAATAATTTTCTTTACTTCTCGTAATCAATAAAAAAATATTAAACTTATTTTTACAAAATTTCCGTTTTTGTTTTCTGTTTCCATTTTTTATTACTGTAAAATTTCAACTAAGTTTCTTTTCTTATGCTCACATGTCAAAAATATGAAATCAAATAGGAATTTAACTTTATACAAAAAAATTGAAATTGAAATTTGAATTTTCCTAGTTTGTTTTCTAACTATAACAAGGATCTATGTAAAGTTTTTTGTTTGCATAAACATAAATAATTTAAATTTTTGGAATCTTTTTTGCTTTTTATTTCCCTTAGGTGTTGATATTTTTTGTTTGTGTCAGACAAAAAAATTGAATTTTGTTGTTGAAAATTATAGAACATAATGGACCTTGGAAAATAGGAAGAACATTTTAATGTTTATTGAATGAAACATATGGTGGCAAGTGTTAGCAATAAATTACGATAATCTTTGTTTAGTTGAATATAATATCAAACAAAATAAATTAAGTAAAAAATAAATAATGAGCTTTGATACCGCATAATCTTTAAACTCATTATCTACCAGATTAAATGACATAAATTATTCACGCGACTTGGATCATTCATTCAGAGTTGTAAGAAAAAAGTAATCAGTGTATTTTCTTTTATCAAACGAATTTAAATTCAGGAAAAAATAAAAGTCCTTTTTCTATTTGTCTTTGAACAATCAAGATAGTAAATAACGTCAACAGTTATAAAAAAAAGCTTACGACGGTCAACAATGAACTGGAAAATTATATATTCCAGATTTGTTTGATTGGATTTAAATCTTTCGAATACTCGTGATTTTCAAGTTGTTTTGTTTGAAATATTCATTTACATAAGAAAGGATGTAAAAACGTTAACTAATATAACAAGTTAAGCAAGACGGCAGTGATAGAGAAAGTAGTATTACAAGACCGATATTTGAAATTAAGCTGAATAATCCCTGAGCCCACGACAATTTCATGTGATGATTACCACATATTTTATACTTCGTGAGGGACCTACCCTTGAAGGGTCCGAAAACTTTTGTTCTGCCATTTTCCTCGATTCGGTCGCTTTTGCGTTCGGCAAACTCCGAAAAATGCCGATTGCCCTGGATTTTGTCAATTTTTGTTTTTTTTTTAACTGTTGGGGTTGGAAATTTGATTAAGAACACGAGGATAACCTTGTCCGACAAAAATTTGACTGCTTTTGTTTAGTCCGACAACCCAAACATACCAAAATGCCAGTTGTCGGACTCGACAATAGCAGACACATTTTGGTCAGACAAGCTTACCCTCTTGTTCTAAAACAAATTTTCGTACTCGACAGTAGCAGTCACATTTTGGTCAGACAAGCTTACCCTCGTGTTCTAAAACAAATTTTCAACCCAAACAGTTAAAAAAAACAAAATGTGGTAGCACCTTTACAAGATCGCGGGCAATCGACATTTTTCGGAGCTTGGCGAACGAAAAAGCGGCCGATTTGAGGAAAACCACAGAACAAAAGTTTTCGGGCTCGTCAAGGACAGGAGTCTCACGAAGTAGAAAATATGTGGTAATCATCACATGAAATCGGCGTGGGCCCAGGGATTAGAAAACTGACACAATCCTTATTTAAGTTACAGAGGTTAACCTTGCTACAAAATCAAAATTAATGTACGTAGAAAGAAAGAAATTTATTAATTCATCACGACAATCTGCATCGTCCATTCTTATTCGTTTTTTAGAATCAAATTTTGTTTTCACTGTTACAGTGATGTCAGGAATCTACTCAAGTTTTTAACCCGTAGTACAAAATGTTCCAAACATAAGAGCCTTCATAGAGACAGATTAAATTAACGAAACCTATTTTTGAGTTTGTTTATATAATTTATTTAACCATTTTATCAACAAATTTAAGAAATTTAAATCTAAATAAACTAAAGCATGCTATTTCCAATTTCAACTTGGTATTCAAACAATTTAAAATTGTACAAAATTTAAATTGAAGATGGCGTGCTTAATTTAGATTTTATTTTTAGATTTTAGTTTGGAGTTGTATGTAATAAATATCACTCAAATCATTAAAACATATGAATCCCCTAGACATAGTTTTGATAATCCGAGTATGCACGATTGTTTGAAATCGTTTGTAGTATTTTATCGTAATGATATATATTTAAAAAAAAAAATTTTCACTCAAAAACTAAAAAAATGTACAGTTGAGCAAACAATTGAAAAATGTTTGATCCCAGAAACTACAAACGAGGTAAATGATTGTAGTAAAATTTTTTGTTTGTCATAGCAATTAATATCACTCAAATCATTAAAACAGGTGAATCCTCTATACACGGTGATAATTTTAATGATCAAAGTATTCAAGATTGTTCGAAATGGTTTGAGGTATTTTATGGTTATGATAAATATTGTTGGAAATTTGATTCACTCAAAAAATAAAAAATGTACAGTTGAGCAAAAAGATGAAATATTCTTTTGATATCAGAAACTACAAACGACGTAGATGATTGTAGTAAAAGTATTTTGTTTGTAGTTGTAATAAATGTCACTTAAATCATCAAAATAGGTGAGTCACCTGCACACAGTGATAATTTTGATAATCGGAGTATACAAGATTGTTCAAAATCGTTTGTAGTACTGTGTACTAATGATAAATATTTTTGGAAATTTGTTTTTCACTCAAAAAATAACAAAATGTATAGTTGAGCAAAAAGTTGAAATATTCTTTTGATATCAGAAACTACAAACGACGTAGATGATTGCAGTGAAATTTTTTGAATTGTAGTAGTAACTAATATTACTCAAATCATCAAAACAGGTGAATCACCTATACACGGTGATAATTTTGATGATCCAAGTATTCAAGATTGTTCGAAATCATTTGTAGTATTTTATAGATATGATAAATATTGTTGGAAGTTTGTTTCACTCAAAAAAATGTACAGTTGAGCAAAAACATGAAATATTCTTTTGATATCAGAAACTACAAACGACGAAAATGATTGTCGTAAAAATTTTTTGTTTGTAGTTGTAATAAATGTCACTTAAATCATCAAAATAGGTGAGTCACCTCCACACAGTGATAATTTTCATAATCTGAGTATACAATATTGTTCAAAATCGTTTGTAGTTATTTGTAGTAATGATAAATATTTTTGGAACTTTATTTTTCACTCAAAAATAACAAAATGTACAGTTGAGCAAATAGTTGGAATATTCTTTTGATCTCAGAAACCACAAACGATGTTGATGATTGTATTAAAATTATTTTGTTTGTAGTTGTAATAAATAACACTCAAATCATCAAATCAGGGGATTCCCCTACACACTGTGATAAGTTTGATAATCCGAGTATACAAGATTGTTCGAAATCGTTTGTAGTATTTTGTAGTAATAATAAATAATTTTGCAAATTTTTCTGTAGCCAAAATAATTTAAGATGTACAATTGAGCAAAAAGTTGAAATATTCTTTTGATCTCAGAAACTACAAACGACGTAGATGACTGTAGTAAATTATTTTTTTAGTAGTAATTAATAAAATTCAAATCATCAAAACATGTGAGTCACCTGCACACAGTGATAATTTTGATAATCCGAGTATACAAGATTGTTCAAAATTGTTTGAAGTATTTTGTAGTACTGATAAATATGTTTGTAAATTTGTTTTTTACTCAAAAAATAACCTAATGTATAGATGAGCAAAAAGTTGAAATATTCTTTTGATCTCAGAAACTACAAACGATGTTGATGATTGTAATAAAATTATTTTGTTTGTAGTTGTAATAAATATCACTCCAATCATTAAAACAGACGAGTCATACTTACACATATTGATAATTTTGATAATCCAAGTATACAGTATACAAGATTATTTGAAATCTTTTGTAGTATTTTGTAGTAATCGTAAATATTTTTGGAAAATTTTTTTTTCACTCAAAAAATAAAATTATGAACAGTTGAGCAAGAAGTTGAAAAAATCTTTTGATCTCAGAAACTATAAACGACGTAGATGATTGTACTATAATTTTTTTGTTTGTAGTTGTAATAAATATCACTTAAATCATCAACACAGGTGAGTTACCTCCACCCAGTGATAATTCGGATAAAACAAGTACATATACAAGTTTTTTTGTTTAGAGTTGTAATAAATATCATTCAAATCTTTATTACAGTTGATTCCCTTACACACGATAATAATTTTGATAAGCCGAGTAAACAAGATTGTTCGAAATCGTTTGTAGTATTTTAATCATAAATATTTTTGAAAAAATTTTTCTTCACTCAAAATATAAACAAATTTACAGTTGAGCAAATTGTTGAAATATTCTTTCGATCTGGGAAACTACAAACGACGTACATGATCGTAGTAAAAAAATTTTTGTCTGTAGTTGTAATAACTATCACTCAAACCATCAAATTAGGTTATTCCCCTACACACAGTGCTAAGTTTGATAATCCAAGTATACAAAATTGTTCGAAATCGTCTGTCGTATTTTGCAGTAATGACAAATAGTTTTGAAAACTTTTTTCTGCAGCCAAAAAATTTAAAATGTATAGTTGAGCAAAAAATTTAAATATTCTTCTGTTCTCAGAAACTACAAACGACGTCCATGGTTGTAGTACATTTTTTTCTAGTTGAAATAAATATCACTCAGATCACCAAAACAGTTTAGTCACCTACACGCAGTAATAATTTTGATAATCCAAATATTCAAAATTGATCGAAATCGTTTGTTATTTTTTGTACTAATGATAAATAATTTTGGAAATATTTTTTTCACTCGAAAAATAAAAAGTTGAGAGTTAAGTGAAAAGTGTTAATATTCTTTTGATCTCAGAAACCACAAACGACGTTGATAATTGTAGTAAACAAATTTTTTATTTGTAGCTGGTCAATTTTTGGCATAAATTTATATTTTTAAATTTTCTGGCTACAAAAAAACTTCTAAAAATATTTATCAGTACTACAAAAAACTACAAACGGTTTAGAACAATCTTGTATACTTGGATTATCAAAATTATCACTGTACGTAGGGGATTTACCTGTTTTAGGGATTTCAGTGATATTTATTAAAACTACAAACAAAAAATTTGTAGTTTTTAAGATCAAAAGAATATTTCAACTTTTTGCTCAACTGTACATTGTTTTTTTTGAGTGAAAAAAAATTTCCAAACATATTTATCATTACTACAAAATACTACAAACGATTTCGAACAATCTTGTATACTCGGATTATCAAAATTATCACTGTGTATAGGGGAATCACCTGCTTGATGAATTGAGTGATATTTATTACAACTGCAAACAAAAAATTTCACTACAATCATCTAAGTCGTATGTAGTTCTGAGATCAAAAGATATTTCAAAGTTTTACTCAATTGTACATATTTTTATTTGTTGAGTGAAAAAAAATTTCCAAAAATATTTATCATTACTAAAAAAACAACAAACGATTTCGAATAATCTTGTATATCCGAGTATCAAAATTATCACTGAGTGTCGGGGATTTCCCTGTTTTATGGATTTGAGTGATATTTATTACAACAACAAACAAAAAAATTTACTACCATCATCTACATCGTTAGTTGTTTCTGAGATCAAAAGAATATTTTAACTTTTTATTCAACTATACATTTTGTTATTTTTTGAGTGAGTTTTGAAAACAAAATTTCCAAAATATTTATCATTACTACAAAATACTCCAAACGATTTCTAACGGTTTTATATACTCAGGTCACCAAAAATATCACTGTGTATAGGGGATTCACCTGTTTTGATGATTTGAGTGATATTTATTACAACTATAAACAAAAAAATTTTACTACAATCATCTACGTTGTTTGTAGTTTCTGAGATCAAAAGAATATTTCAACTTTTTGCTCAACTGTACTGTAGATTTTGTTATTTTTTGAGTGAAAAAAAATTTCCAAAAATATTTATTATTACTACAAAATGCTACAAACGATTTCGAACAATCTTGTATACTCGGATTATCAAAATTATCACTGTGTAGTGTGTATAGAGGATTTACCTGTTTTAATGATTTGAGTGATGTTTATTACAACTACAAACAAATTTTTTTACTAAAATCATCTACGTCGTTTGTAGTTTCCGAGATCAAATGAATATTTAAACTTTTTGTTTAACTGCAAATTTTGAAATTTTTATTTCAACACTAAAATTTTTTTAAAATATTTATCATTACTCCAAACAACTACAAACGATTTCGAACAATCTTGTATACTTGACTTATCAAAATCAACACTGTGTACAGGGAAATCACCATTTTTATGATTTGAGTGAAATTTATTACAACTTCAAACAAAAAATTTTTATTACAATCATCAACGTCGTTTGTAAAGGGTGTCTCAGTAAGAGTGCACTTTTCCATTTTAAAATAAAAACACGTATTTTATGAGAGAGTTGTGATATTTTTATTGGATTGTAAAGAAGACATGTTCCGATTAAGTATGGAATAAAATATACAGCAAATGGCCGCCACAGCTCTGATGACAGACCATTCTCTTTCAATTTTCCAGACTTTTACACAGAGATGTGGCTGTATCTCACCGATGGCGCGTTGGATCTCTCATTTGAGCTCAGGAATTGGTTTTGGTTTATTCACATAAACCCGAGATTTCACAAAACCCCAAAGAAAAAAATCGCACGGCGTCAAATCGCACGATCTTGGTGGCCAGTTGACATCAGAATTTCATGAGATAATGTGTTCTGAAAATCGTTGCTGCAATAAGTCGATTGTTTCATGCGCGGTGTGGCAGGCGGCGCCGTCCTGCTGAAACTACATGTTGTCCAGATCCATGCCGTCCAGTTAAGGCCACAAGTACTCCGTTATCACATTCCTGTAACGAATGCCGTTCACAGTCACTGCAATTTCGGCCTCATCTTCAAAAAAATAAGGTCCAATCACGCCGCCTGACCAAAATCTACACCAGAAAGTTGCTCGTTGTGGATGTATTTGTTTCTCATGGATTGCATGAGGATTTTGTGAACCCCAAATTTGGCAATTTTGTGTATTAACGTGGCCATTCAGATGAAAATGCTTTCCCCATTTTTGTAATGAGTTTTTACAATTATAACGCGTTGTTCTTTCGAAAAGCGCTCCATTTTTAATAATCGGAATAAACATAGGTGACAGCTGTCAAATTTCAGAGTTGCCACTTGCACGAAAGAAAATGATTCTAAATTTAAAAAGTGCACTCTTACTGAGACACCTTTTAGTTTCCAAAAATAATTTTCTTTTTTCGGGTTCCAAGTTCACACAGCTGTATTCTTTATACTAAGTTAACCTTTATACCTGATTTGGATTTTTGGTTCAATCAAAGCATTAAATTGTTAACTGAAATGTAATAACTGAAATGTAAATTGTTAACTGAAATGTAATACCTTTACAGATTTTTATTTTCATTTACATCAAACAAACAAAAAACCAATAAAATTTTCTTCAATCAAAATGAAATAATTTCCATATTCTTCAAATATTCTTTGAATATAAAAATTCTTTTAATCTATTTCCTGAAATTTTATAGACATTCTACTTTTAGTTTCCCCTCAATCAATATCAATGTATATTTGGCTGCAGGTAAAATATAATTTCCGTATCTGACAAATTTTTTGATTATTTGTTTCTAGATTTTTTATTAATTTTCTTTTTGATTTCTTAAATAAAAACCACAAAGAACAAAAACATTTTGACAATTCGATAGTACAACTATACTCCAATTGTCAATTAAATAGTTGATTTTTTATTCAATTAAAAGTTCGTGTAATTAATTATTCTATCCAGAATTGCCTTGAGTCGTTTTTGTTTTTCTTATCAAAAAGTTTTTCTTCTATTTTCTTTCTTTGTACGAATTCTTGTGAAAAACATTTTATTTTGGTATTATAAATAATTGATTGATTTTTGGTCAATAAAGTTTTCATGTATGTTTATATAAAAGTTTTTTTTAATTAACTTGAAGTTTATTTTTTAAATTAAGAATAATGTTTTTATTGGAATACGTTTAGTGTTTAGATAGAATAAAAACTTTGAAATAATCGTATCTTAATTTAGTTTCATTTTAATGTAATATGTTCAACCATCTGATTCCTGCAATAAAATACAATGTCTTAATACTTTTTACAAAACAATAACAAAAACCAATTTAAAATTTATTGAAATAAAACATAAAATTGTGTTTCCATTTTCAACAGATTTTATACAAATTTAAATTTTTCATTTTTCTATTGGTTCACGGTACGAAATGCAATAAATATTTAAATACGAAAAAGTGCTAAGTAAAAAGTATCAAAAAATGATCACATATAAACGTCGTAGAAAATTCTATTAAATTTTATCTAATAATAAAAATAAGCTTTTACATAAAGCGATACATTAATTCATCAGATTATAAATTTACATTTCATCAGATTATAAAATCATTAGACCATTAAAATATCAGGTCGTGGGCTCATCAGATCAACATACAAATAAACCATCCATCCTTCAGATTATAAGATGGTCAGTTTATAAGTTCATTATATTAAATCATCAGATCTTCATATTGTAAGACATCTAATTATCATTTAATTAAATTAGCAAGACAAGACAAGAATGACAAGATCAGAAAATTAGATCATTACTTTTCCAGAAAACTACATTATTAGACGTTTAGACGTTATCGGATCGATAATTAGTAAATCACATTTCATCATCAGGTCAACAGATGATGAGGTTAGGAGATGATCAGATCATCATAATATAAGATTATCAGATCATCAGATCATCGGATTATTATATCATCAGATTATTTGATCATCAGCACATTTAATTCAAATAATTCACTAGATCATCATTAGATTATCAGATTATGTGCAATAAATATGATATGTAAATTACTAGATGAGCATAGCTCAGTTGTTCTATTATATTAATAATAAAAAAAAAAGATTAGCAGATCATCAGATCAACAGATTAACATCGGATCATCAAATCATCAGATCATTGCATCATCAGATTATCAGATCATACGGTTGGCAAATCATCGCATCAACAGATCAGATACATTAAAAATTTTATCAAATTATCAGATTATTGGTTTGAAAAAAAAAACTAGAAATACCGATATAATACCAGTTTACGATATCGCTAATGTTGGTATACGAAACAACGGGATTTTTTTGGAAATTAAATAAACTCTAAACATAAAAAAATTAAAATTAAAGAAGGAGTCACAAGCTAGGAATGGTCAATCAAACCAAAATTTACGTCATCAATTTCCAATTAAACAATTAGAAAATAAAAGATTTCTTATAATTTTTTAAACTAACGATCAAATTATTTTAAGGTTAACTAAAAGAAATCGATTAATTTAGGAAGAGGTGCAGTGATAAACGATTACCACATAATCTGTTTAGAATCGTTAAAACATTTCCCTTACCAAATTTTCATAAGATGTCAATTTTAAAAGATAAGTTTGGGCGCCACTGTGTTTGGGTGCCACTATGCATTCAATACAACTAATCGTCTTTTTTATTCAAATTTACTCTCCACTGTAATGAAGCTGTTTAACCCGTACAAGCTCATTTGTCAACAAATTTCTTCTACGCGAATCAATGCATTCAATACAACTGATCGTCTTTTATTATTCATATTTTCTTTTCACTCAGTCGGGAATGTTATTTTTCTTTTGATTTGCTATCTCGTTTTGTATGCTGTTGGTTTATGAAATTTGCAGTTTTGATTTTTTTTAAAGAAACGTGTACGTGCATAGTCATGTTAACGTTATTGTGTTCAATAACAGGTTATTTTAACCTAATTTACGATAGAAAGTTCTTGAAGATAAAAAAAACTGAAGGTTTGAAAATTGCAAATATTATTTTTGAATTCATATTTTTTTATATAACAATTTAATAAAAAAAACCTTTATAAGTATAGTTTAAATTTATAGTTTCAATTGAAAAAATATTGCGACGCTGATGCATAGGCTGACTTCACCACAGCTCTGGAAACATAGTGTTCTGGATATACAATGAGCTAATATCCATCAAATACTTTAATTAAAAGCTTACCAATGTTATAGACTTCGTAGTTCTAATTATAAAAATATTAAAGAAAGCAGCAGTATCCCAAAAAAACATAAATTCTGTTGTACGAGAAAAAGAAAAAAAATTTTAACCGGAAGTGACAAACCGGAAGTTAGGATGCAGAACTGTTGTGAACCGTACTAAATGTTTATGTACCAAGATTCATCTAATTTGATTATCAGGTACAGATGTTATTGAGCTTCCAAAATAACAGAGGCTCTGAGGACCCACTACCACTTTGTTTACTATCGCTAAAAAACTAATCAGTTTCTTGCCATACATATTTGCATCTTTTTGCGATGTGTCATCAAAACTACTTAACGAACGAATGTTATATGCTTCCAACAAACATTGAAACAATAAACAGGTGTACGGGAGAACCCCAACCACTTATCCCAATATTATCCAAAAACTAATCAGTTCTTTGTCATTTAAGTCTCCATCTTTTTCCAAAATGTCCTTCAAATTGATTTATAAATGAAATCTGTATGCTCCCAACAAACTTTAAAAACAAAGTGTGAAAAGTCAGCAGTTGTATGCTAGGGGGTCTAGCCACCACTTTGATCAATGTGTCCCAAAATATGGTAATTATCTTCTCACACTAATTGGAATCTTTCCCATAAGTTTCATCATAATCACTTCATTATTGTAGGCTGTAGTGTGCATAAACACACTGAAAAAAATTGAAAATTTACAACAAAAAATTTTTTACCGGAAGTGAAAAACCGGAAGTTGGGATACAGAACTGTTGTGAACCGTACTAAATGCTCATGAACTAAGTTTCATCCGATTCGATTATCAGGTACAGATTTTATTGAGCTTTCAAAAAAACAAGTTTATTCTTTAAATTAAGAATAATATTTTTATTGGAATACGTTTAGTGTTTAGATAGAATAAAAACTTTGAAATAATCGTATCCTAATTTCGTTTCATTTTATTGTAATATGTTCAACCATCTGATTCCTGCAATAAAATACAATGTCTTAATACTTTTTCAAAAAAACAATTGACACCCCCCACCACTTTGTTCACTATCGCTCAAAAACTAATCAGTTTCTTGCCATAAATGTTTGCATCTTTTTCCAAAGTGTCATCAAAATTCGTTTACGAACGAATGTGCTCCCGTTTACGAACGCTATGTACTCCCAAAAAACATTGAAAAAATGATGACACAGTAAACAGGTGTTCGGGAGGACCCTTACCACTTATTCCAATATTATCCAAAAACTAATCAGTTCTTTGTTATTTAAGTCTCCATCTGTTTTCAAAGTGTCATTAAAATAAATTCTTAAAATCACTTCATTATTGTAGGCTGTAGTGTGCATAAAGACACTCAGAAAACTTCAAAAAAGTATACAAAAAATTTTACCGGCAGTGAAATACCGGAAGTTGGGATGCAGAACTATTGGGAACTGTACTTAATGCTCATGTGCCAAGTTTCATTCAATACGATTATCAGGTACAGATGTTATAGAGCTTTAAAAAAACAGGTTCTCCAGGGACCACACAGCATTTTGTTCACTATCGCTTAAAAACTGATCAGTTCCTTGCCGTACATGTTTGCATCTTTTTCCAAAGTGTCATTAAAATTCATTCACGAACGAATGTTTTATGCTCCCAACAAACATAAAAACATTGTGGAAAAACCCACCTGTTGTATGCTGGACTCCCAAACTCTTTATCCAATGTACACCAAAAGCTGATCAAATCTTTCTCATGTTACTTGAAAGCTTTTACCAACGTTTCATGAAAATCGATTGATAATTGTAGGGTACAGTGGGGATAAACATATGGAAAAAAAAACTTTTTAACCGGAAGTGACAAGCCGGAAGTAGGTATGCAGAAATAATGGAAACTGTACTAAAGTAAGTGTTATTATGGTTTTCTATATTATTCACTGTTTGTGTGCTTTTGTCACTTTTGAATTAAAATGCAATATTTAAAAATATACTTTTTACTGTTTATTTTTAAATTTATTTATAATAATAAAACTTCCTTATAGTAACAATTTTATTTTTATTTTTTATTTTAAAGAATATCGATTTCGACTTACGTCGAAATGTAATATGGTTAAATTTGTGTTGATATTGGTGTATTTGTGTTTTTCTATTTCCAAATGTTGGGCATATCTGGATTTTGCATAAAAAAAGAAAAGGACAAAATCTAGATAGACTGGAAGAAATAGAAATATATAAACATAAAAACAATAACAATATTTTAAATGATAAAATCAACACTAAAACTAACAAAATATATGACATAATAATAAAAAATAGCAGTTAAAATAGTATATAAGTAATAGTTTAAGCAAAAATGTAATAATAATTTAAGAACTGAGGATGACGTAAGTCGAAATCTATATTCTTTAAAATAAAAAATCAAATTGTTACTATAAGGAAGTTTTATTATTATAAATAAATTTAACAATAAACAGTAAAAAGTATATTTTTAAATATTGCATTTTAACTAAAGTAAGGTTTTTTAAAATCTTATATACTAAGTTTCAGTAAGATCATAGTCCAGGATTAGAAGTTATTCAAGATTTAAGCTTAGAGGTGTTCAAGAGATCCCCCCGCCATTTTGTCCAAATTTCAAATGAATCCAGATCTTCCATTTTCAAGTGAACCTGTATCATTTGCGAAAGTTTCATCAAGATCCTATGCAGAAAAATTGGTGTTGATGTGATAATCTCAGCTTCTTCGGTCTTTGGGGTCGTCAAAGTCCATGTTTTTTGTTTTGCTTATTTAATTCCATTTACATAGCCTCTTTTACGTGCATATTTGGTTATTTTTGGTGAACTGGGGATATTACTGTTCGAACACACATGACTGAAGCTCGTCGGATTACAACTCTGCCAGGCATACAGTCCCTCGATTGCTTTGTGAAGGTCTACCAGTTGGTTTGCACGCAAACCACATTCATCCACCACTAACTCAAGCTGACACGAATTCTGGTGTCCTACCTCCCTAAAAAAAATTTATATTAAACAAAACAAGTCGCATCAAACACCGATCAGGTTCACTGTGGGGTTGCACTGTCCTTCCACAACCATCCCCTTATTATACTTAAATTAACACGTCATTTTTATTTAGACTTGCATAAACGAACAAATGGAAAGATAAAACACCATTGCAAAAATTCAACTGAATAAATTAACTGCTTAAATTTAACTGAACTGATTCGTTGATATTAGCTGCTTTCGCTTCTACTTTTTTGTATCTAACTTGGACATCTCAGATAAGTGTGTTCTTTTTCCATCGGTTTTCTGCTCCGTTTTTCTTTATTTTATGCCTTTTTGTACAATCACACCTCCATTAACCGTCACTCAACCCAATAACACTGGTAATTCTTTGATTTTAGTTTTGGTATATCGATATTAATTTTGCTTAGTAATACGTAAAAATTTGTTGGTACTTTATTTTTCTTTTTCAAGTTCTTCAAAATACATATTATGATTTTTTGCGAATAGCAAAATAGAATGGCAACTTATAGCAGTTTGCTTAATATGATTAATTATTTGCTTTACAAAGCGGTTACTTTGCTTGATTGAAATGGTCAACACTTAACAACACCATATCTTTTATAAAAATGCAAGTGATTATTATTTTTTTCTTTAAATTAACTAAAACTAATCGCTAGTTATTTTAATTATTTTTATCAAAATCACTTCGATCCAACTCGCCAACTTAATATCCAACTAATTGGAAAAAAATCTTAATCCCGACTCCAACTCAACTATCCCACGCAATATCGAAAAACTCACTCAACTCTTTCCACTACCAAACCCCAACTTGCTAACGCAATATTCTAATCCCAACTGTCTGACTACAAAAAAAAACAAATTAAATTAATATCTCATGGCACGAGCCAACAGAAAAAAATTGTCAGCCTAAAATTTTATTCTACATTATTCACCTTGTAATTTTTCTTTAAATTCTCACAAATAGGGGAAAAAAGAACAAAATGAACAACAACAAAAATATTAAAGAACTTTTCTTTTTTTTTTAATAAAATGTGTTGTGTAGTAGAAATTTTAATATGTGTCACAACAACACATAAAAACCTTTTAAGACCAAGGTCCCACAACAAAAGACGTTCAAAGGTGTTGATGGACGTAAATCTTTCTTTTTTTGTTTTTTTATATTTTTTTGTTAAAGAATGGATAACTAAATAATAAATCCCATCACTGACAAAATATGACATAGGCCAATATTTTATGATAGAATAGAGAAAATAAAAGTAAATTAAAAAGTAAATGGCAAATTTTTACAAAAATTTGCTGAAACAAAACTAAAATGTAGTGCATATATGCCTATAATCCAGCCGGTGGCATATTCCTTGATCCTGTGACGCACTGTCTTTCTTAATGATTAAAGCCCACACATAGTTATATGAAGGCTCGTTTCTTCGAGGAAGCAATAGCGTCTCATCATCAAGGACTATTTCACAGCTAAGATTGAGGGTGCTACCGTTGACTGCATACAGTTCATCCGCCACCACCCTAAGATGTCACCTTGGCTAGTGATATCTCACTGCTATTGCCAGTGGTATGTGATATCTCACGTTAACTCGTATGTCGATAGTAGGGACTGTAGTACGCGGGGTTGTCACACCCGTTGATCAAAAATAAAAAATTAACAAAACAATAAAAAACTGATCCCTCCATGCATCTTCCAACTTAGCGGAAACAGGTCGGGGCACATAGGAATGTTCTGAATAATTGTGTTGTTACACAAACGGGTTGAAAAGTGAGTTGAAAATAATTTACATCTATTTTCGAAGAAGTCTATAGTTGATTCTATAGGACGGAAAATGGAAGGACAACGGATAAAGTTTATCTTGACCACGAAACAGGACAGGACGAAAGGAGGAAGTCCGGCTTACTACATTTATCCGGAGAATCATAAAAAAAATTAAGAAACGAAGTGAGAGTTAGGCTCGAACCCAAACCCTGAGATAGACTCTCAGGCTCTACCGACTGAATTAGCCGGGCCAATCAAAACAAAATCAAACTAAAATAAAGTCAAACACCAAAATATAAGGAGTCAAAAATATATACGAAGAGAAAAATCTAAGAAAAACTTTAGGAGGAAACTAGAAAACCATTGATTGAGATAGGCAGCAGAATAAACGAGCTGATTTAAAAAAAAAACAAAAGCAAACAAATATTTACCTAAACACATAATAAACAAAAGTTTTGGAAGAGAGTTTCAGTGAAATTGATGGATGACCAGAGCAAATTTTTGTAAAAATTTGCCATTTACTTTTTAATTTACTTTTATTTTCTCTATTCTATCATAAAATATTGGCCTATGTCATATTTTGTCAGTGATAAGATTTTTTGTTTAGTTATCCATTCTTTAACAAAAAATATAAAAAAACAAAAAAAAGAAAGATTTACGTCCATCAACACCTCTGAACGTATATTGTTGTGGGACCTTTGTCTTAAAACGTTTTTATGTGTTATTGTGACTCATATTGTAATTCTTACTACACAACACATTTTATTAAAAAAAAAAAACAAAAAAAAAAAGGTCTAACTATGGCTCAGAAAGCCAAGGGCTAGCATTTTCCTTCCCACTATTCCCTAGCAAGCCAAAGACAACAACGAAATACCCTGTGTTGAGAATAAAGAGGTTGGTTTTGGGATAGAGAACGTCAGTCATAGCAGCCCGAACGACAGGCGATTTATTTCCCTGTTATCGTCCAACAAATTACACTCTAACAAATAGAATTTTTGAAGACCATGACAGTTAGACTAAATGAGCCTAACACTTGGTGGTCATGACTTCGTTGAGAAAAAATGAATGTTGTGAAATAACCATGGTGGGATGACCTAAATGGTAAACCATCAGAGGTTAACAAGATCCGGGTCATATCACTTCACCACTCACGACCCTCTCGCAGCAGCCAATGCCCACCCAACTAAGGTACGCAGGATCGTAAACCCAGTTAGATAAACGTCTGAAGGGCCTTTTCTACCTTTGAGGTTCTAGCTTAAAGACATAAAAAAATCTCAAACATACAAAAAATAAAACTAAAGCACAAGATTTGTCTGCGCGTCGGGACTTACAAGGAACTAGCCTTTCGACCACAGAACAAAAGTGAACAACAAAAAAACTTGAAAACACAAATGTTGTCTGCGCCTCAGAACTTATAGGATATCTTGCCCACAGCCCACAGAACAACACACATACAAAAACAACCCACACATCGAAACACAAATGTTGTCTGCGCGTCAGGACTTACAAGACATCTTGCCTTTCGCCCACAGAACACCGCACAAACACAAAAATTCATTCATTCATACAATTCATAGAAAAAAATTAAAAAAAAATAAAATAGGCAAATGTAAACAATATCAAAATTTAAGAAAAGAAAACAACAATTTCAAATGCACAAACAAAAATAAGATTTAAATGGAAGACATAATCATAGGGACACGAGCTGGGCCATGTTCAGACTGTTTATTTTCATACTTTCGATTACCACATAGCCTATAATCTCAATCCATCATAGCCTAAAATATAACCAACATGTTTCTAGAAATAAATATATTTTAAAACTTTGGGCGCCACTATTTGCTGGTGTAAAAAAAAGAAAATGTAGTCGACAAAATACTTAGCAAGTTAGAGTTAAAATTGATCGAATTTCTTTCGCCCTTAACGGTGTCTTTTTCTAGGTTTTGGTTTATATTTATGGCCGCATCTCTTCGGGTGGAATTAATTCGTTCATGCATTTACCCTTAGAATATAGGGAATGGAATTAATTATGATCTACTAAACTATTTATCGGATTACAAGTGAACAGTTCGTTCATATAAATTAAAAATAGAATCTGGCAAATGTATCGATCGGTGAGAAAAGTTTGAATCAGCTTTACGACCGAAATTAGTAGTTTAACAAGTTTGTTAAACAAGTTGGCATGCCAGATTCGATCAAATGCTTTTAGATTGTCTAATTTGGTTAAGTAAGTTTTTTTGCAATAAACATCCCAAACAAATATTGTATTAGCTTTGTGAAGCTGCACGGCATCACTACAAGCGAACTAGACACAGTTGAAAGAGAGAAGATAAAGGATACTTCAGTTTTATGCGACTGTTTTAATTTTCAAAGAGAACAATCCTTTGGCGCAGCTTCGAACTTTTCTCAAATGTATGGGAAAGGACAATAAACTAAAATTTAGTTTAAATTCCAATTTTTCTTTAGCTAAAGAATACAAAAAATTTTGACAAATTTTAATAATTTCTTCATTAAATTTTCTTCATTTTTTGAAATTGAAGCATGCTACAGACCTACAATCAATTTGTCAATCAATTTTAAACGAAAATAAACGAAATAAAATTTAGAGGATTTTTACCCTAAATTTTATTTCGTTTATTTTCGTTTTCGATTGATTGACAAATTGATTGTAGGTCTGTAGCATGCTTAAAAATACAAAAAGAAAACAAATTACAAACACAAAAAAGTGAAATATATTTCTTTTAAAAAAAATAGTTTTCAAAATCACATTACAATAGTGGTGTTATCTATAATTGATACTATGAAGTATGAACTAAACTCGCCAATAATAATATTTTGAAAAAAGTTAAAAAATATGACAACATTAAAAGAAATGACATTTTTATTTTTATAGCAATTTGGTGCTTTTTTATGGGAGGATTAAAAATTTTATCATCTTGAATTTTAATATTAGTTGGATTAAATTTGTATTGAGCTCATTACAATGTTATTAAAAGGAAATTATTTCATTTTTTACGATTGAAGATTTTTGCTGTAATATTTCTAGCGTAGAAAAAGGATAGGAGACCATTTTTTTGTAAGACATTTAAATCCTTTTAATGCTTGCCTAAGAGAATATAATAATATGGTGAAATGAATGAAAATATGGTTACGATGTTAATTAAACCTACCTTGTTTGATTTACGGAATTGATGGTTGTAGGCAAGGATTATGAAATATTGCCAAGTTTTATTTCTTTTGTAAAATTTTACCTTTTATACAATTTGTTTTAGATTGAAAATTATGAATTCACTTACCTGAAAAATAAAAAAAAATTAAATTAATGAAACATAACCTCAAAATATAACCTAAAAATACGGAAAAAGTCACTGAATTATATTTAAATTTTTGTTTATTTACATTTCATAAATTTTATACAAAAAAAATTTATGTAGAGGATATATATATAAAAAAGCATTCTTTACACCAAAACGTCAAACGGCATCATAATAATAATTGAAATAAAAAAACAAAATTTAATTTATTTTTATTATTTTCATCTTAAGTTTTTCTTTTAAATTTAATATTATTTGATCGTTTTTTTTTTAAATTTTTGAACTTAGGGTTGGGGATAATATGATTCAAGAAACGTGGGATTCGTACGATTTAATTTTCAGAAGATGTTGAAATGTTTCATGTCAATATTTGTTATTTTTTTATAAAACACGTTTGTGAAATTTGTTTAATTTATTTTAAATATAGTTACAGATGGATGAGTGACAAACAACTTTGGCATAATTCCACACAAAAAAGTACACAACATGCGTTTTTGATTTATTGCTTCCAAAAAAAGGACAATTTATTTTTAATTTTTATATCCCAAACAAAACACATAATACACTAAAGAATATTTACCGTAACATTACATATTAAAAAAAATTAACAAAACAAGAGAAACGATTTAATTATAATTAAGAAATAATTAATTTATATCCTCCTTAAATGTTATTATAAATTTTAACACAAACAAAAAAACAACAAGCCAGATCTTTTCCATCCTTTTTAAACATAAACAGAAGTTGACAAACTTTAAACAAGTTAAAACATGAAAAAAGTCCTATGAATTCATTAAATTTTGTTGAAAATAATTATTTGTCAAATGAGAAAATTTGTTTAAAAAAAGGAAATGAAAAATAATAATTTGATTTTGAAAAAAGAAAATTGACAGAAAAATATAACACAAATTATAATTACATTTTGAAAAAATTTTAATGGTCCTTCAAGCCGGATGGAATGATTACAGATATAGGTAGTATATTTGTTTTGAATGAGTTGAATTAAGAATTGTTAAGGAGTTTTAAGTATTTTCATTTGACCCAAATTTGATACATAATAAAATATTTCCTGTCAAAAAGATATTATGAATTCTTAAACCGATTTTTTTTGGGTAGTTCGAGAAATATCTTTGAATTTGACTAAAACATCCAACTAAATTTAACTTTAACAAATCAAAAAGCAAACACCAGAAACATTTTAATTTTCAGTTCATTTATTTCTTTTACCAATGTGCTTAGATATCCAGATATCCCCCCCCCCCCTCACCCATCATCCATCAAAACAAAATTTTATGATGTTTTAATCAAAATAATAATATTTTTATTACTAATATAATTCAATGTTGTTGTCGTCAAAAATTGTATTATTTTCATTAGTTTTCTAAATGGTCTAATTATACGAATAAACAATATCATTAACATTATTATTTTATCGTTGGTTCTTTATTAATTGTATTTATTAATGGTATAAAATTTAATATGTCAACGTTAAATGACATTTAGAGTTGTGACTGTCATTTCTGATGTTAAATTTATGTAGAGTTTATATTACTGAATGTTTTTATGATGATTATTAATAAGGGTTGTTGTGGGTTATTTACTGATTAAGTTTTTTATTTACCAGTTTTTTAAAGTTTAATTTTTTAAAGATTTGAAGAACGACGAAATACATATTAGCGGTTTTGTTATTGCGAATATTGCTCACAGGGACTTAGTTCGGCGATACCCAACAGAAAACAAAACATTGAGTTACAAAAAGTAGCTCCCCTTTTTCTGTGTTATCTGAAGAATAAAAAACAAAATATTATTCAAAAATAATAAAAAACAAAAGGAACACAAAAAACCGAATACAATGTGATGATCATTACTCAAGTAGAAAATCAATTCGTAAAAATCATTGAAAATTTACATAAATTCTATTTGAATATTTTACAGAAATAAGCAAACATACAGAATAATATGTAAATATATTTTTCTTTACAATTCACACCCACGCCATACATCATGGTAGACTTTGCCATCATTCCCATAATACAATTTTTTTTTTAAATACAAATCACGCAGTTACGAGTTTGAAATTAATACCGAGTTTGAATTAATTTTCTTTATATATTTATCGACTTTATTTTTTTCTTTTAAGACAATCAAAATTGCTTATCATTTTCAAGATTATATATTTGTAAATCCGTTCCACTCTTACCAACTTTAAAAAGAGAATGTATAAATTTAAGAAAGTAACCATGGAAAATGTTTTTCTTCTATTTTTGTGTTTTTATTTTTGTGTACATGAAAAACTTCGTTTTTCATATAATCTATAATGTTTGTTAAATATAAATTTAACATACGACGGTTGTTAGAAACACAGAGTTGTGGAGCCATATTATGTGTAGTAATAAGATATAAATTATAATATTTAAGAATATTGTGTTCAGAAGGTAACTTTTATAACGAGAAACAATAAGAAAACAAAATTGTGGTGAATTTATTCTAGAACTTTAATTAATTTTAAGGAAATTTGGTTTTAAATACAACGAAAATTTTACCATACGCCGTAAGGTGAGATATATTGCAAACTTATTTTTCTGGTGCAAAGGAAAACAGGTGTTGGAAATTATGAGTTTTGTAATAGCATAGACACAGACATACATTTTTTTTGCTTGTGTAGAATCAGTAAGTCTTAAAACGTCGAGAAATGCTAAAAAAGTGGGGGTAAGAATATCGCTTTTGGCTCGCGAATGTAATATTTAGGTCTTTCAGACCGAAGTAAAATTTACTGACAAAAACTAAGGGAAATATGGGATATATGGGGGTAACTCGGACGAGACAAGCTCAAAACAAGTGAAAAATTGCCGCAGGCTCATCCCTGGAAAAAGTTGTGAGTGTTTAAAGTTTAACTTTTTTGATTCATTTTTACACAAAATTCATTTAATTAAATAACATTGTTTTTTAGTAGAAATATTAGGTACTCACCGCATCGGGTGGTGGGGGAAGGACGGGGAGGGGGGGGCTAATATAGGTTATATGGGGTAGTTCGAATCGTTTCGAGTGTGGTCTCATTGGAAAGGTCTTGACGAGACAAGCTCATATCAAGAGAAACATTTTTCGCCATCTCATCCCTGGAAAAAGTTGTTATTGTTTAAAGTTTAGATTTTTTTATGCATTTTTTCTCAATTTTTCACCTAATTAGCCTTGTTTTTCATTTAAAGAAACTAAGAATTATACAATCCTATTCATCCCATTTTGGCTAAATAGGTTACCTGACTCGAATATATCCAACCGAGCTAGCTATAAAGGATCATACTTTCAATTCTGAAAGAATTCGTCCGAAATCATAATAAATAGCTTACCCGACCCGAATATACCCAACCCGATCCGAGCTAGCTATAAAGGATCATACTTTCAATTCGAAAAGAATTGAAAGTATGATCCTTTATAGCTAGTTCGGATCGGGTTGGGTATATTCGGGTCAAGTAACCTATATTAGCCAAAATGGTATGAATAGGATTGTATAATTCTTAGTTTCTGTAAATGAATAACACGAAAATCAAGATTACTTAGATGGAAAATTGAGAAAAATGCATCAAAAAAGCTAAACTTTAAACACAAACAACTTTTTCCAGGGATGAGACAGCGGGAAAATTTTCACTTGATTTCAGCTTGTTTCTTAAGGACCTTTCTACTGATACCACTCTCGGAACGATCCAAACTACCCCCGTATATCCCATATTAGCCCCCTCCTCCCGTCAAGCCCCCCTCCCCCCTCCCATCCAATCAAAACCCAGAGTCTAAGGAAAGATTTTAGATATACCTACAATCAACCCATACACCAAACATCAAATCTGAACCCCGAAATGATCCATCTTTCATGAACTCCTTTAAAAGGACAGAATGAAAGCCACCTACAACATAGTCATCCCATAGAACTGTGTGATATGATTCCGCGTCCGCGAAAAAGGTAAAGTATAATTAAGGAAAACGGGATTAGGGTACCACTCTGCCTTATCGTTGTCACCAGAATCTGAAAACGCATATGAGCTAACCATGCTACTGTTGGTAAACCATCAATCAGCAAGAATTTGAAACCCCTACAAGACTCATCATTCCTGACCTCCTCAAACAGGACAGAGTGGACCTTATCTACGGCATAGTCATTATTCACCGTCAAAAAAATATTATCAAAATTATCAAATAAGAGTCAAAATTTAAAATGCCAAATGCATTCTTGTATTTGGCATTTTATGCATTCTTGGCATTCTGCATTCTTGTTTATTTTATTCTCATCAATTTTAATTAAAAGTATTACAATTATTGTTACTTATTGCTGTTCGTTTTGTTTGTTTCCTTTTTTTATTGAAGATTTAATAACAACAAAGGAAAATATGAAAAGGCGTTAAAACAGGAATATTTAATCGAATGTTACAATTGTGGGGACGACTTAGACGACCCAAAAGAAAAGAGCTCTCAAGCCGGGCTATTGTTTTTAAACACAGTTATGACTTATTTCAATAAAGATATTGTTATATAATTCCAAAAAATGTTGTCTAATACGCAAGCGCATATTTGACAATAATTGACCAAGTGTCACTCATTGATTTCGCATTTCCGATAAATAGGAGTCTAATGATAGTTGAGAATTCCACTTAAGCAAATAGAGTGATAATGAAGTTTCAACTTCAAAATATCATCGCATTGATGGCGAAGTAGATAGCGTATCTGCAAAAGGATTTAAACTCACTCTGGGGATTTAAACTCACTCACTCACACGAGTTCGAATCCCAACCTAAACACGTAAAAGAGAAAAACAGAATTTTTTCTGATTTATTTCCAACAATAACTTTGAGTTGAAAAAATTCAAATTACTTCCTTAGTTACTTGAGTTTATTGCTCACAAAAATGCTGAATAAAGATCTTGTGTTTTTAAATCCTTCGCATGAAATATACCCAAAACTTTACCCAAGAATAGTTCCTTGGTAAATTTAGGAGAGAATTTAGCGAAAAACTTTTTTGATGTGTCGCTTTGAGAAAATTTTTTTACAAACACCGTTTGCTTTGTCACAAATTGTCTTAGAGGAAAACGTATAGGTTGTACTTTTTGGCGACCTTTTCTTAAACATGTTTTAAGCTTTGTATTACCCGTTTATGGGACCGTTCCTTGAACGCTTATCATATGGAAACTAAATATTTGAATCACCAAGCGAAATTAAACGATGTTCAAATATTAAAAAAGTAGGAAGACAACTTATCAGACAAAAGAAACTCAGGCACTCCAAACAAACAAAATGCTCGGTCTTCGAGGAATCATTTGACTAAATCTGCCGTTGAATAACGACTGTATATTCATCTTTAATTAAATGACCAATATATTTGGTTTCTTTGAAAAAAAGCTCGTTTCCACATTTATAGTTAAGTTGGCACTGCGCAACAGCCTAGCTAATTCAGTGAGCAATGACATGTGCTCTATACAGCAGAAGAAGATACAGTCAGAAGATCATAAAGGTAGACAAAAAACTGAATCATGTAAATGGTGTAAGGAATAACTTTCTTCACAAGTTTACACATCGTGTGGGGCGAGGCAAGTTACAATGACATAACCGGATATTGACAAAGCGGTCAGCCACAAGACACAAACGTATTTGACCATTTTTCTTCTTTACTAAAGTGACGATCGCACTATCAGTACTGTTTCTTTCTTAAATGATACCAAGAGACAATGTCCTATCGAGCTCTTATACATCAAAGATTGTACAGGAGGAAAAATGGAATAAAATCATTGTTTTATTAATTCAGAACCTAAAACATTGATTTTGGAACATTTGGAACATTACACATTTTTGGAAGTAGATCGAAAGTATTCCAAAAATCAATATTTAAATATAATTGTTGCGACAGATTTGGTACAATATAATTAAAATATGATCAAAATCGTTTCGTTAGAAATGGATCAAAGTGTACTATGATATGATCTACTGCGTTCCTGATGATTATCAACAGGTCGTTTGGTTTCAACAGGTCGAGGGAAACAAAACTAATGCTACAGGTTCGCCAGATTTGCTTGATTTAGAATCGGATGAATGAGAGCCTATCTATGAAAACCGAACCGTATCAGTTAGTTAATTTTTTTATACACATACTAGAATAAAAAAAATAAACAAGAACAGTAGGGCATTTTAAAAGGCGTTATGATAAATGAATCCTAGTCACAAGCAAAAGTTAGCAAATAGTATGTGAAAGACATATATTTACTCTTTTCTTGACTCATTTACTTAACCTGACTCGTGTTTATTATGCGACAATATGCGCAAATTAAAATTCTAATACGAAACATTTACCTCTAATTCCTTCGCTTTCAACCAACACATAATAAACTTGACTAAATTTATTTATAATTCAACTACAAGTCGAAACTTTTTTCCCCTATTAGTAATCCATTTTAAAATAAGACACAAAAAGCTACACTTAAAAGTTTAATAATAATGAAACTTTGAAATTAATTTCAAATAACAAAGGTTCAAAAGCTTAAGGTTTTCTCAAGATAATAATTAAGACAAGATATATACCTAGATTTTGTTTTGAAAACAGTTCAAATTTTAATATTATTGTAACCTTTATTGTCAATTGAAACACCTGTTCCGGAATTTTTTTTTCTTCGTTTTTTTGTAAGAAGTTATCCTTTTAATTAATTAAAATGGTTTTTAAATAAAGGTTAACTTATAAACCTAAAATATATAACCTAACCTAATGTAATTAAGTTGAGTTAAATAATCGAAATTAAATATCAAATTAATTGAGTATCATTGGTTTAATTTGACAGTTGACCGGTTATTTGATAGATGGGACATTTATTTTGGTTTAATCGATAAAAAAGGAATATTAATCAAATTAAATGAATAATAATGGTTTAGTTTTTGAACACAATGATTCTAGTGAGTAAAACTTAAAACTCGTATAAAAAATTTTATCTTTACACTACGACATTATCTTTGCTTCTCATAATAGTTTGGCAATTATACTTGCAACTTTTATATCAAAATTGACACAACTGACAACTTGTTTTGATGAAATTTGTTGTTGACAAAATTAAACCAACTCTGGTATCAGCTTGAGGAAGCTAAGTATATTGCAACAGTTGTAACGAAATCATAACAAAAAATAATACAAAATTCTATTCAATTCAACATAAGTGAAGGCAACCTGTACAAAATTCCGAAAACAAATTCATAATCAACAATCATCAACAGAATATAAAAATAACAAAAATGATCATGAAATAGAATAGAATTGCTGAGGTTCTTCGTATAAAGGGTCAGATATAATTTTTGGATTTGTTTTCTATAACCTGTTTTTACAGTTAGATAAATAAACATTATTTCTAGATTGTACGAAATTTAGTATTTAAGCAGGTAATTTTAGGCAGAATGAATTAGTTGTAAACGAAACGCTATACCGTGCATATAAAATCGTGTAAATAGAAGTTATTTTTAAATTAGTTTTTGTATATAAAGTTTTAAGTGTTGGACGCTGTGTGCGAACTGGGAATTTATACAAACAACCATTGGAGTTTTTGAAGCTGTTAAAAGAATATTCTAGTAAAAAATATTGCATTGCTTTGGTGTTTTTACTTACTAATCAGTGATCGAATCTAGGGACCGATTTAGGAATTACGTTCATCAAATTGAGAGTAAGGCCAATTCAAAGGAAAGTTTAAAACGTAACATTGGTGACATTGGCGAATTAGTAATTTGTTAAAATGGTTTTCATGTGAGTTAAAAGTTCCTGAGCTAAAGAAGGAACTAGAACAACATGGATTGTCAATAAACGGTAATAAAAGTTGATTAATCCTACGGCTTCAAGAAGCAATGCAAGCCAGTGAAATTGTTGTGGAAAGTTATCAGTTCAGAATTGTTACATCAAATACTGGTTCAATAACACCTGATGAGGAGATAAGTTTTGTTGCGGAAACAACAACTTTATTGCCATCTGCAAATTCCGATTTTACGCAGCTAATGCCTATGATTGTTATGTTGCCGCAGAAACACCGTTGTGCGTTGAATGAATTTCTTAATTTATTGTATCATCATTCTCGTCATTCCATATATTTCCCGCAATCTGTGTGGACGAATCTATTGACTGACCGTCATTAATGTTTCGAGATTATAATATCATTTCTAACCCTCTTTATTGTGTATTTTCTTTCTTATATCCAACAGAATATAACATGCATCGGCAAAATCAAATTCCCAGTTAGCATTATAGTTTGTTAAGAAGCTGTACAAGACCAGCCGCATGATATTGTCGATATGTTAGATTTATTATAAATACTTGAATTCGTCTCGATGATGCTCTCTTATTTTGGTATTTTTGTTCAGTTTTTAATTATTATTCTCTCGTGAATATTAAAAAAATATTTTTTTGAATTCACGTGCTTTTTTCTCTTACATGTAAGTAGTAAAATTTTTTATTTAGATAAAAATACTAGGGTAGTTAGATAAAAGTAGTAAATTGTTTTGTATATTAGTTCAATATTTTTAATTAGTGCAAATTGGTAAAATTCTTATATGTTTGTATCGTTAAAAACACCAATAAGAATTCATTTTTGTTTGACAGAGTTTTTGTATTCACAAAATTTGACAATTTGTCATTGAAATTTTAATCAAGCCGCGTTTAATTAATCATTTAATTAAAAATTCCTTTTCCGTGTAAACAGTGATTGTTTCGAAAGTGAAAACTCATTTGCAAAAATTAAAATTAAAATGTGTCTGTTAAAACAAATGTTTTTCATACAAATTAACCGAAGTTGAATAAAATTAAGACTTCTCGGAACATAATTCTAATTCTTATTGAATTAAAGGAAAAACATAAAAAAATTAACAAATACAAACAGGTAACAGTTGTTATTATCATTAATTAATTGTTTTAGTTATGAATACCAAAAAAAAAAACCATATTGAAAAATGCCGTCCGCAGAATTAGGTTATGTCGGTAAATTGGAATCGCTTTTAGGGGCTTCTGCACCATCATTTCGTATACTTTTAACTATTTTAATAGGTTACCCCCGTGCATTCATTCATTGTCCAGTTTTATTCGAACTAAAGACATTTATAAATCATTTAATTGTAACTAGATGTTACATCACATCGGCCGAAACTTACGTTATAAAATGGACGAGGCCACACTGTGGTTTGGGTATTACGTTGGATTGGATTATCATTTGATATTGCTGATGGAAGTTTGCTAGATAAGAAATTATCATCATTATCAGATATTCCCAATTTATTGGTGAATCAAGGTGAAGAACAAGAACATATTAGGGACCTAAAAGCTGGATTACACCGAGGTGACATATGGTGAGTTTATGAATTCATTAAATTTTTCTGTATATTGAAATGTGCAATATCAATACCAAATGTTGAAGAATTGGTGATATTAGCTAAGAAATATAACGTACAGAAGCTGGTGATGCGTTTGGAACATTTTATGGACTAAAATGCGTGTAATATTATGTGCGATAATATTAATTTATTGTATTGCGAGGCTTCGCTTATTTATTTTCCGTTCGCATGGTTTAACCATGGTGTTTCGTACGTTTGTTCAACCCTCTACCACATTCTCTTATTAGATTTTTATTTGTGCAGTTGTCATTAATTATTATCGAGGATATCAAGGAAAATGAATTTTATTGAATTCACGCTTTTTCTTCTTAAAATTAAGTAGTAAAATTTTAGTGTAATTAGTTCAATTCGTAGTACAATTTAGTAGCTCAATTTATTAGTGGAATTTAGTTCAATATGCTAGATTGATTTAGTAGTTCAATATACTAATGGAGTTGTCATCAAGATTTTTCTGTGTGTGAAGACTGACCCTGAAATAAAATTTTATTTTAAAATTCGCGTTGTACAAATACATATCGTGTTGGTTATTTTCAGAAGGTGAAGTAATGTGTTTTGGTTTAACTTGTGTGAAAACCGATTAAAATAGAAATGAAGATTGGTCTTTTTGTGAAAATATTAAAATAAGCATTTTCGAAAACGCTGATCAACTTAAGCATTATATTGAATCCTTTAATGTTAATACAAATCATTGTGTTGTACAAAGTGTTTATGAAATAAATAATTATAAATTTATATTGTGGTAAATGCTAATTTTGATTTTTGGGTAATCTTCATAATCATAGCCATTTGTGGGGACTTTATTATTTTTAGCTGTATGGGCGTGGATGTAGGTATGGGTGTATGTGTGCATGTGTGTGTGTGAGTGTATGGGTGTGTGTGTGTGTGTGTGTGTGTGAGTGTATAAGGTGTGAGAGCGTGTGAATGTGTGCGAAAATATGGGGTTGGACGTGGTGATCGCGGTTCTCTTCACGCATGGGGGTCGCCAGAGTCTACCTTTTTCACTTGCTTTTTCGTTTAATCCGTTTTTATCAAGAGATAAGCGTACAATACTGGTATTTGTGCTGGAGCAGTAGGATTTCTTTCTCGTCCCCATAGGCTGAAGCTAGTTTGGGGCTTTAAAATGTCATCTAGGTGCGCGGCCTGCTATGCCATTTCATTGGTTTTACAATGAAAAAGCTCTCAATTACCTGATGCAACAGATGAATTTGAATATGAATCAAATGAATGTCAATATAGTTTCTAACAAAGATGAATTAATATAAAAGTTTGATCAACAAAGCATTAATATCAACCAATAGTGGGAGATAATTAACAATAATATGGCAACAAATAAAGAAGAGATTATCTTTAACATCAGTCAACAAATATCTGCTAGACGAAAACCAGTAGAAGAAATAAGCCTTAACACCAATCAACAGATATCTACTAAAGAAGAAATCATTAACATACATCAACGCTTGAATGAAAAACTTCAACAAATTTCAACGGCATTCAATGGAAAAGTCGATAAAATTCAAGGCAAAATCCAAGAACTAGAACTAAAAGTTCTTCATGGTTGTAAGATGTTGAAACGGCTAAAATTAAATCACATGCGGTATAATAAGTATTGCTACTTATATTAAATAAAACCTCGGCATCTTTAAGCTCCAGTTCAAGACCGCAGCAAATCAAAATGTTTGGAACGATGAAAATCGTCTAGCTGCATTGATAGTTGTACTTATGAGGGAAGCAGCGTAAGCATTACAGGCGGTGCCAGAAAACGACCGACAAAGTTATGAAGAGGTAATGAACGCGTTGGAACGGAAACATGGCAGCGACTATAAAAAAAAGCTATATAGAATCGAGTTATTCCTCTGCAGTGGAGAGACTTGTTCATTTGGCAAACTCGAATGCTTTACCGTATTTAATGGAGAACATGAAGATCGAGGATTTTACTGATGGTATTCGTGATCCTGAGACAAGAAAAGCGATAATATTCACGAAAAGCAACTTTCGCAGAAACAATAGCTTGTGTCTTGACAAACAAAAATACACAAGCAATAATAAAACCATCGATTAAAGTACGCCGGGTAGAGTTGACTGGTGACAACAATCATAAACTAAGACCACAAGAGAGTGTCAGAAGTGACAGAATTCGTTGCTGGTTATGTGACAAGTTGGGACTTGGGAATAGCAAGATCAGAATAGCATCGCCTACGCAACGTCCAACAGGTAAACGGGTGCAAGCTATAGAGAGGACGATGGAGCAGCACCGCATCAGTTAAATTACAACGAACCAGCCTAAAAGGACGTAAGCTGCCATAACCGATTGCTCAATAATCTTCATCCATGATTCATGATTAACACGAGGTGGTGACAGCCTTTCTGTTATGGCTAATATTGATGGAAAAAGTAGTGTCAGCAGGGATACCGAATACAGACGGCAACTAAAAAAAGTGCAAGTATTTAAGGCAAGAAAATGTCAACATTGAAATCGGGAATACTCACTTTCAACATAAAGTAGATGTAGTTGTCATTGTGGATAAAGTCATCCTGGTAATGAACGTCATGAGGCCAAATGGGTTCGTTTTTGATGCTGGTAGAGGAGTATGGAAATGTTGAGTTGCCACTCCAATTTAATGGTAAATAATAAAATTGTATTCATCGAATAGCTGCCACCCCAATCAGAAACAATCATTTGTGGAAAATTGAAAGGAGGTTCTGGGTCACCCAGGTTGTGGGTTGTTGAGGCCAACAAAGAACATCAAAATCATAGAGAGGTCGTTATTGGGAAAACCTTAGTCAGATGCTGAATACAAAATACAAGTAAGGGTTTTCAATCTGTCAGATACGCAGAAAATATTAAAATAAGGATCCATCATAGGACAATCCCAAGAGGTAGGCTAATATAATAACATGCGAGCAGAAAAACATCAACAGTTCGGTCAACCCAAAACATCTTGTGCCGAAATGGACAGAAAAACTTTCAGAAGAGCAGAAGGAGGCAGCACGTCAATTACTTGAGGGGCATAAGTCTGTATTCTGCAGTTCACCTGAAAAATGGCAGAACCAATATGGTGAAACATCGTATTCACACAGAAGCAGAAAAGCCCATTCGAAAAGCTGCACCAAGGAGATTACCATTGGCTAAAAGAGAAGAAGCAGATAAAATGGTGAGGCATATGAAAAAAGTTCATGTAATTGAACCATCAGAGAGTTGCTGGAGCTCGCCTGTGATGTTAGTTGGCAAGAAAGAAGGGAGTGTGAAATTTTGTGTTGACTACAGGAAATTAAATACAGTTCACTAAGAAGAATAGCTACCCATGGCCTAGGATTGGTGATACACTGGATACATTATCGGGGTCAAAATTGTTGTTAACATTGGATCTACAGAGCGGTTACTGGCAAATGGAAGTTGGGGATGAAGATCAGAAGAAAAGGGCTTTCATTGCAGGAAATGGACTATGACAGTTTAACGTCATCCCATTTGTGTTATGCAACGCTTCCTAAACTTTTGAGAGACTAATGAAGGGTTACACTGGCAAACATGCCTTGAATATCTGGATGACATCATTGTCATGGACAAAGACTTTGATGACCATTTGAGGAACTTGGCGGAGGTACTGAAAAGGTTGGAAGTAGCTGGTTTAAAGTTAAGTCTCAAAAAGTATTCACTTTTCTAAGAGTAGTAAAAGTAAAGTATTTGGGCACATAGTTACGGCGGAGGGAATTCATAAAGATTCTGACAGGATTACAGTAGTTATGAACTGGCCGAGACTGAAGAACCTTCTACGAAGCTTCCTTGGATTGTGCACATACTACAGACAGTTTGTGCCAGGATTTGCCAACGTTGCCAAAAATCTGAATGAGTTAAGTAGGAAAAATGAGGTCTTGGAGTGTAAGGAAACTCAGGAGTAAGCATCTGTGGAGTTTGTTTTAATGAAGGTATAGAAGGAGTCCTGTCGCAGAAAATAGATGGTCAGGAAAAGGTGATAGCTTATTTTTCCAAAATGTTACGGATGAAATTTCTGATAAAACTACGACTTTGAAGGCGTGCTGGGCGTAATGGGACAGCCTCCATTTAGAGAATAGATGTTTAAAGAGTGTCGGAAAGCCAAGAAAAAACAATCCCTTATAGTGGTACCAAAAGAAAAATTACCAGCAGTATTGAAGGAGTATCGGAAAGGGACGAATGGAGGTCATCTTGGAAACAATAAAACTCTTGCAAAAGTACGAAAACGGTTTAACTGATCAGGGACTCGGCAACCAATTGTGGAGTGGTATTAAAAATAAATGTGCGGCTGTAAAAGGACTCGCACGAAGAAGTCATGGAAAAATAAAGCAATACAATGCAGGTGCTCCATTTAACAGGATTTCAATGGATGGAGTAGCACCATTATCAACAACTGATAATCAGAACAAATATGGGATCATAGAACACTTTCAGAAAGTGGCCGGAGAGTGTGCCATACCCAACCAGGATGCAACCTGAAGCATTGGATTATGGAGTTCTTATGGAGATCCACACCGATCAGGTACGAAACTTTGAGTCAGTTGTATTCCAGGAAATTTGCCAGATGCACGGAATTTACAAAACGGGGACGACAGCTACGCATTCACAATCAGATGGCATAGTTGAGAGATTCAAAACTAATTTGGAGGAATTTCTAGCTAAAATGGTTAGTAAAAACCAACGTAACTGGGATCAACATACTCCTTTATTTTTGATGGGATACAGATCAGCAGTTCATGAGGCAACGGTCATGACACCAAATTATTCTCGGAAACGATTTAAGACTACCGGGTGACCTGAAATTTGGAGCAGTTACAGCAAAATCATTGCCTGCGCACGAATGCGTCAACCAAATCAAACTTGAAGGATATTCACAAGTTTATTAGACAGAAGATGGCACTGGTTAGTGATAAAATGAATGCCTGATACGATATATGATCTAATAATAAAGGTATTGAAGAAGGACCATTAGTACGTTTACACAACCCAATAAAAAAGAAAAAACCAAAATATGAACCAGTTCTCTTGATTCATATTTTGGTTTTTCCTTTTTTATTGGGTTGTGCAACCGTACCAATGGAGAACAAAATTATTTATAATATATTATCAATAATTTCAACAATACTTAGGTTATTCGTACCATCAATTGCGTTTTTTTTTATTAAAAAGTATAAAGAAAAACACACAAATCAAATATGACAAACACAATTTTTTTTATTTCGCTTAAAAATACAACAAAATTTTTGCTTACTATACAACACTTAAGCCGCAAAAAAAAATCAAATTCAATAAAAAAAAGTCCAAGCGGCACGTATATCCGCTAGAAATAGGTAGATTTCGGGAACAGACAGCTTTGTGTACAAATAGAATTGGATGTGTCAGATTAATTTAAATAAAAAATTTAAGTAGAATAGTCCAAGTCCAGAATAATCCAAAAAATTTATCAAACCAAACTAAATACATTAACGGAAACTACTTTATCAATGCGATTTCGGAACAGTTTTATTTAATTTGGTTAAAACTACTTTTAATAACATATTAAATCCACCAAAAAGCAAATAAACGTTCTCACAACGTCACACCTACAACACCACCACACATAATTTATAATCTAAAATTGTCAAGCAACTTTTACACCTCAAATAGTTCAAATATCTACAATTTAGGAAGACTTTTGTAAATGTGTAATCAGTATGCATATAAGAAAATATTCCTTAATTTAAAACAATAATGACTCAGCTTTGTTTTAATTTTTTTTTAAATTTTTGCGAAAAACACTAAAAATTGAAAAAAAAAAACAAAAGAAAATTTGTTTAATATTTTTTCTATGGGATATTTTTATGGAAGTTGTTGTTGTAATTGAATGGCATGCATTAGGTTTATTAGGATACATTGAGACCTCTTGGGTTAGAAAGCTGAAAATTTCTGAGGTTATAGTTGAAAAGTTTATCTAAAGTTAATATGAGTTTAAATAACATAAGCTCAAAAATGAGGAAGGCATGGCCGTTTGCGTTTGTTTTCGTTCTAACAGTCGTGGTGTCTCAACCTCTAGACTTGAACTATTTTTTTTTTAAATTTTGGAAAGATTTATGTTCTAGTTAACGAATGCGTACATATTCAAAAGTGAGATTGGCCATTTTCAGCCAACTCAAGGACAACAAAATTTACTACATTTTTAAAACAGCTGGTTTTTTAGGAACCTGCAACGCCAAGGTTGTCATTTGGAAAAAAATGATAGAAATATGTTCAAATATTCAATATTGATAAATTTTATTAAAATATTATGATTCAAACGGAAGTTATAACGTCCTAGATTTTTCGAGTTTTTTGGCTCTAGCCACTTAACCTGTACCCGGATATGGCCAGTTCGCGAACTTGTCCAACAGATGCTTTGCCGCAACGTATACAGAAAAAATTATCGTTGTAGGTCAAGAAACGCGATCGTGAGAGTGCCGGTAAATTCCGTTATAGCTCATATCGTTATATATATATATATATATATATATATATATATATATATATATATATATATATATATATATATATATATATATATATATATATACATTTTTTTTTTTTGTTTTTCCGTTTCCGCTTATCATTCATAGTCGTTTGGCACCAAAATTTTTCCGAAATTCCGAGATGAAGCCCATTGCAATAGGTAGATTTTTATATGAAATCTACCTAAAAAACCAAACAAATTATAAATCAAGAAAATGAGAATAAGAAATAAGAAAATAACAAATGATTACAATTTATCTCACTCTCTTTAAATATTTATTTCGTGTGACGATGACCCGAATATATAAATTTTTCCCCATACAAAATCGCACAACGCACCTAAAGAACTTTTCACTTAAAAAATGGAACAACAATCACCCACAAAAAATAGAAAAAAAGAAAACAACAAAAAAATGTATAAAAAACAGAATAGCCACAAAACATTTCTTTTAAAAACAGAAGAAAATATTGGGATGTCATAAAAAATCCTCTGAATGCATTCTAAATTTTACTTCGTACTGACGTCACACTGAGGTAAAAGACAGTAGCAATATCCTTAAAAAACTACATTATCGATAAATTTAAATACCGTAAATTGTCCGCAGCCTTAAACTCTGTTTAATTAAACTAATCTTTTGTGATGAAGATATCAACTCATATTGAAAGAGAAATGCATACTCAAATAGTAGTTTTTATTTTCCTTATTTTATTTCACGGGAATAAAATTATGGAAAATAATGATGGAAAAACCAATATTTTATTTTTTATAGCACTGCCTGTCAAAAAAATATTTAATTTGCTTGTTAATATCGAAATGATAATAATTTAAACGAAACGGAAAAAGACATTAGCACTTTGAAGAACTGCAATATCGATCAATTTAAATTTCGTAAAAGAAATTTTTTAAATGAATTCATGAATAAAAAATAATAATTTTAATGGTATTTAATAAAAATAAAAAAAAAAAAAATGTAACGCTCCAGGAATTGAACTGTCGACCTATAGAACTTTTGTCAACCGCGACATCCATATTGCAATTTGAAACGTTACGGCCGAATATAGGTATTTTATACCTAAATTAATTAGCGTGACGATAATTTGAATATATAAATTTATCCCCATACAAAATCACACAACGCGCCTAAAAAATTTTCACTTCAAAAAAAAAAGATGTGACAATAGTCCGCCATTTTGTATTTTTCTTATCGACAAGGTCGTTTAATTTTCAAAAAAAAAATTAAGAACATTAAATTGTATACGAGAAAAGAATGAATTAATCAAGTTTGTTGTTGTACAATTTATTGTTTGTAACATGATAACGAATTTCTTGAATTATTGTTGTTTTTATTTTTGTTGAAAAAAGTTGAAATTAAAACACAGTTTTTTTATTTTTACTAATTACGTTATGATTTGTTTGTTGAGTTTTTAATAATGTGAAATTTATTTTCGTGGTCATCGGTATGTTTTTAATGTTTATTTGGTTTGATTAAAATTTTGAGATTGTTTTTTTTATGATAAAAATTATGATAACGCAAAGAATTTATTACGCACTAGTGCGTAATGAAATAATAGACAAGGCATGTCATGTAATTTTTTTTTTCATATAGTTTTTTAAAACTATAATTTTTAAATCTTTTCACAAATTGTCGGCTATTTGTAAACTGAAATAAAAATTTAAAAGATGGTAACAACAGAATGATATATGATTATATTTTAAGATATCAACCACATTGTTCTGTTTTTAGATACAAAAACGAGGTTAGGAAGATGTTTTCTATACTCATATGAAAATATTCTGAATTTGTTTTTCTTCTATTTATCATAGCAACAGACGATTTTCATTTGTTGTGATGATGATGACGCACTTAACCTCTTCGCTATTGTTCACATCCTAGATTCATTGAAGGAAGGATATAAATTCTATTTTTCATTCTACTTTGTATAAAAGTTAATTTGTGTCATATGATAGGATTTTTGGGACGAGTTTGTTTTTTAATGTAATATTATTACTTTTTTTTTGCTTCTTTAATTTATTTTCTACTTTATGTTAAGTAAGTAAGGATTAGATAGGATATTCTGTTTTTGTAGTTTTAATGATTTAACTGGCGGTTGACAATGAAATTGATATGCTAAGGGATAGTACAAAAACAAAAAAGGTTTTATGTTGTGATAAAGAAATTGTTGTTTATTTTAGATTTTTAGATGGATCTAGTTTTGGTTTACATTTGTTTTTATTTGATTAGATTTTTCTAGTTTTGCATTTATTTTTATAGTGAGATTAGATTTTAGTTTTTGATTTAATTTAAGAGTTTAAGATAGGTGGGATATTACATATGTACTTAATATGGAATATAGGCAAATCTACTTCAGTTGGAATATGTTTCGGGCATTTTTGAGTATGACTAAAAAAGAATTTATTGTAAAGATGCAGAAACTCCAAAACGGTGTAGAAGATATTTTCTTATTAAATACTTTGACTTGTGGCCGGAGACCAATATTTTTGTTCCAAACAAATTTAGGAGTATTGCGTCTTTGGACTATTGCGTGTATTGGAATATAAAAACTTAAAATACAAAATAAATTTATATTTAAAAGTAATATAAAACAATTTATTATCAATACAATAACAGAACAGAACAGTAATCTGCCATAGAACGTATGCACTATCCACATCAAAACAAAAAACGACAAATTTTAATAAATTAAACGTCATAACATTACTACGAATTATAAAACCTACAGTACGTTAATCAAGTTATTATACTTATTATCTATCTTTTTTTGTTTATAAAACAAACTTTAAAAAAATTGCGAAAAACGAAAGTCAAAACAAGTACACAAAGGCTATTAGATCATTTGGATTTTATGATCTAGTTTTTTCTATCTCTATATTTAGAAAAAAAAATTTTGGACAAACACCGAGCTTATTAATAGAAAGTTTTCAAGCAAGATACTAGAACCTCTTGGAACCTTAAAAGATTTCTTCACGGGGTCGCAGATCTTTTAGAGGTCTCTATTTTACAACAACTATGCAATTTCTTCTTGTCTAACTTTTTTTAAATTTGGCTAAAATATTTTGATTTTTGACTAAAAAGACTATTTTCAATTCAAGTTTTCACAAATACGTAGTGGTAGTCGTAGTTCTATGTTGCCTCTAGTTCGTAGTTAGTGATCCTAGAAGAATCTGCGTCCTTTTCGGTATAGTTTCCAACACAGTTTAAGTTCAAGCTTTCAACAAACGCAAAAAGGAAATTTAATGACAAACTGGTCCAAATGTTTATTCGGCCAGACTATATCGACCAAAAATCAAACTAACCTTCAGGGTGGATTATATGGAAAGAAAAGATTTCATTATTAAAACCAAACAATTAAAAGAAATCCTACTTTTTTTATTTGTTCTCCTATTCTCTCTATTCACCACAAACAGTTTAAAGTACCTCATTTAGATCATAGGTAACAAACAAATCCAAGTTAAGTACAACATAGCATCCTTGCTATATAGGGAATTAAAGTCGTTTTCCCGGGTATGGCCTCCTTAGGGTGTGGGACGTTACTCGTGTTTTATTTTTATGAAATATACAGAAACAATTGTCTTGGATTTAGATTTCTGAAATTTCTTCTTTTTCAAATGTGAGAAAACAAAATTTTACAAACCATTAAATGTTGCTGATTTTGACTAAGATATCTCGGTATCGGCCAAGGGCAATTATTTTTTTTTTAGGTAATCGCATGACGGAACAAGCAATTCAATTTATATAATTTTATTTGTTATTATATATTTGTTTGTTTATTAATTAATCACATTTTGCTATTATTATTATTATTTTTTATTTGAATTGTTTTTGTTTATATTATTTATTTTGTTATTTTATTTCTATTAATAAATTTTTTATTATATATATGTTAGGTTATTAATTAATTAAATTTTGTTGTTATTATTGTTTTTTTTATTTAATGTTATTTTACTATATTTTAAGTTTCAGTTCTTTTTAATAGATTTAGCTGTTTGAGATATCATGTAGATACCACGATGAAATAAGTATTAGCGTGGTTTTAGTGTGCGTTTTTTACATATTGATAGTTTCTACGGGCCAATTTCGTTTAGAGGGGTTGAATGTATTAACAGGTCCTATTATTTATTTCGCCCCCCACATTTCTTCCAAACATACCTACCTACCTCTATCTGCCACCCTTTCGAGGGTCCCCCTACAAAAGTTAAAAATTGATTTTTGTCTAAATCGGGAAAGAAAAATTCATAGGACCTATTCATACATATCACCCCTCTAGGGGTCACTCCGGTAGAGCTATGAATTATTTTTTAACATTTTTCTTAATTTTTTGGTTTTTTGTATAGGAACTCCAAGAAAGGTGGCAGATAGTAGATAGGTGTGTTGGGGGGAAATGTTGGGAATGAAAAATACTAGAACACATCTAGGTGTTACTTTGGAGCAGTCACAGCGAATATAAACAAAATGTCAATTTTTCAACTTTTGTAGTGGGACTCCAGGAACATTTAACCCCTCTAGGGTCACCCAAGGAGAGCTATAATTTATTTTCGTCACATTTTTGCCAAATTGACTACTTCAGAGACCGCTGTTACCCCCTTCTATTGGGAACAAACTTTGGGTCAATCATTTTTTACGGAACCTAATGAAATTGGCCCGTAGAAGCCATCAGTATCGCAGTATTTTTTTTCATACAACACTAAAATCATAAAACTTTTCGTGATAAAGAAATCAAATAAGCGAGCTGAAGTTAAACTGACATCAAGTTAGACTCTTGCATAACAACAGAAAAGTATGAAGAGAAGAGACATCATTGCATTGCAGAATTCTCTGAATTCGATTACTTAAGCCTTTGAAGTGTTCAGAGAAAAAAATTTTATGTAAATGTTATATTAAATGTAAATGTTAAAATTAAATGTAAATGTTATATCTACAGATCGTTAATTTGATTATATACTTCAAGTCTTGAAACTCTTGCAAGAAAAGAGCTATTAGAAAAGCAATAACCAACATCTTTGAGAAATAAGATACAAGATATAGGGAGCGACTAGGATTCCCACTTGCCAAGGTAATAAATTTTTGTGTTTAAAACTTCTACTCCCAACCTCCTCAAAATAATAGTTTAAAAGAGGAGCCGACCATTATATCTTTCACTTAATTCTGACATTTCCTAACCATGATTTTGTTCAATTTTTTAACTTTCCTATATGGGTCGATTATTTTTGGTTCCATTTTCGAAATCGGAATTTTTACGTTTCAAGACCTCCTGAAGCTATTTAGACTATTTTGAGCTGGCATACAGACTGCTGGCATACAGTATGTGTATAATTATATGCATCGTTGTATGTGAATCAAAGTTTGTCCAATGCTTTCTCAACCGCGGATGGCTTGATTTTAACACAAATATCCACAATCAATGTATCTTGGCGTAAACGCGTAAAGCCCAGTTCTTTTCTAGTGAAATCAGTTCTTTTGTTTTCTTAGTGGTTTTCAAAAAACTGAAAATCATCTCTTGCAAATATCATGAGAATGAATAATTCTATCAAGATCGTTGACCTACCATGTTGTTTGCTATCACATCAGCTATTTAGAATAATTTATATAAATAATTACTATCTTCTTTTTATAATTTTTAAACAAAATGTATAGTAGTACATATATCATTCACAAACGCATCCGAGTTCACATAAATATGGAAAATCTGATTTTTTTTCAATTCGATAAATTAGGGCGTGGGATGTATAAATCAATTTTGATTAAACGTAAAGTAAAACCTTTCACTCTATCTGAGAAAGAACTATTTAGTTTTAGAGGTTTGTTGCAAAAGGCAGGGCGGAAGGAGGTGAGTCTACAATATGACTGTTGATTTTTTTGTCTTTTCTTTTTATGTTTGGACGACATTGCAAACTTCGTTCATGGATCAATTTCGATGGAATATTAACAGAAGATGTGAATTTGTATAGCAATTAGCAAGAAACTGATTATCTGCTGAAGATACTTTTATTTCAAAATTCAAAAACATTAACTCCCCTAAGTGATTTTGTTGGATCTTGACATATTACTTATTAAGAATAATTAAAAAGTTCTGTTATCCCACTTACGGTTTGCCTTTGTTCATAGCAGGCTTATGATAATACTTTGACTCGTGTTGTGGATCTGCACACGAAAGAACTGATTAGATTTCTGGTGTTTTTAACAAACAAAATACTGCAGGTATATCAAACAGCCGTTTGACTTAAACTTCAGTGACTTTTCAAATTTCGTGGAAGAATAACAATAATAACGAGCTCAAATTTAAAAACTTTTGCACACGTAGATACAACATAAATCATTCCAAAATTTAAAAAAAAAATAGTTCAAGTTCAGCAGTTGAGACCCTGGGGCTGTTGAAATGAAAACACTCGAAAAATGATTTCATTACTATTGATTTTCTTTTGTTTAAATTTATCTTATCTTTTAGGCAAACTTTTAAAATATGGTCTCAGAGATTTTCAGCCTTCTAGCACAAGATATTTTCCAATTTTATAAGCACTATACACTAAATCTAATCCACGAAAAATCACAAGCCATTGAAGACCAATAAGAAAATTTATAAAATTCTCTTTTGTTTGTGTTTTATTTATCTGAGTTAATTTCGAAAAAAATTAGATAAAACAAAAAATACAAAAACAAAAATGCTTTTGAGTTAAAAAAAATATTTTCATTGGAAATTTCTAAACGTTTTTGATGCAATAAATGATTGCATGAATAAAAATTGATAGATATTGTAGTTTTTGTGGCATAAGCAGTGTTTGATCGGCTATGGTTATAAATTATGTGTGGTGGTATTGTAGTTGTGACGTAGTTAGGACGTTCATTTGCTCTTTGGCGGATTTAATATGTTATAAATAATTTTAAACAAAACTGTTCCGCAATTGCATAGTTAAAGTAGTTTCGGTTGATGGATTTAATTTGTTTAGTAAAATTTGTTGGATAATTCTGTTACTACTTAGTTTTAGGTAGATTTCATATAAAAATCTACCTATTGCAATGGGCTTCATCTCGGAATTTCGGAAAAATTTTGGTGCCAAACGACTATGAATGATAAGCGGAGAGGGAAAAACAAAAAAAAAAAATTTATATATATATATATATATATATATATATATATATATATATATATATATATATATATATATATATATATATATATATAACGATATGAGCTATAACGGAATTTACCGGCACTCTCACGATCGCATTTCTTGACTTACAACGAAAATTTTTTCTGTATACGTTGCGGCAAAGCATCTGTTGGACAAGTTCGCGAACTGGCCATATCCGGGTACAGGTTAAGTGGCTAGATCCAAAAAACTCGAAAAATCTAGGACGTTATAACTTCCGTTTGAATCATAATATTTTAATAAAATTTATCAATATTGAATATTTGAACATATTTCTATCATTTTTTTCCAAATGACAACCTTGGCGTTCCAGGTTCCTGAAAAATCAGCTGTTTTAAAAATTTAATAAACTTTGTTGTCCTTGAGTTGGCTGAAAATGGCCAATCTCACTTTTGAATATGTACGCATACGTTAATTAAAACATAAATCTTTCCAAAATTTAAAAAAAAAATAGTTCAAGTCTAGAGGTTGAGACACCACGACTGTTAGAACAAAAACAAACGCAAACGGCCATGCCTTCCTCATTTTTGAGTTTATGTTATTTAAACTCATATTTACTTTTAGATAAACTTTTCAACTATAACCTCAGAAATTTTCAGCTTTCTAACCCAAGAGGTCTCAATGTAATTAGCATTAAACCTAATGCATGTCATTCAATTACAACAACAACTTCCTTTAAAATATAAAAATATCCCATAGAAAAAATATTAAAAAAATTTTCTTTTGTTTTTTTTCAGTTTTTAGTGTTTTTCGCAGAATTTAAAAAAAAATTAAAACAAAGCTGAGTCATTATTGTTTTAAATTAAGGAATATTTTCTTATATGCATACTGATTACACATTTACAAAAGTCTTCCTAAATTGTAGATATTTGAATTATTTGAGGTGTAAAAGTTGTTTGACAATTTTAGATTATAAATTATGTGTAGTGGTGTTGTAGGTATGACGTTGTGAGAACGTTTATTTGCTCTTTGGTGGATTTAATATGTTATTCAAAGTAGTTTTAACCAAATTAAATAAAACTGTTCCGAAATCGCATTGATAAAGTAGTTTCCGTTAATGTATTTAGTTTGGTTTGATAAATTTTTTGGATTATTCTGGACTTGGACTATTCTACTTAAATTTTTTATTTAAATTAATCTGACACATCCAATTCTATTTGTACACAAAGCTGTCTGGTCCCGAAATCTACCTATTTCTAGCGGATATACGTGCCGCTTGGACTTTTTTTTATTTAAAATAATCTGACACATTCAATTCTACTTGTATGCATATCTGTCTAATCAAGAAATCAACCTATTTCTGACATCCTGCCGCTCGGACTTTTTTTCTTTTGTGTTTTCGGTAGGGAAAATTTTAAGTGGAAAAGTATCACTAACGTAAGAAAATCGATTATGTAAAATTTGGAACGTATACCGAATTCTAATACCATAAGGGTTTCGTTTTCATTTTTTTAAAGTACGGAACCCTTCAAAATGAAAATTTGCAAGTGTTCAACTTGAATTGTGGCAAACAACATTGATCTTGAATTGGGAAGAATTTAGTTTGAATATATGTGTTAAAATATGAAAACTTGCAACAATATGTTCGGTCAATTTGAATTGTAAACAATTTAAAAATTAAATTAAAAATAATGTTGAATTTATTTGTTTAAACGTAACAGATTCTTCGAGAATTACTTGGACTATCCTGCAACTAAATTTGTTGAGCTCAAGATAGAACAGGCGATCCAGCGTCCAGCGAGGTAATTATGAATGTTATATAATATTTTAGTAGTACGGTGATAAGAAAAAGCGTTTGTCCTTAAATAGAGGTCAAAGTTTAAGATTACGGGTGAATCGTATAAATTATATGATAATTCTACTTCATAAAACCATAACAAAATTGATTTAGTAAATAATTATAAAACCCCAATTACACAATACAAGAGGAGTATAAGGAGTGAGTCAAACGAATCAAGGCTGCGCCAAATCTCTATCAGTCGTAAAATATTTGTTTATGACCCATATATTGAAGCTTAGTTTAGATAGTTTCTAATGCTGTTTGGCATTTTCCTAAAATTCAAAATGGCAGATAAATATGGCGGCTGGTTGACCTCAACATAAAAGAAGAGTCTTTTAGATATTTCTTGAGCTTTGACCTTTTGTGAAAAATTATCGAATTTGAGACCGTTTAGCTACTAAAGCCAAGAGTAACACATGCTGTTTAAAATTTTTCTAAGTACTTTAATATGTTGTGTAATTAATCCAATAGTTATTGCTGTGGCTCACTTATGGGCATAGCAGATATTTAGCCAGATAACAAAGCAAAAAAAGCAACGAAAACAGCATTTTCGAATGACCTTGGCCCTCAAAGCCATGAGTGAGCCACCAAATTATTTATGCTAACATCTACAAAATATCAAGTAGAATCCATATTAATAAAAATGTCATTGGTGAATCATGTTTTTATGAAGTGTATCATATAATTTATATGATTTACCCGTGATCTTAGGCTTTGAACCCTATTCAAGGTCAAACGCGCCAGATTTAAGAGGTAGTAAACTGCTCTTTTTCTTATCACAGTACTAGTAATATATCCTTAAAATTTTAGGGAAATCGAAGGTATCAACTATCACACCCTCTTATACTTTGCCCAACTTTAAAATAATAATTTTAAAGCAGTTGCAAATCGTACAGGAAAACCTAAGAGTTATTTTGTCGGGATTCAGATGGGTTTTTAGGTTGATTTTCAATTTTTACCATATTTTTAAAAGTGGATGTTTTGTATGTTTTAAAACGCAATGGAAACTGTAGCGGCGTTTCTGAAATTTGTGTTTTGAGTGGCTAGGAGTGGAAAGTCCAAAACGAATTTTTTTTAAACCAGCTCGAGTGGTCATATGAATGATTGGCTGTTTCAGATATGACATTTTACATGTTACCAATAATATGTTTTTTATTCTCAAAGCCTCTTACCTCAAAATGAAATTTATGAAAAAAACTATAACTATAATCACAAGATCGTTAGTTTATTAAAAATTTAACAAAAAAGTTAGTGAGCTGCCCAATATTCATAATTCTCTAGCTTGGACAGAAAAGAGTTAAAATAGCTTAAACAACTTTTATATCCAGATGTCATAATCATATGACATACTTTATGAGTTTCATCGTAATTTGGGAAAAAAATTCCAGACTCTATCTACCGGTTGCTATCATTTAAAACTAAAATCGTTTTACTAAAACTAAATTGAATTTTGCGAGCGTTATGAATAACGAGTATGAACTGTTAGCGGAACCCTTGTTACGATACTGTTTAGTCAGGTAGACAAGTCCAAGCGTTGAAACGTTTGTTGTTTGGAGACAGTGTAGGTAGACAAATTATTCAAACAACGTCTAAATTCGATTTCGTTTTCAACATGCTGTAGTTCTTTTTACAAGAGAATAAAACTTGACATTGGAGATCAGCTGACTTTATTTCGAAAAGTTTTGAATGATTGTTATTTCTTGCAAGTCAGGTTGTGGCAGGTATTATTGTGGTATTATTGTTGAAATAAAGTGGTATTATTCTTGGTTTATTTGAGGCAAAGTTTAATACACAATTGCTGATTCCTAGTAGTCGTTGCTGTATGTGATCTGTCGGATACATACGGCAATACAACGATTTGAGGTTTGTACGGGGAAAAAAAAGGAGAGAGCTATATATTGGATGTACATTTTTGTACATAAAACAGTTTGGTGATGATACTCGAAGCGATGTATTATTTGATAATATTTAAAATTAAATACTAAATATATTGTGATATAATCCATTTTCCAACCCTTCAAATTATATCATGAATACACTTAAAATCTTTACGTGGTTAATTAGAGAAATTTGTATTTGTTTGTAGGCTAAATAACCAAAGAATTAAAAAAAAATATATTTGTTTGTTTGTATCGTTAATGAATGTATCGTTAAGAGAAAATATCATCAAAATTTGTAAGTTTGGCGTGATTTTGTTTTTAAAAAGAAACCTTTACGTGCTTAGTCATATTAACATTAGTATGTTCAATAAACGGGCAAAGAAAAACTGAGTTTATTTTACCACAGGCATTGATTGAACATCCAAAATAAAAACTGAGTTTGAAAATTACATACATATATTGGTTTTTTGGCTTCATATTTTTTCCTTTGATACAACAATTTTTGTTAAAACAAATACTTTACTTTTTTTTTAAATTGGCATTGGCATACGAGTTAACGTGAGATATCACTATCACAAGTGAGATATCACTAGCCAAGGTGACATCTTAGGGGTGGTGGCGGATGAACTGTATTCAATCAACGGTAGCACCCCCAATCTTAGCCGTGAAATAATCCTTGATGATGAGACGCTATTGCTTCCTTGAAGAAACGAGCCTTCATATAACTATGTCAAGAAAGACGATGTGTCACAGGATCAAGGAATATGCAACCGGCTGGATTATTGGCCACTACATTTTTGTTTTGTTTCAGCAAATTTTTGTAAAAATTTGCTATTTACTTTTTAATTTACTTTTATTTTCTCTATTCTATCATAAATTATTGGCCTATGTCATATTTTGTCAGTGATCGGATTTTTTGTTTAGTTATCCATTCTTTAACAAAAAAATATAAAAAAAAACAAAAAAAGAAAGATTTACGTCCATCAACACCTTTGAACGTATGTTGTTGTGGGACCTTGGTCTTAAAAGGTTTTTATGTGTTATTATGACATATATTCTAATTCCTACTACACAACACATTTTATTAAAAAAAAAAAATTAAAAAAAAAGTGTTGTGTTATTGGGTTTACAATATGTGTCACAACAACACATAAATACCGTTTAAGACGTAGGTCCCACAACAACTTGAGACTATGGATTCCGGTAAACTATTCCATTTGTATGCAATTCGGACAAAGAAGTCTTTCTGCGATCTGCCAGTATGACAGCGCGCACGGAAAAAAATTATTTTCAATTTTTCAAGATTTCGAAATTTCAAATATCAATCATTAATCAAGTACTGCATTTTCATAAAAAAATCTTGATTTAATACATTTTTTCAATGAAATCGAAAAATATTCCACTATGATTTAAAATACCAAGAGTATAATATTATTTTGAGACGAAAATGCTTTAATTTAAGAAAACAGTGATTTAATTCGAATCAAATTTGATTGAATTCCAAATGTTACATGAAATTTTATTTCAAAAGCGAAAACATTTGAATCAAAATGATATTTTACGTTTTTTACGTTTTGAGCCAAGCATTTTTGTTTAATGTTTATAAAATTATTGCCAAAATATTTTCAATCCTTATTAAATACTCTAATTCAAAACTATGTATTCTTAACTAAAATTTGTAAAAATAATTTGACAAGACAAAAATAAATGAATCAAAATATTTTCTTTTGGTTGAAATTTATTTATATTAGTTGCATAAATTTATTGATTTAGTGTTTTTGATTCAAAATACTAAATTTTGAAATTGGAAGTCTTTTGCAAAATTTTGACAGTTCATAATTTTCTGCAAACCGATTACCAAGGGGTTTTTAGTGATTAGATTTTAACATTTAAAATAATTAAATTGTTGTTATTAAAATTATCTATATCAATATAAATATAAATATTAAAAGCAAGTAAGTATCAAATTGTAGAAACTTTAACAAATTCAACTATTATAATGTTAAATATTTTTTAAATGAAAATTTTTCAGTGTTGTGTGGAATGTGACTGCGTTGAAAAATTGATCAAGTATTTGCGAAATATACATTCAATGAGGTCTGGAAATTCGGAATCGTTAAAATGTGAGCTTAAAGGATGTGGTCAAGATTTTTCAGATCAGAAGATTGATTTCAACACAATATTACTTGATAAATCAAATTGCTTCACGGAACCATGAACGGACAATTTCATTCATCGTTTTTCAGCAAATTATTTATTCTCATAAAATTTAAGGTCAATATTTAATTGAATAATATCATAAAACAATTTTTAAATTTATATTTCCTCTTTCAATAGATCCTATGATTCGTGGTTTATTAAAAAAAAACTAACTAAACTGCCGAAAAAACACTAACAAGTGTCAACAAATTTAGGAACTCCAGTATATCTGATGTTCAAGATTTATTTATGAAGCCTGTTAAAGACTCATTGAACATTTTGCTTTGTATTGATTGTTGTTATAAAGTAATAAATAATTCAAAGTATGCTATATTTAAAATTAAAGGGTTTCAATTCAATATATACCCCCAGGCCCCAATAAAATCAAAACAGCTTCAGTTTTGAAATAAAATTTAATTATTTTAATTTAAAACAAACCGATTTTAAATCAAAACAGGTATAATTTATTTTCAAAATATTGAAATTTTAAATCAAACTATACGGATTTTGAATCAAACTTTTAATTGTTTGAACCAAAATTGGACAAATTTCATTCAAAATTTATATGATTTAAATCAAAATAGTGATATTTGTTTAAATTTTGAATGAAATCAAAATTATTTAAAATCAAGACAAAAGGTTTTCAAACAAGATAATGTTTTACACACTGATTTTAAATACGTAATCTTGAATTGGTAGCTAAGAAAACGCGGGCGAGTATTTGTACATTAAAAATTCTTGATTCAATGTAAATAATTTTAATAGAAGAAAATATTTTTTTCCGTGCGGGATCTCGACCGTTTGACTGGTTGCGCTAGCCGATTGCCGACTAGAAAGGGGGTAAGAATAAGTTTGACGCATAATGCTGTTGATTTCATCTAAGCACTGTTGATGACGATATTTGTAAAAAACAACGAGGTCAGCAACAGTGCGACGATATTGTAGGGAATCAAGTTTTGATGTCAAATCTCGATCACCCACAATTCGTATAGCCCGCTTTTGAACACAGTCCAAGAAGGCCAAGATGGAAACAGAAGCAGCATTCCAAACTTGACAACAGGATACAGGAAACTTGGATAGTTCCAATTAGATTAATTTAATGAAGGGTTAGTAGAATTAAATCAACTTTTGATCAAATGTGTAGTGATATGTAATTAACTCAGAAAAATTGGCCTTTTTTAACTAGAAGTTCAAATGGTCCAATTTATTAGCGAAAATGAAAGTATACTTAAATTTAAATTGTAAACAACGATAACGAAAAATAATAAAACTATGTAGTGTTCGTACACCTAAATTTTTTTTTTGTTTTTGATCTATAAAAGCGGAATTTCAAGAAGGAAAAGAGCCAGATTTCAAACAAACTGCAATATGCCAGTAACCCTATGAATCTTGTGGGTGATTATTTTGGTTAATTTGAGTGGATTTTGGTTTTGTACGCGTAGTGGTTTGTTTTCTTGAAGGTTGTTACATTGAGAAAAATAAAACTCGTCATCATCATTGTTGTTTTGTGGAAGTATAACGGGACATTAGTTATTATATTTCTGACAAGAGCAACGATTGTATTATATTACATTTTATTAATATTGTTCAACAATCGCCTTATCATTTGGCGCAACATTTGATTTGAATTATTACATTGTTCAACAATTGCTTTACAATTGGCACAACTGTTATGCCCGCCAAATTACGTGTTGTTAAATATGAATGCAGAACGATTGAGGGTCAGTATAGGGTATATTGACTGGAATTTAAGGTTTGACAGTTCAAACAACTAAACCGGTTGCGTTAACAGCAAATATTAGATTTTCGTTAACTCATTCTATAATTTCCATCCCTGACCTACCCAAATATACATTTTGCATTGTCGTAATTTTACATTTGATATACAAATAACTTTTTGCCTCACCCTCGGCTATAATATATATTTAGCATTAACATTTTTTCATTAATAATCATCGGCACACCTGACTTTTTTCTTAAAACATCATTTTGATAATGAGTTGAATTAATAAAAATTGTTTTAAAAAAATTTTTATTTTAAAAATAATATTTTGAAATTTTGTAAGATATTTTGTCTAAGTTTGGAGCAAAATATCAGTACCTCGGAGGTAAACTGCACTATGTTACTAGTAAATTACATAGAACATAGTGCAGTTTACCTCCGAGGTACAGATATAAACTTATAGAACTAATCCCTGATACTACAAAGTCGTGTGAAGAGCATATCTTGAGCAAACCTTTAATGGAATAAAACATTTCTGATTTCCATCAAATATCATAAATGGCATTCAATTATTAAAAGAAAAACCAAAAACCTTGCAATACATAAATACATGCAAAATATTTATGATTGATACATGCCATTTAATTATAACATGTTTTCTCTTTTTACAACAACTTTTTCTTGTTTTAAAGATAATTTGTATGTTACAAGATAATGTCATAAAAATTATATATTCAATTCACCTTCCTTCCACTCAACCAAGAGATTATTGCATTTAATTAACTAATTAAATTTATTCTTAGAACAAAATTGTATTGTTTAATCTAAGGTCAATTATTTATTGATAATGGTCAACTTTTTTGAAAATCGAAATATTAACAAACTTATAAAATTAATCAATAATTTAAAATTAAATACAAAATACACGGTACACCATGTGCGGTAAAATGATTATGAAAAGTCAGTTATTTTATTTTTGGGCAAATTGAAACTTTCATTTCCCTGGGTTAAATTGCAACAATTCTCAGTTTTTCTTTTATTTTATTATTTCTAAATTTATTTTCATGTTTTAGAAATTCAGTAAAATATTGATAAACAACAATGTATTTCTTATTAAACACGTCACAATTATGAAAAAAGTATATATTTAGTTTGAAGTCGTTTGTACATAAAATATGAGCAAAAAGAATTTACCAGCCTTTGTTATCGATCCTAATGGCAATTCTCCAAAGGCTATATCAATATTTTGTATAAAAATATATAACATTAATACACCAAATTCTATGTAAAATTTAAACCTCATTTTTGCAACAACACAGCACAAAACTATAATTTTTTAAAAATATTTTTATCAATAGTTCACAGTAGTTTTGGAAAAACTTTTAAGTATAATCCTTTTCGGAAAATTTAAAAGTTTATTTAAAATGCAAAAACAAAATCAATAAATTTACATAACCAACAAAAAACTATAACTTTAACTTTTTTATCGATAAAATATTTTATATAAATCGTTTTTTTTTTGTTTTACAATAAAATGCAAGAAAAATATTTAAAACAAGTGATACTAAAAAAGATCACATCTACACTAGATCACATTTAAAACAAAAACAAGTATTGTTATTAGAAGAACAAAAAAAAACTCTTATCTCAAACGACAATTGTAATCTTTAAGAAAAGAAAACGTCCAATCCCGAAAGAAAACTTTAAATTACTAACTTTAACTTATTACTTTCATAACAACTAGAGACTGACCAAGAGCAATTATACTGTATTTGGGCGGCATTTAGCGATATGAACAAATTATAACGGTAAGACAAGGAGATTTATTACAGTCAGTTCCACAATAGTACAAATTCAATGAAGTTATTTCTGTTTTTTTTTTCGACAGAAAACTATCTCTCTGCATTCACCAATATTCCCCTCAATTTTCAGAGGGAATTTATCAGAAACTACTTTCATCGATGCTTCTTGGAAGCAATGTCTGAAAAAAACAGGGAAAGCACTAAAATCAAACAATAGTACACACATGGCCAAACCGCGGCTCGCGAGCCGCATGCGGCTCTTTAAAAGAATAAATGCGGCTCTCGAAAAGAAATGAAAAAATTAAATAATATTTAATAATTCATAAAAATTGTAACAAAATTAGAAATAATACATATAATTTATAATGCTGTTTAATATAATATGAAAATATAACAAGTAAAATAAAATATTTAAAATAATAATATAATATGATTTAATGCAATCATTTTATTATATTTAGGTTCGTCCTGTCGAAGTTACTACTATTGGAGTTTTTTGCGACTTTATTTTAGTTTGATACTACTTTACTTCGCGAATCAAGTTTAAGTATAATCCGCTGTTATAAATAAATTTAACTAATTTTATTATTTAAGGTTATACGTTTAACATATTCTAGTGGACTAAAAATAAAATCACCTGTATTCGTTTCAAATTAATGCACAAAAATCTTTCTCAAAATCAAGACTTTCCTTTTGGATTCGTTTGTTTTTCTATGATTATCTTTTTCTGCAATTTTTTTATAATAGTTATTTGTTTAACTAGGCAGCAAAGTAGTAGATTGACTGCCGCGGCTGATAGTTCATAGCCGAGCGAGCGAGGCTAGGAATTCAGCCAAGGCAGTCAATCTACCTTGCTGCCGAGTTGAACATATAATTTTTTCTCCAATTAATTACAATGATATGTAATTTAATAATTATTACTTTAAAAATAAAGTAAAATTTTAAAAATGAAAAAAAAAAATCGATTAAAAAAATTCTTTTTTTAATCGCAATATCTGTTAATTTCTATGAAGTCTAATTATTAAAGTACTTGCTTTGCTGCCTAGGCAGGAAAAGTGCCACTTTGCTGACTGAAATAAGTCTGCAAAATTTATATTTGCTGTCTATCGGAGAAAAACAATATTTTTGATATTTTATCTTTAGGCAATTTGCCGACGTTAAATTTAATGTATCCTTTAATATTCCAATTAAAAAATGAATAAGTTCATAATTAAATAGAATTAAAAACACGTGCAAATCCGACATACGCTACCTCAACCGCTTCTAACATCTACGACAGTAAGATATTACCCTAAACCAAAAACGAAATTGAAAACTTAAGGAAATTGCAAGAAAAAAAACGGTGATTTCATCTCTTGTAGCGAAATATAATATTTTGCCTGTTTTTTATCAATACTACGTTTTTTAATTTAACTGCTAAATATGTCAGACCACAAAAAAAGGAGATATGACGGATAAAATCGTAGCTTCAGCCAAGAATGGGTTGAAGCATACGCATTCATCGATAAAGGGGGAAAACTTTTGTGTCTTATTTGCAATGAATCACTTGCTCATTATAAAACCAGTAATTTAAAACGGCATCACGAAAAAAACCATAGTAAATTTTTGGATAATTATCCGTTGAATACCAACATCCGAACAAATAAAATAAACTCTTTAAAATCTGCATTAAGTAATCAGCAAACATTATTATCATCTTTTAGTTCAGAAGCTGATAATACTACCGAGGCTAGTTTTATGATCGATTGGAACATCGCCCGTGCTAAACGACCTTACACTGAGGGAAAATTTATCAAAAAGAATATGGAACAGGTGGTTAAAATGCTGGATCCTTTAAATATCAAATTGCACAGATTATTTAGCAATGTTCCAGTATCACGTCATACCACTGAGCGACGTATTACGGAAATAAGTAAAGATATTAAACAGCGACCACAAGTAGATGTAAAAAATAGTGTAGCTTTCAGCTTAGACCTTGACGAATCAATCGATATACAAGACACCCCCCCCCCAGTTAGCTGTATTTATCCGATACGTTCCCTTATCTTTAATCGTAAAGGAAGAACTATTGGATTTGGTAGCACTTAAAAATAGTACTCGTGGTATTGATACTAAGAGTGCCCTTGATAATATATTGTCAGATACAGATATTCCACTGAATAATTTGGTAAGTATAGCAACTGACGGAGCAGCTGCAATGTTAGGAAAAATGTAGGCCTTATTGGTCTATTAAAAAATGATCCAAGAAAACCCGAATTTTGGCACTTCATTGCATTGTTCATCGTGAACATTTAGTTGCAAAATATTTTAAATACGAAAACGTAATGAAAACTGTGCTACAAATTGTGAACTATATTCGGACGAATTCAAAAACCCATCGCCAATTCAAAAACTTTATCGAAGCACTGGACTTTGAAGATCATCCTCAAGAAATAACATTTTACTGACTTGTGCGATGGTTATCCACCTATAATGTTCTAAGCCGATTTGTTGATTTAATGGAACCTATTAGAAATTTCCTCAAAGAAAAAGAAAAACACCATCTGGAATTAAGGGATGATGAATTGATTAATGATTGTATGTTTTTGACTGATATAATGCAAAGGAAAAGATTTACAAGGAAAAGATAAAGTTATTACTGATCTTATTCAAACGATTCTGAGTTTTATTAAAAAAATTCAACTTTTTCAAGGAGATTTAACAACAAAAGTGTTCAACCACTTTCCTCGTCTGAAGAACAGACTCTCTAAAATTAATGATAACAAACTGAGTGAATACGACAGTAAATTAGCAGAATTATTAAAAGACTTTCACTTGTGATTTAATGATCTGAATAATTTAAATATTTCTCTTAATTTACTTGTAAATCCATTCGAAATTGACATTATTAACGAGGGCTTATCGATTCCTTGTTATATTTTGCATGACAGTGCCTCAGGTGAAATGGAATTACTAGAGCTACAGGAAGATCACATTCTTAAAATGCATCACAAAGCCACACAATCTCCGAATGAGTTTTGGAAACTAGTGTCTCAATCAAAGTACCCCAATTTGAAAAAAGCTGCTGCCAGATTACTGTCCATATTCGGTACAACATATTGTTGTGAATCACTTTTTTCAACAATGAAGTTTATAAAATCAAACCACCGTTCACAACTTACAAATGAGCATTTAACGGAATTAATTCGTATTGCGCTAACAAACTATGAACCAGATTTCAGAAAATTCACAGCCAAGTTACAAACAAACATGCCATCTACCAGCAGGCATGTCATGTAACAAACTTTAAATATGTATTTGTATGTATTTATAACCATAAGTACATAATTGTTTTTTTAATAAAATAAATATTTCCAAACAACTGATACTTTTGAAATTTTTTTTTTTTTGTGGCTCTCGAAACGAGAGATTATTGTATTGCGGCTCAACGTGTAGTAAAGCTTGGCCACCTCTGCAATAGTATATATAGAAATAAGATAGAAAGAGCGATACATAGAAAAAGACATGTGATGTCAAGACTTGACAAAAAAAAAATATTTTTGTAAAAAAAAATGCAAAATTTCATTTTTTGTAATTTTGTTGAATGAAACAAAATGACATTTGATTAAGTGAACATAATGCATTTTTTTAATATAAAACTGATAATATAAATAAAAAATAAAATCGTACATTGTACAATTAATTAATGGCTGTAATGTGATAACAGCAAATTTGTATTATTATTTGATGGTTTTTCAATCATTCACTACGAGCACAGTTGCTAGCTTTGTATATTTTGAACTACGTCAGAGAAACTTACTAGTATCTTGTTTGTGTCGTAATAGTATATTCCTCAACGATCCAGAAAATAACATATTTTGAAACGAGAGAACAGTTTACCAGTTTATTTTAGGAAAAACAAAAGACGTTAGTTAATTTTTTTTTATTTTGCTAGTTTCGAAATTAGAAAATAGATCGCTTTTGTCAAATTGTTTTCACCACTAGGAACGAAAGTTTTGTATAGAGGACTTTTATCACTGATGACAAAAATGAAGTTATCCGTGCATTGTAATAAAATGGCAAGTATATTTTTTATGGAGGACTGTAGAAAAACATATTTAACATCAAAACTTACCGTAGGAAGTGAACTAGTTATTTCCATTGCAAATTATCAAATGTGTAATAGCTTACCTAAAATTAAAAAAAAAGATTAATTAACTTAACTTTACAGAAATTTATAAATGTTGGATTACAAACACTAGCTTACAATAAAAATCTCCCTGAATAAAACCCAATTTTTCTTATGGATTTTGACCTGCTGAACAAGAATATTAAATTCATTTTTTAGGTTAAGTCTTGTTTTTGATTTACCTTTTTTCAAATTTTTCTATATTCAACGCCATAAATTTTGAACAAACAATGATTGTAAAATTTTTTAATTTCTTGTTTTCTCTTGTAAGTTCAATTTCTTTTCTTTTAAGCAAAGAAAACACGAACATTGGTGTAGGTTGCACCAAGATATTCAAGTTTTTCCAAAAAAATCAAAACCCGAAATTTAAAAAAAAATGTTTTTCTAAGAATAATTTAAATTCTGCAACATATTTGTTTTATATATGAGTTGTTATACAGATTTTCGAATTAAAACGGCGAGTTATTTTAAGTTTTCTTTTCTTTTTGTGCCGCATCGTAAAGAATATTTTACAAGTTCAGTCGTTCTCAAACATCAGTTAAGAATTCTTTTAAAATAGTGAAGTTTAAAGTTAAATCTATATATAAATACGTAAGCAATATTTTTGCGGTACAATTTTAAAATATTTGCTCCATCAAAAGTATGGCAATATGTATATCGTAGGATAGGTCTTGAGTAGTAGATGTTCCGAAAAATACTTCTTTTTGAATTTTGACGATTTTTTCAGAAAAAATGACAAAAATGTGATAGTTTTGTTTTTTGAGTTTTTTGATCGGTTATTTTGTTTATTTATCAAGTTATTTGTTTCACAATTCAAAATCAATCTATATCTACATATAAATACGTAAGCAATATTTTTGCGGTACAATTTTAAAATATTTGCTCCATCAAAAGTGTGGCAATATGTATATCGTAGGATAGGTCTTGAGTAGTAGATGTGCCGAAAAATACTTTTTTTGAATTTTGACGATTTTTTCAGAAAAAATGGCAAAAATGTGATTATAGTGTTTTTTGAGTTTTTTGTTCGGTTATTTTGTTTTTTTTTTCAAGTTATTTGTTTCACAATTCAAAATCAATCTATATCAATTAATTAAACTCTGAAATAATGTGTTGTAGATATTTAGTTGGTAGGTCTATTTACAATTTCTATTTACAATGGTCGAATTTCGGCCACTGGGTGATTCCTAGTTAATTTAAATAGCGAATATCTCAAAAACAAGAGCTAACCTAAAAAAATGAATATGATATTTTTATTCAGCAGGTTAAAATCCATAAGAAAAGTTGGGTTTTATTCAGGGAGACAAAAAAAGTATAAAATTTGTAAAGTAATGTAATTAATATTTCGTGCTGATTCATTATAGTCACAGAGAGATTAAACAGGAAACAATGTTAACAAAACAAGACATTTCCCAAACTTTTCGCCAGCACAAGTCACAACTGGCTTAGACTTACCACCCGCAAAGCTATCTCAGGCTAAACACCATCTGACGCCAATTGACTATGCATTTAAACCTCCAATTGAGCTCATTCAAGTTATTTCAAAGATATCGACGATGCTCGATTTTACTTCCTGACATTAAAACATTATTTGTTTTAATGTCAGGAAGTAAAATCGAGTTTTTTTTGTTGGTAAAATTGTAAGGAGGGAAAAGGATTTAATATTTTTACTCAAATGTATTTGAAATAGCCATTATGGAATAAAGTCGCGAAAAACAAATAAAACATTTAATATTTTACACATGTTTAAAAAATGGGACCAAAAGAACCCGGTGATTTTCTGTCAAGTATTATAAAAAAAATAGAAAAATACCAATTTTAGACGAGGTTTGCTTTTAGGTTGATCCGCTTTCGGTTCACTAACGTTTTCTGTTTCACCATATTGTCTAAGATCAATGCTAGTTTTAGTTCAGTTCTCTGACGTTCGTCTTTGTTGAGGTAGTCAACATGATGTCTGAAGGTGTACAAATACATTGTGTTAACGTATTTATTACAAGCTTTAGTGCTACAAGTCTCTAGCTTAAATCCAAAGCATATTGCAATGAATAGGATTATGAACAAGTATATGATTACGTTAAAACAAAAGAAAATGAATAATCATAGCCGTACAACAGAAAACCTACATAAAAACAAACAAAAGAGAACGAAATGGTAGCCACTGTTACCTAATCATCATACCTAATCCTAATCGTGAATTAAAATGAAATTAAATTAAATCTTGAGTAAATTTTATTACAAATAGCTGACGCAATGACAAACACAACGATAGGTCAATGAACTTTATAGCATTATTCATTTTGATGATATTTGCCACAGATGATTTTCAGTTCTTTTATCATTTAAAAAAACAAATGAACCGTTTTCGGCAAAAAAGGACTCGCTCCTAACTTACTCGAAGATCTATCGATTGTGACTATTTAAATCGGGCTATCCATTGTTTATAAAGCGTTGGACAAATTTTGTTTCACATACAACGATACACACAAAAACATATATGGAATTTGCTATCGAGGACCACAATGGAGGGTGTCGGACTTGTATACGCATAATGATAATCGACTTATTATATTTGAAAACAAGCCACCACAACGGTTTGAAAAGCGGAAAATCAATCAGAAGCCGGAGCAAAATTGAAGGCAAATCAAAGAGTTGGACACGAAAATTCTGCACAAAATATTTGAATGAATGTCAAATACCTGCAAGAGGTGCTAAGATAGAGGCAAAATCTAGACTTAAAAGCGATGCGTCTATTCGTAAAAACAACGGTAACCAACGGTGCTCAGTATCCTGGTGGACTGAAGACATAGACTATTTGAGAAAACAGTGCATCAATCTCCATAGAAATGTACACGGAGGAAAATTCCGGAGCACTAGGAGCAGTTTAACAATGATTACCAGAAAATGTAGTATTAATTGCGAAAAGCAGTTGTGAATAGTAGGAGCAGCTCATTCCAGTGCCTTATAGATCACGGACAGAATAACCAATGGGGAAGTGCGTCCAAAATTGTACTCATTAGCTGCACCAGTGTGCTCAGATATCCTAAACTTTATCCTCCCGATTGTATCTTCTCTCTGCAAATTGATGATAACTCAGACCTGCAAATTGATGATAACTCAGTTTCGGCTATCACCACCAAAGGCGGTCCAAAAGGCGGAGCTCAGATTATCCGAAAACACTACGCCAGATCTAGACGTCATCCCAAATATCGATTTTAAAACAGCGGTTGAAAAGAAACCGATTCGAGAAGAGATATTCCCTGAAGAATTGAAACACCGACGTCTTGCGTTTATACCTAAAGGTGTCAACTCAGTTGGTAAACATACTTCTCATGTTTGAGATGTACTAGCTACAGCTTTAATAAAGCTTCTAAGTGGAAGCTAGTTAAATTTTACTTCTAAAGAGTTTCGATAGAACTTCCACAGGGAGAGAGAGTGGAAGCTTCTAAAATACTTCTATATTTAATATTAAAAGTTTTACCGAAACATATCCTAACAACTCTGGATAAATCTTCCCAAACAAGGCTATAGAAGCTATAGCTGTCATTAGGATTGAAGTTGTTTTGGTGGTAGCTGTTTAAAGTTCTTAACTCCTTAATGTTGGTATATTTAATTTCTAAAATTTAACCCCTTAATGTTGGTATCTCAGATCGTTAAAAACCATGTTGAAATTATATGCCAATTACTTTTTAAGCCCCTGAATTATACTGTCTTTATTACAGCTAAATTAAAAAAGTAAATGTTATCGAAATCTTACGGAAGTCTTACAGTCATTGTTGTTGCTACAACTATCTATCATATTGAATTTTATCTCATCATTCAAATTTTTCACCGATTGGATATCGTGCAGGACAAACGATCGAATGACCCGAGCTCGAATCATGATGCGATCGTAAGCAAAAAGATTAACTAAAACATATATATAATATTATAGCAATAACAATAATGACATTAAAATTGTAGAAATAAAAAATATTGTAAAATTTGTGTCACATTTTTTAATAGCTTCGATAAGACTTCTAAAGATTGTTTAAAAACGATCTATTAGAAGTACTTTACGGAAGCTATAGCTTATGAATGCTTATTCAGAAATGTTATTCAGCTGACATAAACGCTTAGAAAAGACTATACCGAAGTTGTATACAAATCGTAGCTTCGTTAATGGTTTTAATAGAAGTTAGAATACTAGTTGGGCATTCTGACAAACCAAAAGAAGAATCATCATCTTATCGCCCGCTGTGCATGCTGGACACAACGCAATGAGTGGTAAAAGATGGTTAGAGGATGAAAAACAATCCTGTGCTGTTGTCATCCTGGATGTGAAAAAAGTCTTTAATTCTCTTTTGCCAATTGAAACCAAAACATGAAACGAACTGCACGGACCTGGCTACCCGTTACGTGTAATAGTTACTTCACAAGATGAACTATGATCTATGCAACTGAAACAGGTCCAAAGAAGTTCAGTATAACAGGATAATGTTCCCTGTCTCCTAGAACAATGGTCACCCTTAGACCACTGTTATTGAACACTGTAAATGTAACCAGATCATGACAACCGTTAGAACAGGACTGAACAATGCAGTTGGCCGACCACATAACGGAAGTCAAACTAATGGGTAACCGAAAAGTGGTGAAAATTATCAATATCCAGATCGCTACACATCATATCATACATAATTTGGCTACCACCTGAGGTATTTTGGAGTCATATTAGACCAAAGACTCAACTTTAAAGAGTGCAGACTGCTCCTGCAAGGCATATACCAAACATTAGCGGCCCTCAACAACCGATCAGGCAACTTTTGGATATCGTTATAACTTATCGTACATTGATGTATGTGGTGACCCTCAGCGGTGAAAACGCAGTCTTATGTTAAACCTAACAAAACGGCCTAGATATTGATAAAGTCGCGAATATGCTGCGCTTTCTGCATGGTATTTGATGAGGCCGTACATGTTATTGCGAGTAGGATACCGACCGATATTTTAGCATAAGAGGTATCAGCTTTACGTCTAGCAACATAAACATCGACTTGGAAAATCCACAAAATCCGCATTTAAAATCCACAAAATATTCTATAGGAACGACTATAATAAATAATTTCAACTAAGAAAACGGAAAATGAAAGATAATTTAAAAACTTAAAACGCAAAAAATTATACAAACGTGATATATATAATTACGAGAAAAATTTTTTTTTTATGTAAGAATCGCGACATACAGACACAAAACCAACAAAAGCACAATCCAGTAAAATGTATGATGAAATAATAAATAAATTTTCTTGATACATATTTTCCATTCTCATGTATTTGTGTTAACAAGTTTTTCGTAATGTTTTTTTCAATGTTATGATTTTTAATGACCACTTCAAGCCAAAATCTTCAATTTAATATTCGCGATAAATAAAACAAAAGAAGAAACAAATTGTAAGAAATTAAAAGATTGTTTGTTTATGAATTATAATTTTGAATTTAATTATTTTGAAAAACGAAATTGTTTTTTTTTTTCTAAAAAACAGATTATGAAATAAATCGTTCGATAACTACAGAAATACTAGGTGGAGATGAAATGTTGTTATAAGTACAAAACAATCTCTCTAATTTCCTTTTCTGAAGAGCTAAGTTTTTTAATTACTTTTTTCCATCATAGAAATATTGTCAATTAGTATTCTGTAGGAGTTTTCTTATTTTCTGTGGCAAAGTCACAGATACCTTCATGTTTTTATTGTTTACGAATTACATATTTTAAAACGAGGTATAAAACTTATAAATTATTGAAATATTCTGAATTAATTAAATCGAATTGCACAAAACAACAAATTTATTTTTTTTTTGGATTTATGGATTTTTAGATAATCAAATTCATGTTCTGGACGACATAAAAATTTGAAATTCAAGCCAGACCATTTGGTATACAAGTATTGTTTTTAGAAAATTTATAAAGTGTTTAGTTTGAAAACAATGTGGTTTAAAAGGCTTCTAACAATTGAAATTCATGGTAACTTTGAAATTAAATTGCAAGCGAATGACTCACCTGATATCAACGATTTTATGTGTGTTAGAAAGGTTATTCACTAGCGGCTAGCCTATCGAAAAAAATATATACTAAATTTTTTGTTCACATTGTTAAAAAAATTAAAAAAATTATTTTTTAAAGACGACGATAATGCCATTAGTCAGACATTTTTGGAATTTTTTTGTTCAAATTTTCGTTTTCAAAAATTCATTCTAAATTTACCAACATTTTTTACGTGAGATGCGCATCTGTTAAAATTAATATCTTTAGAACAAAAACGATTTCTATAATTTTTGACAAGTTTTAGGGTTAGGTTTCATACTGTTAAATCTTCTTTAGGCGCGTTGTACGATTTTGTATGGGGAAAAATTTATATATTCGAGTCATCGTCACGCGAAATAAATATTAAATATAAAATAAATATTTAAAGAGAGATAAATTGAAATCATTTGTTATTTTCTTTTTTCTTATTCTCATTTGCTTGTTTTATAATTTGTTTTTTTCCTTTTTCATTGAATTTCTCGGTTTATAACAGTGTGTAAGTGTGGTATAGTAAGCAAAGATTTTATTGTATTTTTAAATAAAATAAAAAAATTTTTTTCGTATTTGATTATGCGTTTTTATTTATACTTTTTAATAAAGAAAACGCAATTGATAGTACAAATAGCCTAACTGTGTAATTGCGGCAAAGTAAGTAAAGATTTTGTTGTATTTAGACGATTAAAACACAGCTATTTGACAGTTTCAAGTTTTTACTTGTGACGAAGGGAATAGACACCGTTATCCTAAATCTCGCCGCGTTTCAAAATTCCCTTTGTCCCAAGTTCAATTCCAGACATAAATTCACCCATTTAAGATTTCATTTTTTTTATGTTTTCCGTTCTGCTAATCACGCAAAACCTCAATTAGTAAAACTAAAATTTTCTCACACTTCGTTTTGTTTCCAAATTTAGTAAAAGCATGTGTCTTAACTTTAGTCTAGACATATGCTATACATAACATTTCTCACAGCTTGTTTTTGCAATAGATTGCAAAAACGTATTTTAAAACCCTCAAATCATATACTTTTTTTGTCTATTAAACTGTAATTCGGTCTTTTTAAATTAAATAGTTTCCGTTGTTTAACTGTGGGAAAATTCATTGTTTTAACAATTAACGGGCTGTCTGGAATTGGGTTTCTTTTATTAACACCATTATGTTTTTTTTCTTTGTTTTTTTATTGAGGGATCAAATAAAACCGAGGTTTGAAGTAGAGAAAAAGAATTGTTGGTCGGGGTTCGAAAACGATAACTGAAAGTGGATTATTTTGTGGAGCTAGTTTGTTAGTTTTTAATTATATTTTTAGTTTTCTTTGTGTTTCCGTTGAGTTTTTTTTGTTAAAACAAAAAAATTAAAAAAAACAAAAAAAAATAATTTAAGAGTAAAATTTATTTAATATTTTCTATTATTAGTGATATCCGAAAATTAAAAGTTAAAATTGAATTAATGTTCCAAGTTTGAGTGATATCAGTAAAAACAAATAGTTCTAATAATTTTGAATCATCTGATTGTTAATAAAAAAAAATTCAAATTAAATTTCATTTGCAATTATTAATTGATATCAGAAAAAAAAGTCAGACAAGTGCGAATAAAATTCGCTCGTCAAGGGTTCCGTGAATGTAAAAGAACACAATATCAAAAACTATTGACAAAAAGTTGTGTTGTGATGTCCTTATATTTCCAGACCATAGACGCATAACGGGAACGGTTTGAATTTTGCACTTTTTTGAAAATAACTCAAAAACTGTGCACCGCAAAATTCTAAAAAAAATTGCAACAAATTCTAAATTAGGTGTTCTTTCAAATGACACCCCACTCCCTTGGGTCAAAAAAAATTTTTTTTACCCTCTTTACACCGGTCCCCTAAACACACAGAAATATAATTATTTGAGACCTCGCTATAATTTTCATACAAAATTTACCAAATTTCCTAGCTCTGTGAATTTCTTCAAATTTTTCTGTCAATCAGTGTCGAAACGTAGGGGGGGGAACGGTCTGAATTTTGCACTTTTTTGAAAATAACTCAAAAACTGTGCACCGCAAAATTCTAAAAAAAATTGAAACAAATTTTAAATTAAGTATTCTTTCAAATGACACTCCACACGCTTGGGTCAAAAAAAAATTTTTTTTACCCTCTTTACACTGGTCCTCTAAACACACAGAAATATAATTATTTGAGACCTCGCTATAATTTTCATACAAAATTTACTAAATGTGTCTGTTTCAAACTATATGACTCTTTTAAATTCATTTGGTCACGTATGCCTGAATAAAATAGACAAATTACATGCAACACGAACTCGAAATGCTGTAAGTACTTTGATTGATCATATAATCACTGACTTATCAGTGTATTCCTATGAGTTAAATACCGCGAGCTCACCACTTATTGATCACAAACAACTTTTTCTTCAAGTTAAAAAGATTGAAATACCAACAAAAAATAGTTCTGTTTTATGTAGAACTTTAGATTACGATAACATATTTAGAGATGCTATATGGATAGAACTGTTAAAATCAACTAATGTAGATGAGTTTGTTTGTAATCTAAAAGAACTCGTTAGTAAAAACACCAGAACAGTGGTAAAGCAGTCAAATTCTGGCAAACAATTTACGTTATCTAAAGAAATTGTGGATTTGATCAAAGAAAGAAATAGATTTTTTAAGCTGAAAAATAAATACAAAAACGATGAGTATCTGTCAAAAACGCACAAAAGGTTGAGCTCTCTTGTAGCCTCAAAAATTAAAAGCCTAAAACGACGCAGCTGTAACAACTATATAAGACAATATTTGAATAAACCTAAAGAGCTTTGGAGCTATCTTAAAGAAATAATATTTAATAGATCAAACACTTCTGCCCAGGTTTCAGCTTTAAGATTCCAAAATGATCTTGTCACAGATAGTAGTAAAATCGCACAGATCTTTAGTGAATATTTTGTCAGTTCTGGACTAATTTTAAGCCATAATTTTCCACCATCTACCTCAGATGACTTTTCATATTTTAATTACAATTTAACTCAACTATTTGAACTAGGGGAGACAAATGATGACGAAGTGAAAACTGTAATTCTTAGTCTGAATTCAACGGCCGCAACCGGTGTAGATCATATTTCAACAAAAGTGTTGAAGTATATTGTTAATTACATTAAACATTTAATAGTAGGTTTCATAAATGATTCTTTTAAAAACGGTATCTTTCCAGATGTTAATAAAGTAGCTAAAGTGGTTCCTATTTATAAATCAGGACTTCACAAATTACCGTCCAAACTCTATCTTACCGGTAATATCTAAAGTGTATGAAAAAATAATTTTGAATAGACTAAACGAATTCTTAACATCTAACGATATATTAAGCTGCCTTCAATTCGGATTTACCTCTAAATCAAGTATAACAGCCGCTTGTTTAAATCTAATGGACTTTGTAAGCAAAAGTATAGACCAAAAGTCTTTCTGTCTTTGTTTGTTTTTAGATCTTCGCAGAGCATTTGATACGGTCAAACCTAACATATTGTTAATTAAACTAAAAAAAATGGGATTTACTGATATACAGCTTAAATTATTTGAAACCTTTCTTGTCAACAGAACACAAATAGTAGAAATCAGTCATCAATCAAGTAATGCGCTTAATCTTAGTCTAGGTGTTCCTCAAAGGTCAATCCTAGGTCCAACATTGTTTAACATTTACATCAACGACATAACGTTCCTTCAGTTGGAAGGAAAAATACAACTGCATGCGGATGATGCGGTAGCTATGTATAGTTCAAATTCATTACAATTATTATTATCTAATTTGCAGACGGATATAAAAACCCTTAAACAATGGTTTTATATAAATCATTTAACGTTAAATCATCAAAAAACCAAATATATAATATTTGAGAATAGACAGCTAGATGAAATCATTTTAACGCAAAATATAATAAAATATGACACATACTGCTTAGAACGAGTCTACAAGTATGATTATCTTGGTTTGGTGATAGACAGTTACCCTACCCTATTAGTCCCCTCATACTGAAAAGTTAAAATCGGTCTGAATTTTGCACTTTTTTGCCCATAACTCAAAAACTGTGCACCGCAAAATTCTAAAAAAAAATGAAAATTTTAAATAAAGTGCTCTTTCAAATGACACCCCACTCGCTTGGGTCCTAAAAACTTTTTTTTTACCCTCTTTACACCGGTCCCCTAAACACACAGAAATATAATTATTTGAGACCTCTCTATAATTTTCATACAAAATTTAGCGAATTTCCTAACTCTGTGAATTTTTACAAATTTTTCTGTCAATCAGTGTCGAAACGAAGGGGGGGGGGGGGACGGTCTGAAACTTGCACTTTTTTGAAAATAACTCAAAAACTGTGCATCGCAAAATTCTAAAAAAATTGCTATGTTTTCTAAATAAAGTGCTCTTTCAAATCACACCCCACTTGACCCCATTTTAAATAGTGATTTTACCCCTCCTCATATCCACCCCCTTAATAAATCTAAGTATGAGAATATGACACTTTTTTATATTTTTTATTAAAAACGTACTAATTTTTCTATCATTCCAAATACATTTGAAAATTTTCGATCAGTTAGGTTCGGAGCTAATCGAGGTAAGAAAACACGAAAAAAACGTCATTATTCCAAATTATACAAAAAATGGTGAGGTGTAAAATTCCAAAATAAACTTTTAAGGAATACTGAAATGAAGCCCTTTCATATGATACCCTACTTGAATCTATAAAAAATATATTTTCTCAAAGGTCTCACATCGAACCCCTTTAAACCAAACGAAAACCACTTTAGTTTTATTTGTATCCGTCATTTCATGTGAGCAGATTAGTTTTATACGCACCTCAAATTTCAAGTCCATAGCATTTATAGTTTACGAGATAATCGATATAATGTGAAAAACTCGTTTTACTCTCACCAATAGTGTTCCGTATAAAAAACGGAACCCTAAAAACCAGTAGTTCTAATAGTGAGTGATATTAGTAAGAACAAGTAGTTCTAATAATTTTGAATAATCTGATTGTTAATAAAAAAAAAAATTCAAATTAATGTTGATTTGCTATATATTATTATTATTATTTATATCAGAAAAAAAGAAACCAATTGTTCTAATAGTGAATGATATCAGCAAGAACAAATAGTTCTAATAGTTGTTAGTGTTACTCATCTGATTGTTAAGAAAATTAAGATAAAAATTGATTTGGTATTTTCTATTATTATTGAGGAAAAAAAAATAAATTATATCAGTGCCTGTTAAATCATTGTAAAGAAAACTTTTGGTGTTTTAATTTACGAACAAGAAAGATATACATGGCAGCTACACGAGTACGTTGAGGGAAATGGGTGAGCTTAGTATCTAAGTTTTAATTTTCTTCTTTCGATCTGGGTTGATTATGTTAATCGGGGTCGTTTGTTGTTCTTGATGGTCACGTCACAACTGACCAGGTTGTGGGGCCTCGATCCTATAATCAATATAGTGTCGATCCCCACTTCAACCTACTGTAGATTAAGGGATTTGTGAAGGAACATGGTGTAGCGGAACTTCAGGTAAGTATGGTGGTCTGTCCTTTGTTAATTAGTTTAATGTTATGAACCGCTTCCAACCAGGACCATCTAGTTACCGGACAACCCACGACCAAAAACATACGTCTGAGCCAAGCCGAAGAAGCGGCTAAATTAATTGGTTACGACGCAGTATGTTGCGTTTTTAAGTGTTTGCTTGTTTGTTTTATTCATAATAAACCTAACAAACACTTAAAAAACCTAGTTACTAGGTTTTACGCATACGACCCAATGTGTTACAAAAAAAAAGTTCAAAACAAAAACCCGACTTCAGAAAAAGCACCCTCTAAAGTAAACAATATGACACAAGAAAAAATCCCTATCTCATATTTTTATGTACAAACTATGCAATATTTATTGTCTATTAAATAATGTAATTTTCACAATGTGAATTATATGTCAATTAACTTACATATACATAATACATTTTCATATATTTAATACATATTCATTGTGATGCTCAGAGGATAGCCGTGGTCGTATGCAACCTCATATATTGGTAATATGGCATCCTATAGTAACTAGTTTATGAACGCTTACTACTGTTAGAACATATTGTTTTGTTAGAGTAGGTAACATGCGACCACGGCTATTGAGCATCACCACGAATATGTTTTAAATATATTAAATTAAATTATGTGTAAGGTGTTTATTTAATAGAAAACAAGGGCTGATTGTAAGAACGCGAAAAAAAATATATCCTCGGATATAACGTCGTTTGTATTGTATGAATCACGATAGAATAAAAACTTCATCTGAGGACTTTGTTCTATCCTCTGTTTTATCTGCTGTTTTTCTTGTATAGAACAATGGATAGTACAATTTGTTTTTTTTTTTGACATGCGCAAAGCAGGATAATTTTGTTTTGAATTTGTTGTTATTTATTTTTTAATTTAAATTTGTGGGTTTCTAAAATTAGTTTTTTGATATAAATTAATAATATTTTTAATATAATTTTAATATAATTAATTTAAGTTTTCAAATAATTTTTTTTAATTTATAGTTAAATTTATTTAACAAAAAAGTAAATATGTTTAAGTTACATCTGTAGTGTGATTTCAGAAATTATTACCAATTATCGTGTGCATGCAAACAAAATCGCGATCAACAGCTAATCATTATCTGCGTTTTATTCATTCAGGTTAGGTGCAAGGTTTGATTTTTAACACGTAAAAGCAACAAAAACATAACCGGTATATTTATCGAGTTCAAGATTTGTGACCTGTATAAATTTTAGTTAGATAAATTTACAGGAGATGGCGTTAGTTTTTCAATATTTTCGTTTTACTCATCAGTTGAGTTGTGCAAAATGTGCAAAACGACTAGATCACTCATTGTTATAGTGAAAGAATGCAGAGAACTTCTTTGCCCGAATTGCATATAAATAGAATGCTCAAATTTGTTCATATACTTTGCTGTAAATTTCATCTACATGTTTCTCTGGAATCAAAGAAAATTAAACAAATTTGATAGATCAAAAAACATATTTTCAATGATAGGAGTGTAATGACAATTGAGAATTCAACATAAGTAAATAGAGTAATTGTTAAATTTTCGACTTCGAAATATTATCGCAATGGTGGCGAAGTGGATTGCTTGTCTGCCAAAGGATCCGAACTCACTGGCAAGTTAGGGTTCGAATCCCAACCGAATATTTTCAATGATATTTTAAAACTAAATACATAGGTAGATTTTTGTATGAAATCTACCTAGAAACTAGAACTTTCAAACTTAGGGAATCAAATCTAAAATTGAAATCTTTAAAATATTAAACTTTTCTTAACTCTAAAACAAGTCAACTAAAATTTCGTTTTCTACTTGCAGCTTATAGCACCTTAAATAAAATACAGAGCAACAAACTTCAAAGAGATCATATTGGTTTTCGTTTAAAATTTAATTTTTTGTTAGCGACTTCTGAGTTAAGTCTGGTACAGAATAAAAACAACGCATTTTCAGAAATATATCAAACCAAGGGTTACAAAAATTACATAAAAGAATTGAAATCTTCCTTAAAAAATTCAACCTTCCATTTCTATATGACATTTCACTCGACCGGTTCCAAAAAAAATTCGTGTTGCATTCCACTTCTTGCCTCTCAAAACACAGAGTTCTAGTACCGATTTCTAAAAGGTTGCTATGTGTTTTTATAGATGAAATTGCTAGTATATTGATAAAGTTTTCTAAAAATTCTGAAATTTACCAAATTTATTTATCGGTCGCTTTCTAAGTTAAGAGGATGGGACACACACAAACATTTTCGGTAAAATGTTCACACACAAAGACCTAAAGAAAGAATACAAAAGATAGAAAAGAAAAGAATACAATACTTTAAGAACAGGATACAATCGTTTAAAAAAAACTCAACCTCTCATATGAGACCTATCTGAATGAAATAAAAAGCGTTAAGATTTTCTTATCGATTAACAGCTTTTTTATGACCGATCCATGACCTTAGCTTGATAGGACTTATTGAAGTCCATAAAATCGATTGTGAAGGTTTGGCGAACATCAAAGTCTCGGCATTAGTGTTCCATTTTCAAAAGATGGGACCCTAAATATCACTGCCGCGATAGTAAAAAAGACACAATTTATCGAAGTTCATATTTTTGTCCATATTGTCATTTGTCACCATCAATCTAGAAAAAAATCCGTATTTATGTGAAAATATACAACACTACGGACTTTTGGTGAAATATGCAAAAATATGTATTAAAGCTAAAAAACTCATAGTTTTGCAAAATCATGCACTTTTGGTGAAATATGCACTTATATGCATTTTGGAGTAAAATATTTGAAAATATGCTCTAACAAGTAGGGCTTAAAAGTCGTAGTTTTGCCTGAAACAGATTTCAAACTTAATCATTTTTTAATTAGCTGGTGTAAAAAAACATGCTAGTGCATATTTTTGGTTGCACTACTTATGACATTTGATTTTGACATTTAAAAAACTCAGTGCAGACCAGATTTTAAAAATGTTTAAACATTTTTTATTTGCATGACCCACATCGTTTTTTTTTCAAATCTTGAACCTGAACCGAATGTATAAAACGCAGCCAATATGTATATTTCTAAAATGTGATAATTATGCCCTTTCATTGGATTTCCACCACGTCTTCATTAAATTATTTTGTGTTCATGGCTTTATGTTTTCTAGAGAGCATCATATTAAATTTGATGACACCACCTAGTTTTGTGGGCAATCATAATGATTCGAACGATAGTTCATTTGTCAAATTATGATAACTAGTTTCAATATCATAACCCTTCTTTTTGTTTTACCGTTTTCGGATACTTTTATAACTGTGGCTCACCTGCGTTATCGTGTACACCACGAAAAACCAGTATGTAGTATCACAATAAACAAAACAGTTACAGCCATTCAATGAGAGTGTTAGCCAAAAGCCATTATGACATTATTCCCAATTATCGGATTCATGCAAGTAGCAAGTTAAAGGTGAAATGTGCTAATTAAGTTCTTTCATTTGATACCCAACACGGCATCATTAAATTAATTGTTTTTTTAGGTCATAGCCTTATGTCCTTTAGGCATCGCAACATTTAATTTAATTGTGGCATCATTAAGCTTATAACCAGCAGACGATCAAAACGCTTGATACAATACATACATCATTTGTCAAGATGTAATTAGTTATGTTATGAGGTAACAGATGAACATACATACATACATGCATCGGAGTCAACCACATAACCCGCCGTAGTCGGGTAGTAAAAAAGAGAATTATATGAATATTATACGAGTATGAGGATAGTGAGCGGTTTAAATGCGTACAAGCAAATATTATCATTATTTTCGAATTTTACACCAAAAATTTGTTCTACGATCGAACTAGAAATAAATTAATAATTAAATTAGAAATAAACTAGTAATAATCATATCAAGATAACTTTTTAACCACAGCAGGCGAAAATTTGTAGGGATTAATATATTTATATTTACATAATTAATATCTACAAACATAAACGATCACGTAAAAAACTTACTCGTGACACAAACCGACTGAACATACAAAAATCTCAATCTTGTTCCACTAGTCGACGTCACGCGCAGTGCAATAAATTAATTAATTAACTAATTCAAAAAAAGAATCTCGAAATCGAAATTATTGTTCAATCAAAATTATTGTGTAATAGCTTTTTCAGTTGTGGTTGGCGGTAGAGGAAAAGTAAAAACTTCAATATGTTTTATATCGCCCTCAGAATCGATTCAGTCGATTTCAGACTCGAGATACTTTTGCTTGCTGGCATTTAATTAATTAAAAAATTATTTCGGTCTGAAAGAGGAGTACAATCTCGAGCCAAAAGTGAAAATCTTACCCCCACTTTTTTTGGCATTTTTCAACGTTTCAGGTCATAACGATTCTAAAAATGCAAAAAAATGCCCGTCTTTCTGCCGGCCGGCCGTTACAGACGATGAAATCTAAAAAAACCGCAGGAGCGATTTCATTTTTTTTTTTGAAAAATAGGTTCACTTAATGGGAAGAGTCAATAAGGTGAGGTGTTCGATAGCTGTACCGAAAGTGTGTCAAAAAAATCGTTAAGTGTGTCAAAACAAGAAAATTTGCATATTTTTTGCATTAAATCGTTAATTTTAAGTGATAACGAGTGGTAAAATTAGTCGGCATTGGTATGTGAGACCAGGAGCTTGATTATTATATTATAAGTATGTCCAAAAATACCGTCAATTGTGTCAAAAGAATGATTTTCATTTATTTTTGACCTAATTTTTTTGTAAAAAATAAAATTAATTATTTGTATGACATGAAATTTAATTGAACATGACATGGAATATGGTTCTATCCAGTTTCAACTCCTCCCAATTTATAGAAACAATTGGAAAATATCAAGTTGTCGCAGATGAAATGTCGGTTTTTGACAAAAATTGTAATTATTAGGGAGACGTTTCTGAAGTAATTTTTTGTGTGATTCCAGATTCCATGGCTTCTGCATAACAGTTGGAAGTTTGAATTATTAATTGTGTTATAATTTTTGCAATATTTTTGGAATTTTGAAAAAAAATTTGTATAAAGTGTTATAAAAAGTGTTGTAGTGTTATAAAGTTTCAATTTTTATTGTTTATGATTTTATTATAATTTTTGGAAAATTTATGGAATTTTGAAATAAGTAAAAATTATTGGTTTTGTTATAATTTTTGCAATATTTTTAGAATTTTGGAATTATGTAGTTTGAATTTTTGATTTTGTAATAATTTTTGGAATATTTTTAGAATTTTGAAAAAATTGTACCTGTACTTTTACAAAGACTTTTATGTTTAATATACACTGTCGCTGCCCAAAACTAAAAACAATAACCTCATAAAAGCTGTTTGCCGAAAAGTATATAAAAACCCTTAACACAGACTGAAGTCTTGATATCTCAAAGCCTTGAGATTTCAGACCGTTAATATTTTCTAATTAAATTGTTAATAAAAACAATAATTAAATGTTAGCCATAAATAATTATATAAATAATAATATTGAAGTGTTTACAATCGTAAAGCTCATCAACGGAATACATCAAATCATTGATGTTTGTGAATGATCTTGTTATGAATTTTTTGTTGACGCCATTTTTATAATACCAATGATATTACTTTTGGTTGTGATTTATTGTTTCATAATAAAACATATTTTATCTTCGACTGCTAAAGAATATATGCTTTCCATGTGTATGCCTTCCATTGTAATTTTATACATTCTCTCACTTGAAGAAGAATGTGACGCAATCGTTACATTCTACAACAGTTCTATAGTTTATTAAATATTCCTCTAATATAAAAACAATATAAAAACTTAATATTTGTTGGTATAGTAATATCAAAATCTTAAGACGAGAACAATACATATATGAAATATAAAATATAAAAAGATTAATTTTTTCCGTTATGTCATTTGTTTTGTTTTTCTATGTTGGCTATGATTGTTTTTCAATATGGTGATAAAAACTTTAGCAGGCAAATTAATCGAAATATTTTGCAGTCGTGGATAAAATAGCATTGTATTCGCATAGGATGATGGCAATTCTTCACTCGGATGATTCCCTCCACTCGCATCGCTCGTTCCGGGAAACTTCATCCCCGTGAAGAATTCCCATCATTCTAAACTCATACAAAAATCTACTATTCTATACATTTTTGGAAAAGAAAAGTCATTTGAAATTGTAATTTCAAAAATGTTGTATGTGAATGATACTTTATCTTTTCATTTGAAAATTAATATTTATTATGCACAAGTTTTGTATTTGTTGAAATTTTATAAGTAAATAGATAACACCCGTTGTCATGATAATTATAGTTTGTTCATTATTTTACTACGCACTAGTGCGTAATAATTATATTACACACTAGTGCGTAATACTTATATTACGCACTGGTGTGTAAAAATCATATTACGGTACTGCCACGTCGGTAATTTTATCATAACAAATAAACAATAATGAAACGTCTGACATTAAATTACTAAAAACTGTATCATAAGTGATTAGTTTAGTAGTAGAAGATGGGCTATTGTATAGTCAGCTCAAGATCGAGCGTAGTGAGTCGTTTAAATTCAAACGAGCAAATATTATCATTCTGTATTCTGTGCGAGTTTTACACTATACTTTTTCTACGGTTACACTTGAAATAAATGAGAAATAATCGTATTAAGATAATTTGTTCAATCATAGCAAGCGAGAATCACTTAAAATTCGTAAATGAGTTTATATGAACGCCTCCTAATAAACTGTTAACATATGGTATGTATTAGTTTTGGTGGTTATTTATTCTTTCATAATTACGCATGCTATCCTTAAAGTTATAAAAAAATCATGAAAGTCAATTGAAATAATTTTAAAAAGTTGCATGTAAATTATGCTTTATCCTTTCAATTAAAAATATATATTTGTTATGCGCAAGTTTAGCATTTGTAGTAGAAATTGAAATTTGGTAAAATTTTCATGACAACGATTATCATGACAATTTTGGAATGTTAGTTATTTTTTACACACTAGCGATAAATATATTTCGTTACTGCTGCCTATGTGAGGTCATCATAATTTATATATTATAATAACCGTGAGGGTATCCCTTTACTCCGAGCGTACCGCTAAAATTGTTATTGCTTCGCATCGCAACATCATAACACGTCCCAAAATCCATCATTGTTAGTACTAGTGAAACAAAAAACTATTGCTTTAGACTAAAGCAGTTGATTAAGCAACTCAACATTGGCATACCATTAATATTTATTCATCAAATTTGCTTTCATATTGCATCAGCAACTAAAACCTTTGAATACTTAAAAAAATAATTTTATACTGCATACACTAACAAAAAAATATTATAAATTGATTGAATGGAACAAACATTTTGTTTTTATGTTCTTCTATCCATCATTAAATCAAATTAATTGCAGCAATAGTCGTAAAACAGAAACTACTTGTGTCTTGTGTAACGAATTTTAAGTGCAACGTAAAAAAAGGAAATAAAAAATATAAAAGAAAATATTTTAATTATTTTCATTTCTTTGATGCTGATAATTCGTGAACGTTTCGAACATCAGTAGATTGACGATGATTTTATTCGTTTGTCTACATTTTTATGGTTTTGGTGATTTTTTTAGCACGAAAGCGAGATTGTAAGTTAATTAAGAGATCGTAAAATATTTAAGTAAGCTATTTTGTGGGTGAACGTTTTATGAACTAATTTAGTTTTTGGACTGAATTCTTGTGATGCACTCACTACATCTTAATTCTTCAACAATTTGGTGAAGAAGAGCATAGGTTCTCCATAAGTGTCGCTCATTTTGAATAAATTTTTAAAATTCAATATATTTTCTTTTTGTGGTTTAGTTGAAAAGTCTGTGAAGATTTTTAGTGCGCCCGCCTCTGTCATATTTATGTACCATTGTCTGGGAGGATAATATTGTTAAAAAAAATCTCTCCCTTAAAGATTCCATGTCAGACGGTCAGTACGCTGACTTATTTATAAGAAATCCAGGTTGTTTTTAACATTTCCACTGTTTGTTTTTATTTTTCATAAAATTCTTTAACGTTTTGTTTCATGACGTAATTCTCTTCAACCTTTCTTTTCAATCATACATGTGTTAGTGTAGTCGAAATATTGCTTTTGTTTTATTTTGTTATTTTATTTAATATTTTGTGCGTTTATTAAATAATTGTTTTTGTGCCTTCTTTTAAAACCAAAAATTTGGTTAGAAGTTTTTATTCTATGGCGTAATTGAAATCATGTATCACAAATAAAATCAAAATAGTGCGAGGAAAGATGGTTTAAATCCAAGCACGAAACAAGATTAGAGAAGCTTTTGATTAACGAACTGAAAGGTTTATCCAAAAAAACCAAAACATGCGTTAGAATTGAAAAATTTCAAATTCTATGTAATACATGCGCTTAATTCCTCACAAATACCTAATGAATTTAAAATTCAAATTCAAATTTTTGTGTAGAACTATTCGCTGTCTGTTGTGTAATATTCGCTACAGCAATATTTTTTTAAAACAAAAAAATTCTTTCTTGATAGGGTCTTTGGATATGAGAGCCTCCTCGTATCCACAACGGATACGGGTGTACTCTGGGCAATGTAACATGGAACGAACGGTTGTGTTACCCAATCCCTTCGTAGTAGTGAAGCAATATAGCAAATAGTCAATCAAACCCCGGCCATCTGTAGTCTATGGAGGAGCGGCACAAAAACGACGCCTGTACTGGGCGGTCGCAACTCTTAATTGTCTCACTAGGTGGTATACCATAATGAAACTCTGGAAACCAACCTGATATAAATGCTGGTGAAATCGGTTTGGAGTGTTTATTTTTGTATATTTTATTTTTTTTTTTTTAACAACAATCCAATAATGGGAAACCACTTCTTCCATTTCAATTTTTTTTTTGTAAAATGTTGAAAATATAAAGAAAAGGTTAGGATAAATTTAATTAACTTTAATATTTAATGTTCTTATAAACTAGTTGTGATAAAATTTAAAGAAGTTTTATATAGATTTTAAATATAATGAAATAAAATTCTTGGTGTTTTGTTAATAAATAACTAACATAAAGAAGATGGCCTTTGCTCTTCTGACATTTTTAGGGCGTCAGAGCCTACTTTATATATTTTTTTTTATCCATGTATAAATTTTTACGACGCTGTTTACTTAGGTACGGAAAGTTCATGCGTTGAAACGTTTATTTTTTTAGGACGGTGTAAGTAGACAGATTATACAAGCCACGTCCCTCTTCGATTTCATTTTCTACATATCATAGTTCCTTTTATAAGAGAGTGAAACTTGACATTAATGATCCGATGATTTATATTTCGAAAAATGATGAAATCTCTGAATAATTCTTGACAAATTTGTATTAATGTAGGGATTTACGAAAAAAATTTAATACATAATTGCTGATTCCTAATTGTCATTGTTCTATGTGATCTGTCAGATCCATACGGCAATACAACGATTTGAAGTTTGTGAGGGGAAAAGCAAAATAGGATATTTTTTTTGTTTTGTATTGTTGAAACCGGCGGTTGTATTTATTATATAATATATTAATTACTGAATTTGAATTTTAAGTAAAATTATAAGCTTAAACAAAAAAAAATATTGCGACGCTGAAGCATAGGCTGACTTCACCACAGCTCTGGAAACATAGCGTTGTGGATATATAGTGAGCTAATATCCATCAAATACTTTAATTAAAGGCTAACCAATGTTATAGATTTCGCGTAGTTCTAATTATAAAAACAATAAAGAAAGCAGCATTATCCCAACAAATATAAATTCTGTTGTACGAGAAAAAGTAAAAAAAATTTAACCGGAAGTGAAAAGCCGGAAGTTGGGATGCAGAACTGTTGTGAACCGTACTAAATGCTTATGTACCAAAATTCATCCAATTCGATTGTCAGGTACAGATCTTATTGAGCTTTCAAAAAACAGATGCTCGGGACACCCCTCACCACTTTGTTCACTATCGCTCAAAAACTAATCAGTTTCTTGCCATACATATTTGCATCTTTTTCCAAAGTGTTATCAAAATTCATTCACGAACGAATGTTGTATGCTCCCAACAAACATTGAAAAGATTGTGAGACAGTAAACAAGTGTTAGGGAGGCCCCCCACCACTTATCCTAATATTGTCCAAAACTTAATCAGTTCTTCATTTAAGTTTCCATCTTTTTTCAAAGTGTCACTGAAATTGATTAATGAATGAAGTCTGTATGCTCCCAACATACTTTAAAAACAAAGTGTGAAAAGTCAGCAGTTGTATGGTAGACCCCGCCACTTAGATAAATGTGTTCCAAAAGATGATAATTATCTACCGTCACTAACTGAAACCTTTTTAGTAAGTTTCATCATAATCACTTCATTATTGTAGGCTGTAGTGTGCATAAACACACTGAAAAAACTTCCAAAAATTACAAAAAAAATTTTAACGGAAGTGAAAAACCGGAAGTTGGGATACAGAACTGTTGTGAAGTGTCATCCAATTCTATTATCAGGTACAGATGTTAGATCTTTAAAAAAACAGGTGCTCCGTGGATCCAACACCATTTTGTTCACTATCGCTCAAAAACTAATCAGTTCCTTGCCATACATATTTGCATCTTTTTCCAATTAAAATTCATTCACGAACGAATCTAGTATGCTCACAACAAACATAAAAAACCACCTGTTGTATGGTGGACCCCCCAACTCTTTATCCAATGTACTCCAAAAGCTGATAAAATCTTTCTTATGTTACTTGAAAGCTTTTACCAACGTTTCATGAAAATCGATCGGTATTTGTAGGCTACAGTAGGGATAAACGACTGAAAAAAAACTTTTTAACCGGAAGTGACAAACCGGCAGTTGGTATGCAGAAATATTGGAAACAGGATTAAAATCTTATACACCAAGTTTTCATAATATCGAAAGCCGGGATGAGAAGTTATTGAAGATTTAAACTTAGAGGTTTTTGGGAGACTCCCCGCCATTTTTTCCAAATTTAAAATGAATCCAGATCTTCCATTTTCAAGTGAGCCTGTATCATTTGCCAAAGTTTCGTCAAGATCCTATGCAGCAAGGTCAACCACCCACCCACCCAACTCTCGCCCAACTCTCACCCGTGCAAATTTAGGGTGAAACACAACCATATTTATTGAGCTATTGTTTTAAGTAGGATGATTGGCTAAAGCAAAAAACAGGGTGCTGAGAGGTAAGCTCTTGAATAATCATGAGGTGAGTCATTCATTTATTTGATAATATTGTTCATATACTAAATTTTAAATTTTTCCTTTGGTCTATCGAAACATTTTCGAATGCGTGCAAATTGATTAATTTGTATTGCAATGGAGGACCGTCATTCTCGGATCCGCAGGACTTTCGCTAGCTGGAACGTAAAATCTCAAGGCTCGCAAACCCCCCGATCTCTTCCTATTGATATTCATAGCAAAAGGCTCAATGCCATTACAAACTAACGCGTGAATTCAGTATTTGAAGAGAGACGATGATATGTATTTGTTGAACCCACTCACTGAAGCTGGTTCAGAACCCACTCAAGGCATGAGGATGCGCGAGCTAAGCTTTATTATTAATTTTTGTAATACTGAATGAAGTAAAATGTTATCACTAATCAAAAAGTAAGTAAAATACATCTTGAAATCAACTCAACACCACGTGTCTCCGCAAACATGAAAATCTTGAAATACGTCAGCGAATGGATGTCTGCTGCTGAAAAAAGTCTCAAAAGAACGAAACCACTATATTTGTTTTCATAATGAATATCATGCATAACAAAATAATGTAAGTGGAACTAACTGATGGATTACACCCCAAAAATGTATTATAAATATGATACCTAAATTACTAGATGAGCATAACTCAGTTGTTCTCAAAACTTCTTTATTCTAAAACTTTCAGCTTAGGTTCAGTTCGTTAAAGTTTCTTACTGATTCGCTGGTGAAGACTTAAGAGCTTAACCTTTATTAGATTGATCAAATCGGCTTGAATACCGAACTAGTCTGAGTAAGACGGAAATGTTATTGCGAGTACGATGACCAACAAACCCTTGAAAACTTCATAAAAATCTTAAAAGGAAATGAATGCTTCTTTATTTGATAAGATTCAGCTGATTCAGATCAAACCTTTATCAATAAATAAAAAAGATTATATTAATAAATAAAACTCAATACAACAAAAAATGAAAGTTTCATTAGATTTTTACTACGTTTCAATTTAAACTATAAAGTATAAACATTGCAATGAATAAACAAATCAACAAAACAACAAACAAATTAATTGAAAATGTTTTTGCGATAACGAGTTAATTCGAGTCTGAAACTATTATTAAACGATTTTCTAGTAATTTAATTTAATTATTATTATTATTATTTTATTTTTGCTATTTGTTCGTTGAAATGACGAAATTTTTTTTAATATATGTAGTCCAAAGTATTTGTTTATATTTGTTTAGTCTGCAATTTTGATCTGGTTTTTAATGTCTTAGTTTTTCATATGAGCGATGTGATATCGTTTTCCACAACTACATTTTTAATCGAAAATAATCGATTTGTTTTTGTACAAACTTATTTGTTGTTGGCTAACGGTTGAAATAATGATACAAAAAGATAAGAACGATGCTATGGGTTTGTTTCTTGGGTTTTCGAATAAAATAAAATATTTTTGAACATATTCTCTAAAATATTCTTTCATATTTTTAACCAATAAATTAAAATCCAAATAATTTTTAATTTTAAAAATAGGAGACCACAATTTTGATGGTGAAAATTAAAAGGACCGACACTCTCATTAAATTTTAATCGTGTTAAGCAAGAAACAAAAAAACCTTGGCAATCAAGAATAAAGCCTACAAAAAAATATTACATGCACGAGAAAGAGCAACGGAAAGTGGGAAAAGTTTTGGAACTTAAGCAACTAAGAAATTACATCGATTACACACAAAATATAGTTTCATAGAACTATACTATAGTACAACTATACCAGCTAATCCGTCAACACATAAAAGCCTTTTAAAACTTCGTCCCACAAAAATTTGAGTTCTGAGGTGTTGAACAACGTCAACTGCACTTCATGGCATAAAACATTGTCTTGCAATCTAACAAAAAAAATGACAATCGATCACGATTCATAAACACGATCGATTTTTTGTAGTAAGCTGTAAAATGTAATAAAATAAAAATATTCTCAACATTCAGGCGAAAATAATTCTTTTAAGCAATTTAATCAAAATATAGTTAACCTTCTCAGCTCTCATTACATATATTAACGAACAGTAGTTGCAATCCAATTTTTTTTGTGTATTCGTAAAACAAAAAATTTAGAATAAATAAATCTTCTGTATCAATGGTTCGAGAGAGCACAGACTTTAAATATAAACTTAACCTTCAATCATTAACTCAAACGAACAAGAAATAAAACATAATCAAAATAACTTCCGAGATGTTTTTAAATTGAAAAAAAAAATTAATTAAAAAATATTTTTCAAAAGAGATGTAAGTTTTTTTTTAATTAATTGAAATTAAATATTTTTTAATTTAATTTTGTTTGGTTTAAGGGAGATGGTATGTTTTGTTCTTAGCTATGTTATTTCTCTTTCTACTACAGTACAGTTAGTTCTTTTCTTTCTCAAACAAAAAAAAGTCATCATGATTGGTCGGTTTATGCATAAAATTCAACTCATAACCTAACAAAAATAAAACATTACAACAACACACTAAAAATGTAATCGCATTGGAAAACAAGTGGTAGGAGGCCGGCTGACCCCGATTCTACATAGATTTTATTTTCCATAATAATAATGTGAAGTGGTTTTTCTGTTTATTTTATTTTGTTTTTAACACAAAATTTCAATTGACTTTTCCATTTTTTTTTGCTCTTTTTATTATGATTTTTCATTATTTTTGTTTTTTTTTTACGTTTTTGAATTTAAATGAAAATCAATGGAAAATTTTACATTTTTAGAATTAATTCAACTGAAACGTTGTTATTTAAAGCTTAAAAGGTGGAATGGATGTTAATGTTTATGCATTTATATTTTTCGATATTAGGCATCATATGTATTGATGATGATTTAGGGAGTTTAGATTTTGCTTTTAAGCTTATTGAAATTTTAGGATTTTATAGCAATAGCGTGTTGGAGATAATTTCGTTTACGATTTTAAATGATTAATTGGGTATTAAAATAATGTGATTTTGAATTAAATATAGTTTTTGAACATAAAATTGTGAGATTAACATAGATAATTAATTTGTGTAGATAATGCGTCAATGACAGGATTGCCATGATTTTTCTCGCTACAAAATGAAGAGTGTTTTTTTTAAATAAAAAGTGTTTTGTTAAAAGAGATCGTTCGTTGTTTTTGTATCGGTCGTTCATTTCGAATCGGTTATACGTTCTAAACAAAAACCAATCAGCAATCGTATTTCAACTGTCGTCCATTTGGGTTGGTCGTTACTTTTGCATCGTTCTTTTGTTTGATTTAGTTTAAGCTATAATTCTTTATTTTCGGATTGGTTGTTCGCTTTCAATTTGTCTTTTTTTTTAATGAATCGTTCGTTTTAAGCAAAACAAGTTTTTCTTTTTCTTTTTTTTGTTTGATTTATTTGTTGTTTTATTTGTATATGAAGATTTTTTGATTCTTTTATTCATTCAGAATGAATGCTTTTTTGTTTTTTAATTATTAACTGTGTGATTTTAGCTTTTTGATTTTTCTTCTCGTTTTGTTTTTATCTTCGGTCGTTATTATATCGAAAATAAATGCCATGCAACCTAATTTGGACTTTATACTAAAAAAAACTAATCGAACTACGAGAAAACCTGAACCTACGTCAAACGAATACGCATTGGAAACCTCTTATCTCTTACCTCTCTAATGTTCAAATGTACTGCCCAATGTTCAAATATTTTACAGTTTAACTAAAAGACGCGCAATCAAACTGATTGTAAGCTCATTTAATGTGTATTCATGTTTTGTTTTAGGTTGATTTTATAGAAAAAATCTACCTATTTTAAGTTTTACTTTTATTTTTTAATGTGTCATTAAAACCATACGCTAAATAAAATAACCTCTTATTTTATAAAAAACCAACAAAAATTAAAATATTAATGTAAAATACCAAAAGAAAATAATATTATAAGACAAGAAGACACAAAAATTATATAAATTAATTAAAAAAAAACATTAAGCTCACCAACAAAAATCTGATCATCAGACATTTTCTTTTAAAATCAAAAAAAAACCGTCATCACATTAATCATACCTTTATTTCGTCATACCAAACAACTTAAGATCATTTCATAAATAATATCTGACCATATACAACGTTTCACTGTATACATAAATTCATCTTTTAGTTTATCATCCATTCCAAGTCAATTAACGTGTCGTATATTTCTGCATATAATCAATTGTTGTTTATTATCTTTTTTTTAATGAGAAACAAATATATTTTTTTTTTGTTGGACAGATAAAGAAATAGAGTATGTATATTGATTCTGCACAGATCCTGCCATCTTTAATAGGGTACTTCATTTAAAAATATTTGAATATATTCGCAATATTAACAATTGATTGAGTTTTGTAGGACCACATTGTTATGATTTGATGGTGTGAGAAGTTTTGTTTGAATAATTTTTCTGTCTGTTTCATTTGGTTTTTTTATATGGTAGATTTTCAATGTATGGGATAATTTTTGTCATTGAGTTGAATAAAAATACCGAAGCGAAAGAGATAAATAGAAAGCATTTTTAAAACACCAAGTTGTTGTGAAAAACTATATTGATTCAAGTAGTTAGTTAGGTTTTTACTTTCAATCAATCATGTTTTGAGTGGTGCATCGGAATACACACCGATATTTTTAAAATTAATATTATATTTTTTTGACAAAATTTTTTATACAAAATATCATTCGATATAAATAATAATAATATATAATAAATCAGTATATTTTCTTACAAGAGATAAAAACATTGTTTTTTCGTGAGTAAACATTTGTTCACGAGACGCGCTAGAATCTAGTGATACAAGATTACGAACGAAAAACGTTTTTATCTCGCGTAGGCAATGCAATTTTTCCTATGATAGAATGTATACAGGGAGTTTCATAATATATGCGCAGGAATTCAGGATGTTCGTCCAAAAATATGAAAAAAAGTTGAGGCTGTTGAAATTGAAAAAAAAATCGTTTTTTGCGAATATCTCCGGAACCGGAGACAGAAAACTGCTTTCGTAAGCTATGTTTTGTGCGGATTTACTTTTTCAAAGTCTTAGTTGGTGAAGGTTTTAAAGGGTTAGTGAGTGTTTTTCTCCCCAACTTCTACGCTACTGGAAAAAGTACGGGTTTGAGACGCTCATTTGAACCGCCAATGTTGTCTACACAAAAAAGTTACTTGGGTCATAAGCTTTAAAGTCGACCGTTTTCGAGAAAAATTCAACTTTTATGTTGAAAAACAGGGTCAATTTTTTGAAAAAATTTTTTTTTTTACTAATTAAATAAATTTTATTTAAACGTTAGAACAAGTAACAAAACCAAACGATAACTTCAGAATTGCAAAATTAAAAAAAAACAATAACAAATCATAAACAGCTAAATTAAATGTTGGAAATGTCCGCGGTTAGCTTCAATGCACGCAGCAATTCTTCGACGCGTTGACTGTCTTACACGCAAGAAAATCGAATTCTCGGAGTGTTCCAAATTATGTCGCAAGATGGAACAATGCGCTCTCTTAATTGGTCAACATTTTCAACTGGAGTAGCGTAGACTAGGGTTTTGAAATGGCCTTAAAAGAAAAAATCTAAACAATTAAGTTCGGGCGGTTGCGGGGCAAAAGGACCTCCTCGACCGATCCAACGGTCTTGGTATTCGTCGTCCAAGCATTGGCGAGGAACCAAACTAAAGTGGGCCGGAGCTCCATCAGCACAAGTACACAACCGTACTCCATTTACTCACAACATCGGGATCAAACTGTAGAATAGTAATCAAAGCATCAGTTTTAAACTCTTTTGATATAACATCAGGTGTTCGACAAGGTGATGTACTCGCGCCCATACTATTTAATTTGGCTCTGGAGTACGCGACAAAAAGAAGCCGAATTGAGACGCAAAACTGCATATATAACAAATCTAGTCAAGTTCTTGGCTATGCAGATGATATTGCGCTTCTCAGACGTAGAACAAGCGATATTAAAGATAGTCTCTCTCAGCTTGAAAGAAATGCTAAACGACTTGGATTATGCATCAACACCGGTAAAACTACACTTTTAACAACATCCAGGAACATACGTCCCGGAAATCTGAATACTGGCGACTATGAAACGGAACGCGTGAAAAACTTCAAATACCTCGGGTCTGTAATAACATCGTCAAACGACATGCAGGCAGATATCAAAGACCGTGTCTCTGCCGCATACAGAGTTTTATACGCATACTCAAAACTTTTGCGACCAAAACATTTTTCGCGGTCGTGCAAACTTACACTTTACAAAGCATTAATCTGATCAGTGCTTACATTTGGAAGTGAAAGCTGGACACTGACTTCCTCCGATTGAAGAATCTTGTCAACATTCGAGAGGAAGTTCATACGAACAATTTATGGTCCATGTAAAGTTGCTGAAAATCAGAATAGAATCCGAATGAAAAAATGTTTTATGTTTGTTGAAATTTAAAAATCGAATACGAAACAAATTAGCAAATTACCTATTAGCGGATTCTTTAAATATGAATATTCTTATTTTTAAAGTAAAATTCGACATAGGAACGTCGAAACCGTCTGCCTAGAAACGTCATGATTCACTTATTCTTCAAAATAGAATAAAATCATTAGAATTAAATGTGGTTTTCACAAATGTGGGTTGAGAAGTTTTTGAAAATATATACATTTTCGAATAATGTTTACGGTGTTTTACCATTAGAGAATATCTTGACCATTACAGAACAGGACGAAAGGAGGAAATCTTACTGAAAACAATCGTCCTGAGATCATAAAAAAAACTAAATTAAATGGGAAATAGGATAGGCCTAAACCAAGCGATAAAGACTCGGGCTCCACCGACTGAACTAACCGGACTAAACGAAAAAATATCCAAGGAGCAAATCAATGTGAGAAGAAATAGTATAAAAGATTTAGTTTTTACTAAATTGGAGGAGATTTCCGTTCAATAGGAAATGAAATAAGAACTAACTAGAGGTAAGCATTAACTACTGTCCAACGTTTTGGGGATGATATATATCCCACCGTCGTAAAACCAGATCACACCGTTTGAAATCACACCGCGGTTGGTTGGCAATCAACTTAGGAACCTTAATTTCACAAATGTTGGTACTTAATTGCTTGCTGTCGTTACTCAATAAAAAATTTTGTAGGCAGACAAATATTTCGGCCCGAAAAAATCACGTTTTCAAGCACGCAAATTGCAACAGGTCGCGTTTTGCCCAAAGGCCTCAGGGTTCAGACCTTTATTTTGGGTGCGATTTCTGGATAATTTATCTGGACGATCGACGGTTCCTCTGTTCACTCGCTCGGACGCATTTGCTTATAGGATATATACAATTGCGATCTATTGTCTGAGATTATTGTATCGGGACAACCAAAGACATGGAAAACATTAGGTTCTAACAGTTTACTAATAGACTCGGAGGCAAGTCTCTTTAAGGAGGTGGTGAGGTGGTCTAAGTTAATCAGGTGGTCTTAGTGAGGTGGTCTAAGTTGATCAAAATTACAATGTGACCGAGCTTTATTCTGGAGGAGTCTTTGTAATTTCAAAGACATAATCATTTAAGCGCGTGCCACGGTGCTTTGTAGATGTCATATTGAGAAAAAAAGAATTAAATTTGGTTGCCCATCCGGGAAAATTTTTTTAAACAATATTTATCGGACGTGCGGGAATCGGTGACAGAACCATTGGAGTCAGTGATTATCTTCAGTAATTTAAGATAACTTTCCATTTTAAAAGCAGGCGATTTTAGATCAAGAATAAAGTGGAAGTTTTTCCATCGGAAACCTAATCAACCGAGAACATTCTCAAATGCGCATCGGGCACTACGTTTAGATTACCACACCGATGGTCAAATTCAAAAATACATCCCTGCAGCTTTAAGCTCCATCTTGTCAGACGGCTTGACAGACGTTTCTGCTGCCTCAACTACTTAAGAGCAGCGTAATCTGTAATGATTTTAAAAAGAAAAAAGGGGAATCGCAATGTATGCGTAAAACTTCTTCATGCCCAGGAAAGCACATTCATTTTCGTTGACGGATTAATTGCGTTGAGTTGAGTTTAGTTTTTGGGCTCTTTGTCCAACTGTACCAGTACACAGCCCACACCTTCATTATTTCCGTTGCATTGTAGAAAAAACGGTACGGAATAATTAGGATTCATCAGAACTGGCGCCGAAGTTAGCTCACCTCCGAGGGTCCATACCATCTTACTCGTAGACGTTTTCAATAAAGCCGATATTGGTTCGGTTAAAGAGACGAACACAGAATGAAAAAAATTACAAGAATTTTATTACAAATAAAAAAATTTCATAATTACATCATAAAAAAGAGTTTCGTCAACACTTTTCACCTGTTGTTGTGGGATCTAGATCTTGAAAGGTATATGTTGTTGTGACACATATTGGAATTCCTATTACACAACAATTTTATTGAAAACTGCAAACTCAGGGAGTCTTAATAACGGTGAAATTACATTCACTCGAAATTACATCCACTCGGTAGTTAACTTTTTATAGGTGAATTTTTTTGTAGAAAATTCAATCCAGTTTATAAACGATAAACTCAGAACTACGTCTAAAAAAAATTTCGAATACAGGTAAGGTTAAAAATTTAAGCACAAATCTGATACTATTCTCATCTTACTTCAACACTTGAGAACAATGCATAACCACAAAATAGAAAACAATAATTTAAAGTTGACAAATTTAATCGAAAATTAAGAATGTTTACGAATGTGTAAATATCTACGCCCAAGTCATAAAATTCAAAAGCAAACGACAAATTATAACTAAACAAACCTAAAGTTCAAAAGCAATTGCAATAATTCATTATTAACGTATCTTATTTAAGAGCATTAATTAAAATATACAACCAAACACCTTTTGACATCATTTAAATCCAAAAATAATAAATTACCAGGCATGAAAAAAAAATTGTAATCTTAACCAGATCTCCACCCCCATCATTCCAAGACAGCATGTTTCCTTAAATTAATTCAATTTTTATATTTTTTCTAACACTAATTTTTTTTTATGTCTTTCATTGAAAATTACCTTTTTTGCTTTTATTCTTTTTCTTCATGTTACAATCTTTAAGTCATAAAAAATTACAAAAACAGAAATAAAAAAATGACTAGAACAAAAAAAAATTACTTAAGAAAAAAATATATTTTTTATGTCGTTTTTTTAGAATTGTTGTGTTAAATGATGGTGATGTGTATCATCTTGTATATAAATCACTTGAACCAAAAATAATAATACCTAAATCCAAAATTCACATTAAATCTAATGGCTAATGGCGTTAACGTCCTCTCTATACTCATTCTGTTAATGTAATAATAATATTAAGAAATTAAACTGTCGTCAACAAAATTAGAATGAAAGGAAAAACAACAAATTTTTTTTCTCTGATTTATAAATAATCTTAGAAAGAGAAAAAAACTAATAGTGAAAAATTATACATTGCTTAAGGGAGATAGAAGGTTTTTGAAATGTGATAAAGTTTTAGTTTTAATATGAGAGATGGTGTTTCGATCAAACATATTCCACCAACAGATTAAACAACTGTCATTAAAAATCTAAGAACTAACATCAATTAAACACGTCCTCCAGACAAACAAAATAAAAACAAAACTTGTCCCAAGGGAAAGGTAAAGAAAAATTAATTTCTTTTATCAACATAATGATGGATTTGTTGGAAACCCTTAGTAAAGACAAATGATATAAGAAAGTTAAGTTAAATTACATTTTTTTTTGCTGAGTTAATTATGTCGATTTGTTTTCTGGCTTCTTGTTCTTTTTTCTTATCTCTTTCGTTGTTTATTTTTTAAAATTGATCGTTTTACAGGTTAGGTAAAATTGTTTTGACAAGAGAATTAAGAAGTAAAACAAAAATTCAATTTTAAAGCGTTTTAATTTTTTTTGTTGGTAACTTGTGGAATCGTTCTTTTATTTTCCTTTCTGAATTTTTAACAAATATAAATGGTTTCGTACGACCATATAGGAAAGTGGCATATATCGAACTGAAAACTATTGTGGAATACACTTCATCCTAGCTAATGTGAAAATTTTTGTAGTTCCTTTTTCCACATTTGTAGCGCTAACTGTATGCAGAATAAATGTCATTTTTACTCAATGAGACCGCATATCACGTCGAATATAAGTGACGTCTCAAAAATAGTTCAACACAAGCGTCTTTCTCTACAATAGGACGGGCTTCCAGTAACCAATCTTGGTATAAGTGACACAAAGAAAAGAAGGATCGCCGTAAAGCAGTGAATTCAATTGCTAAAGTCACTGTCGACGAGGCTAAAAAAAGCTACAAACTTTAAAAAAAAGTCAGGCAAGTGCAAAATGCAAATATAACTCGCTATAATTTTTTTTATTAAAATTTCCACCCTCAACCCTCTCCAAATAACATTTTAAATGATAAGCCGACCACTACAGTTTTCATGCAATCTCCACTCGTCAAGGTTAAAAATAATTTTGTTTCAAATTTTTCACCCTTAACCCTCTGCAAATAACTTTTTAAATGATGAGCCGACCGCTATTCAATCCAATCTTTACAACATTTCCAACAAGCGCGATATTTTTAAAAAAATTTCTTTTGTAATGTTCGAAATTAAGGGCGGGAGACAGAAAAATTTTTTCAAATTTTTTTGTGCTTTAGAAAATTACCCAAAAATTTATTTTGGACTAGAAAAAAATTCAACTTTGATATGACACCCTACTTGTCAAGGCGAAAATTTTCAAAATTTTTACCTACAACTTAGTCCGGTCAATTTAGACCAAAACATGAGAGTGAAGTTACATAAAGTCCCAACAAGCTGAATTTCAGTGAAATTGTTCAAAACATAATTATAAACAATGTCTAGAAGTTCCCCATCATTCCCATGTATGGAAAAAATTTTATTCAAGCTCAAAGGTCAAAAAAATGAGTTTTTCGCGATTTTCAGCAAAACGGTAAGATTTATCATAAAAGTACCTCAGACAAAAATTGTAGATCATAAAATTATCTATAAAAATGTATCAATACTTTTTTCTTACAAGCCACCGTTTCTGAGATATAACGATTCAAAAAGTTATAAAAGTTGTTATCGTCATAATATGCATGAGTACGCCACGTATATACATCTAGAGTTGTTATATTTTATATAATATATATAAAACTAACGGTAAAATGAAATCAACTGAGATGAGAAAAAATAAATATAAAAAAGAAAATAAATTTTTAAGTTTCGTTTTTGTTGTTCGTTGTTCGATAGCTAATATATAAAAAAGAAAATATAAAAAAATAAAATAAATTTTTAATTTCGTTTTTGTATGTATGCAAACTTATAATGCATATGTATATAAAAAGTTTTTCGTATATAATAACTTTTTTATTTATGATCCGAAAAATCTCCAAAAATCTCTAAAACCTAAGTTACAGTAATATCAGTTAGCACTAAAAATTTGAAATCAATCAAAATTCGAATAAAAAAGCCTTAGGCTCCACAAAATCAAAAAGAAAAGTTTACGGCTGAAAATATATTGTTAAAACAAGCTAATAATGATGCTGATGGATTGATTATTGAAACAGCAATAGAGCTATTCAATTTGACAAATACAACTATTGTTGTTGGTGAAGATGTTGACTTACTTGTATTACTCACTGCTCGAACGCCAACTGAAAAAACTTTTTTTTTCTTAAAACCAGGAAAATCTCAGCATCAATCAGATATATATTCATCAAAAAGTTTATTTACTTTTGTAAAGTGTTAAGATCATGTACTAGTTTTACACGCAATAACTGGCTGTGATACGACATCTGCATTTTACAGGAGGGGTAAAACAGCAGTTTTCAAAATGTTTGAAAAACAAGATTTAATTCAATGTGCTGAAGTTTTTAAAAAGAGTAATTCAACTCAACAAGAAGTTATTATCAACGGCATCCGCTTTCTTCTTTCTATGTACTAAGCTCCTAAAAAAACTACCTGTTTAGATAAGCATCGATATGCATGTTTCGTTAAAAATACTAAAAATAAAAAACAAGTTCAATTAGCTTGTCTTCCTCCAACCTCAGTTGCTGCTCACCAACATCTTTTTCGAGTATATTACCAAGTTCAAGTGTGGCTTGGTTATCAGCTAGACCCTACAGACTGGGGTTGGAAGTTGGTCAACAATATATTAGAGCCAGTTCAAACTTTACTTCCACCTGCGCCGGAAAAACTGCTGAACACTATTTTTTGCAACTGCAAAAAGGGATGCAGTGCTAAATGTGGTTGCAAAAAAGTCGGACTGTTTTGTTCTTTGGCATGCACAAATTGTCAAGGCCGGTCGTGCTCTAATATTGAATCACAAACAATGGAGGATTCGTTTGACTCCGACGAAGTATCATGCGATACATCGCTATTGACGCAATTTACTTGCATCCAAAATGAAGATGAAGAAGAAGCAGGAGAAGAAGAACAAGAAGAAGATCAAGAAGAAGAACAAGAATTTGAAACTTACGAATAAGACGAATGAACTTCAACACTTTTTTTTAATTTACATCGCTTTTATCTTTTCCAATCTTTGAAAATTTCCGTTATTTTGCAATAGTTTTACATTAAACAGGATCACAACTGACCCGTGGAGTAGGCCAACTGGGGAAACCACGTTAAAAAAAACGCGCTAAGTACACTACCTCATAGGTGGCGTGGAAACGTGTGCATATTATGACGATAACAACTTTTATAACTTTTTGAATCGTTATATCTCAGAAACGGTGGCTCGTAAGAAAAAAAGTATTGATACATTTTTTATAGATAATTTTATGATCTACAATTTTTGTCTGAGGTACTTTTACGATAAAACTTACCGTTTTGCTGAAAATCGCGAAAAACTCATTTTTTTGACCTTTGAGCTTGAATAAAATTTTTTCCATACATGGGAATGATGGGGAACTTCTAGACATTGTTTATAATTATGTTTTGAACAATTTCACTGAAATTCAGCTTGTTGGGACTTTATGTAACTTCGAATGTCTAAATTGACCGGACTAACTCCCTCCGTATAACATTTTAAATGATGAGACGACGGCTATAATTTGTTTACAATCTTTCAATCACAACATTTCTTATAACCGTGATTTTTTTTTCAAATTGTTTCTTTTGTAATGTTCGAAGTTGGGAGGGAGGCAGAAAAACAAACTAACGTTTTTGGTAGTAACTCAAAAAAAAAATTTCAAGTTGATAGCACTTTTAGCTTGTTAGAAAATCGATTATGTAAAATTTCGGACGGACATCGAAGTCTCACCAATAGGTGGGTTTACCGTTTTTACTTTTTCAAATTACAGAACCAATAAAATGATGGCAAAAGGCTCGCAACGGCAGAAAACTAATAAGCGTTTGCCAGCGAAAAAAGGCTAAATGGTTCAAAAATTTACTCGAACTACCATAAGAGAAATTTCCAATGAAGTTTCCTTGACACCAAACGATGAGATTTGGCAAACTGACCGACCACAGAAAGCCCAAACCACAAAACCAACACGCAGAGAACCACGCCTGGACGCCATTGTCATTTCGAAGACTGGCGGCGATTCGAAAACTGACATCGTAAAAACGAAGAAAGCGAAACCTGCGTTGACAACACTTGGGGTACGAAAAGCGGTAAAAGGTGAGCTACTACTTAAACTACAACGTGGTACCAGTAGAAACAACCAGCTTTAACAGTAGGCTGAGCAAGCACTTGTTGTGTAGCGGCTATTATAACCGTCAGTCAAGAGATCCTGATTGAGTGCCACAACATCGACGAAGACCACATGAGGACCAATTCGTATCAATTGAACCGCTGAATAACAGTACGATAAAGTCCCTCAGACGAACGCGGTTCGGAACCCAGACGAACGCAGTACGGAACCCAGACGGCGCTTATCAGTTTCCCAGGTCGATAGCACCACGCCTGGACGGCATTATAAATTCGAAGACTGGTAGCGATTCGTACGCTGAGATCGTGAAAATGATGAAAGCGAAGGCGACATTGACACAACTTGGGGAATTAAAAACGACAAAGAAGAGCTACCACTTTAATTACAAAGTGTATAGCAGTGGAAACGACAAGTTTCGGCAGAATGCTGAGCAAGTACTTGTCTAGGTCAGGGGCTGTCAGAACCGTCAGTCAAGATATCCTGATTGAGTTCCACTACATCGACGAAGTGACCACACGCGAAGAAATTTGTACAACCAAGAACCAATTTGTATTAATTGAACCACTGAATAACAGTGCGATAAAATTCCCCAGACGAACGCGATACGGAACCTAGACGGCACTCATCAGTCTCCCGGTTTGATCAGCCCAAACTCCTATTAAAGCCAGACGAACTCAAATTGGTTGGGTGAGAGAGAATCAAACTCCGAGAATGAATTGCACCAAAAAGCTGCTTTAGATGTCTTAACTGCGGTCACGTTTCAAGACACTACAAGAGCGATATCAACCGAATCGGGTTGTGCTTTAACTGTAGCGAAAAGGTCATGTCTCAAAAAAGTGCGAAGAACCATCAAAGTGTGGAGTATGCGAAGCAAACTGCACCGCAGAAAACAGGTATTCCACAAGCGGCGTTAGGTGCTCAGCGAATAAAAAAGCGCTAGAGGTAGTTTTTGAACGCAAACAATTAGGTGTATCCAAAAAAACTTAAATCATTGTGAAGCAGCTCAGTTGGTACTTATAAATGGACAGACTCCACTGAATGAATTTATAGAGATTCTTTATAGAGATTCTGATTTTAACGCATTGGCTGTGGGAACAGTGGAACAGTGAAAAAACTCCGAAAAGACGGCTGTACTGGAAGTCCTTGCGAGACTTGAAATGTAGGAAAATTTTCTAAGGCGCGAAGCGGATCAAAAGTTATTATCACTTAAGAGAGTAGGGGACTTTCTAGAGGAATGCATTGGAAAGTTTTTGAAGTGTACATCCACAGTTATCAACGAGCAGTCTTTTAAGAAACAGGAACGATAGGTAGACTCCAACTTAGCCAAGCGACACGGAGAGCCCAAGAAAGACGATTAGAGGTGAAAAAGCTAAACATAAAAATGTTGGACTATATATGATAAATAGCACGGCAGTCTCAAAAACCGATGCAGTGGATGGTGAAAGCAGCTTTTAAGATCTCTTACAAAAATCTGCAGCGCATTAATGCCTCAAAGAAGCAAAGTTGGAATATAAAATCTGGATAAGATGATACTGACTATTTGATCCGGATAATAGTCAGCTACTTCGAAGGAAAAACTCTATAACACAGAAGTAGGACCTACGAAACACAATATCACAGCAGGTGTATCTCGCGGTTCTATTCTGGCGTCTGTGCTATGTAACGTCATGTATAAAGGACTCCTCAGTGTGGGCTGATTATGCAGATGATATTGTCGTAGTTTTAGTGGCTAAAAACAGAAAAAGATGTTGTCTATAATTTTAACTAAGCAACTTTTAGTGTTATATTAGAGCTCAACAACGCCGAACGTCAGCTAGTTAAACAAAAAACAGAGATTGTGCTGATGAGTATTCCCGAAAAGAGGTAGAAAGAGTTGAAATCCAAGTGGGAAATCAATTAATTCAATCCAGTGCCCACTTGAAATATCTTGGAGTCATCTTAGATCACAGGCTGAATTTTGGAGAACACTTGACACACACACAGTGATAAAGTCAAGCCAATATGATCAGCTCAGACCAGTGTTAACATTTCCAGCTGATGTACGCAGCACCAATCTGGGCATCAGCTAACAGAACACTCTCTTACGTTAGATGAGTTACTTCAATTTTCAAACTGACATCGATACGAATATTCTCTGAATTTCGTACGGTTTCTGATGAAGCTGTATGTGTAATAGCAACCAGGATGCCAATCGAAATAGAGGCTAGGAAAGTTCATCAACTCAGAGTAATCAGACTTGGACAAAATCTGACCACACGAGAGGATATATCAACATCCAGTATTAGAGAATGGCAAGAAGATAGGTACTTTCAGAAAAGAACGATGAACTTTTGTGATGATGCCTGATATTTTGGCCTGGACGACAAGAAAGCATACCTTACTCAGCTGCTTATGTACAACATACTACAAAAATGTAGACAACCTCAAATGTCTTTATTGCGAGGGTACGCAATTTGATTGAGCACCATGTACCATGGTCCATAACACACAACGACCTCGTGCAATATATGCTTCGCTCTTCAGATAACTGAGATAGAGAAAACGCAATCGTTACCAGTTTAATGCTGTGGGTCAGACATGACGAACGACGAGCTGTTTTAGCTTGAAGAACGTGACAAAAAACAAAAACCTAATGCGACCAACGTGACTTATTATATAAAAAAACTTAGTAGTTAGTAACACCAGCCTGCCCTGCAAAGGACCGCCTTCATTGGTGGCACTGTAGTGATACAATAGGATAGCGAAAGGAAGAGATGATTTTAGTCGGTAAGAATCCAACATAAATTGATAATGCGGGTTTTCATAGTCCCTGATGTTATCCAACTTACCAAGGAATACAAAAAAACAGACACATACTCACTATGTGAATTAATTAAATTCTTTCTAGACGAGATCAATATGGACGTGTTGTGTCCGCTCGAACAGTTTATATAGAATTTAGCAAACTAAATCATCCATCGTCAATTTCAGCAAATGACGACATTTATAATACTTGCTACATGTTCATCGCATACGTGAAACGACGATCTATAGTAAAATATAACATGTATATGAACAGATTCTCACTGATAGGAACCTATCTTTTTTAAACCGAAGTAATTAGATTTGCATTATTATAGGATTGCCAAAAACGATTTTGACAGATGTCTTAATTAGAGTTGGTTAGAGCGTTCTCGTAATTTTCAACCTCTCCTCTCAATTAAGTAACGAAAAAAGAATCGAATTGTTATAAACAGTTTTAATATCTGTCTTATGGCTTCCATTTAGTAAACAGCAAAAAAAATATGTATTCATGCATTGCAAAGCGACCGTTTGTATAAATAAAACAAGTGAAACAGACAGAGAAAAATATTTCAAATACTATCAAACAAAAGAAACATAAAGTCCTTCAAAATTAAATCAATTATTGATATTGCAAACATCAGCCAAAACTCATGTATCCTGTTATGAATTCAGTATCAACGATTCTGCGCATGATCAATCTACTTTATTTCAATGTCGGTTTAACAAACACAAGAAAAAATTTATTTGTTTCACAATTCACATAGAAAAACGAAAAATAATAATTAAAAAAATTGATTGACTAGCGAAATATAAATCCGTTAATTGCTTTCAAATAAACATTACAGTGATCCGTCATAAATAGACAGATGTTATTTTATGAAACGATTTTAAGTTGTTTGTTTTTACGACTTTTGTTGGTCGTTACAGAATTATAGGAGAATATACGGTATTCATGTATACTATGAGAAGTCAATTGATATTAAGGCCCTAAATTGATTAATCATACCTAGACACGCAGAAGTAACAAACAATGAAGAATCTGAAAGTCTAACTAAGGTATATGTAGTAACATATTTCTACGAGCCGGAATCTTTTTAAAATAAGTTTTAATCCGAACAAGGGTGAGAGATAAAAGAATGAGGAAATATGATAATAAGAAAACAAAAAGCACAGGATTAAGATACTGTAGGGAATAAATTTGGTTGTTCAATTAAATAAAAGCAGACATCTGCTGAAGATTGAATAATGGCCTATATAGGAACATTGGGGGTGAAGAAGATATAATATGAATACTCCTTCTCAAAAATTGTGAACTTCTGTACCAATAAGGAATCAAATATGGAATTATTGTTTGATAAAATATTTATTTTTGTTCGCAATGCGTTTGAAAAAACCTATTTTATCTATTGTTATCTTGATCTTGTATCACACCATTTAATATTGACCAACACCCCGTTTCATTATCTCTTTACAAAACATTTCCAACATTTTCATCAAACTTTTTTTTGTTGTATAAAACCTAATCCTAATCCCACAACAAAACATAAATCATTAATACAAAAAAAAAAATCAAAATTAAATTTTTTCGTTCTGCCGGTTCGTTCATTTTTGATTAAAATTAAAAACAAAACCATGGATTATCCCATACAATCAAGTTTGATAAATTAAATCCAAGAATTTTGGGATTATTCAAAATAATTAACTCAACAATTTTTCAATTAACTTAAAACCACAGAAATTAAAAGGGAATTATCAGCATTAACTCTCTTAACCTTGATATGACAAAAATGTCTTTCATATGTCACAATAAATTTGGTTGAGTTAAGTTGTTTACGTATTTTGAATAAATAATTATTAGAAAAACTATCTATACCATCACTTCGTTCCAAGAAACTAAAATAATCGCCTAAACTTACAATATCAAACATCAACATTGATAGTTATAATTTTACTATACGCACTAAATTTATTTTTACGTACATATGTATACAGTTTTGTTTGCTTGATATGATTGTAAACTAATAATCGTAGCATAATAAATTAAGTAATTTGACTTTACTGATTCAATCATACTTTATTGTGTAATTGATATCGATTAAAATTTATTCACAAAAAATGTTGTTTGTTGTATTATAAATTGATTATAAGAGTAGCCGTCGATGTTACATTTATTCCAGTTGGTTGGTAGTTAGATAAACATTTAATGTTGCAGACTACTAATAGACTGTTGCAGACTGTTAATAAAATAACAAAAAATGTATATGTTACACATTTACATTTTTTGTTATTTTATTAACAGTCTGCAACAGTCTATTAGTAGTCTGCAACATTAACATTAGTAGTCTGCAAGATTAGCCTACAAAATAATTTTTTTCTTCAAAATAGTTGAATTCACCTGCGACAATATTTCGTCGCTTTAATAATGAAATAACGTATGCCATATATACGTTGTTATTATATAATGGGTGCATTCCCCATAAGGATGTCTATAAAGTGGCATTTTAAAATTTTCCAATTTTTTTATAACTGGGGGTGAAAATTAATATATTGTTAATTAACGTACATGCAAATTTGAATTTGGTTAAATATTGAAACAGCTTAAATGCATGTACGATATTTCAATTCCTACAGAATAATAACTTGGGTAAAATCAGTGTCGTATACTTTACATACATTACGATTGCCACACCAAATGGTAAATCTAAAATATTGTATAAGCATCATTCATTACTACATGATATGCCGGTTCATATAAATAAAAAATTGTAAGAATATTATGCGTTAGTATAATAATAATTAGTTTTAGGCTTAATCGTACTTCCATGCAAAATGAAATAACGTATATGAAATATGAAATAACGTATAAGGTACCTGATTGACTTTTCACCTCTTTTTAGGTAAAAAAGCCAGCAGGTACCAATGTGAAATTTTAATATGCTGTGGGGAAATTAGTCAAGATTAATTGGTAGAAATTTTTTTTCTAATATCTTTATTCATTCAATAGTGCTGCCGAGAAAACGAAAATCAGAAAATCGAAAAATCTTTAAGCCCAATTATCTCGAAACTACACTTTTGCGAATACGTTGTTTCATTATTAAAGCGACGATTTATTCAACGCGAAAAACTAAATGTTACACATCAAAATATTTATAAAAAAAATTTAAATCTAAACTAAAGCACGCCATCTTTATCGTAAGATTTATACTATTATATTATTTCTATAATTTATTTTTACTTATGTCACTTTGATTATTCGAGCTTGATTTAATTATTAATTTTTTATCTCTATATATTTTCATTTTTAACCTTTTTTCACTTTTTAGTTCTTCATTTTTCTTTTCGAATTTTTTCAACATTTTTGGTGTTCCTTAGCATTTTTGTTTTTCTTATTTTTTATCTTTCTACTCTTATGATCCCTTTTCCTTTTTATTTTTATTTGTTATTTTCAATATTTTTACTTTTCGTTGCTTTACCTGTAACTTCAATTTAAGAAAAGGAAGATAAAAATCTAACGGTTGAAAATATCACTCCTGACAGTATCGAAAATTCGACGGACTACAAATACATGCATAAATATTTGTCGTAAAAATAAAATATATTTCAGTTTTCTCCATAACAACCCTTAAGCTTTCTAATATCTTTCTATACAGGCATCATTAAATTCATTCTAATATCAACAGTAATGAAAATGTCGTTCGCCCGAATCGTAAAATTGAACAATAAAAAATGCTCAATCTCTTATATTTGGATAAAAAAATCCCCATAACATTGACCATTTATAATGACTCCCAAGCGAATCTTATGAAAACTAACAATAGCAAAAAACCACAATAAAACGAAAAATTACGAGCACTTACATTCATACAACAACAGAAATCTTTTGTTTTAAAATTATCTAATTAAGTGGAAAATTTATCTAAATGAAAAACTATTTACTTTTTTGTATAACACAAACACAGCAGTTTTTTTTGTAATTTATAAGAAAATCGAAGAAAATTCTAAGAAACTATTTCAATTTTTTTCAATTTCATAAAAAAAAAGGAAATGCAACAAATTTTACAATTCAACCAGCTAACTAACTATATAGAGCAAAAAAAAGTTGTCTTTACATTTCTTCGCTTATTTCTAAACTTTTTTCGAGCTTTGAGTTCGTTTGATGTTTGCAAAAAAAAAACGAAAATAGATTGTCGTCGATTTATTTATTAATATGTATGAACAAATGTTGTAAGAAATATATAAGAGAAATAGAAAGAAAAACGAATGAAATTTTCTATAAAATATTAAAATGTTAAATTGTTTTTTTTTTGGTTCAACTTGTCCGAAAACGACCTTCTTCGATTTTCTTTTGGTAAATAAAATTTTTATTTCTGTATAGTGTGACGAACAGTTATTATTTCTATTATTTTTTTGTGGATGAACAAGTGGGGTTCAATGATTGAAGGTTAAGGAGTTTATTATCCTACTGAAGATGTTTGACTATGAACTGTGACGGATTTTGATTGTTTTTAAAGCGTTCAACTTTTAACTTTTGAGAAATGGTTTTGTGAGGTAAAATAAGCAAGCAACAGACTTTGAAGTTTAGAATCAAAATAACTCTCGAATTTCGAACAAGTTTTCCAAATAAAAATGTAATTTTCTGCAATCACTACCTAGCGTTTGGAAAAGCAGTTCTTCCAAAATCAACGTAAACATCGTAACAACGTACATCTCCGTTTGAAGGACTGTACAAAACGACGAAGCGAAAATTTATTGCTACTTATTGCTACATTATTTGATTCCAAGTACACCCCAGCTCTTGCATTTCAATTCAACAGTGCGCCAGCCGTATAGAAAACGTAGATCTCGTTGTAGCACTAGCCGGACCAAAATCCCTCGCATTCCTTTCTAGAAGAGATGATCAGTTCAGCAGGCTTCTCAAAGTTATATACTTTGGTCATGACGTCACTATCTACATCTATTTTCGGGTAATCAAACCGTAATCTGTCAAGTATGTGACCATGACCGCATGTTTTCCTCTGTTTACCCACGTTCCTGCCCCATGTCGTCTGTAGACAGGTCTTTTAGCCATATACTCAACATGTTGATGTAAAGGAGTCATACCCAACATGGCACCCAATGACAATGTTGGTGTGGTGCGCCAAATCAAGTGTTGGTATGATTATTTCTGCATGGATCCATAGAATGGTTTTGGGACTAAGCCCTGATTACGTCCAAAGGAATGACAGCATTGCCAGCCAAAAATAAATGGCAGTCTTATCAATTTTTTTTGTTAAATAAGTATTCCAATTTAACATTTTGTCGAAAATAATGCCTAAAAACTTAACCTCATCTGAGTAGCTTAACTGCATACTGAAACGAGACAAACTTGGTGTTGCAGGCACTTTTCTCTTATTGTTACATAAGACCACCTGTGATTTGGATGGATGGACCGATCTTCCTTGCTCCCCACACCAATCCTCAAAGAACTTCAGTGAATTTAGCATCAGATCCATCAGAGTACGAAGATCTTTACTGATTGCGTGTATAACAATATCATCAGCATAACCCTAGGTATAGGGTCCCGATTTATTTTATTTTTTTATTTTATTTTTTTTTCAAGCAATGCGACAGCTCAACATAGACACAATCCAATTTCAGATCGTCCTGTTAATGCCATGTTGCGATACCGTAGTCCTGATTGGTTGAAGGTGGCATTATCAATCTAAATCTAAAAAAGACTCAAAGCGAATTCTTCAAGCAAATCCACTAGCTAGCTTTTCGCCACTCTTCTAGGACAGAGCCATAAGCAAGATATGCTATATTAATATTCTGCAATGATTTAATGAGGTCATTCACATTATTCTGCAGAATGCATGGATAGATTTCATCAGGACCTGAAGATTTGAAAGGGTCTATGGCTGATTTCAAACCTCTAATGTTTACCACGTTCCCAGTCAAGATCCAACTATCTTTTTTGGAGTGACAATTAGTGTTCCTTCATTTCAGCAGTGGAACTGCTGCCTGGGAAATGTGACAGAGCAGATGTTGCACCGTTTCTTCCACAGATTCCGTATACCGCAAGGTTGTATAAGCAGTAAGCTTCTTTACGTTGTTTACATTCTTTACGTTGTTTACATTTTTTGCATTGCTTATGTTGTTTACGTTGTTTACATTCTTTACATTCTTTTCATTATTTACATTGATTGTATTCTTTACATTGTTAACGTTGTTTACATTGTTTACGTTGTTTACTCTGTTTATATTGTTTTCATTGTTTACGTTGTTTACGTTCTTTACATTTTTTACATTGTTTATTTTCTTTATGTTGTTTGCATTCTTTACATTGTTTACGTTGTTTATATTCTTTACATTGTTTTCCTTGTTTATATTCTTTACACTGGTTACATTGTTTACGTTGTTTACATTGCTTACGTTGTTTACATTCTTTATATTCTTTACATTGGTTCCATTGTTTACGTTGTTTATATTGTTTACGTTGTTTACATCCTTTACGTTGTTTACATTGTTTTTATTCTTAACATTGTTTACATTATTTACATTGTTTATGTTGTTTACATTGTTTACGTTGTTTACATTGTTTTTATTGTTTACATTGTTTACATTCTTGACATTGTTTACGTTGTTAACATTGTTCTCATTGTTAACGTTGTTTACATTGTTTACCTTCTTAACATTGTTTACCTTGTTTACATTGTGTACTTTCTTTACTTTGTTTACATTGTTTACAACCTTTACATTGTTTACATTGTTTACGTTGTTTACATTGTTTACGTTGTTTATATTCTTAGCATTGTTTACATTGTAAACGTTGTTTACATTGTTTACTTCGTTTACATTCTTTACGTTGCTTACATTGTTTACATTGTGTACTTTTTCTACATTGTTTACATTATTTACATCGTTTACGTTGTTTACATTATTTGCATTCTTTACATTGTGTACGTTGTTTACATTCTTTACATTGTTTATGTTGTTTACATTGGTTACAGTCCACATACGAACAAATACCTTGGTGAGATCGCCTTTGCATGATAGTACAAAACGGGCAGATCAACGGAAACCGCGCTGTTCTGGTTTTCGAAAGTACTAAAGGAGGCAGTGGCCTCCAGTGTTCCTTTCTAGACATTGAAGGAGCTTTTGAAAACATTGCACATGAAGCGGTCAAGTTTGCTTTAAGTGGGAAAAAAGATTGATCGCACAACTGACTGGATGTGTGAGATGCTGAGAACTAGAATAGCATAAACCAAAGCTGGTAATCGTAAAATCAGCTTTGACACCACTAGGGGCTGTTTGCAAGGTGGGGTCTTATCACCACTCATGTGGAGTTTGGTGATGGATGAAATTCTGTTTGTATTGAGTAACTAGGGCATTAAATGTCTTGGGTACGCGGATGACATTGTAAGAGGGGACTGACTCTGGTAGACACCTCGTGCACTTCTATTGGACTAAAACTCAATCTGAGTAAAACTACGATAGTGCCGTTCACCAAGAAAAGGAAACTTAGCGTGAAACCTATCATCATGAGGGGCTCCATGATTGAATCTGCACAGAAGACTTAATATCTGGGAGTAATGCTTGATAGCAAACTCCTGTGGAGAAATCACAAGGAGGCAGTGGTAAGCAAAACCGTAAGAGCTCTGATGGTATACAAAAACTTCGGAGTGCAGCCCAGGTATCCTAAGATGGATGTACACCATGGTAGTGAGCCCAGCCATCACTTACGGAGTAGTTGCATGAAACAAAAGAGCCCAGCTTAACACTGGGCAGTCAAAGTTGGAAAAGGTGCAGAGGCTGGCCTGTATTTGCATCACGGAGGCAATGAAAATATGTCCTACCGCGTGAATGGAGATGCTGTTAGGACTTGTTCCACTCTACTTGCAGGTTAAGAGCGTAACCAGGGACACCATACTGAGATTTAGCAAGCAGGGTTTGGGAAAGGGCAAGATCATCGAGTCTAAATATCGAGGAAGTTTTTTAAGGGAGAATCCCTTGCTTGAGTTTCCTAAAGACGGAATGATTAAGCAGTTTAACTTCGATAGAAAATACACATCGCATTTGTAGGAAAACTCAGAGTGGAGTAGTGAATCCACTATACGTACCATCTGAATAACGATGTAATCAAATGGTATGCATATGGTTTATAGACCGAGGCAGGAGTGGGTGCAGCCGTATTGGGACCATAGACCAAATATTTTAAGTCCATGGTAACCTACCTCAGCGTCTTCAGTCCGAAATATGAGCTATCAAAATGTGCGCAGACTTCAGCTTAGGAAGGAGATATAAGATCAAGAGAATAGCCATCTTGTCGGACAACCAAGCAACAGTTGATGCGTTAAGCTCACACAATCACATCCAAAATTGTTGGAGACTGTGTTAGCAAGCTAAAAAAGCTTGGAAATAATAACAAAGTTACAGTTTACTGGATACCTGGTCATGCGAGTATCGTAATTAATGAAGAAGCTGAAAAATTAGCAAGGCGAGGTGCTTTAACATCTTTTGTCGACCCGAAGCCTTTTGGTGGATTGGGGACAAAAGCCATCCATGAAAGGATGAGACTGACAGAGGTTCTTACAGGACACTGTAAACTAAGAAAACACCTTATGAACATTGGGGGGAAACAATAGACGAATGTAGATTCTGTCTATTGGAACATCTGGGGGAGTATTACATTGACAGGCCATGACCTGCCATAAACTCATCCCTTTTCATATTATGAAATTCCTAAAGGAGGTTGAATTGGAAAAGGTGCTCTAACTGGGTATATACCAGGAAGTAGAGGGGTGGGGTATAATAGATAATCTTGTTCGCAATACTACATATCACCACCGAATTTAATCTAATCTTATCTAATAGCAAAAAAATATATGATATCAGTGACCATATGCTGAGTTCGTTTACGCGCATGTTCGGCAAGACGAGAGAAGCCTACAACGTAAATATGTAAGCTTGTAAACTATTAATTCGTTTAGATTAAAATCATTTGTTAATACTCAAAGAACCATGTAAAACATTAAACCTGTCACAATATTAATTTAAAATCATTTGTATCCAAACTCCCACAACTCTTTTAACAAAATATTTAAAACCCGAATAAAATCACTCATCAATCATTTTAATCAAATCCGACAGTTAAACAACGTAACTTTCTCAACATCCTCTTACCTCCTTTTCTTTTTGTATTTGTCCAAACAAAGATATATTCAATTTCTTAAAAAAAAGCTTTGAGTTAAACATAAAAAGCGAAAAAGAAATATAATTAAATTTGGCGTAAAAGATGTTCATGATGTTAAAGATTTGTATGAAGGGGTGGGTAGGTTTGTTGCGAACAGAAAAATTCAATAAAAGATTTTCCTATGAGGATTAATTTCTTTGATGAAAATAAAAATAATATTATTTGTAAAGGAAATAAAAGATTGATAGGTTTTGTTGAGTTAGGTTGATTTATACGAATGTTTATGTTAGATTTTAATGTAACGGAGAGAGAAGAAGGAGTAAATTCAAAATCACAATACACCAATCAATTAAATAAATGCAAAAATTGTTTTTCTATTTTTACTGTTTTCTTTCTCAAATCACAATACAAATTTTCCTTATCATTTAACATTATATCCACATCAGTTCGCTCAATTAAATTTCAATTAAAACCAATCAATTTTCTAACGTTAATTTGTTGTAATCATAAACTCTCAATTGTAACAATTTTGAAATGAATGAACACTAAAAATTGAAAGACAAAAAAGCAAAATAATAACTTTGTGTTATTTGTATAAGTTTACACAAAACTTTTCGTTCTATCATTTTTCATTATATTGTAATGAATGAACAAGAACAAAAATAAACGAGAAAAAACTAAAAAGCTCAATTACATATAAAATAGAACGTAATAAAGTTTCACATTTTTTAGTTGTTGTTGTTATTGTTATGAAAGCACACAAAAAAAAAATCAACATACAACAATCTAGTTAAAAGTTGGCATCACAACTTTGTTTGTTATTTACATGAAAATCCACCAAAAATAAAATAACTTAGAAAAATAGTTTGATATAGTTTTATGAAATAGATTTTCAATTTTCATTCCATGTTTTTTTTTGGTATTATCGTAAACATTGTTTCAACAAAAATGAAATAACTGTGATATTAAGGATATCTTGTATTTCTTGTATAGATAGATTGTATTTTGAAATTTATGTGATTTTTGCGTGCGATTTGAAATTTTTAGATAAATTTCTAGGATTTTTGAAGTGAAGGAAAAAAAATCACAGTTACTGAATTATTTTGTAGCTTTTGTTATGCGAGATGAAATTTGAATAGTTTTATTTGTACAAAAAAAAGTATTATGGTTAGAAATTGTAAATGAGAATTTTAGAATATTGATTTTGTTTATGTCAAATATTAAATTTTAACTGTTATTATTGTGTGGTGAGGGAGACTGAAAGCTTAAAATTTTCCCGATTGAGATTTAGGTACTGTTTCTAATCTTTCTGCGTTTTAACTTTTAACGATCGACCCTATTTCGATTCTTGCTCTAAATTAAGAATCAAAACCATCTAAAAAACAACTCTATAAAAACGAATTATTATCCTATTGCAATTCTTACTCCATATGAAGGTGAAAAGGTTAAAAGCAAGAATATCCAAGGAAACTTCGTAATTCAAATTGTAGTTTTATATTTTCAATTATGACCTACCTACCTTAATAATAGTAAAAAGTATGTCATATAGATATATCATAAACAATTACATTGGAATTCATAGCGGTGAGTAAAATTCTTATTGTTTAATAATTATATGAGGAGCTAGATCCGAACTCATGGGCTGACGCTGGTCGGAATCCCATCTGGGAACGTGACTCTTCGGAAGTTCCAGATTGTTATTCAATGATTAGGAACTCACTCTTGGGGCTCTATTCCCGAACACATAAATGTGAATTTTGACATTATTGTGAAGTTTGTATTGCATAACATTAAACATAATGGTAACGATTTTACGAAAAACGAATTTCATAATATTGTCTAAATTGAATTAAGACAATATGGTGAAATAAGTTTTCCGGAAAATCGTTACCGTTGCCGTTTAATGTTATATAATACAAACTTCACAATATTGTCAAAATTCACATTTATGTGTTCGAGAATGGGAACCTTGCTCATCACACAGTAAGCCATGTTAGTTTAACGCTAAGCCTTCGTTGTTTCACACTAGTACTAGCTAGTGTAGAAAAGAAGTTGACAATCGTCGTAGCGTTATAATCAATCTTTCTCTTTACTAACGTGAAAAGGCAGATGGATGACATCTGAAGACACCAGAAACTGACATGACTTAGATCAGTGTCTTAGACTTTTTAACAGTCTGGAAATTTGAATAAGTATAAAAGGGTCAGAAATCAGTACACATAAGTTTTAGAATATTTTGCTGTATCAATCAACGTTGGTGACAACTTGGCTGCATAAGATGCAGCGTGAGAGCGTACAGCAAGGGAAGTTTTTCCTGGATACATGATTTCCATATATGGTCATAACTAAGAAATTATGGAGGTGAATACTAGGGAAAATATCACAACAGATCCAGAGGAGTGAAGTCAGGCTGCCACTCTATTAATAACCGTTCACATAAAGTCAGAAAAAAATACTCTCCTGTTATATAAATCATCAAAGAATGGACGATATACATAATAACAGCCTGTCGGTTATAATTGCGGTGCTGTTGCACTTTATGGAAACTTAAAAAAGAAGTGGGCACTGCGAATAGCCAACACGCACACAGAACGGATGGATCATTACCAACTGCATTGTTCAAGTTGACGAAATAATTATGGGTAGCAGTAGTAACCAAGGAAATACATGTCTGTTATATTCATAAAATTGAGGGAGTTTTTGACAACATCTCACAGCAACATAAAAATAGTTGTGTGAGATTTTTAGTGCCCTTTACTGAAAACTCTGAACAATATCCGACCAATGACTGCGAAATGCAATCCAAAGAACAAAGTTATATCAATTATAATTTAGAATATCGTTATAAAAGAAGTTTTGGCAATACTCAAAAACAAAAGTATCAAATACCTTGGTATGCGGTTGATTAAGTCATTAAAATCAGACTGAAACCTGGGAAGACAATCAAATAAATGGTCTGTAACGACGGCTTATATTCATATTTTAAGAAATTCGCTAATGATATACAATTTTATTTCGGTTCCGGCCTTTAAATTAAAACAAACATAAAAGTATTTATGTTTGCTACAAGTCAGTCAATAATATTTTAATATTTTCTCAGTAAATTGCTTTGTTGTGTCCCACAATATTAATTAAAAATGCATGTTTCTGTCTATATAAATGATAAACATTTTTGTTTGTAAGGCTTAGTCATAGTATTATAAGTAGATATAATACGGTTGATCAAATTTATGGAAGGTAGAATTATTGTCTGTACCGTAAAGTACCAAGTAATGAACCATGGTATACCTACTATATGGAAATTGAAGAAAAATAAATTTTTTTTAAAATTGCTTAATAGTATACCATGGTGCATTATAGGGAAACTTATTCCAAAAAATATATCAGTGTGGTATACTAATTCGAGACACTAGTATAAATTTTCTAACAAATGATTTAATAAAAAAACAAAATTTAATATATTATGCCTTTTTAGGTAGATATATGTATTTCTTAAAGTTATATAAAAAATTAAATTTAAAAAATAAAATATACAAAATAATACAAAATAAATAAAAATTCATATATACTTAAGAACGCATAAATAGCAAAGAATTCCCCTATTTAAATTTAAGTAGAAGCCGAATCTGTTTCGTTATTTGGGATAAATGTTTTCCTCATCTAATTATTGAAGAATTAGATTGCTCAGATAAACTGAGTACTTCATGTTCTTTCTATTATATAATGCGTTTTAATTTTGAATTCAATTTTTTAATAGTAAATGCGTTTTCCTAGTCTGAAATTCTGTAGCATTCTAAATATTTTAAATTATGTACGTCATATGACAACGGTTTCTTCACCTTTCCAACGAACTTTCCAAGAGATTGGTATTATTGTCAATGTGGCTTACTCAGTGGTTGAGTACGGCGCAGCAGTCTGGTTGAATTGCACACATACTCAATTTGACTGCCAGCTGCATGCCACGATGCGTACTATAAGTGGTATTATCAGGTCTGCTCCTTGGCTCCCTGTGTTAAGCAATATCGCTCCACCTGCACTCAGACGCTCGCATGCGCTCATGCGTGAACATAGAAAGGTAACCAACAACATCACGTTACCCTTGCACGAATACTTCGGTGACCACACTGTTGTCGATTGAAGTCAAGAAAGCCTCCACATAAAACTGCCAGCAACCTGCTGGCAACTAATTTTAATATCTTCGATGCCTGGCCTTTCTATTACCTACCCAACCCCTTCTACTCAACCTGGTTTTGATCTGCCACGTAATACCAGGGCTACACTAAACCGAATAAGAACGAATCATGGACGTTGTGCTGATTCTTTCTACAAGTGCGGAATTTCATAGTCCACTCAATGTGACTGCGGAGCTCCACAACAAACCATAAAACACATTGCAACTGTGTTTCCAATTCGACGATACAATGGCGACATCGCAGACAACTATTTGGCAACGCCCGATGTAGTAGCATGGATAGACTCACTCGATGTAAACATCTAATGTTCAAATGTACTGCCCAATGCTCAAATATTTTACTTTTACATTTTAACTAAAAGACGCGCAATCAAATTGATTGTAAGCTCATTTAATGTGTATTCATGTTTTGTTTTAGGTAGATTTCATCGAAAAATCTACCTATTTTGAGTTTTATTTTTATTTTTTAATGTGTCATAACAAAAACCATACGCTAAATAAAAATTGTGGCTGTCGAAAGCCTTTTATTTGTTTATTTTGATTTGACATTTTCATTACATTCACTGCTAATTATTATTTTGAAAACGTACATCGAAAAAAAATCGACTATTTTTTAAAAATGTGAAATTTTGATATATTGTTCGTATTGATGTAGCGTTTAGCAGTGCAACCTGAGCCCCCAAAAAGGAGTAAAGATTGCCCTGGCCAACGTTAAAGAATTGTCACTCTGACTGAACTCCGAAATCGCTCAATCGACTTCGCTCAGTCATTTGGGGCCGTGGGGTTGTTCGGCAGTCAGAGTGTCCTAGTTAGCGAGCGATATATATAAACAAAAATAACATAAAGACGAGATAGACCACCAGCGCTACCTACCTGAAAATCCTGTGATCCACGTTCTCACGATGATACTATTACGAGGACAATTTCTATACCTCGTAACAAATGACAGATATTAAGGCAAAAAAATGACCCGATACTAGTCGTCATTCTCGTAGCTCTGACGGAGAGGTATAATATAATTTAGTGAAAAGATGATACAATCAGCAAACTACTAACAAAACCTCAATTTAGAGTTTCGAGAAAATATTACAACACCACAAATTCATATTTCTCTCAAAATTCCAAAACTATTGCAAAAATTAAATAAATCAAACTTTTTTCAAAATTCCAAAAAAATATTCCAAAAATTATTACAAAATCAAAGATTAAAACTTTTTTCAAAAATTCTAAAAATAAATATTGCAAAATATAAAACAAAATAATAAAAAAAAATTGAAATTTCTTTCAAAACTCCCAAAAACTATTGTAAAAACTAGAACAAAATCAAATATTTAAACCTTTCCTAAATTCTAATAATATTCCAAAAATTCAAAAAAATTCAAAATTTCAATTCTTTTCCAAAATTCTAATAATTCTAAATATATTGCAAAAATTATAACAACATCAAAAAAATTGAAACTTTATACTTGGCGTGGATATGTTCACCTCCTGATATGACGACTGCCATCCGACGTCATTTGGATATTTATTTTATTTCGTACATTGTTTTATTAAATAAAGCTGCAGCAATACCATGGGCGTACACATAATCCACATTGTATATGAACCAAACAAATATAAATAAAAACAGTGAACCAAAATTATTTTTTTCTTTAACACTTTCTTTTTATTTTTATAAATGTATTATATAAAATCAAATTCGAAAAACATCTTTAAACGAGATGTTAATTCTATTTAGGGTGCCGTTTTAGGTAGATTTCATATAAAAATCTACCTATTGCAATGGGCTTCATCTCGGAATTTCGGAAAAATTTTTGTGCCAAACGACTATATATGATAAGCGGAGACGAAAAAACAAAAAAAAAAAAAATGTATGTATATATATATATATGTATATAAACGATATGAGATATAACGAAAACGACCGGCACTCTCGCGGTCGCATTTGTTGAGGTAGATCAAAAAAATTTTCTGTACTTGTGTGTTCTGTTAATATCTTGGACAAGTTCGTGAATCAGCAAAATCCGACACGTGGTTAAGAAACTAGAGGCTTTTTTCTGAAAAAAATTGATTTTTTAAAACCGTTATAAAGGCCTTTTGGATACTAATATTTCCAAAAATTTAATAAATTTAGAATCTTTGGAATCTTTTTTATCAATTTGTTTTAAAAATAGACCTCTGCAGTTAGAGGTTTTTGAGTGAGCGGCTCCAACAAAAAAGTTTGCAAAAAAAAATTTTTTTTTGAAACAACCGGCACTCTCACGGTCGCATTTATAAGGCCAGATCAAAAATCCTTTTCTAAAAATGTGTGTTTTATTAATATCTTGGACAAGTTCGTAAATCAGCCCAATCCAACACATGGTTAAGAAACTAGAAGCTTTATACTAGAAAAAAACTCTGTTTTTTAGATCCGTTATAACGGCCGTTTGGATTCTAATATTTTTAAAAACTTCATAAATTTAGAATTGTTGAAACCTTTTTAATCAGTTTCTTTAAAAAAAAAGACCTCTGCAGTTTGAGGTTTCTGAGTGAGCGGCTCCAACAAAAAAGCTCGTAAAACACAAAATGCGTTTAAATCAACCGGCGCTCTCACGGTTGCATTTGTGGAGCCAGATCAAAAAACCTTTCTTGAAAATGTGTGTTTTATTAATATCTTGGACGAGTTCGTAAATCAGAAAAATCTGACACATGGTTAAGGAACTATAGGCTTTATACTAGAAAAAAAAGTGGTTTTTTTAATCCGTTATAACGGCCGTTTGGATACAAATATTTTTAAAAACTTCATAAATTTAGAATCTGTGGAAACATTTTAATCCGTTTCTTATAAATATAAACCTCTACAGTTAGAGGTTTTTGACTTGTTGGCTTCAACAAAAAAGTTTGCAACCATACCCAACTACAATTTTCAAAAACCTTATAACAGTCAATTTCAACCTTATAACAGTCAAAAAATAAAAGATTTGAATAGAAGAAATTAATTTTTTTTTCTTAGAAATAAACTATTTTGATATTTTGCAGTAATTGCACGACATATGATATAGAGTAGGTTTGTGTCATAAGTTGTCACACACATGTTCAGTGGTAGATTTGATATTTGTTTGTTGCAAAATTGGATAGATGTAATTTTGCTTGTAGGCAGCTAATTTTCTTTTTAAAATTTGTTCGATATCTGTTTGAAATTAGTTTGTTTTGTTTAAACTAATCTGATACATCAGATTCTACTGGCACACAAAACTGTCTGATCTCGAAATCTACCTATTTCTAGCGGATATACGTGCCGCTTGGACTTTTTTATACGGAACACTATTGGTGAGAGTAAAACGAGTTTTTCACATTATATCGTTTATCTCGTTAACTATAAATGCTATGGACTTGAAATTTGAGGTGCGTATAAAACTAATCTGTCCACATGAAATGACGAATACAAATAAAACTAAAGTGGTTTTCGTTTGGTTTATAGGGGTTCGATGTGAGACCTTTGAGAAAATAGAGGTTTTTTTTTAGATTCAAGTAGGGTATCATATGAAAGGGCTTCATTTCAGTATTCCTTAAAAATTTATCTTGGAATTTTACACTTCACCATGTTTTGTATAATTCTGAATAATGACGTTTTTTTCGCGTTTTCTTAACTCGATTAGCTCCGAACCTAACTGATCGAAAATTTTCAAATGTATTTGGAATGATAGAAAAATTAGTACAGTTTTAATAAAAAATATATAAAAGTGTCATATTCTCATAATTAGATTTATTAAGGGGGTGGAAATGAGGAGGGGTAAAAACACTATTTAAAATGTGGTCAAGTGGGGTGTCATTTGAAAGAGCACCTAATTTAGAAATCATTGCAATTTTTTTTAGAATTTTGCAATGCACAGTTTTTAAGTTATTGTCAAAAACATACCGTTCCCCCCCCCTTCGTTGCGACACTGATTGACAGAAAAATTTGGAAAAATTCACAGAGTTAGGAGATTTGGTAAATTTTGTATGAAAATTATACCGAAGTCTCAAATAATTATATTTCTGTGTGTTTAGGGGACCGGTGTAAAGAGGGTAAAAAAAAAACTTGCGAGTGGGGTGTCATTTGAAAGAGCACCTAATTTAAAATGCGTTGCAGTTTTTTTTATAATTTTGCGGTGCACAGTTTTTAAGTTATGGACAAAAAAGTGCAAAATTCAAACCGTTCCCGCCCCCTTCGTTCCGACACTGATTGACATAAAAATTTGGAAAAATTTACAGTTAGGAAATTTGGTAAATTTTGTATGAAAATTATAGCGAAGTCTCAAATAATTATATTTCTGTGTGTTTAGGGGACCGGGGTAAAGAGGGTAAAAAAAAAACTTTTTTGACCAGAGCGAGTGGGGTGTCATTTAAAAGAGCACTTAATTTAAAATTCGTTGCAATTTTTTTTAGAATTTTGCGGTGCACAGTTTTTGAGTTATGAACAAAAAAGTGCAAAATTCAAACCGTTTTCTCCCCTACGTTTCGACACTGATTAGGTAGAAACACAACACGGACGATAACGTCGGACGATAAAAAAAAACGTCTACAATTTCGCTGTTGTAACCACAACACAGGCGTCAGCGTAAAAAACTGTCAGAAATAAAATTGCATAAACTAAAATACTTTGTTCTTTGTCAAAATGAATTTCACAAATTTCAATTTTCAATTTCACTAATTTTTACTAATAAATAAATAATAATAATTTTTCTACTAATAACTAATTTTAAAAATAAAATACAAAATACAAATTATGAAAATATATAAATAAATAAAACCAAATTTTGAACATAAACTGAAAATTCAGTTGACAATTCTCAAAACAAAACGATTACAACCTCAGAAACGCGAAAAACATCAGAAAATCATATTTTTCAGTTGGCAGCACTGTCATAATAACATTAAAAATTACCCTTGCAGCCAAATAAAAATAAAATTGATATCTGGCAATAATCATCGCCGACGATAAATTAGAAATAGAATCTAAATTTTCTCCGACGAAAAAAACTTTTTCGTTTATCGCTGTAGTTGTGTTTGAAATGTATGTATCCTGTGCATTCTAATGTTACTAACGTCGCCGTCGGACGATTTCGCCCGTGTTGTGTTTCTAGCTATTGACAGAAAAATTTGAAAAAATTCACAGAGCTAGGAAATTTGGTAAATTTTGTATGAAAATTATACCGAAGTCTCAAATAATTATATTTCTGTGTGTTTAGAGCACCGGGGTAGAGAGGGTAAAAAAAACTTTTTTTGACCCAAGCGAATGGAGTGTCATTTGAAAGAGCACCTAATTTAAAAATCATTGCAATTTTTTTAGAATTTTGCGGTGCACAGTTTTTGAGTTATGATCAAAAATGTTCAAAATTCTGACCGTCCCCCCGTGTATCAAATATTTATTAATCGTTTTGAAAGGGTAGGAATGGTAAGGTGAAATAAAGCTTTTTTAACCCGAATAGCACAGCACACCAAAATTAAGAAACATTACAATTATTTTAGAATCTTGCGATGCACAGTTTTTGAATTATTGTCAAAAAAGTCCTATTTTTAGCGTTAACACCACTCCACCCCTAAATTTCGTCGTTGTTTAACAGAATTGAGTCGTTCCTTAGCTACCATAAATAGCTATGGATATCATTTAACCTAAAGTAATATTTTTTATATCATTTCGATCAATTTAGATGAGATTGACATTAACTATTGATATTTACGATGAACCATTTAGTTTTTATGTGTCTATGGTCTGGCAATATAAACCCTTTACAACACAACTTTATGTAAATTATTTTGATATTGTTTTTTTTACATTCACGGAACCCTTGACGAGCGAATTTTATTCGCACTTGTCTGACTTTTTTTTTTTGGAATCTCTGTCCACACTTAAACACTATCATTTGTATTATTACGATTTCTGTTACACATATGATTACTACTCAAAGATAAATCATTTTTACACTTGTTATTACAACTATTTAACTTGGAACAACTTAAACCATGGAATTTAATATAATAAAAACCATTCAGTTCAATTATCTTTTTTTTTTATATTATTATTTTAAGAATTTAAGATAATTTCGTATAATTTAATTATTTTCTTTACACTATATGAAAAGTAATAACTTTAACCAAAAGAATTTTTTTTTGGTTCCACGATTTTATTCAAGTGCAAAACCTCCTGACCATACTGGTCAGGAGTTATTATCCGACTGCCTAGATCTTCGTTTGTTTTTTTCAAACGTTGATCTCAAAAAAGAAAGAAAAACAAAATCCCACGGTTTAAAAGCCATTCGTGGACAAAAACGTTGAATTCCAAAAAATAAAATATCTGATTTCAGAAAACTGAATCACAGACTCAAACGAAATTTAATAAAGATTTTAATTTAATGATGTTTTTGCATAGTTTGTAAAGACGAAACATGGGAAATTGTGTTAGAAAATTAATATGATGTGATAATAAGTAAAATATTTTCTGGAATTAGAAAGCTTGCGACGAAGGGAAGATAAAAAGTTTTTAGCTTAATGAGTCCAAAATTCCCTTCGTCACATTGACGAAAGAAAAAAAGTAATTTCTAGATTTATGTTTTAAGTATTCTGAATCGGAGTTATGCGCGGTTGAATTTTTGAGGCTTTTCCCATAGTTTTGGTAATGGTGTCAATGTTTTGTTAATAGGTGCCACAAATTTCATGCGATTTACGTATATTTTTCCAAGTGAAAAGAAAAATAGTTGAACAATCGAAATTTTTAAGTTGGAAATTATTAATGTTTCTTTTTTCCGCTAGAAGGCGCGTTAAACGTTGGTTTACTTCAAAGCTCATATCTCAAAAATCATCCTTTTTTTTTATTTTTCAGACATTTTAAAGCAAACACATACCTATTTTTGGGCATTTCTCGATATTTTAGGACTCACTGATTCTCAAACAGCAAAAAAAATTTGTTTGTCTGCAGCCCGGCCGACCGTCACAACCGTCCTTACAAAGTAAGCCGCGGCAGCGAATTCAAAAAATTGAATGAATTTGAATTTTGATTCTTAAAATAGGTTAACTTAAACATGGTTTTATCCAGTTCCAACTCCTCCAACTTATAGGAACACAGAACAAAAGAGAAATTTTTGTGTTATTCCAGATTCTATGACTTCTAATAACAGGAACAATTGGAACATAAGTTCATAAGTTCAAATTCATTTGATTTTTTTACAATTGTTGAAATATTTTTGTAATTTTGAAAAAATTTTAAATTTTTGATTTTATTATAATTTTTAGCTAAAAAAACAATGTCCCCATGAAAGTCTTTTGCCGAAAACTATATACAAATTCTAAATCCAAACCGAAGTCTTAATATCTCAGAGTCTTGAGATTTCAGCCCCTTCATATTTTTGATTTTCAATTTGTTACTTATTAGAATAAGTAACTTTAGTAACTCAATTAATTTTTTTTTATAAGAGATATCCGGGACAGATTAGCTTGGTATGGAACCAGTGTTTTATTTGTTTTTCATTTATTGTTAAAAAAGTGGAGCACAAGCTTTTGGGTTACATTGGACAAATAATTGAGAGTCCACCATACAGCAATTGATATTTTCCACTATGTTTTTTGGTTTGCTAGGAAAATACAACATTCATGAAATAATTTATATGACACTTTGGAAAAAGGTGAGATATGTATGACAAGGAGCTGATCAGTTTTGAGCGACATTGAACAAAGTAGTGGGGGATCTACGAGCACTTGTTTTCGAAAAACTCAATAAAATCTGTACCTTATAATCGAACTGAATGAAGCTTGTTATACAAGCACTTAGTACGGTGCAGTTTCGCATCTCATCTGCCGGTTTTTCATACCCGTTAAAAATTTATTTTTGCATTTTTTGCCATTTTTTCAGTATCTTTATTTACACTACAGCCTACAATAATGAAGTGACTATGACGAAACTTATGAAAAAGATTTAAATTAGTGTGAGAAAATAACATTTGGCTTTTGGAGACCATCGACTAAAGTAGTGCGGGTTCACCATACAGGTACTAACTTTTCTCATTTGGTTTCTAATGTTTGATGGGAGCATACAGACTTCGTTCATTAATCAATTTAATGTATAAAATATGTTACCTGTGGAAAAAACTGTATGGTCATAGTTTGGTAGTGAAATGTCATGAAATCACATTCAGAAACAGTTTCACTAGATAGAAATTTAGGACCTAGGGTTTCTTGTATGAAAATGCAAATACCACAACGCGTACGTTTTGCTAATATAACCATTTTCAAACACCTATTAAAATATTCAAAAAAATTTTATGTTTATGGATTTTATTGAAATATTATGATTCAAAGAGGCGTTAGTAGGGTCGAGGCGGTTATGATAGACAAGTTGTAATGCTTCAACCCGAAGTGTATTGTTTGAGGACTGTGATAACGAGCAGATAGTCAACAGTCACAATATAATCTAAAACAGCTTAAACAACCCTGCACTAACTGGACAATACCTAGGGTTTCACTAGCGGGATACTGAATGTATTCAACATAAATCTTAAAAAGACTAAGCAGAAATTTTTCATGTATACGCTAAATTTTTTACTGTTTGTGTCTGGCAATCTTCTCCATCCAACACCAAGTCTCTGATGGAGTGGAAACTGCAAAAACAAATAAAATTTTGTTGAACCAAAACCGTAACGACCAATGGTAAACTTATCGCAGTTCATTATACGGAAAAAGAATGGGAATGATCTAGAACCTTCTGAGCGTATGTAAATCTGGCGTTACCTGTAGGGAGTAGCACGCGAGTCAGATTGACCGACCGTTCAAGGGGCAAATGGATATACACAAATTATTTTAGCTTCTGAAATTGCTTTCGATATTTTGTTCAATTTGTGATGCATTTATAAAAATTTGCGGAGTCCGTTGAATATGAAACATGATGAGTTATCGGCGCTTTTTAAAACTGACATTCAAATTTTTTCTGGGTTTTAATTTTTTCTCTTATAAAAAATTTTTGAACTGTGAGAAAGTTTGATCCACATAATTGGAAAGTAATCTAACTAGACAAATTTTCCTTACGTCAAAAAGGATCAACTAGAACTGTAATTACGAAACAAAAATTTGGCACATTTGAATAATTTAGCGTAGTCCGTTTTATCAGGAACACATCACTATATTAAACCTCGAAGAATTTGGAATAATCTAGGTTTTCAAGGTTATCAATTCGTGGAACATTCGTGACTTCACTAAAATTATTAATTATTTTTATGTTACTTAGAATTATCGAATTGAAACAATAGAAAACACTAAATTTTCTTTTGAAGAGTTTATTTGGAACGTAATTATCAAATCAGTCAGACAATACTCCTCCTTTCCACAAAAAAAAATAAAATAAAATGTAAATATTTTATGTCTTTTTCTTTTTCATTCCCCAAATACAAATTAAAGTTAACCCGCGCAATGGCTATTCGATTTTTTGCTTTTAACGCGTTAGTTATGTGTGCTGGCTTAAGTTGGTCCAAAAAATCGATATATTTTTATCAATTACTTTACGATTACATAATATTTACGGAAGAGACTTATGAGCTCTCATTTGAGCTTTTAATTCTTCCAGAATGTAAATATTGTCTTTGGGACCTTTTCGACATTCTTTGGGTATAAAGCAGCTTGTTTATGACATCTTTTCACTGTTCTGTTGGCTTCAAAATTGTAAAACATTGTACAAATTTTACAAAATCCAAGTACACTAAAGAGCTCTTGAAATAATCCAGATTCAAATTGCGCCCCTTGATCTGTGATAATTTATAACGTTTCCCCAAATCACGAAATATGCTGAACAACAAATGTTCTAGCTCTACAGTCGTTGCTCGCATATCAACACTTGAAATAGCTTCTTGCTATCTAGTAAAATGGTCGATAGTCGTTCATGACCATAAGAAGGAGGAAGACACCCCACGATGTCTAAATAAATATGATCAAACCGACCGCTTGAAATGTCAAACCGGCCAAATTCTGTCCTTGGATGATGGTTGATTTTGAATCGCTGACATGCCAGATATGATTTAGACCAAAAACCAACGAACAATGGTCATATATGACAAAAATTATCTCGAAGAAATTAACTTCCGTACGCATACGCATACGCTAAACACGCATACGCATACACGGGATGAGACAAATTATGTAGGTTTTGTTTATTTACTTTATTTATTTGGCTTGGACATTTTTTCAGTCCATATCACCAAATTATGTAGGTTGTTAAAAACAAAATCACGTCGGGGTCACCAATTATGGAGTATTCTCTCCTCGTATTCATAGCGTCGTAGCGGCTGAAACTATGATAGCCAGCTTACTTCACTTATATTCACGATTTTAATGATACACATTGTTATAAAACTAAAACTTATGTTTGTATTACAAATATTTAATTTAGATAAAATTAACTTCAAAGGAGCTTTTGGACGCTTATTTTATCTTAGTTGAGAATGCATCATGACTAACGTAATTTTCTTAGGTTAGCTTTTATGTTCTAGTTTTTCTATTTAAAAAAACTTAAAAAAAAATTGGTATTCTATTACGACGATGTTTTCTAGCGTTGAAACGGTTGTTGTTTATGGACGGTGTGAATAGACAACATAAGCCCCGCCCCTATCTTTGAAGAAGCTATAGCAAGGTTCAGAAGTGAATGAAACTTGACATTAATAGTCCGTTGTCCATGCTATATGTATTCTGTTTGATACATACGGCTTGATAACGATTTGAACTTTGAAAAAAGGGGAAATGAAGAAAAGATATAGAAAAAATATGCAATTGGTAAGAAAAGTTAGTTCCGTTAATATCTTCAATCAATGAAAGATGATTTAATTTTAACTGTATTTTTGGTTGGTTTAACCAACTGTATTTTTGGTTATATCTATGTATTTGATTTGCAACAATCCACAATTAAACAATCAACTATTCAACAACCATCTATATTTTTTTTATGCAGCTATGATTTGTAGCATTACCATTAACATTATTAAACGATTACTTTATATTTTTATTATTATGCAACGATTGCCAACATTCGATTTATTCAACACATTTCCTACAAATTCAACAATTGCTGACATTCGCTTTATTATGTATTTCTTATAATTTCAACAATTGCTGACATTCAATTTATTACATCATTCAACATATTTCTTACAAATTCAACAATCGCCCTTTTTGTGGCGCAACAAATTAATTGCAGTACCATATTTAATTCAACAATCGCCTTTTCATTGGCGACAACAAATTCAGATGATAAATATTAACAGTATGTTAGGCTGGGAAGGGCGAACGTGCTGAGGAGTGGAATCTAGATTATTAATGGGGTGAGTTACCTTTATATAATTTGGTTTTAATTCAATTATTTAAATAAAATATATTATTGGGGTGGATGTGACGGTCGTGGCTTTTTCAGAATCTCTTTTTTTTCAATTTTTTTTGTTCTGAATATTTTCGAAATGCGTGCATATCAGTTAATTTGTGCTGGGATGCTAGGCATTCTCTTTCTGACTCATAAGGCTTGAGCTAGTTGGAACAAAACATCGCTTGGCGCGCAGTCTATCAATTTTCGTCCTATTGATATAATCAATGGGTCTAGTCTACATTACAATACCGATTTTGTCTGATTTTAATGCCGCAAAAGTAGTTTAGTAATTTTGGTCCGGTATTGGCACATATTCTTACACAATTATCAGGAAGTACTAGGTTCAAAACCAGAAAGCTAAGTTTTTGTGAGAATAAGCAAATAAAACCTAAACATGTTGAATGTTAAGAATACATACATCTTTGTTTGTGACGAGGACAATACAAAAAGAGTAGATCCAGAAGGTGATAGCTTTTCGCCACGTTGCGTTGTTTTGAGACCACATCCTAATGTAGAAAAGAGGATGCTTTTAGAACTTGTTCATCTCTATTTAGATGTAAAAGTGTTAACAAAGACAACCATCTTAAAAAAAAAGGAATAGCATGATAAAACAAAAAGAAGACCAAAATATCAAAAACAAATTTGAGGTATATTTAAACAAAATGGTTACAGAGTTTAACTTCGAAATGAAATATAATTATATAGTTTGAGCTACGTGAAGAAAAACAGAGAATCCACAACAAACCAGAAAAGTAATGACGTTATAAGACACCATGCGAGATTAAGTGTGGCTTGGTACAGGAACCGGAGCATTCAAACCATGAAGAAGTAGAAAGTATCATTATTGCACGTCACTTTTACTAGTCAGTATAACTCGTTTTTGATAACATATTTATAGGAAGTTTTAACATCAAGCGTTCTCTATCTCAACTGCTATACAGTTACATACAACTCCATTAATAATTTTTTTTCAATATATAATCTAACCGATAACTAATACTCAACCTAACCTTATCTTTTCTCAATAAATTAAATATTTTTTGTCTTCAGAATCGTGTCAAGAATACTAAACAAATATAAACATCTTCGTTTAAGGAAATAAAATAAGAAAAAAAATTCTAAAGAAACACAACAACCATTTTATAAGTAGCAGCGGGTTGTATTTGCACAAAATAAACCAAAAAAAATATAGGAAAAACCAACTTGAAAAGAAAAAAAATTCATAAATTGTTCGAGAAGTAAGGTTTTTTGAATTCTTTTGTTGTTTAGTTTTTCCTTCGTATAATAAATATATTTTCCCATTTTCATGGTTCTTTCAGTTATTCTTATCCTTTTTTTCGTTTATATTCCTTATTATACAGCATTGGTTGTTGTTTTTGTCATTTATTCTTTCATTCATCTTCATTTCCGTACCTCTTTCATCTATTTTATTGTTTTTAAAGAGAAAATATATTATGAATTTCGTATCAAAAGAAAATGGAATTTTTATTTTGTTTAAGGAAAATGAAATGAAAAATTGTGAAAATGGACTATGAATTGTAAATGAAAAGAAAATTAAGTTTTTTTTGGATTGTGTGAATGATTAGACTTTTTTTAAGAATAAACATTTTGATTTTTGTTTGTTTATGGAGGTTGTACGTGAGATATGATGGATGTTTGGTTTTGGCAATGTGTAACGGAAGTTGTTTTAATTTTAGTTATAGTGAGCGTCGGTTACAGTAAGGACTAAGGATAATCATTATTTAAGTTAGGATAAACTAATGACAAAGCAGTAGTGATTGCTAAATACAAAAGCCTAAAAGGCCGTCAGCTGTAAATATTTACGTTCATGTTTCATTCTTTTAATCATTCTAAACTGCAAACTGGCTCGTAGAACATATCAAAATCAAGCAATCCTATTGGAAAGGAAAAACCATTATATCGGGACTTTCAAGAAGGTGTCAGATTTCAAAGTTATATCGAGTCCTAGACTCTCCATCGTCTGTCTTAAGTGGACCAAAAATATAGCGAAGAATCTTTCTCTCAAGTCAAGATAAATGCGATTCGTCATTTTTTGTAAGGGTCCACGTGTTTGACTCATACATCAGCGATTATAACTTTTATATCTATAGGTATGAAGTTGTCTGAGTCACGCACTGATTCTAAATTTTAAGGAATTGAACTACCTCAATTCGTCCATCGCTGCACATCAATATTTTTTCTCAGCCTGTCTTGAAACATTCATATATTTGTTTTTTTCGTAATTTATTTGTAAGCCAATTTATCTAGCACGACTCTCAAGCGACTTGACAGTCATACTCATTACAGCTTCACTTCGGCCGAGGAACTGCTTTTATTGACATTATATTATTGTAAGTCGGTAGTTTCTTTTGACGACACATAAAGGCCGGGTTAAAGACCTTGTCGTAAACCAGAGTCTACTTTAAAATTTGGATCATGGTGGCTTTGGCAGGGAGCAGGTAACAAAGAGGCCTCCAAAGTTTCGTGAAAGTATACAAGGTAATTTTTTTATATATTCTTCGGGATAGTATTAGAAGTCACGTCACTCATTGCCAGACACTAACTATCGTGGTAACCCCATGCCAGACCCCCTAAACTTTAACAAATTGATAAAGTTTAAGGGTGTCTGGCAGGGGGTTGCCACGATAGTAAGTGTCTGGCAATGGGTGACGTAACTTCTAATACTATCCCGAAGAATATATTAAAAAATTACCCTTTATACTTTCCCAAAACTTTGGAGGCCCCTTTGTTACCTACTCCCTGCCAAAGCCACCATGATCCAAACTTCATATGTCGCTAATCGTCCCAACCGGATTAGGTGGTATGCGCAGAGAAACTCAGTTTTTATAAAATAACTAAGGTCTGGCCGTCGCGGGCTCTTAGTCTATTAGGGACACCAGTTCTCACATACAAAATAAACAAATAAATTAAAAAAAATTGAATGTTTGCCACCGTGTTTCTTTTTCTTTTTTTTGTTTCATAAGCCCTCCAAAACGCCATCTATCAACGACTAGATTAATTAAACCTTGTTCACCATCCACCGTCTACTTAAGCCTTGTCCACCACCCACCACCCACCGTTCACCATTATCTTCTACATTTTGTTCTTCAGCTTCTTCTTGGTCATTCAAGGACAAGAAGGCGTGGTTTCAACAATTAATCCTAGACACCAAAACAAAAATCGAGGGGCGTGGTTTCGACACTTAATCTAAGACACCAACCCAAATTCGAAGAAGCGTGGTCAAAAATTGGAAATGACGGATTCAAGTGCTTTATGGCCTTCATTACTGGTGTTAAATCGCATGTTTTACTTAACATGCCGATAATTGAATATTCGCCCTACTGCGTTCCGAACTTCATCCATCAACGATTAGATAATGTTGAAAAGCAACACCATCTGAATTTATAATATTCATACCAGCAATTGAATGTCTGCCATCTTGCCAACTGTAGTTGATTGTGTTTTTTCTTCTTTTTCTTGTTTTATCAACTAGATTACTTGAAGCATGTCGGCCATCTTGAACTGCAACACCATCTGCTTGCTACCGGAATAAAAGTATATTGTTGATCGTGTTTCTACTCCTTTTTCTTGTTCCATCAACCCCCCAAAACTACATCTATCAACGACTATATTGCTTGAATGCCTGCTATCTTGCTAACTGTAGTTGATCGTGTTTCTTCTTCTTTTCTTGTTCTTTCAACTAGATTACATGAATCATGTCGGAATAAAGGTATATAGTTGACCGTGTTCCTTCTTCTTTTTCTTGTTCCATCAACTCTCCAGAACTTCACCTATCAACCTATATACCACTACAAAACTCCATCTAGCAACGACTATACTACATAAAACTTGTTCACCATCTTGAACCGCAATGCCATCTGCATTTAATAATTTACATTCCGAAATTAAAAGTCCGCCATCTTTCCTTCCTAATACTTTCTATTAACGACTAGCTTGAATCAGGTCAGCCATCTTGAACTGCAACCCCGTCTACATTTAATAATTTACTTATCGGAAGAATGTCCGCCAACCTGCTTTCTGATCGACATTTATCAACGATCAACGAGAGTATCTTGAACACCTCAAGACAACAACCCAATACTGTGATACACTACTTTTTTTTAATATATAGTGTTGTGTAATAAGGATTACAATATGTGTCCCCTTCATTTGAATTAACCCGTGTTTTTTGCCAAGAAGTCGCTTAACTACACTACTCACAAGTATATGAAAAAAATATGCGTAAATACAGCAGAACAGCTAAAAATAAGAACTGGTTTTGAACTGATTTTGTTCAAATAAAAACATCAAAAATGAAAAATAACATATATCGGCCTAATCAACAGTTGAATATAGTAATACAACCATTTGAATTAAACAAATTTTATCACCTAAAAACTTAGAATATTACAACGATAAATTTGACCAACAAAATTAAGTACTCTTGGAATCTGTAAAGGAGTTTGCGCTTGGGCGCCATCTGTAGTAATCTGCTTATATAAATGCAACCTTTAGCAGAAATTTGTTTGTTTTTTTTAACCTGGTTATGCCCTGATCCACTCGATTGCCGGGCAATGCTTCAGTGTGTCGTGGGATTGGGTTCAAAACTATAAAAACCTCAATTGTAATTATAGTTATTAACCTACCCACTTACCCGTCGTACCTATAATATTCCTTAACAGAAAATATAAAATATGTATTATGGTTTTTTATTTCTCGTTTAACAATCACATACAGCAAAATTTAATTTATTTTTGTTTATTCTTTTAATTGTTTTTTAATCCCTCGCTTAAAGCTCACTACACTATAACGTTGAATTTTTTTTAAAAAAAACTATGTAAAAGGCTCGATAAAGCGAAACTTAATGATACTTGATTATATTAAAAAAACAGCCTTATTTCAGTCTTCATATTTTTACAAGCGTACTGATCCTACCTAAAACTATTCCATTCCATATATCTATTTTGTGCTTATTTACTTGTTGTTTATATGTATAAGATCACCGTTTTAACAAAATACAATCAATTTTTTTTTAATAAATGTATTGTGTTGTAGTAGGAATTGCGATATGTGTCACAACAACACATAAAAGCTTTGTAAGACCAAGATCCCAAAATAACTTGCGTTTTAAGGTGATGATGGACGCAAATCTCTTGTTGCCTTTTATTAGGGTTCCGTACTTTGAAAAAATAAAAATGGTACCCTATTGGGCGGTGCCTTGGTGAGACTCCGTCCAAATTTCTACATAATCGGTTTTCTCGCAAACTACAAGTGCTATCAACTTGAAATTTTCTACAGCTATAAAATGGATTAGTCCACGCCTACTGAAAACAAAAAAAAATTATTTTACATGCATAGATAAGGAGGTAGTTTTTAAGAACAAAACAAAATTTTTTTTAAGGTATCGAGATTGATTTAGAAAAATCGAAAAATATTAAAGTATTTTAAAAAAATGCAATATATTACCGACTACTTAGTTTTTGAGTTATATCCAAAATCATGATATTTTTTACAAACGAAAAAAGAAAAACATTCACAGTTGTAGCAATTGCAAAAAAAACATAGTTTTTTGTTGGTTGGGGGTTGAGAGTAGAATTTTCGAAAAAAAATTGTTTTTGATCATGTCAAGTGGGGTGGAAGGTGATATTTTTTGTAGTTCAAAACAATTTTTTTTGTAATTTTGTAACGAAACTAATATTCAAATGTCGTAATTGTTATAAGGCTGTTAATCCGTCTTTGTAAATTGGGACTCGCCCTGCTTTCCCATACGCATTGGGTTCACATTGATAGAAACTTCCGTATTTGGTGTCGTTATTTTAAAAACATAAATGTTTATGCGTAATTGTATATCGCAATGATTTCTATTTGAAAGTGTTATCAAATGATTGTGCAATATCATTAATTCGTAATCGCGCTGTTTACATATATAATTCTTACAACCATTTCGTAGTCAATGTTTTTGTTTATTCTTTTTCAATTTTTTTTGAATTATTTCAATGTTTTAAACCTTTTGATTAGTATTATTCTATTGCTTGTTGGATTGATCTCCCCTTAGCCACTCTCCCGTTTGAAAAACTCAAAAAAGTAAAAAAAAATGAGAGATTTTGGAGTTTTTTCTATTTTGTTTTCGGTTTTTTGTGAATTTGTTATGATGCGATATATTGAACCATCACCGTGGGTGATTCCACCACGCTGGTGAAATTTTGTTCGTGGGGTTGGTGTTTGTGGTTGGGGAAAATAGCCAAACTGACCGAATTAGGTTTGTTTCCCCGACTATAAGTACCAACTCTCAACATGAGAGGTCCTCTTATTCGCTATTATTCTGTTATTCGTATGAGATTCTTCAGAGTTTGTTTTTTTGGGTTTGTTGACGTCTTCTGCTGAACGAGCCGTCCATCTTAGGATTATTTCATTTTGTTGAAAAGAAATTCAAGAAAACATATCGGATACAAAAGAAAACGAAATAAACCATTTTGATGTGAAAGCGAAAAGGAATCTTTTTGGAATATAGTAATCTGGTTCGTATACAAATTTATTCAATAAACATGAATGTGAAAACTCCTAATCTCCGTTCCGAACAAAAAGATGGCTATTTTTGATCTAGTCAGTGATGAGTTGGCATGTACCCAACAAACGCGTTACCTAGTGAAATGTTTCAGCAAACGGTGGAAAATATAGAGTTATTGTTAATTTTGGAGAAAGCTTGAACAATCTGTGATAAATTATTGTAAAGTGTCAGATAAACTTTTAAATTGTATTGTGTGACCCGTGATTGTAGTTCTAAATAAATTATTAACTTTCTGTTGTTATGTCATCGCATGCCAAGGCATGACTTATTTATATATACGATCTGTGATATTTAACCTGCATGGATATGGTATCGTCTACGATCACGATTCTGATTAGACATACTGGGATGATCATATGAAATAACAAATAATGAACTTAATTAATAAATCAAATTCGTATAATCCATACAATTAGTGATTATCTCTCGTATATTTAATAACAATTAATGAACTTAATTAATAAATCAAATTCGTATAATCCATAAAATTAGTGATTGTTTCTCGTATATTTAATAACAATTAATGAACTTAATTAATAAATTAAATTAGTATAATCAATATAATTAGTGCTTGTTTCTCGTATATTTACCAATTAAAGAAATTAATTAATGAATCAAATTAGTATCATTAAGGCAATTAGTGATTAATCCTCGTATATTTAATAACAATTAATGAACTTTATTAATGAATCTACGTAATGCAATTAATTTAATTTACTACTAATTTTGGTAAATACACAAAAAAACGGAGCTAAAACAGTGTTATGTTTTATAATTGTATAATACCTAAAAGATAGTATAAATCAACGAAAAGGGGGTTGAATGAGTCAAGCCTCGACCTCAACCATAGGCGTATTTATTTTGATATTATTGTGTGCTATTGGCTGGAGTGACTGGATGAAGGATACAGAAGCAAACAGGGTCACTTATGAATATCACCAAGTTGTTCAACCTATCCAGCAAAATATGAGATAAGGCTAGGTTGTGAGGAACGAGGGGGAATCGAAACTGAACATGGGGTGAGTCATTTCTTAAATTATATTTTATTTTCAAGTATGAATGATTATGGTTATGTATGTATATGTGTATGAGAGTGTGTATATGGATGTGTGGATGTGGGTATGTATGGGCCAGTGTATATATGTTAAATGCACGTATGTCTGTCGAGATCCGATTGGAAACGTGCAAATAAGAATTTTTTATAACTAGAAAAGAACCAAAATTTTATTGTTATAAAAAAAAAAGGAATCTTACAAGTGATTAAAATTAATGTCAATGGGATAGTTCGTATATTAAATTGTAAGAGGAACATGATTTCAATATTACCTTTGGAACCTTTATGGGGTATTTTTTTTATTAAATTTGAAACGAATTCGGAATAAATGTTACAACGACATCCGGGGATGTGCATCTCGTTGGTTAAACGTATGTGTGGGTGTGGGTTGCAGGTTCTGGTTAAATTATAATTCACGCATTATTTGTTGGAAAGTATGAGTTTGAAACCATCTCCTCTGAAGCTAAAATTTTGAAAGAAATTCCAAATCAAAAACTATTGCGCAAGAAAATGATGATCAATTTCACAGGTCCGAAATTATTCATACCAATCTCATCATATAATATTACGAATCAACAAACTACAGCTACGGTTATTACTTTTCAAAACAAATATGAAAATTTTCTTAATACTAGCTGTCGTTACCAACCTTCGTCATTTCGTTTAATTGTGGATTTCAGGAAGTTATGCTATTAAATAATCGTAACCCCTTTTATCTTGGTATGGGATAGATCGGTAAATGGAATAATATTCCGATGCGTTTACTTCGTAAACGAAACATGAAGAAAAATTAAAATTGAAAATACTAAAGAGAGTTGGTCTAATGAATAATTTTAACTATGATAGTTTATCAGAAACAAACAAAAAAAAGAACCCGTTTTGTGATTTTCGACCGATAAAAAAAAAAGAAAACAAAATTGCTGAAGAAGTGAATGATGATGAAGTTTTCTTTTTAGTAATGACTATTAAGCTATGGTAATCCAACTTTGATTAGTACAAGATTAAATTTTTATGTGCCACCATCCCTCATCGATCACCGATCAATATATTGTTTTATTGTTACAATAATCTTTATGTATATTATATGTCACATATAAATTGAGTGTACTTGTGTGCAGGGGTGTGTGTGTGTATGTGAGTGGATGAGGTGTGAGAGTTTATGACCGGGTGTTGAAAGTGTAGGGGCTGGACGTGGTGATCGTGGTTCTTTCACATTGGGGGTCGCCAGAGTCTACTCATTTCACTTCTATTTTTTTTCTATCCGTTTATTTGGTTTCGAAATACGCGTACAACACTGTTATTTGTAATGGAGCAGCAGGAATCATTTCTCGATCCCGTAGGCTGAAGCTAGCTTGGGGCTAAATAAATCTCATCCAGGTGCGCGACCTGCTATGCCACTTCGCTGCTATGCCGTGAAGAAGCTCTTCACTACAATTTTTGAGAACACAGTTTTCGACTTATTTTCAAAAATGTGAAAATTTTTATATGAGCCCTTTTCAAATGTTTTTTTTACAAAATGTGTTTTGTAGTAGGTAATACAATATGTGTCACAACAACACATATAAACCTTTTAAGACCAAGGTCCCACAACAGCATGCGTTCTAAGGATGTTAATGAACGCAAATTGTTTTTTGTTTTTTTTTATTTTTTTTGTTATATAATGGATAACTAAACAATAAATCCTATCACATATAAAATATGATATAGGCCAATATTTTATGAAAGGATAGAAAAAAATATAAAATAAGAAATAAAAAGCAAATTCATTTTAAAAATTTGCAGAAACATAACTAAAATGGGGTTGCCAATAATCTAGCTTGTGGCGCAATCCTTGATCATGTGACGCATTATCTTCCTCAATACTTAAAGCCCAGATATCAAGTTATATGAAGGCTCGTTTCTTCTAGCAAGCAACAGCGTGCCATCACCCAGAAATATTCGATAGCTAAGATTGAGGGAGCTACCATTGACCGAATACGGTTCATCCGCCACCACTCCTAAGATATCACCTTGGCTAGTGATATCTCACTACTGTTGTCAGTGGTATGTGATATCTTACGATAACTTATATGCCAATTGCAAGGACTAGAGTACGCGGGGTTGTCACACCCGTGGATCAATAATAAAAAAAGTTACAAAATCAATACAAATGCATCCCTCCATGCAGGAGATATATATGCAACTATACGACTCAATATTTTATAAAATAAATGAAATAAGCACAAATGGCTTATTTCAAATCACAATGGAGTTGAAGGGTTAATAACCAAATACTAAAAACACAAAAAATTAATATATTTAGCAGAACGTTGAAAATTTCAACAAAAGAAATGAAAATTGCTTGAAAATATCGATGATAGTTTTTTTTACTATAATGCTTATCTTTCATAAGAAACAGAAGCTTTTCTTATATATTTTGTTCTTGTTATACTCATCCAACATTGAAACAAAATTTAATAAAAAAAGCTTAAACGAAAAAGTTTTCAAGAACAATGAGATTTCGTGCAAATGTGTTTTTCCGTTTTGTGTTTGAATCTAGTTTCGACAGTAACTTTTTTTTTTTAATAAAATATATTAAATTCTAGAAATTATATAATGGTTGCACTACTGTGATAACCCTCTTTAATATGATGAAAAAAATAGCTTCTCTAAAATAAGAACAAAAAAGCTTACTTAATCTTTATATTCATCTTCCACGGAATTAATTTAAGAAATAAAATCTTCCAAAAAGAAAAAAACATCAATTAATATAAATCTTCTTGTCAGATAATTCAAATACCTATCTTTTTGTTAATATCGAAAAAGACAAAAAAAACTTTTTAATACAGCGACAACAACAATTAAAAAGGAAAAAGACAAAAAATTATGCAACGAAATCGAGATAAGTTTTTTTTACAATTATTCATAATCCCAGAAGGAGCAGCCTAAGTTATTTAATCAGTTCAAGGGAATTAAATTTATTCGAATGATTTAATCCTTCCTGTTTAATTTTTTTGTGCTCGTGTTGTTCCTATGATTTTATTTTTGTTTATTGAAATTCATATCTTTAATTCATTGAATGTTTAATCAAGTTTTTCGTAATTTGCTACGAACATATTTTATTTGATTTTGTTAAAAATGGAGTTTTTTGTGAAAAAAAGTTTTTTGAATTGGCAATTTGAAAAATTGAAAGATAGACAAAGAAGCGCCGATGTTTGTAACACTTTGCTTTAAATAATTACATAAAATAGATTTGCCGTAAAGATAAATTAATTTTCTATATTAGAACTGTTATCGAGGTGAAGTGTGATTTCTTTTTTTTCGTGAATTGTGTTTATTTGTTTTTTTGTGCTGCTCTCATTCCATTGCATTGTTTTTTGTTTCTTTTCTTTTGTTGCTATTAATTTGTTTTTGTTAACTTCTACTCTCTCAAGTTTTACATCCTTTATTTGTTATCTTGTTTTATTTTTTATTTGCCATTCTCTTAATCTTGTATTCTATTGCTTCTTATATTTGTGTTTTAACACCGTTCTGTTTCTCTATGTTTCTCTATTATTTTAAAATTTCTCAAGAGCTCTCTCTCTCCCTGCCTGTTGCTCTCTTTATCTAAATACACATGACCTTTCATCGAAGAATACGAAACATTTGTCCGTTTTATTGATATCAGCTTCAGTCAATACTTTATTGATTGAAACTAATTTGATCTAATTTAATCATTATATAATTTCCAATATAACTTAATAACCTTATCTCCATTCTATTGATATTTGTTGGTTTCATTAAATGAACCAAAAACATCCCAATCGAATTGTATTGATCACAAAACAACAACAAGAACAAATATTGAGGGCGAAAATTACTGTAAGTATTTTGATTTTATGAAAATATAAAAGAAAATGAGAAAAACATTTTCTCGTTATTGTAAAACAAGAAATACACAGTTTCTAAGTTTCAAACAAATTGTTCTAATTTCATTTTTAACTTGTAATTTTTCTGATTCATAATTATAGCATTTAACAATTTCCAAGCAGATTTTTTCAATTCTTTGGAATTAGTACGGTCGACTTTATTTTAGTTCTCGTACATCACAAAGTGGATCAGCATAAAGATGGAATATAAGTATTTGATCTTTCGTCAGTCAAATTGTGGGCATCTGAGCTTTTAACTAGAATCTGTTTTGCTGGCTACATAACGTACAAGTGCAGCACTAAGTACACAGCGGTCACTAGTTTTATTTGCTGTCGACAACTTCATTCTAACGAATGAAGAACTAACACATGTTGCTATAATGCATTGAAATAATTTTATTGGAATGATTTTAATTAGATTTCTTTTTATATTTATGAGGCAGTTTAAAAGTGACTAAAATTAGCCAGAAGAAAAAATGTACGCATTCACAGGTTGATATCTTGCCCATTGCAGGACAGGATGAAATTTTGTCCATTGCAGGACAGGACGAAAGGAGGAGGTCCAAAGGCGATTTTCGTCTTGAAAATTATAAGACGGATAGTAAGTAGGGTATTGAACCCAAACCCTGATATAAAGAGTCTCATGCTTTACCGACTGAGGTAGCCGGGCTTAACGAGAAAAACTACCAGATCTGATATAAGTGGAAAATTTTGTTAACAAAATTGGAGAGATGTACCGGGCAATAGGTAACATAGTACAAATAAAGGGTAAACAAATATCTACTGATGCACGTTTTTGGAGTGGTAGACATCACGCCGTCGTGAAATCAAATCTTTCAGTTCGTAGGAAGCGTTCCCAACCAACTAAACAACATTAGCTTTCACAAATTTTGAAGCTAATTCGGTATGGAAAACAACAAGCATCAACCACTTACGAGAACCGTGATCAGTAATGATTTTAAAAAGGTGACACTCAATATATGCGCGGAACTTCTTAATAACCAGGATAGCAGCAAGGCGTTAATTTTTGGATGAAGGAGCAATTAAGTTGAGCTGAATTGTTTCATGGACATATATTCTATAGGATGTGCAACACCATCTTAGTTCAACTGTACCAGTACACAACCCACACCAGTATTTGCGTCGCACACTGAAAAAAATTTTGAGCATTTTATTAACGAACAGTTATCATCAACTCGAATTCGTACTATTAACGTTCAAATTGCTATATCTATGAAAAAAAAATAAAAAAATTTATTTTCTTACAACAATGTTCGTCAATAGTACGAATATCAGTACTTCAATTTTCATTTTATATATTTATTCACAATACACTCGCAAAATTGTCGAAATTGGTGTAGTTTTCATAAATTATTATATTTATGCTCCGTTCATAATATTTAGGTATTAAAAAAATCAAAAGTATGGAAAATGTTCGTGTTTAATAACATCACCACTGTTTTGTATAATTTGACTAGCCGTTTTGTTTATTTGAAAAAAATTCAATTTGACGAATTACGTATTAACCCTCATAAAAATTGTAATATATACGAATGTTTTCGTAGTTTGAACGACAGTGCATACAATTTACGACTTTTTCGTAATATCTACTAACTGATCGTTGTGAGCTATCCTAACGGTGAACATAACTGTAATCAAACAAAATAAACCAAAATTTTATAAATCCTAGTTCATTATTCTAGTTTATCTCATAGCGAAATGAATTAAATTTTTGTGCAAGTGAGTTGGTTTCTAAGCAAAACATAAAAAAATTATTTGTTTATTATTTATAATAATTTAAAATAATAATAATACATATTCTTGTGTAATTAATGTACTTATATATATATATATATATATATATATATATATATATATATATTTTTAATTTAAAAACTTTTATTGGTTTGTAGCCTATGTGATTTAATAATTTTATTTTACATTAAAAACATTTTTTGACGCGTTTCGACGCTTTCCGCATCATTTTCAAAAAAAACAATTTTACTTAAATATCCTATTAAAGAAAAAACAAAACAAATCTTTTTCATAAATTCAAAACCCTATTGAAAACAAAAACTTACATGAAAAACATTTAAATTCACTTATTAAATATGTACTAAAAAATTTAAGTTTAAAACACTATTGACAAATAACATTTAAATTCACTAATTAAATTTAAAATAAATAACATTAAAACATATTAAAATAGGAAGAAACAGAGTATGTTCTTTAGTCAAAATTATTTAAAATTTAATAAATTAAAAACAATAAATATTTCAAAAAACTTCAAACGTTATCAATAAAATAAAAACTAGAACCAACAACAACAAAAAACCAAACCAGAAAATTTTTTCATTTTTTGCAAATACATACTAATTACATATGGGTCCATACAATCCTGTGTAGATTATATTATTGATTTTTATTATATATAAAGCGACCGTTATTTAAGAAAAGAATTATAGTAGTTATGTATGTAATTTGAGTCTCTTTGAGTGTTGATTGAATTCACACTTCGTTTGATGTGTAACATTTCTAAAATTTGTAGTTTACCATGGTTTTTTTCTTTTTCTAGTATCTTAACATCAGTTAGCGATAATGAATGATTGGCCGTTTTTAAATGTGATGAAAGTGCACTGCAATCGATATCCTTGTTACTTTTGGAATCTTTATTGTGTTGATAGACTCTTTTTTCTAATAGTTGGGTAGTACGACCGGTGTAAGTGGCTGGGCAGTTACACGATATCTGATATACAACACTTCTTTGTTCTGACTTAGGAATCTTATCTTGAAGGTTGGAAAAAACCAAGTTATTAAGGTTTGATGAAGGTTTACCTACTATTTTAAAATCATAATGTTTTAGTAAATTACTAATTTGTTCGAAAAGGTCTTTTACATAAGGAATCGAGCCAATCTTCTTTTCTTTGCCAAAACTCTCGACATTGGAGTCAGTTTTCTCAACTAATTCATTTTGTTGTTTGGGTGAATTTTTAAATAAAGCATCTTTTATACCACGTTTGATCACACTTGGTGGATAACCATTTTGAAGTAGTGTTTCGGTTAGTAATTTAAAATTTTTTTTGTGAAACTTTGTTTCAGAAAGGCACAAAATTTTTTCCGCTAACAAAAACACAGTGTTTTTTTTGTAATTCAGTGGTAGCCATGACGCGAAATTCAAATATCTCCCAGACCAAGTATTTTTGTGGTACCAATCTGTACTTAGACTTCCATCTTCATTGTGTATAATAACAAGGTCCAAAAAAGGTAATTTGTTTTCAACTTCTGTTTCCAATGTGAATTTTATGTGTTGGTCATAGTCATTGAATTCCTTGAGAAAACTTTCAATTTTGTTTGTTGGAACTGCTGTTATGATATCATCAACATATCTAAAAAAGAATGGTGGTTTTGTTTCTGTTTTGTGTAATATTACAGTTTCTATCGATTCCATAACCAGATTTGCCGCCACAGGACTAATGGGAGAACCCATTGGGCATCCAAAAATTTGTCGATAACATTTTTCGTTGAACGTAAATTCACACGTATTTAGCACAAGATATAAAGCCTCCATAAACTGTACCTTTTTCAACTTCAGTTTGTTCTCTTTTTTGATAGCCATCCATTTATTACCAACCGTATCCATAACCGCTTCACGTTTGATATTAGTAAAAAGTGATACAACGTCAAGTGAAATAAGGGAATAGCCCACTGGTAAAATGATGTTTTTTATTTTGTTTTTAAAATCCACTGAATTTTTTATATAAGTTGATGTTTTTCCGACCACTTTATTCAATGCATCTGATAAATATTTTGACAGTGCGTAAGTCATTGTGCCTATGCAATTAACTATTGGTCTCAGAGGTCGATTCGGCTTGTGGACTTTTATCAAACCATACATACGTGCATTGATACTATTATGGCTCCGTAGTTGTTTACCCTCCATTACAGTAATTCTGCCTTCTTTTTCCCAACCCATTATCATCTCGTTCATTTCTTTTTCAAATTTGGATTTGGCAATTTTTGGTATTGATTCATATGTATTGTTATCATTTAAAAGATTTTCCATTTTTTCCGCGTACTCACTTTTGTTGAGGAGCACCGTTACATTCCCCTTATCTGCTAAGGGGAATGTAACGGTGCTCCTCAACAAAAGTGAGTACGCGGAAAAAATGGAAAATCTTTTAAATGATAACAATACATATGAATCAATACCAAAAATTGCCAAATCCAAATTTGAAAAAGAAATGAACGAGATGATAATGGGTTGGGAAAAAGAAGGCAGAATTACTGTAATGGAGGGTAAACAACTACGGAGCCATAATAGTATCAATGCACGTATGTATGGTTTGATAAAAGTCCACAAGCCGAATCGACCTCTGAGACCAATAGTTAATTGCATAGGCACAATGACTTACGCACTGTCAAAATATTTATCAGATGCATTGAATAAAGTGGTCGGAAAAACATCAACTTATATAAAAAATTCAGTGGATTTTAAAAACAAAATAAAAAACATCATTTTACCAGTGGGCTATTCCCTTATTTCACTTGACGTTGTATCACTTTTTACTAATATCAAACGTGAAGCGGTTATGGATACGGTTGGTAATAAATGGATGGCTATCAAAAAAGAGAACAAACTGAAGTTGAAAAAGGTACAGTTTATGGAGGCTTTATATCTTGTGCTAAATACGTGTGAATTTACGTTCAACGAAAAATGTTATCGACAAATTTTTGGATGCCCAATGGGTTCTCCCATTAGTCCTGTGGCGGCAAATCTGGTTATGGAATCGATAGAAACTGTAATATTACACAAAACAGAAACAAAACCACCATTCTTTTTTAGATATGTTGATGATATCATAACAGCAGTTCCAACAAACAAAATTGAAAGTTTTCTCAAGGAATTCAATGACTATGACCAACACATAAAATTCACATTGGAAACAGAAGTTGAAAACAAATTACCTTTTTTGGACCTTGTTATTATACACAATGAAGATGGAAGTCTAAGTACAGATTGGTACCACAAAAATACTTGGTCTGGGAGATATTTGAATTTCGCGTCATGGCTACCACTGAATTACAAAAAAAACACTGTGTTTTTGTTAGCGGAAAAAATTTTGTGCCTTTCTGAAACAAAGTTTCACAAAAAAAATTTTAAATTACTAACCGAAACACTACTTCAAAATGGTTATCCACCAAGTGTGATCAAACGTGGTATAAAAGATGCTTTATTTAAAAATTCACCCAAACAACAAAATGAATTAGTTGAGAAAACTGACTCCAATGTCGAGAGTTTTGGCAAAGAAAAGAAGATTGGCTCGATTCCTTATGTAAAAGACCTTTTCGAACAAATTAGTAATTTACTAAAACATTATGATTTTAAAATAGTAGGTAAACCTTCATCAAACCTTAATAACTTGGTTTTTTCCAACCTTCAAGATAAGATTCCTAAGTCAGAACAAAGAAATGTTGTATATCAGATATCGTGTAACTGCCCAGCCACTTACACCGGTCGTACTACCCAACTATTAGAAAAAAGAGTCTATCAACACAATAAAGATTCCAAAAGTAACAAGGATATCGATTGCAGTGCACTTTCATCACATTTAAAAACGGCCAATCATTCATTATCGCTAACTGATGTTAAGATACTAGAAAAAGAAAAAAACCATGGTAAACTACAAATTTTAGAAATGTTACACATCAAACGAAGTGTGAATTCAATCAACACTCAAAGAGACTCAAATTACATACATAACTACTATAATTCTTTTCTTAAATAACGGTCGCTTTATATATAATAAAAATCAATAATATAATCTACACAGGATTGTATGGACCCATATGTAATTAGTATGTATTTGCAAAAAATGAAAAAATTTTCTGGTTTGGTTTTTTGTTGTTGTTGGTTCTAGTTTTTATTTTATTGATAACGTTTGAAGTTTTTTGAAATATTTATTGTTTTTAATTTATTAAATTTTAAATAATTTTGACTAAAGAACATACTCTGTTTCTTCCTATTTTAATATGTTTTAATGTTATTTATTTTAAATTTAATTAGTGAATTTAAATGTTATTTGTCAATAGTGTTTTAAACTTAAATTTTTTAGTACATATTTAATAAGTGAATTTAAATGTTTTTCATGTAAGTTTTTGTTTTCAATAGGGTTTTGAATTTATGAAAAAGATTTGTTTTGTTTTTTCTTTAATAGGATATTTAAGTAAAATTGTTTTTTTTGAAAATGATGCGGAAAGCGTCGAAACGCGTCAAAAAATGTTTTTAATGTAAAATAAAATTATTAAATCACATAGGCTACAAACCAATAAAAGTTTTTAAATTAAAATTATAAAACAAAGCCTAATAACCGAATACACATATATATATATATATATATATATATATATATATATATATATATATATATATATATATATATATATATATATATATATATATATATATATATATATATATTTATAAGAGAACTCTTATCAGGTAAGTGATAAATAGATATGTAGTTTTTCAATTTTTATTTTGTATGCGAAGACATGTGTTTTAATTGTTCGTATTTTAGTGGATAATTCAAGTGTTTCTGGATTAATGTATTCAGTAAAATCTTCTATTGAAAGTTTTAGCTATTTTGCTAGTTTTTGTATGAAATTTTATAACGGGAAAATAAAATTTCATACAAAAAATACAAGATTAGCAGGAATTTTCGATAGAAAATTTTACTGAATAAACCCCGTTAATCCAGAAACACTTGATTAATTCACCTAAATAAAGTTACCATATTTTTTAGCATACATATATTATTCTGGAAGGTTTAATAAATTGTTATTGTTTAATTAGCTCGCGCTGAATTAGATATAGGTTAATGTTATTTATTGTAAAATTTAAATATCTCGTTTTAGAAATACCTTTTCGTATGCATTGTTTTGTTTGTAAAGAAAAGTTTAAATGCTTAAATCAATTAACACTGCATCTCAGAAAGGATCATGCTGCACAAGGTCATAATCGCACGTTAAGGTGTTTTGAGGATTCTTGTCGTCAGCTCTTCAGTAGTATCTCATCTTATAAAAGACATATTTTACGCAAACACAAATGTCTCGATGCAATAGATAATGATAGCGAAAGTTTTGAATTACATATAGGTGAAAATGAGAAATCTTCTGTTGGCAGTAGCAATCCTACATTCGTACCAAAGTGTACACAATTACTCAATCCCATTAAGAAAGTGGACCTAGAAAAATCCTTACAATTATTAATAAAAAATGGATTACATTTTTCTGTTGGCTTACATGCAAATAACAGTTTTTCAAGAAAGGACGTTTATAAAATTCAAGATAGTATTTTAAAATTATTGATTGATCCATTACTAGATACAATTCAAGATTTGGTTAAAGAAACTTTAAGCAATATTTCTACCGATAAATATACTGAATTAATTGTTAACATGGACAAATGTCGGAACCCATTTAGAGATTGTGATTCTAATTTTTTGCTTCGTAAAAGTTTAAAACTATCCGGTTATTTGGACGATATTAAAGATTTTATAATATCCAATGAAATCGAAACGGTTTATCGTCGAGGTGAATCCCAATATGGAGATAAAATTGTTGTTAAAGCTTCATTGTTACCTATTCGGTCCCAGATCAGAATGGTTTTTGAAAAAAATGAAATTTTGACAGAAACCTTAAATAATATGAAGAAGCTAGAGCTTGATCAGAATTGCTTTTCTAATTTCATTCAAGGTCCAATTTGGAAACGTAAATGTACATTGTACCCTAATAAAACACTAATCCCATATTTCTTGTACGCTGACGATTTTGAAATTAACAACCCTCTAGGGTCACATTCTTCCACTCATTCTATCTGCAACTTTTATTACACATTTCCATGTCTGGCAGACAAAACATCGAAATTAGATAATGTTTATTTAGCGTGTGTAATAAAATCAAAAGATTTAAGAAAATATGGTGTCAACAAATGCTTGGAACCTTTAATTGAAGAACTAAAAATGATGGAGGTCGATGGAATAACTATTAAAGATGAGAACGGCAAGAATGTTCAGGTACATTTCTTGTTGGGGCTTTTTCTATAGGGGACAACTTGGGGTTAAATACTATACTTGGGTTCAATAAATCATTTTCAAGCAATTTATTTTGCCGTTTGTGTAAGGCTTCAAAATCTGAAACCAATAATTTATGTGAAGAACAACTTAATTTAATGAGAAACCCAGAAAATTATTCAAGGGATGTCGAGCTTTGTAATGCCCAATTGACTGGTATCACCAATGAAGCTTGTTTCAATTCTATTCCATCATTTCATGTGGCTCAAAATTACGCCGTTGATGCGATGCATGACATTCTTGAAGGTATTTGTCATTATGACTTGTCTCATATATTAAATTATTTGATCTACAAAAAAAACCTTTTCACCATGGACACACTAAACCACAGAAAACAAAATTTTGAATATGGTATAACAGAAATTGGGAATTACTCTACTGAAATTAAACCCTCTCATTTAAAAAAAAAAAAATTTAAAATGTCTGCACGTGAAATGCTTACATTTGTCACTTATTTACCTTTAATGGTAGGTGATTTTGTGCCACCAAATAATGAAGTTTGAGAGCTACTTTTATGTTTAATAGACATTATAGACCTTATTTTATCTTTTAATGTAACAAATTCTTTAATTGCAACTTTAAAAGAAAAAATTAAAATACACCATTTCCTGTATATTAAACTCTTTCAAGACTCGTTGAAGCCCAAATTTCATATTTTAACACATTATCCTACTATCCTTAAACAAAGTGGTCCACTTAGAAAAATATGGTGTTTTAGATTTGAAGCGAAACACAAGGAATTCAAAATTTATTCCCACAATATAACATCAAGAAAAAATATTTGTTTCACAATAGCTAGGAAATATCAGTTGAAATTTGCAAATCAAATTTCATGCTTCAAAAACAGATGTTTCGATTATGAAATAAAAGGTCAAGAGCAACTAAACAGTAACTTTAAAACAATTGTCACTAAAAAGTTTAGTGTGGAACTACAGCACCTTGTAAGACTGTTTAATAAAATTGAATATAATGGCACAGTTTTTCAAAAAAATAATTACGTTGCTAAATTTGCAGACGATTATACCATTTATTGCATATTACAATAGTTAAGGTAAACACAGATGTTTTCTTATTTTGCCAAGAATTAATAGATCCTATTTTCAATGAACACTTTATTGCTTATGAAATTGAACCCACAATTTTAGGAAATTACAGTATTCTTAAATTTGAGGAAATTGTAGGTCCGCCTGTTACCCTTATAAAAACCGCAAAAGGCAAAACCATGCTTCGGTTAAAAGAAGCTTTTAATGTTCTAGCGTAAGCAGAACCTATACAATTGTATATCATGTAATATGTTACTTTTGCACAAATATTTCAATTATTTTAAACAAATGCTAACATGTTTTGTAATAAATTGTATTTTAATTTTATTATTTCAAATCTAAACGACAGAATCTAGTGGCTTATCGATACTACCTGAAAATATTATTTGCAATAAAATATGTCTTTTACTGAGGGTGAGGGTAGTCAAAACGATTATTCATGCTATGCAACGTCGTATACATTATTAACACCTCAAAATTGCGAGACCACCATACCGAATGAAGATCCCACTGAGCTTGAAGATCAAAACAACGAACAAGAATTAAGGTCACTTTTAACTCAATGGGGATTTTTTCATCTATTTAGTACATTAATTGGTAAGCTTATTATTAAATTATGTAAAATTCAGTAAACTAATTTTATCATTTCAATAAAGAACAGAAAATTTCCATTGAAGTCTTAAAACGGATAAAGGTGCACCACATAAAAGATGTGTTAAAACACTGTAAAATGGGTGACCTCATTATGTTCGAATATTATTTAGCATGTTGGAGATCTAATATCGGTCTTCCATTATATGAAAGCGAGCAACCAATAATTTATGAAATATTTGAAGACTCTCGTTTACCTTTATCAAAAAGCACATCTGCTAACAGCGCCGAACAAATTAATTCAAACTGCACAAAATATGTAGCGACAAACCCAATATCTTTCGTGGATATTTTAAAAACGAAAGATAACGGAAGAATAATTTTAAAATATTACGAAGATAATCAAAAATTTCAAGAACAACATAGAAGAATGCTTATAAGCATAGTGGCTAATCACTTTTTAGAGAACCAATTGCGACTTAGTCTTGCAACTAGTACTCGTCTGGAAAATGAAATCATAGAACAATTTCCAAGCGAAAAAATTGAGTTTTATCGAACTGGAAAACGCGGTAAAATTTACATAAAGTATGGTAACATCAAACGAGTCACAAACTCTTTAAAATCTACATTAAAAAAAGGACTGGAAGAATCTCCAAAATCGAGTAGAATTGGTAAGTTGAAATTTTTGAGATCAAAATTATTGAAATTTCTGAATTATAAATCTTATGTATACAGATATAAAAGGGGATGCAGAAATGTTTATAAAAAGCTTGCGATATGATAATTTATCAGCTGAAGAATTTAACAGCATTTGGCAAGCTTGTAGTGCTTTTAGAATAAATCAAATTCAAAAAGAGCTGTCATCGCTTTCAGAAATATTTAAAAAATGGCCAGAATATAAAAAACCATCTGGATATAGATTGGTAAATTTCAATTGTTTTATAATTGATTTAAACTTATACTAACTAGACACTATTTTTGTTTTTTTATTGCAGATTGATATTGATTTTAAGTTTATTCATCCATCAAATTGTTTTGATATTATGACAGATTGGGACAATAATTTCAAAAAAATACTTAAGTTTTTAAAGTGCGAAAATCGGATCAAAGCACCTGATCTCAAATTAATGATAAATGAAATCAAGGACGAGGACTTTCAGGACGGTACAAATAACAAATACCTAGTAAACATACATACATATATGCAAATACATTATAAATGCATATGTATTATAAATGTATAGAAATATTTATCATTTCACATATGGATGATCATTTTGTTGTATTTTCTCATTACGAGATATTATAACATGGAATGTTAAGTTTCTTTGTATAAGTGAATGCAATATATGTTTGTCTTGCTTTCGCGTATTTAAAAAATAATGTTTGTTCATTTTGACACACAAAGGAAAACTTCTCATGTTAATATCTTGTAATGAGAAAACACAATAAAATGACCATCCTGATCATAAATAACATCTTTTAAATATATGCCATTACTTATATTTTCTTTTTATCTGCTTTTTAAATAGACAATGCAGCTTGGAAACTATTTTGATGCCTTCATGGATTTCTTATGCCAACTCAAAAAGTGTCCAAAAAAGACAAAACAGGACGAAAAGTCGTTACCAAAGTTACTATTAAAGATGCGCAGGCAGCAATGATGTACATTGGGAACGTACAACAAATAGAGGATCACATAGAATTTTTAAAGGAAAAATCTACATCAATTCAGCCTTTTATATTAGGTGTTGGTAGCTTTGACCAAATAGACAAATATTTTGTTTATTTAGATGGCGTCAAACTACCTTTCGATAAATTTATTAGAGTCGTTGATATATGCTACAAGTCGTTTTTTTTTATTTAATTTAAAATATCCAATAGAGGGGGAATTTATGTGGAATTTTATTGAATCTTACTTTTATAAATATGCTCTTGGAAAACCTAAATCATCAAAAGTAAGTTTTATGTTACACGAGCTACAAGTGTAGATTTTTAGGAGTTTATATAATTATATAAAGCTTTTATTGTATTGAATTAATTAGAAATGTAATATTGTTTCGATGTAATAATGAAAACCAATTAAACATGAAATGCAGTTTAATAAAAATTAAAAATTTAAAAATAAATGTAACTTATATTAATAAATATAAATATATATACATATTCAATGTTTAAAGGGAAAAATACTCTATTTGTTTTAATCTTCCATTTTTTTTTTATTTCATCCTAAAAATATATGTAATATACACATAATATATATATATATATATATATATATATATATATATATATATATATATATATATATATATATATATATATATATATATATATATATATATATATATAATGCGCTTTACTTTTCCCATTCATATATTTTACGTATATATTTCATATATATTATGAAATCAAACTCCATTCCTATGACCTAAATCATACATAGTACTTACATTGGTTGAGTACAATTTACGAATAATTATGTAATTCTTAGTATTAACATTCGTAATACTAACGAATTATTTCTTATTTATCACATAACGTCTTCTTAAATATTATGAACTGTATGCATAACTATTTAGATTTTAGAACATGTGCGTCGTATTTACGAAATTAGTGCTTAATAATAAAACTTTTTACTCTAACATGCACAATATATTACGTTAATATTATGTAAATTATTTTCATTAATATTACAATCTGGGGAGTGAATGTTATGCAAAATATAGTTTTACACATATTGACGAAACAATTTTCGTACTATTAATGAATGGTTGCATTGGCTCAAATTTTACGAATTTTTCTTACTATTAATGCTATTTTTCATAATATATACATATTATTTTTTTCAGTGCATAAAATAAACGGCACGAAATAAGCAATTGCAGTTATTTTATCGTCATCGATCTTTAACACATCTTTATCTACTACATATCCCAAGTATTTAACCTCTGGGATTAAGGAATTACTCATTTCAACATTGATCGAACTTGGTCTGTCTTCGCCACCTCTTAACCTCAAGACACCACTTTAATTTTAAAAGAAAAAAATATGTTTTTATCAACACTAAACTATAAGCTATAAACTTTTACTAAATTTAATTTCAAACTTAACAGCCTATCCTAACATTTTTAATTGTTTATGCAAGAGAAATTATTTGTAATAAATTTGAAATTAAAATCCAAATAAAGCAACAATATATGCTCGTATGCCATATGTCACAGATTAATTATGTTTGTTTTATGATAAATTTATTATTCTTGCGTAAGAGCTTTTGGCATAATACAAATAGACGACAAATTTTGATAAATTTGGATAAATAAATATAAATTTAAAATGTAGATATATGTGAGATGACAATTAATTTTTTTGCTTACCAGTATTTTTACATAATTCGGGATCTTCATCACTTCCATCTTCACAATCTGGTTCACCATCGCATACAAAACTGAAATGACGACAAACACCGTCAGCACATTGAAACTGACGATCTGAACATTTTGGTACAAGAGCTGAAATTAAAAAAACGAGAACAAAATTTAGTTTATGTATTTTGATAAGGTATTTGATGGCATATGCCACTGGTTTTAAAATTAATTTGATGAGGAGTAATTTGTATAACAATATGAAAAAAATATTGTTTTTTTGTATGCGGCTCAGTTTTCCCAAGGACCCAAGAGGTGATGTAGATTGAGCTCCTTTGTGGGGTGGGTTTCTTTTCAAAAAGTGATTTAACATATGCTCATTTCTTACGATTGAATAATTTTCACAAGTTCCAATTTGTCAATAATCAAATCTTATCTTTTGAAATATAAGCAATTTTGCAAGCCAAAAAACAAACTGAAAAAAAATGACAACGGTTTAGAATTTGAAAATATAAGATTTGACTTTAATGAATAATTTAAAAACCTTGAAAATAAATTCAAGGAGATCAACGAATCTTGTATGAACAAGGTAAATGAACGGGAAAAATGCTGACACATTCTCTGACTGTACTACCAGTTTTTTAGAAATATAGTGTTAGCTGCAAATGAAGTGTGTTTAAATTTATATTGAAAACTTTCAACTCGAGAACATTTGGTTACTATAATGCGTTTCAATGGCTTTGTTATTTGATCCATTGACCTTAAACGAAAAAAAATTGAAGTGGACCTTGTTGGTTATTGGTGGTTTCCGCCAATACCATCCCACCCTTCGAATGTTTCGTTAGGCCTTGGTTTCTCGGCAGAATAGAAACTCTACAGTCTATGCTCATTGATAAAATTTTTCAATTGCATTAAATTTTCGATCTTTAGAGCATAGCCTGTTGGGGTGTGGTTGGGTGTAACATCCGTGGACAATAACAGAGATGGATTCGTCTGCCCTTCGTGCCACGGTTTTTGCATCCAATGAACGCTAGTTCTAACAACTTTTATTCCATATATGTTGTGTGGGTGTTGACATTGGGCTGGTAGGCGAACACATTAACGGAAAATGATAGCATTTGGCTCTCTGAGCCAGAGTTAGACCATATGTGTTGGCTTGTCAGACTGTTGTCACCACTGAAACAACCTGTTAGAAGCCCTATAGTTGTCCTATATATTTTTTTAAATAACCGCTTAGGTTTCTGGAAGGGTTTGCAGTGTCAGTCACAACTTTTCCATAGCTTTTTGGAAATTTAACCTAAAAAACCCAACAAAAAAGGTCTTTTGGAAGAGTGTTTCGGTGAAATCGATGGACGACTAGAGGACAGAGATGGAATCTATGGCTGAGAAAGCCAAGAACCAGCATTTACCTTCCCACTGTTCCTTGATAAGCGAATGATACCACCGGAACACCCTGTGTTGAGAATAATCAGGTTGGTTGTGGGATGGAGAACGTCAGTCACACCGGTTCAACTACAGCCACTTCCCAGTCGAACCCCGATATCCATGGTTGTATATATCACCGAAGTCCACGATTCTAAAGGTAAACCACCTTTCAAACGACTGATCGCTAGCTCCAAGTTTTCAACCGCCATAGCGGAAATTTCAAAATCAGTCTAGACCATTTTGAAAAACCCTGTTTCAGGAAAGGCAGGACCGCAATCTGGACCATCCTACCAATTATACTTCCCAAGCAAGTTGGGAAGATTTTAGCGAGGACCACCTCCATACTGGTCGGAATTATATCCACCGCCAACTAACTACAAATAAATATTTATTACAGTCACTTCGAGTTTCTACGGAAAAGCTGTGACCACCGAATTGAATCCCAATCCACCACCGGTCACCCATGAAACCAAGGAAGCTCTTATTTGGGCTAGTGAGACAAACGTTTTGCGACTGCTAGCCCGAGAAGTCGCACATCTCTCTATATCTCGGGGTCGGGTACTTCAATCCATCCAATCTTCCGAACAAAATTCAACCCATGTAGTCTCTTGGAGAACTAACCAACAGTATAATCCCTTATCTAATCCTCTTTCAAATTACCAACCCGATCATCATTCTAATCCTCAATCCCATCACCAGTCTAACCGGCAGACGTTCCAATTGGCACATCTATCCGGGATCAATTTTTCTTCAGTCTCTCCATCATCCAAATTTCAACGAGAATTCGCACCCCAATAAACCTAACCTCTTCTCAATATCCGCTACAGGTTCATATTCCTCCACCTCCTACACGGAACAGTGGAACGACTCCTCCTGAGAAATAGACATTTTCCAATACAATCCGGCATTGGAATGTAGTATTCACCGATCGACCTGATGGTCCAGAAATAGAAGAATTTATTTACCGAATTAGAGTTCTGAATCACCATTACTTCTCCGATTCAATAGACACCCTTTCTCGTCACGTTCACCTCTTATTCGTCGATCGCGCTTCCGAGTGGTTTTGGTGATATCATCGACGGACCCAATTAGCTTAATTGGTCTGACGTTTGTCCACGTGCCGTTATTCTAGAACTCATGAGGTCCCGTAAACAACGGGCTGGGGAAACATCCGACGACTTTCTACACTCAATTCTTCGTTTAACCGATAGATTTAACACACAGCTCAGTGACAGAAACCTATTGTCTCTGTTACAGAATAGCCTAAATGGTGACATTCGCATGTACTTGATGTTCGTAGAAGTGTACAGCATCAAACACGTGCGAGAACTCTGTCGCGGCCGAGAGAAGTTACTTGCAGACGTTAAGTCTCGGTACAGAAATTTTTCTTTTAGGTCTGCACGGCAAATTTTTGAACTACCCCTTCAGGAAATCGATCCTCAAGAAGCCCCCATTCATTATAAAACCTTTTGCAAAGCCACCAAAGTGCTGGAACTGTAAACGAGAAGGTCACATCAACCAAAACTGCACTGCAATACGGCGAGTTTTCTGTTTTGGGTGTGGAAAAGATAACACCTATCTTCCCAACTGCTGTCGTTGTTAGAAAAACGGTCGAGGGAACAGGGTACTAAACCCTTCCTCGCTCTCAGAACTCTTAGAACAGGTCCCCGATTCGGGCATAACCCCTCTACAAATTTCAGACCTCCTACACAATATGGCGATGTAATCTCCAAATATCTGCAAGCAAATCCTGCTCAATCAAATTCAAACACCCACGTATGGGGTTAACTAATAACTTATGGGGCAACTTAGTTGCTTAGGTCCATGATCCTTCTACCTGTGGCCACGGTGGAGTTGATCGAAAACGTTATATCATCTACATCGATTCTATTTTTGACCCCGGCTGGCCAATCAAATCAAATTTTTTATTATTTTTAACAGTGATGTCTGCAAAACAGTGAAAGCTCCTATCACCGTGTTACGCGCTTCATGGTGACGGCCTTGACATCTGAAAGGCTCGGACATTGACATAATCGATCCTTATCTCAGAACAAAGTCCGGTCACATAACAATTTTAATTGCCTTAGATCACTTCACGAAGTTCCCGTTTCTTTTTCATTTACGGAAACTTGCCACAGAGCCTATTAGTAAACTACAAGAAACCAATGTGTTCCGTATTTTTAGTTGTCCCGAAACAATTGTCTGAGACAATGGGTTGATGTTTAAATCCACATTGTTTGAAAATTTCTTTTCAATGGATGGGATTTAGCACACCTTTACAGCTTTATATTCCCCACAATCTTATACGTCTGAGCGAGTGAACAGAAGTGTCATCGGGTGAATTACGGGGGTACCTGACAGAAGACCATACTCGGTGAGACGTACATCTTAACGAAATTGCTTGTGCTCTTCGATGTTCTTTTTATTACACTTCAGGTTTCTTTCTATTAGACCTCCTTTGGTCTACCTATGATCACTCATGGTACGTCCTGCTTTTTGCTTCGGCGTTGAATTGCCTGGACGTGGGGAAACCTCGATCGGTCTGATCAATTATTCAGGATTCGAGAATTAAAGAGGTCACTGCTAACGCCTTTGTACCAAACGCGGTTCATTACAACTTGTGTACACGAAAACGAGCTTTGTTCCTGGTGACCTCTTCGACGCCGGCAAGTAGTTAAGAGCCAAATTAGCTTCTAAATTTGGCCAAAGTTATGAAGTAGGTAGGTAACGCTTCTCACGAGCTACACGGCGTGACTTTGCAACGACGTGACGTCTATCCTTTTAAAGACGTGCGTCAGTAATTTATGACTTCCGGCTATTTATTCGTTTGATACCTTAAATTCGGTCGGTTGTTTTCTTTATAGAATTTTTCTTATTTATACTGGACCTACAGACAATTTTTGTGTTTTGGTTGAAATTTAATTTTTATTTTAAAATTTTTTGTAAGAGTCAACTCGATTAATTTACAGTAGCATATTCGAATGATCTCCTCATCGTATCCCTTTAATTTTTTTTCTCTCTCTTGGATTTATGTGGTATGTTGACATTATTTTCATTATTATGTATAAATATTTCCTTATTTTTGTTATTAATAGCTTTCTCGTTTAACCCGGCTAACTCAGTCGGTAAGTATGAGACTATTTATCTCTACGTTTGGGTTCCAACCTAATCCTCCCTTAGTTACATAATTTTCAGGACGAAAGTAGTCTACAGGTATCCTCCATTTGTATTTCCCTGTAATGGTTTAGACCTTCGTCTGATAATTCACAAGCATTTTTTCTCAATTTTACGTAATGGCGCAAGGGTAGGCACGCATGAGGTCAATGACAGCCATTTTCCGTTTTTCTTTATTTTTTAAAGAGCCATCACAGTATCTAAGTTCACAATTTTTTTTATTTCATTAACATGATGACATACCTAAGACGTAAGTGCTAAAAAATAATTGTTTTCACACAATTCAAAATAATTATTTCCAAATTCAACTATAATAAAAATTAAATATAAATAAAATTCATTAATAAAAAGGAATAAAAATTAATTAACACGAACACTTTTGGTTAAATATTTGAAATTTGGTGCATAATTTGTTAAAACTGTTCGCATCAATTCTGTAATATGCTAATTGCCAATTGGTCAACTGTGAACGATATTTTGACTACACGAACTTCACAGCAATACGTTGTACCAAAAATTAGACGACAATAAGCTTGTTTTAAGTGTGGATATTTTGATTCAGGCATTAGTTCACAAAATTCTATTATAGAAGTAAATTTGTGATGCATTTGCAAAGTCTGATCTTCTTTCGTCCAGTGTCCCAGCCACTTTTGCATCAAGTATTATTTCAGAAATTGAAAGTCTATCTTCAATAATATCACAAAAAATAGGTTGACAAAAATGCAGATGTAGATTTAAAACGTTTTTAAATCTTTAAACCTACGTTTGAAATATGCTTGCAATTCTTAAAATTTTTCTTTGTTTTTGTTTAGCTTTTCTTCTTTGATAATAATTATAATTGTGGAAAATGATTAAATATTTTCCACCTAAGATCGATCACAAAAACCGAAGTTTAGCTTTAAAACTAAATAACGTTTGTGACAAATCAATAATTATTTTTTCTTTTCATTAAGTCTGTAAGGGACCATTAAGTCAGAAAGCCAAGCTTTGTTTTCTTATTTCTTTTTTGTTGGTAATATGTGATAGGATTTAGTAGTTCCACAAAATGGATCAAAACATTGTGAGTTGACAGCCTTCGACAACACATCATAATGAGACATCATTGGACAATTCATCAGTTGCGTCATTTCATCTTTATTCTTCTAAAAAAAATTTAAATTGGGGGAAAAAAAATTATGACATAAAAAACGCAGTGGGTAGAATTCTGAAATATGTATTTCGACATCAATTTTCAATGAGAACCGCAGTTTACTCTGTGAAGAGCCGCATTTGCCTACTGTTGTAATAGTGTATCAATAGACAAAATCCTCCTCCTTATCCTCCCTTGTGTTACGACACTGTTTCCCAAGTGTTGAAACGTTTGTTGTTTGTGGCCGGTGTAGGTAGACAAAACAAGCCACACCCATTTTTCGATTTCGTTTTTTTCTTCAAAGATGCCATAGTTGTTTTCAGAAGAGAATAAAACTTGACATTAATCATCCGATAATTTCTATTTCGAAAAATGTTAAAATGATTGTTATTTCCTTTGAATCGGGATGTGTATTTGTGTTATGGTTGGGATTTTTGAAGCTTACTTTAATACATAATTGCTGATTGCTAATTGTTTTTGCTGTATGGGATCAGTCAGATATATGGGGAAAATCTAGAGAAAGATATATATTAGATGTACATTTTAGTACAAATTTAAGTTCCGTGAATATCCTCAAAACGAAAAGTCGTGTTGTGGAATTAAATTTCTTTTCTCTTATTTTTATTATTAATATTAATAGTAAAATTTAAACTTAAATTTATCAGAAAAAATTTATAAATCCGATTAGGAAAATTATGTAAAATGTATGTGGTTCTAATTTTAATAGCTAAATAAGAGAAAAAAGACAAAAAAAAATTATTTGTTTGCATTTATCATAATCAAAGAAGTAAAAGAAAACTTATATCTGTTTGTTTCGTTATTGAGATTTAAATAAAAGTGATTAGAAAATTTCGCCTTTTGAAAATGAGGTCACTTTTTGGTTTAAAATCAAAATCTAACATAAAAATAAGTATTTTGATTCCAAAAAATTACAGCGTATTAGGGACATAATAATGTACGTTTTCTTTGTGGGAGATGAAAATTAAAAACGAAAAGACCTTTTTTTCTCGGTTTTTTCTATTTTCACGACAAATTTTAGGTTATGTGAAAAAATGGCTTGTATAAAAGTTATAGACCGTTTTATTACCTACAATTTTTACTTTAAACTTTTTTCGATAGAAGGTCGCTGAAAATCGCTGAAAAACCATTTTCAACCCTTAAAAACTCATCCCATTTTACCCTAGTAACTCGGATCACCTTTAATTTATGTTTCCCATCATTTGCGCAATATTTTCTTCCTTATCCAATAGTTTTCATGCTGTTACTAATTTTTTCCTCACAAAAAGCTATTTTCACTGGTCTATTTGTTTAACATCAAAAAGAAAATTGCATTTTGGGTTGAGTTATATTTAAGTGAATCACTGTAGGGCTAATTCCTAGTTAAGGCGCTATAAATAAATTTCTTTTTTTAATTTTAATTATTTGCTTAAGGAATTATTGGTCAAAATAAAAGTGTGAAAACACGTCAAAAAAAAGATATGGGCATTTGAAAACAAATTGTTTATACAAAAAAATCAAAATATTTGGAGGGATGAAGGAGGGTGCTATCATTCGAAGGTCTACAGAGTCGCAGAAGCGAGCGAAAAATAAAATAAACAAAATAATATCTTAATATCTATTTGACCGACAAAACAAAAACAGAAATCTATCAGTTGAAGTTATGGTTGTGGGAAGGGGTGGCAGGGGGGCTGTCATTGATCGAAAGTTTGCGGGGTCACAGAAGCGAGTGGAAAATAAAATAAATAATTTTAAACTAACATATTGTAATAAACTTCGTCCAGAATGGGTTAATTTTATTTACTCATTCATTAATTAAAAGTTAACTCCTTTTTCAATCTTTTACTTGTATTGCAAATTGTATTGCATGAATTAATGTAAATTAAATTTGTTATACAAATGTTTACATTAATGAATTAAAAGGAGTTACCTAATACATTTTGCATAAATTAAATTTGAGTTCGCTAATACAAATGCAAGTATGAATGAAAACAAGTGTGGCCTATTTCAGATGTACGGACTACGTAGTATTGATTTCTAGTGGATTATAGAAGTTTCGATTTATTTATTTTTCGATATAAATAAGCAAACAAAAATATCAGATAGTGAGTTTTAATTTTGCAATTAAAAGTGTTTTACAAATATTCGAAAGTATAAGGAATAATCGGAGGTACTTGAGCCTGGGTACTAATAGTGAAAGAATCTGAACTTTGGGAATAGTAAATACAGATTTTACGATTCCGAATATTATTGATTCAAATTGTGGAAAAGTGGCGAAGTTTATTGTACATAAATTGGAGACCCTGGAATTTATTGTAAGGAAAAACGGAAGCTGCTGTAATTTGGTTGATAAATAAAGTTTGGGATTTTGTTAACTAAAGATCTGTCTTTTTACTGTCGTGTTTGTTCAATAATCTAAAAGAACCAACGAAGAGTCGTTACAGTGGTGTCAGAAGTGGGATTATTGAAACAATGGTCAAAACAGTAAATATTAGTGATCTCAGCCAGACCCAGCTAAAGGACGAGTTGAGGAAAAGGAATGCTCCAATCCACGGAACGAAGGCAGAACTTGCATTCTGGCTGCGTAAAATTTTAGAAGAAGCAGGTGAAAGCACAGAGGTCATAGAAATAGAGCTGGAGGATGCTCCGGTTCAGAATGCCCCCGCAATTGATCCGATGATGGCGTTGATGAAAGAAATGATGGCACAGCAACAACAACAAAAAGTAGAACAACAACAATTTGCTGATATGATTGCCAAACAAGGAAACAACCAACAACAACAACTTGCTGATCTGATGGCCCGACAAGAGAAGCAGGCAGCAGAACAAAAAGTAGAGCAACGACAACAATTTGCTGATATGATGGCGAAGCAAGAAAGTCTACGTGAAGTAATCGAGTCACGTATATCCTGTGCAGAGGTGAAAATCAACAACATGGAAAGGGAGCTGCGGACAGTTACCGAAGAACAAGAGAAATTGCGCAAACTTTCGAGTGAATTACGCCAAGAAATAGCACAAGGGAAGTCAGGTAACATGATCAATCCATCAACTACTTCAGCTCCAGCTAGAGTAAAAACACCCGCATTTGATGGATCTACATCGTATCAGATATTTAAGATGCAATTTGAGATAGCAACAACTGGGGTTGAGCACCAGCAAAAAGCAAACGCGCTTATATTGGCATTGAAGGGACCTGCTGCTGAAATTTTGCAGACACTATCAGCGACAGAACGTGATTACAGCAAGATTATGGAGGCCTTAGAAGTAAGATACGGGGAAAGTCATATGCAAGCTCTCCATCGCATGCAGCTCAAGACACGAAAACAAGGAGTCAGCGAAACCTTGCAAGAATTAGAGGCTGACATTGTGAGACTGGTTAATCTATCATATCCGAATTATAACGCTGAACACCGAGACGAACTGACAGCTGATACATTCATCAATGCTCTTCGAGATGTGCAAATGAGAAACGAGCTTTATCTAAGCGGAAAGAAGCTACCTGCAGAAGTCTTAGCATTGGCCCTACAAATGGAAGCTGGAAAAAGAGCGCTTGCCTTAGATAGAGTACGTAAGACGGAAGTTTCTGAAGAGCCACTAAAAGCAGCGCTTGATGAAGTGATCATGCATGTCAAAAAGTTGGAAGATAAGCCTGAACGAAATCAACGAAGAAAATCTAGCAGAGTAAGATGCTGGAATTGTGGGCAGTTAGGGCACATCAGACAAGAATGCAAAACACGAGTAGCAGCAAAAGAAGGAGTAGTTCTAGGCCGGTTGATGAACCTTTCAAACAAGCAAGTGGATGTCAAAAAGGAAGGAGATTGCCGCGTTGAACACCGGAAGAGAAGGATACGTTGTAACGCTGAAGACCTTTCAAGAAGACCCTGTGTTGAGGAGCGCAAGTCATATAGCAGGACTGAGAGAAAGGAGGCAAATGTCAAAAAGGAAGGAGATTGCCGCGTTGAACACCGGAAGAGAAGGATACACGGTAACGCTGAAGATCTTTCAAGAAGACCCTGTGTTGAGGAGCGCAAGTCAAATAGCAGGACTGAGAGAAAGGAGGCAAATGTCAAAAAGGAAGGAGATTGCCGCGTTGAACACCGGAAGAGAAGGATACACGGTAACGCTGAAGATCTTTCAAGAAGACCCTGTGTTGAGGAGCGCAAGTCATGTAGCAGAACTGAGGGAAAAGAGGCAATGACAGTGAAGCAAATTAAGTTCCAAACTCCTGACAATTGGTGTACCGAGGCAATGAAAAGAGAGCAGCTAGAAGATCCAGCTATGGCACCAATATTGAAATGGAAAACCGAGGGAAGGCGACCAGAGTGGAAAGAGGTCGCACCTTTAAGTACGGAGGTGAAATGCTACTGGGCGCAATGGGACTCACTATTTATGGACAACGGGATACTAAAAAGAAAATGGGAGTCCGCTGATGGAAAGAAAGTGTTAGAACAACTGGTGTTGCCATCAAGTCGAGTGGGAGAGGTACTGGGAAAGCTGCATGGAAGTATTTCTGGAGGACACCTGGGAGTCAATAAAACCCTAGCCAAAGTAAGGGAGAGGTTTTATTGGGTAAGGTATCGAACAGACGTGGAGCAATGGTGTCGGCGATGCGATACTTGTGCAGCGAGCAAAGGACCAAAAACTAGAACTCGAGGAGAGATGCAACAGTACAATGTGGGTGCCCCAATGGAGAGAATTGCTATAGACATCGCGGGGCCATTTCCGGAAACGACAAAAGGTAACAAATACATCATGGTGGTCATTGATTACTTTACAAAATGGCCGGAAGCTTATGCAATACCGAACCAGGAAGCAGTTACGGTCGCGGAAACATTAGTCAATGAATGGGTTTGCAGATATGGAACACCGCTCGAGTTGCATACATACCAGGGAAGGAATTTCGAATCTCAACTGATGGAAGAGCTGTGCAGAACACTCGGCATTAGAAAAACACGAACTACACCTATGAACCCGCAGTCGGATGGCATGGTAGAACGATTCAACTGAACCATGGAAGAACATTTGTCAAAGGTAGTAGAAGCCAACCAAAGAAATTGGGACAAGGATCTTCCGTTATTCTTGATGGCCTATCGTAGCGCAGTGCACGATACGACAAGTGAAACGCCAGCGAATATCATGTTCGGAAGAGAACTACATCTTCCTAGTAACATCGAGTTCGGCATCCCTGGAGGTCTGGTATCCACGAAAACAGATTATGTGGGACAACTAAGGGAGAAGATGAATAAAATCCATCAGCAGGTTCGAGACCACATTAAGATTGCCAGTGACAAAATGAAAACCAGGTACGACATAAATGCAAATAGTGGCGGTTTTCAAGAAGGAGAATTGGTATGGCTATACAACCCCAGAAGAACTAAGGGAAGATCACCCAAGCTGCAGCCAGATTGGGAAGGCCCATATAAAATAATCAAACGAATTAATGATGTCATCTACCGCATACAAAAGGGACCCCATACCAAGATGAAAGTAATACATCTGCAAAGGTTGGCACCGTACCAAGGTAACAGCACCAATGCGATCTCTGATATTGTTCGGGACGAACAAAACTAAATGGAGGGCAATGTAATAAACTTCGTCCAGAATGGGTTAATTTTATTTACTCATTCATTAATTAAAAGTTAACTCCTTTTTCAATCTTTTACTTGTATTGCAAATTGTATTGCATGAATTAATGTAAATTAAATTTGTTATACAAATGTTTACATTAATGAATTAAAAGGAGTTACCTAATACATTTTGCATAAATTAAATTTGAGTTCGCTAATACAAATGCAAGTATGAATGAAAACAGGTGTGGCCTATTTCAGATGTACGGACTACGTAGTATTGATTTCTAGTGGATTATAGAAGTTTCGATTTATTTATTTTTCGATATAAATAAGCAAACAAAAATATCAGATAGTGAGTTTTAATTTTGCAATTAAAAGTGTTTTACAAATATTCGAAAGTATAAGGAATAATCGGAGGTACTTGAGCCTGGGTACTAATAGTGAAAGAATCTGAACTTTGGGAATAGTAAATACAGATTTTACGATTCCGAATATTATTGATTCAAATTGTGGAAAAGCGGCGAAGTTTATTGTACATAAATTGGAGACCCTGGAATTTATTGTAAGGAAAAACGGAAGCTGCTGTAATTTGGTTGATAAATAAAGTTTGGGATTTTGTTAACTAAAGATCTGTCTTTTTACTGTCGTGTTTGTTCAATAATCTAAAAGAACCAACGAAGAGTCGTTACAATATCTTAAAATATCTGACCGACAGAAAAAAACTAAAATCTATCAGATATAGTGTTGGTTGGGGGAGGGATTGGCTGGAGGGTGTTATCATTGATCGAAGGTTTCATCTGCAAGGTTTCATCTGAAAAATAAAATAAAATATCTTAAAATATCTGACCGACAAAAACAAAAATCTATCAGATTAAGTAATGGTTGTGGGCGCAGTTGGCAGAGGAGGCTTTCATTGATCGAAGGTCTGCAGGGTTGCAGAAGCGAGTGGAAAATAAAATACATAATTTTAAAATAATATGTCTTAAAATATCTGACCGACAGAACAACACAAAAATATATCAGATATAGTGATGGTTGTGGAAACGGGGTAGAGGAGGGTACTATCATTGATCGAAGATCTGTAGGGTCGCAGAAGCGAGTAAAAATAAACACAATAGGTGCGATGACACAAGCGATGTTAAAAATAAACACAATAATATCTTAAAATATCTGAGCGACAAAACAAAAATCTATCTGATGAAGTGTTGGTTGTCGCCGGGATCGGCATAGGGGGCTATCATTGATCGAAGGTCTGTAGGGTCGCAGAAGCAAGTGGCAAATAAAATAAATAATTTTAAAATAATGTATCTTAAAATATCTGACCAACAGAACAAAACAAAAATTAGATGAAGCAATGGTTGAGGTCGGGGGTGGGGAGGCATCTATAATTGATCGAAGGTATGCTGGGTCGCAAAAGCGAGTGAAAAATAAAATAAATAAATAATATATCTTAAAATATCTGACGGACAGAACAAAACAAAAATCTACCAGATGAAATGTTGGTTGAGGGAGGGGGTAGAGGAGGGTGCTATCATTGACCGAAGACCTGCAGGGCCGCAAAAGCAAGCGAAAAATAAAATAAAGAAATAACATATCTTAAAATATCTGACCGACGTAGAACAAAACAAAAATCTATCAGATGAAGTGATGGTTGCGGAAGGGATCGGCAGAGTGGTCTTTCATTGATCGAAGGTCTGCAGAGTCGCAGAAGCAAGTGGAAAATAAAATAAATAATTTTAAAATAATATATCTTAAAATATCTGACCGACAGAACAAAACAAAAATCTATCAGATGAAGTGATGGTTATGGGCGGAGGTGAGGGAAGGTTACTATTAATGATCGAAGGTCTGCAGGATAACTTAGGTTTTTATTTATGTGGTGGAATGCCAAAAACCATATGGGGTACCCGTGTTGGAAAGTCCGAAAATCGGACAGAAACGTGTTAACCGTTATATCATGGAGAGATCAAAATATATCAACAGCAGTTCGCGGGATTAGTGGTCGGCCTAATTCTAGATGGGAGCACTTTCTTCATAGGCATATGAAAGGTGGATGGTTAAGCATTTATGTATTTAGATTTTAATTTTAACTTAAATGAATTGCTAAAATAACTAAGAGAGGGAGAATTGTGGAAGATCGACCAGCCCTCTAACAGGCCTGGGTGGTATATTAGGCACACGAGATTTGTGTTTGTTTTGATGTGGGTTGCTATACAAATTTTTTTAACAAAAGACCACCACTATGGTTCGTATCATGTAATCATCAACTATTTCATGTTATTTGTATGAATAATCGAGGCGAATTGTAAATGACATTGATATTTATTTAGATGTATTCAATCTTCTGTTAAGTCAACATTTTAAATTTTATTGAAAAATTGGTATAACAAATTATACTTATAACAGCAAAATCACCAGATAACATAATTACTTATTCCACATAATATTTATTTTCCAATTACAATTAATTAAGATAAAATACCCATAACAGAGAAAAACAAACAACAACACAACCAATAAAAATAAAAATCAATTAAATTATTTGAAATAAAATAATTGTCTTAAACGAGATGAAGACGAAGACAAGAACACAACTGATCTAAGAATTTTTTTTTTCTTAATTAAATCAAGATTTAACTTTAATTCATTTACCCCATTTTCCTTCGTATTTTATTTCCTTCGTCTCAATGAAAATAAGAAAAACTAAAGTGATCCTATAAATTCGTTATACATATATGTATAAATATGATAAGAACTCAGACGTAATATACTTGACTTGAAAAAGAATTAAATTAAAATTTGGGTCAAATAGAAAAGAAAATCTTCGTTTAGTTATCTTAAGAAATTCAAAAACTAAAGAAAAGTTTTTTTATTGAAAATACAAGTTTGATTAGTTTTTTAATTTTTTTAATTTGACTTTTTGTCATCTAATTTTATATTGTTGGAATTGTTTTGTTCTTTTATTTTCGATATTGACATGTTTAAGCTTTATATAAAAAGAACCATGGAATTGGCTTTATTCTACGTAGGAGAGTGATAGTGATATTAAATTTCAATATCGATATTGAAACCGAAAAAACACGGTCTCCAGGCATTGCACATCATGGTTTCATATTTGGTAGCTGTCAGACACTCAAACCGTCGTAAAGATTAAACTAAACCCTTAAAACTTAGCTCAGTTTATAATGCCAATTGACTAATATTCGATTATAGCTGAATTGTCTCAATTACTCTTCTTTCGTCATTGAAATTCATATCAGGGATTTGCCAGACATCTCAGAACGCAGCCCTAACCAAAATCTCAAACCTTAAAATTTAAGTCATATTCCTCCCACCAAACGAAGCCATATTCTTTAGTGAAATTTTAATCAATTTCAAAACAATATTCTGTATACAAATTTAATTTGCTAACCAAACAATGGAATGCATGATAGCAGGGATACATTTCTAGAATTAAAAAAAAATATCGAAATGGTGACTTGTTTAATTAAAACATTTTTGTTTATGTATCAGTTTCATTCGTTTATGTTTCAGTATTTTATTGGTTCTAAAAAACTAATTGAAAATTTTTTTATTATGTCTAAGTAAGTATTATGTTAAACTTTCTGCATTGGTTTTTTATAATTTTATTTAAATTAATTTAATGTTCACATGGAGGACTTGGAATTTAAAAATTAACATCATTGATTTGTTGTTTATAAAATTTTAAGCAATAAGTGTAAACAAGCGAAGTTCGGTTGATAAATAAAATAAATTTACTTGTTTTCACATCAAGACTTCATCGTCGAGACTCGGGATCGATGAGAATTGCATGGTATAAGTTTTTCTGAAAAAACGCTTGAAGCTTTTAGTCAATTTAACATAAACTGTTTTTTTTATTCGCCTACATATTAAAGTGTTACTTTATTACTGTGATTTGCGGCCTTAAAGTGTCACTTTTTAACTATTTATTTTGTTGTCATAGTTACGTCCAAAAAAGTAGAAAGCATTTGTATTTATTTAAATTCTATGAAAAATAGATTTTTTTATCAAAGCAACCCTTAAATTCACAATTTCATTATCCAATTGAAATAGTTGTTATCATTTCTTTTCATGGTTATACAATAATTTGGAAAAAATAACAAATATTTTGTCAAAGATTACTTGTTCCACATATTTTTATTTTAAAATTTATGCAAATTTATAATTTTAAATTAGAAAAAACCAATTTTTTAAAAATATTTTTAGCGAATAAAAAGGCTAGCGCCTCGATTTGCAAAATCCAAATCCATCCAAAATCTTTAGCTTTACGTCCTAGCATCATAATGTAGTATGATGAATGTAATGCTCTATTTTATTCGCAAACATATTAAAGTAGTGCTTTATTACTGTGATTTGCGGCCGTAAAGTGTCACTTTTTGACCATATATTTTGTTGTCCAAAAGTTACGTCCAAAAAAGTAAAAGATATTTGTATTTGTTTAAATTCTATAAAAATAGAAATTTTTATCAAAGCAACCTTTTAATTCTAAATTTCATAATCCAATCAAAATTATCGTTATTATTTGTCGTCATAGTAATACAATAGTTTTAAGAAAATAGCAAATATTTTGTCACCGATTACTTGTTCAAAATATTTTTATTTCAAAATTTATGCAAATTTATAGCTTTGATTTAGAATAAACAATTTTTTCGGCAAACGGCTGTAAAGTTTAACTTTACTGCCGCTAGGGGGTCAGCTAAAGTCTTACTTTTTAGCCTGACAGCAAAAGTAACGTCTAGCGACAGCAAAAGTAACGCCATTTTTATTTTATATTACGGAGGCTGTAAGGTAGCATTTGTTATTTGTTAGTTTGTTATTTTTTCAAACATATTGTAGAACCATGACAACAAAAAATAAGTTTTGAAATTTTGAAAAGGCTGCTTTGATAAAAAAATTTTATTCATACAAATTTAAATGTTTTTTTCTTTTTTTTTGGAAGTAATTATGACGATAAGAATTCATATTTATAAAAAGTTTGATGTATTAATTTCATATTTATAAAAAATTTAAACGTTTGCCGAAAAAATAGTGTATTTAATTCGGAGCTAAAGTGACTTTTTGTGTTTCGTCTATAATTGTCGGCCTCCCTGCGGTCGGCCGTCAAACTAAAGACTCAACACCAAAAGTATCACTTTAGCTCCTAATTAAATAATATACTATTTTCAAATATTTTACTTGCGGCGAATAAAAAATAGTATATGACGCACGGAAGTAAGCCATTTTGGAAAATCTTTAGCTTTACGTCCTTGCATAGGGTTACCAACCGTACTCTTTTAAGAGTACATGTACTCTTTTGGTGCCTAAAATATCTGTACTCTCTCTTTTCTCGTAATTACATCAAAAGTACTCTTTTTCATAATTAAACAAAAATGTATAACTTTAAAATAAATTCATAAAATTTGTAGTACATGTACTCAAACCTAGATGCCTTCCTACAATTTTTACACATCAAACTGCTATAAAACTATTACATTTTTCATTTTCTGAACTCCTACAACTTATAACAACTTCACATTATAATAATAATAATATAAGAATAAGAATAATATTTCTCGATTACTATATTTTTAATTATTTACGTATTGTTTATGAAAAATGAATTAACCAAATGAAAGTACCTGAAGTTCCAAAATTATTTATATGTTTTATTAGTTTGTATTATTTTATTTTGTTGTATACTATGTATGTATTTGAGAAAGAATTACATTAATTACGTAGTGTAATTTAATTTACACTATAAACTAAAATAATTTACTTTTATTTTTAATTTGGGTACTTTTTTAGTAAACAAAATTGGTTGTTTTTAAAATGTACTCTTTTGTACTCTTAATTAAATTGCAGTTTTTGGCAAAATACTCTTTTTGGTCGACCTGCATATGGTAACCCTATCCTTGCATCATAATGTACTATTATTGACAAAACTAAAAACTAATAAAAATATGTTCAATTGTTTAAAAAAAATAGTTTTTAGTATAACAGTTGAATATACACTTGTTTTCTGTTCTTTGGGTTTTAAAGCTGGCAAATATTTTTTTTAGTTTGATAAATTTGTTACGACATTTGTGTAAAATCGTTGGAATCATTTTTGAGGTAACTGAGTTAATTTTAATTTTTGTTTCGATTTTACAACTTCATCAATTTCTTTTTAGATTTGGTTATAAAATTTAAACCTGAACATAAATAAGAATGGGGAGCCTGTCGGCACGAAGGATTATAGAGCATCTAACTTCAGTTATTTATCATGCATTAAATATAGTTTTTATTACTTTATCTTCTTTATTTAATGGATTTGCCAACATGATATTTAAGAGATCGGCAATTAAGAAAAGTAAGAATAGAAGAATTTCAAATTTAAATAATTATCAAGCTAAAACAAAACATCAATATAGACAGAAAAAAAGATTTGAAGGAAGAGAAAACCAATTTAATCAAAAAATTTAATAATAAAATTATCTTCATACTCGTTTATTTTAAAACATAAGAAAATTTCAATCATAATAATAAAATTAGATTCAAGTCACGTCTTCAAATTCAAAATCGGTATTCAAGCTTTTATAACGTTGAGTGACCATTAACATAAAGCAAACTTAAACCGTTTACCAAAGATAAAAGGTAGCAAAAAATATTTTTATTTTTCCAAACCAAAAATTATAAAAAATCTTACTCTTAAAAATTTTCATAAAAATCTCAACATCCTGGTACAGTAAAAGTAAATCTAAAGAAAATAAGTAAAAATGTAAATTTTTGAGAAATAAAATAAATATCAGAATGATAAAAAAATGTGTTTCAAGGAAAATTAGTTTTTTTTTGTTTTTCTCTAAAATTTATAAATTAGATCGTCAATTTTCTTCACAACATTCTGGCCCTCTTTAACTTTTTGTTAACATCTCCAACAAATAATATAACACGAAGAAAATGAGAAAGCAAAATGAAATTGAGAGAAAGAGAAAAAAGTTATACAACCAAATTCTGTGTATATTTTAGATTGAGGGTAACCTTGTTCGATAAAAATTTGTCTGCTATTGTCGAGTCAGACAACCCAAACATGCCAAAATGTCTATTGTCAGAATCGACAATAGCAGACAAGTTTTAGTCGGACAAGGTTATCTTCGTTTTCTAATACAATTTTCCACAACATTAATAAAAACACAAAATTGTGGTAGTAAATTTACAAGACCCATAATATTTCGGGTTAGAAACGGGTTTTAAGGGTTAAGGGTTTTTATATAGATTGGGGCAGAAGGCTTTTATGGGGACATGGTTTTTATATTTAAGCAGAGATTTAGTGAAACGAAACCAGAATTCATTCAGAACTCCTCAAAAAACTTCTTCATTTGGCGTTCAACAATTTTAAGTTTTCTAACAAAAAACAACATTTAATCTTTAATCTGTCAATTCATAATATTTGCCTATTGTTCCTATTGGTCCAAAACAATGCTCAGACTACCACTGCATTTAACACTGTTTTTCCAATAATTAAAACTGACACAAACTGATATTTTTCTGCATCGTTATTCCTATTCCTCCAGAAAACTTTGTGCAAAACTTTTCCATTTGCAATGGGCCAGATCTTCCTTGTCAGTTGTACTTCCATTTTCCGTCCTCTTTATCTATAGTAATATACTATAGCCTTATTCGAAGATATATGTGTATATTTTCCAAATCGTCAACCCACCTGTTTGTAAACAAAACAAACACACTTATTTTAAATATTTCGAAGTACATCTGAGACTTCCCGGAAGCCAGTGTTAAATTTTTTATTATTTTCAATTTGTTTTCACCTAACTATGAAAAAACAGTAAAGAATTACAATTTAATGAAAAAAATTTATGCTGACAGTTTTTTTATGGCTCGTGCCATCGAATTTTTTAAAGTTGTTTGACAGTTCGGTTTGAATTATTGAGGTGGATTTTGTTGTTTTTTTTTTGTTTTCAGAGTTTGGTGTACTAATATAATTTGTTGATTTAATTTCTTGTAATAGTTTAAAGAAAGTTTGTTTTACTGTTTTACCGTTCGTGCTAATAATTATCGGGACTTTACGATCCCACAAACTCCGAGTTGAAGTGAGGTTGGAGGTTACAAAACAGCAGGTGATGGACCTTGTTGATAATTGGTGGTTTTAGTGAGTATCATCCTTCCTGTGGTGTTTCGTCAGGCCCACAGTTTTCAACAGATTTAAAAAATTTACACCGCTAGGCCCAAAAAATGTTTTTTCATAGTCTTCGTTTAGTTTATTTTCATTAGAGCATAGCTTGTTAGTGTGTTTTTGGGATGTAGTGTTCGTGGGTGATAACGGAGATACATCGGCTGGACAGGTGTTGTTGCTTGCCAGCAGATGACATCGTTTGTACTTCGTGCTACGGTCGTTGCATTCAAGACTGCACCGATAAGAATAACAACTGTTTCTCCTTACAGGTTGTTTGGGTGTTAGTATTGGGTCGACAGGGGAACATATGTCGGAAAAAATTCTAACCCTTTGGCTTTCTAAGCCATAGCTAGACCTTGTGTGTTTGCTTTGCGGACTAATGTCATTACTTGGACAGTTTTTGAAAGACCCTTTATTTATTTTGTATATAACCACCTAGCTTTTTTAGGTAGCGAAATCCGAAATTCGACGTCCACGTCGTGCTGCCTGGGTAATGCTGACAGAATTAGGTTGGTGTATTGGAGACAAGCAGAGTTAAAACTGCTTAGTCAATGACGCTACATCACGGCGAATTGGCGCCTTACAACCAGTGCGACTCAAGCGTCTGTTCTCCATGTCAGGGGCGGCTTGGAGCGGGCGTCTGTCTTGAATCAAGCGGCTCGCTATATAAACGTGTAAAAAGGTTGTTTCTAGTGACCTTAATATGCAGAACGGACCCATTTACGACAATTTGGGTTGGGCCTAAGGTTAACACCCTAGCCCCGGAAAAAACTAATATGTTAAATTTGGTTATCAGAAAAAGAATAACAGACCCGGACAAAACAACAGAATTTTACCTGGACGTGAAAAAGGACCAGACTACCGGATCGGAACGTGGAACGTGCGTGCCTGAGCGCTCCTGATGCTCTTATAAGTCTGGAAACAGAGGCTGAGAGGTATAGGATGGATATTATTGCTCTACAAGAAATTAGACAGCCGATAATCGGAAAACAAGATTTGGATAGTCACTCTCTATACTGTAGTGGTCATCCGTCTCGAAGAGAATTTGGTGCTGGCTTTCTTGTTGGAGCACGCATACAAGAAGCCGTGATGAAATTCATCCCGGTCAGTGAGAGGATCTGCTACCTACGTGTACGTGGTACATATAACAATATTTCTCTTATTGCCGTGCATGCACCTACTGAAGCTAAGACCGTCGACGAGAAGGATAATTTCTACATAGCACTGGAAGAGGTTATGAAACAAACGCCCACACGCGACTTCATTATGGTTCTTGGTGACTCTAATGGACAGGTTGGAAGAGATATCTCTTATGGAAATGTGGTGGGTCCCAACAGCCTGCATTTGAATTCGAATGATAATGGTGAGAGAATGACTGAGTTTGCATTATCAAATAGTTTGAGAATTGCCAGTACGTTCTTTCCGCATCGATCGATTCATAAGCAGACTTGGGTCTCACCGAATGGAAACACTCAAAATCCAATTGATCACGTTCTAGTAACAGCACGTTTCTTTTCGAGCGTTCGGGATGTGCGATCCTTTAGAGGTGCATACATTGGAAGTGATCACTTCCTTGTATGTGCAACGATAAGGTTCCACTTCCCAAATCCAGGCATTTCAAAATTCAATCAACGGAAACGTTTTAACATCTCATCATTAAAGAATGCTGAAACAGAAGAGAGATATCAAATCCATATTGCCGAATCATTGGATAAATCAGAAACCATTAATGGAGACGTCGATAAGTCATGGTATTTGCTCAAAGATGCTGTTTTAAGCGCTGCTGAGGGAATACTTGGACGACCACAGAACCACTCCCAGAAGCCATGGATGGATCACGCATGCCTTGACGCTATTCAATATAAAAGAGATTGCTATCTGAAGTGTCTACAAGGACGCAACACCAGGTCCACGAAAGAGAACTATAAACTGGCAAGACAAGCCGTTACAAAGCTATGTAGACGAACGATGAGAGAATGGTGAAAGAGACAGTGTGAGGGCCGCTTATTTTGAGAATATTCTCAACTTAAGTGACCAGCAACAAGTCGGGCGACGAGCAACGCTTATTCGTACGTCAAAGGTACATGTAGAAGAACCCACCAGAGAGGAATTTGATGCGGCGCTGTCAAAATTAAAATGCAATAAAGCACCTGGTATCGACGATATAACATCCGAAATGATTGTACATGGTGGCGAAACTCTATCCTTAAGATTGTTTGAACTTGTTCAAATGATCTGGAGGACTGAAACCATGCCACAAGACTGGAACACAGCTATGCTGATACCAATCCATAAAAAGGTAATCGCCTACAATGTGCAAACTACAGAGGAATCGCTCTCCTCTGCACAGCATATAAGATCTTTTCCTACATTTTGCTATCCAAAATCAATCTTTTTGCTGAGCAACTGTTTGGAGAATATCAGTGTGGTTTCCGGCGGGGCCGAGGTACCACCGATGCACTTTTCTCGATAAGGATGATTTTGGAAAAGTGTCGAGAGTTCAACATACCTGTGCACCAACTTTTCATTGATTTCAGGCAGGCCTACGACTCTCTCGAACGAGAGACTCTATGGTCTGCTCTGGTGTCAATGGGAATTCCTGCTAAACTGGTATCACTATGCAAAATGACAGTACAGAACTATCAATGCTGTGTACGAGTAGAGAACGAAATATCAAAGTTTTTTAAAGTCGACTCCGGTTTAAGACAAGGTGATGCTATCTCTCCTATACTTTTTAATCTAGCCTTGGAATATGTGTGCCGTCAAAAGAAACTACCGACTAATAACAATATCTTGTCAATAAACTCAGTACAGATGATTGCTTACGCTGATGATGTTGTCATCCTCGGCCGAAGTGAAGCTGTTATGAGTGAGACTTTCAAGTCGCTTGAGAGTGGTGCTAGGAAAATTGGTCTGCAAATTAACTACAATAAAACCAAACATATGAATGTTTCAAGAGAGGCTGAGAAGAAAGATTTGATGTGCGGCGATGAACGAATTGAGGGAGTTGAATCTTTTAAATATTTGGGATCAATGCTTGACTCAAACAACAGCATACTTACAGATATTAAAGCTTGAATCGCTGCAGGTAATCGAACTTTCTACTCAATTAAACCTATCCTTGGATCACCGTATGTATCAACTAACACCAAGCTCAAGTTATACAAGACATTGATTAGACCGGTTGTGATGTATGGGTCACAAACGTGGACCCTTACACAAAATGACGAATCGCATTTATCTGTATTTGAGCGTAAGATCCTACGCTACATTTTTGGTCCACTTAAGACAGACGATGGAGAGTATAGAACCCGGTATAACTTTGAGATCAGAGACCTTCTTGAGGGTCCTGATATAATAGGTTGTATCCGTTCTAATAGGATTGCTTAGTTTGGGCATGTTCTACGAGCCGATTCACAGTCTCGAATGATTAGAAAAATGTACGTTAGTACCCCAGGGAGTGGTAGACCGCGAGGAAGACCACGACTACAATGGGAGACTGACGTAATAAACGACCTTAAAAAAATCAGCTGCCATGGTAATTATGTCGGTAATTATGGTAATTATGACCGTGTTGAATATTCAAAGCTGATTAGCCTGGCAACGCTCCTACATGGAGCATGAACGCCTTAAAAAAAAAAAAAAAAAGCTTTTTTAGACGGTTGATCTTGATCGGCTGTTGGTCGGCTGTCGGCATTTTAAAAATTTTTTTTACTTCACAATTTTAAATTGTGTGAAGTAATGCTATCTATCGTATCGCGTAGAAAACTCTGTATGCAGCAGAGACACGGGCTTTGATATCTGCCTGCAGGTCATTTGACGATGTTATTACAGACCCGAGGTATTTGAAGTTTTCCACGCGTTCCACTTCGTAGTCGCCAGTATCCAGATTTCCGGGAGGTATGTTCTTAGATGTTGTTAACACTTTAGTTTTGCCGGTGTTGATGCATAATCCAAGTCGTTTAGCACTTCTTTCAAGCTGAGAGCGACTATCTTTAATATCGCTCGTTCTACGTCCGAGAAGCACAATATCATCTGCGTAGCCAAGAACTTGACTAGATTTATTATATATGCAGTTTTGCGTCTCAATTCGGCTTTTTCTTATCGCGTACTCCCGCGCCAAATTGAACAGTACAGGCGCGAGTGCATCACCTTGTCGAACACCTGATGTTATATCGAAAGGATCAGAAACTGACCCTTCGATTACTATTCTACAGTTTGATCCCGATGTTGTGAGTTTGCACAGAGAAACAAGTTTCTCTGGGATACCAAGGCATATGAGTGCGGACCAGAGGTTGTCGCGGATGATACTATCATATGCTTGCCTGAAATCAACGTAGAGCTGGTGAATGCTGATGTTGTACTCCCAACATTTTTCCAGAATCATCCTTAATGTAAAACATTGATCTGTGGTTGAGCGGTTGGGACGAAAACCACACTGATAGTCACCGATGATAGATTCGGCGAACGGGATGAGTCGAGCAAGTACGACATTAGCTAGTATTTTATATGCTGTGTTCAACAGTGCGATGCCACGATAATTCGCACACTTTAAACGGTCACCTTTCTTATGTAGCGGAACAATGAGAGCTGTTTTCCATTCAGCAGGTAGTTCTTCTTGGTCCCAGATTGCAAGAATCAGATCGTATATACGTGAGACCAGAGCTGCTCCTCCATTTTTCAAAAGTTCTGCGGGAATTCCATCGAAACCTGGTGATTTGCCATTTTTCAGTCTTTTAATTGCAGCTTCCACTTCTTCTATTGCTGGGTAAGGGACAAAAATCTCCTCAGTTGATGGAGCAATTGCTCGAATAGGATGAACTTCATTCGTCCTATTCAATAGGTCTTGAAAGTGGGATCGCCACACTGCCAGCACATCACGTTCACTTGTTGTAAGTTCATTATTTTCATTTTTGATGGCTGTAGATCTTGGGTGGAAATCTTTTGTCAGATTCCGTGCATTGGCAAAGCACTCTTTTGAATTTCCGATGGCCGCATGTTGGTTGATGTCATCAATGCAGCTCTTCATGTGTTCGCGTTTCTTTTTACGTAGAAGTTTTGCTGAGGCTTTCCTGGCGCATAGATAATCAGCTTGGGAGCTTCGGTGTTCCTTGTTAACCATTTTTCTCGCAGTTTTTGTTTATGTTCAACGGATTGGCGGCACTCCTCGTCGAACCATTCGTTGTGTGATTTCGGTGGCCGCTTTCCGATTGTCGTTTGTGCTGCGGCTATAATGGTTGATTGAAGCGTTTGCCATTCTTCTTGTATGTTTAATGGCATCTCAGAAGAGATGTCATGCTCTTCTATGTTTTGTGTTATTTTTTCCTGATATCTTTTCAGCGTTTCCGGATGTTTAAATGCATCGACGTTCCAGCGCACGGTCTTTTTTGCTTGTCTGTTAAATGTAGATGATAATTTGCACTTGTACTTAAAGATGACAAGCATATGATCAGTGTCCATATCAGCACCTCTGTATGATCGAACGTCAGTTACACTTGTGGAGTGTCTCTTAGAGATCATGACGTGATCGATTTGATTTTCCGTTCTTCCGTCATTTGATTTCCACGTTGCCTTGTGAATTCTCTTGTGAGGGAAGAAAGTGCTGGAAATTACTAGATCATACATCATAGCCAGCTCGGCTGCGCGAAAACCGTTATTGTTGCTGATATGATGCAAGCTGTTAGGGCCGATATGTGTTTTAAGTTCTGCAATCCTACCGATTTGAGCATTAAAGTCACCTACCACGATTTTTATATCGTGCCGCGGGATTGTATTGATGACTTCTTCGAGTTCTACGAAGAACAGGTCTTTAATATCATCTGCTTTATCTTCAGTAGGTGCATGAACATTGACGATCGTTACATTAAATTTTTGCGTGCGGATTCTAAGTGTGCATAACCGCATATTAATTGGGCAGAAGTCGATAACATGCTGATTCACGCGACGGTGTAAAAGAAAGCCAACTCCAAATTCCCCTCCGTTTTGATGACCGCAATAATAAAGAGTGTATCCTTTCGCTGTTTCATGGATTCCACTACCTGGCCATCTTAGTTCTGGTAATGCCACTATATCTAGTGTGTAGCTCTTGACTTGTTGTGTGAGTTTTAGGAGATCTCCTGGTCTTCTAAGGCTTAGCACGTTCCAGGTTCCCATTTTTAAATCGTAGTCCGGGTACAGTTTCCGAGGTCGTTCCAATAATGATTCCGAGATATTCCGAGGCCTGTGTACAGAATTCATGACAATAATTTTTTTACGGAAATGGGGTGTTAGCCCTTCGCCCAACCCAAATTTTCGTGAATGGGTTCGTTCTGCATCTTAAGGTCACCAGAAACAACCGTTTTACATGTTTATATAGCGAGCCGCTTGATCCAAGACAGACGCCCACTGCAAGCCGCCCCTAACATGGAGAACAGACGCTTCCTACACATTTATATAGCGAGCCGCTTGATCCAAGACAGACGCCCGCTCCAAGCCGCTCCTAACGTGGAGAACAGACGCTTGAGTTGCATTGGTTTTATGGCACCAATGACTCGCCATGGTGCAGAATCATTGAGTATAAGCAGTATTTACTCTGCCCCTCTCAACTACACCAACCTAATTCTGTTAGCGTTACCCAGGTAGCACGGCGTGGACGTAGAATTTCGGATTTTCGCTACCCCCAAAAAAAAATCTTACATACCCCAAATTTTGTATTTTCTTTTGTTTTGGACCATCCGCTATCTATATAGCCAATGAAAATTTTGGTGTACGTATGTGTGTGTTTGCGGGTAGGTGTGTGGGTGACCTTTCTGCATATGATTTTGATGAAACTTTGACAAATGATCCAGGTTCACTTGAAAATGATAGATCTAGATTCATTTCAAATTTGGACAAAATGGCGGGGGGTCTCCCGAATACCTCTAGGTTTAAATTTTGCATAACTTCTAATTCCGGCTTATGATCTTATTGAAACTTAGTATATAAGGTTTAAGTACAGTTTTCAATATTTCTGCATACCAACTTCCGGTTTGTCACTTCCGGTTAAAAAGTTGTTTTTTCAGGTGTTTCTCCCTACTGTAGCCTACAATTACCGATCGATTTTCATGAAACGTTGGTCAAAGCTTTCAAGTAACATGAGCAAGATTTTATCAGCTTTTGGAGTACATTGGATAAAGGGTTGGGGGGTCCACCATACAACAGGTGGTTTTTCCACAATGTTTTTATGTTTGTTGGGAGCATAAAACATTCGTTTGTGAAGGAATTTTGATGACAATTCGGAAAAAGATGCAAATATGTATGACAAGGAGCTGATTATTTTTTGAGCGATAGTGAACAAAATGGTGTGGGGTCAGAGATGAGAAACAAACAACTTTGAGTTTGTTTGTGCAAAGAGAAATAATGTTTTAGTTTGTTTGTATTCTATTTCTTTCGTATTCTATTTTAGTTTGTTTAAATTTGGATCTTTTCTATTCACTTCTATTCTTTATTTTAGATAGTTTTTTGCATTTAATTTTATATCATGTCAATTCGGTACAATTATCTTTTTAGATAAGGTGGTTGTAGAATTGTAGTTTTATGATTTAAACTCAATTTTTAATATATAGGACATAATAATAATAATACACATATATAATTTATAGTAAAAAAATTTATATAGTTAAGGCTTAATGACTGTTATTTATTTATTTTTCTCAGTTTTATGACCATTTAGATTTAAAGTTTAGGACAGTATAATAGGATATTTTGATGAAAAACAATAAAAAACTACAAATGAATTGGTTTATGTAGATATAAGTTTTATTTTAAATTAAATATTTCATTAAATTTGAATAGCATTTAATGCCAAATATTTCATTGTTTATCTTTGGTAACCAAAAAACAGTCTTTTAATTCAATATCACAAATCGTTTCAATAATTCATAAGTTAACTTCAGTTCAAATTATACATGCAAATAAATATTCGTTCTTGTTTTATTCGATAACGTTACTTAAATACAATGCATCCACATCGACGATGTTGAAATGGGAGTTAAGGACCAATAAATCATTAACATGTTTTGAATCGATTTTATTTCTTCTAGCACTTATTAACAGTTTTGCTTTAGAAAAGGCTCTTTCGGACGGAGAACTTGAAGCTGGAATGCAGCAGATTTTTAAATAGCAGGAATATAAATTTCGAAATATCGATATATGATTTGACCAATATTCGTTTATATCAATCACTCCATTTTCCACAGCTTCAGATTTATATTGCGCAATTTCTTGATCAATCGAAAAATTAGGAACATTTGAAGATGATTGTTGAAATGCAGTATACAGCGGATCAATATTGATATCATTGTTTGGTTGATCAAATGCATCTTGTTCTGGACATAAGTTTTTTATGTATCCATACACCTCATTTTTTTCATCACAAGAAAGCACATTCAAATTTTTGCTTTTAGGATACAAAAAAGCAGCTGCCTTGTTAATCACAGTTAGTTGTGGCTCCCATTTTTCTTCCAAAAATCTAGCGATGCTTATTTCCAATTCATTTACCATTTCATTAATCCAAACTATTTTGCAATGAACCTTGAGGTGGCAAATGTAAGGCAAACACTTGTGAATTGTAGGTTCTTTGCTTGTTTCCAGTTCAAGTGTTGCGATTTTGAATGGCTCAAGAAATGTAAGTAAATACTGAAGAGTTTCTAAATCAATTCCTATTAGTAAATTTCTATCTTGTTTTTCCAAAACCATTTCCTTTATTTTCTCAAAATTGTCTATGATGGATTTTATCATATCAGCTTTTGAGTTCCAGCGGGTCGCTCCCTCCAGCTTGAGTGTAGTCGACAATCTGTTCTGTATATTTAATGACCGCTTGAAGTAAGATACTACATTTCGACATGCTTGTAGCAAATCTTTAAACCGCTTGCAGCCCTTAGTCCCACTTTCCAAGATATTATTGATCAAATGATCAGCACAGCAAATTCTATTACACATTTCAAGCGCTTTCACCATATTAGATCCTCGGTCGGTTACAAAAACGAACCTTTTCAAATCAAATACTCCGTATCTGGCCATTATGTTTTCGATTTTATTTAAAATGATGTCTCCTGTAGCTGACTTATTTTCAAAATCTTCAACTGCTAGAATGCGTTCCAGAAGACGGCCATTTTTAAAATAATGGATCGATTATTCCGATGAACGAATTTTTTTTTAAATCATCGGACCACATGTCGGTGGTAAGTGCACCATTTACAATGTTTTCTACTTCCGACTTAATGTCGCTAAAGAAATGAGACTTCACTTTCTCTATATTGTAGCTCACAGTAGTTCTGTGTGGCAATATATTTTCAACATTAATTTGTGATGGATTATCGTAATTTTATTAGATTAATAAATCCCTTTCCATTGACAGTTGAAAACGGTACACAATCCATCGCAGTCCAAAGAACGCAAGCAGATGTCAAGATTTTTTTATCATCTGAACTTAGCTGAACTTGTTTCGATAATAATTTTTCAACACACTTATGATTGCGCAAGTTAGATGTCGTTTTTTTATTGTGTTTTAAAACCTTGTTACACTCTCGACAGCCGACGTAACCTTCTAAATTATTGCCCTCTCCTAATATAAATCCAAAACAATCCCAAACAACACTTCGTTGATGCGAACGTTTTGCACTTATTGTAAATATTTTTTGTTTTAATTTTGAGTGAATCTCTTTAGTGTTCATAATTTTTGTGATTTATAATTTCAACGTCCTTTAAAAAACAATCAGGGTATTTAAATTCTTATGTACTTAAAAATAAAAATAAATACATTACCCAAAAATAGTTAATTCACAAGCCACACTGCGCGGCGCTTATCACTTATTTTATATTTAAATCAAATGGAGAAATTGATGTTATTACTCATTTGTAAGTATAAAGTAACAAACAATAGTAGAATAATAAACCAAAATTGTAGAACTTAAATAGAAGGGACGAAAAACGGAATAGAACGAAACAAAATAATTTTGTGACTTTTTTTCTTTTTATTTTGTTTGAACGTATAATTATAGAATGGAAATTGAAGTAAACTAAAAATTTTGTTTCTATTTCTCATCACTGTGTGGGGTCCCTATAATGGCACCTGTTTTTTTAAACTCTAAAACATCTGTACCTGAAAATCGAATTGAATGAAACTTGGTACATGAGCATTTAGTACGGTTCACAACAGTTCGGGATGCAGAACTTCTGGTTTTCCACTTCCGGTAAACAATTTTTTTTGTAATTTATTGAAGTTTTTTCAGTGTCCTTATGCACACTACAGCCTACAATAATAAAATGATTATGATGAAACTTATGAAAAAGGTTTCAATTAGTGTGTAAAGATAGTTATCATCTTTTGGGATACAAAGATCAAAGTGGGGGGGGTCTACCATACAAATGCTGACTTTTCACACTTTGTTTTTAAAGTTTGTTGGGAGCATACAGACTTCATTCATTAACTTATTTAATGACACTTTGAAAAAAGGAGACTTAAACAACAAAGAACTGATTAGTTTTTGGACAATATTGGGATAAGTGGTTGGGGTCTCCCAAGCATCTGTTTATTGTGTCCCCATTTTTCAAAGTTTGTAGGGAGCATAAAACATTCGTTCGTGAATGAATTTTTATAACACTTTGGAAAAAGATGCAAATGTGTATGGCAAGGAACTGATTAGTTTTTGCGCGATAGTGAACAAAGTGGTGGGGGGTGTCCCATACACCTGTTTTTTTTGAAAGCTCAATAACAGCTGTACCTGATAATCGAATTGGATGAAACTTGGTACATAAACATTTAGTACGGTTCACAAAAGGTCTGCATCTCACATCCGGTTTTTCACTTCCAGTAAAAAATTTTTTTGGAATTTTTGGAATTTTTTTCAGTGTCTTTTTTGACACTACAGCCTACATTAATGAAGTGATTATGATGAAGCTAAAAGGTTTTGATCGGTATGAGAAAATAATAATCAGCTTTTGGGACACATACAACTACTGACTTTTCACACTTTGTTGGGAACATACAGACTTCATTGATGGAGAGTTGAATAACAAGGAAAAGATGGAGATTTGAATAACAAAGAACTGATTAGTTTTTGGACGATATTGGGATAAGTGGGGGGGCCTCCCAAGCACCTGTTTATTTGAAACTTCAATAACATCAGTTTCTAATAATTGATTTTGATTAAACTTAATAGATATGGTTTAAGTATGATTTGTAACAGTTCTGCATTTTAACTTCCGGTTTGTCACTTCCGGGTAAGAAGTTTTGTTTAAGGTTTTTGTTTCTACTGTATCCTACAATTACAGATCGATTTTCATGAAACTTTGGTAAAAGTAACATGAGAATGGTTTCATTAGCTATTGGGGTACATTGGGCAAAGGACTGGGAGGTCCACCATACAACAGGTTGTTTTTTCACTATGTTTTTAATGATTGTTTGGAGCATAAAACATTCGTTCGTGAATGAATTTTGATGACACTTTGAAAAAAGATGCAAATATGTAAGGCAAGGAGCTGATTAGTTTTTGAGCGATATTGAACAAAGTGAAGGGGGGGGGCCCGAGCACCTGCGTTCTTGAAAGCTTCATAACATCTGTACCTGACTATCGAATTGGATGAAACTTGGTACATAACCATTTAATACGATTCAAATCAGTTCTGCATCCTAACTTTCGGTTTGTCACTTCCGGTTTAAATTTTATTTTGCTTTTTCTCGTACAACAGAATTTATGTTTGTTGCGATACTATTGCTTTGTTTAATAATTTTATAATTAGAATTACGTGAAATCTTAAACATTGGTTAGCCATTAATTAAAGTATTTTATGGATATTAGCACACTAAATATCCAGAACACTGTTTCTAGAGCTGTGGCGAAGTTATTTTATTTATTTATTTTATTTTATTTATTTTATTGTTAAGTAAAAGAAACCTAACAATTTAAATAGCCATATGAGCAAAAATGCTATTGCATGGCATACTAATAACAAATTACAATTACATTACAGAAAATCAATAAAAATTAACAATTAACAATTATAACAATTACAACAAGTACAAAAATAACAAAAGTATCAACAAAATAGTAACAGAAATAATCTCAAAAAGAAAAAAAAAAAAAAAAAAAAAAAAGAGAAAAAAACAAAAAATAATAGAAAACGAGTTTATCAATTATCAAGAAAAATTCGCGAATAGGTAGGTTCCGTACGTATTTGATAGCCCTTTTTTGAAGTATGAATAGATCATGTAATAAAAACTTTGAGGCACCACTCCAAACAGGATTCAAGTAAACTAAATGAGACAAAATGTAAGCATTATAAATTGATTTTAAGCATTCCAAAGGAACAATAATCCTAATCTTCTTAAGTGCAAAAATATAAGGAACAATTTTACCTTTAATGTGACAAATATGATCATTCCACTTGAAATTAGCATTTAATTGGAGGCCCAGATAGTTAAAACTATTAACCTTAGCAATAGTACTATCACAATAAGAGATAAAATAGTTGTCATGCTGGGAAGTATCAACATTACGTTTTTCAAAAACCATAAATTTTGTTTTAGAAGTATTAAGTGATAATTTATTTTGGGTAAACCATACAAAAAGAATATTTAGATCATTTTGCATATCTACATGGAGCTGTTGTTTTGTTTTACAATAATAGACTAGCGCAGCATCGTCAGCATATAAACGTATTCTACCTTTTAACGGCAGAGAACAGATATCATTTATATATATATTGAACAGCAAAGGACCCAAAATAGAGCCCTGTGGAACACCTTTTTGCAACTGATTATTTTTGCTATTACACATACCAACAGAGACAAACTGTTCTCTATTTCTCAAATAACTTTCAAAGAACGTTAATGCTTGTATAGAAAATCCTATTCTAGCAAGCTTTGATAACAAGATCAAATATATAACAGAGTCAAAAGCTTGTTTAATGTCCAGGAAAATACAAGAAACATAGAAATTTTTATCCAATTCCTTACTAATGAAATCCGTGAGAGCAAGGCAAGCACACGTTGTGTTAGAATTTTTGCAAAATCCATATTGCATATCCGAAATAACTCTCTCATCAGAAAGGAAAGATAAAAGTCTTGTCGCAATAACTTTTTCAAATAACTTCGAAAAAACATTTAGAACTGAAATCGGTCTATAGTTACTTAAGGTCAATGCACAACCGGATTTGAACACAGGGACAACTCTAGCCAGTTTTAAAACATCAGGAAACTCGTTTCTGCTAATGGACTCATTTATCAATTGAACTAAAATCGGACACAGGTTGTTACTAAAATGTTTTACAAATTTTACTGAAATCATATCTGGACCGGAAGAAGTAGTATTTTTTAGATTACGAATTAAATGTTCCATTTCAAGACAGTCAGTATGACAAATTGAAAAACTATTAGGAGAATCAAGGACAATATTACTATAATTTAAATTACTAATATCATTAGGTTGCAACGAAAAATGAGTTTTTGTAAAAAAGTTATTGAATTCATTTGCAATGATAAAGTCATGATTAATAATAACGCCATCAATATCTATCGATAGTTTATCCGATTTACTTGCTTTTTTATTAAAAACCGTTTCTTTGAGAAAATTCCAAAATTTTCGCGGATTCCCCTTGCAGTTATCAAGTTGTTTGCTATTGAATTCTCGTTTTGCTGCTAAAATATTATTTCTGGCCAATTTTCTAAATAGGTTATATTGATTAGAAATATATTCGTTATTAGGAAATTTTTTTTTATACTTAAAAAATCTTTCGCGACTATAAATGCAACGCAGTACTTCAGGAGTCATCCACTTTTTATTATTTTTCCTGTTATAAACTTTTATTGTTCGCGAGTTTTCTAAAATTGTGGCTTTCAGTACATGAATAAGCTCATTAAAAGATCCACAGTTATAAATGCTTTCCCAGTCACATGTGTTTGCCAAGTTTTCGTAGTCAAGGATAGATTTTGTTTGTTGAAAACTATCCCGAGTCAAAGAGCAATCTAAACCAAGAATTATAAGCTTATGATCAGATAAAGAAGAATCAATAATAGAAAAATTATAGTTCCATTGAAACAGGTCAGTAATAACATGATCAATAATTGAAACAGAGTTTGAAGATACACGCGTTGGTAAATTGACATCAATTTTATTGAGCACGGCAAAACCATAAGAGTAAATTTCATTTAAATAAGATTGAACATCCACATTATTGTTTAATAGATTTATATTAAAATCTCCCATAACTATGCTTTTGGGATAATTTTGAAGAATGGTAGTAAATTTGATTAGAAAATTTTTGATGTTCGAACTAGGAGCTCTATAAACGGCAATTAAATGAAATTTTTCTCTAATAAGTTTAACAACAAGAAAGTTATTATTTTCGAATTCTTCAGAGTGTACTATAATGGCTTTTAAATAGGATCGAAGATAAATCGCACAACCGCCATATCCTTTGGCCCTGTTCGAAAAAAACGCATTGTAACCTTCCATATTATACAAAAAAATTTCGCACTCTTTTATCCAGATTTCTGTTAGTAAAAAGGCTTGAATTTTAAGTTAACCTATGCATCAGCGTCGCAATATTTTTTGGACAGTTTTTGATTGTTGAATATATTTCTTTAATTTTTTTTCGTTAATGTTGAAATTTTTTTGCTTAAATAAATATTCTGAAAATTTTTATGTTTTAATAGTTTTGGGTTTTTAATAAACAATTTATTTATTTATTTATTTATTTATTGATCTCTTTTGTGATAATAGTGATTATAATGAATTTGTTGAGATTAGTTAATTTTCTAACTTTACAACAACCAAATGATGTGCTAAAATATAGAATTACATTATTGTAAAAATGATAATGGTTAATATAAAACTTATTAATTTTGATCTTCTTACTAACTAACCTATCTTAAACAAAACTAAAATTAAAATAACATAAAAGTTTGTAAACAAATGTTTCTATAAATAATTGTAACTAATGAGTGATTTAATTTCATTATTTTTATGTCATACTTAATTGTTTAATTAATTGATTTTCAGACGTGTTAAGCTTTCTTAAATAAGTAATCACTTGCTCTTTGGCTGTTTCGTTTATTAATTTTATTTTTGTTTTAGTGTGCAATCTACGTGTACTATATCTTTTTGGCACTTTTAGTATTAACTTTAAAAACTTGTTTTGCTCTACTTGAAATTTTTTGGTATGTGTTACAGCAGTTTACTTCTTTACTCCATTCTAAGGATGTATTATTTATAACAATTGGGGATTGTGGTAGTTTTCTGACAGCTCTGCATCTTGTAAAGAATATTGCTTGGCATTTGGAATTGTTAATTTTAAGTTTCCAGTTCTCAAAAAATTTATTAATTACAACTAGGTACCTATTAAGCCTTCCAATAATAGGTGCAGATAGCTCATCACTAGTAAATATGGCGGTATCATCCGCAAATAAGGCTAGCTCGCAATTATCAAACCTTGGAATGTCGTTTACATACAAGCTAAATAAAATGGGACCTAAAATAGACCCCTGTGGCACACCCGCAGGGATATTTTGTATATTAGATTTATCACCTAGAATTTGAATAAAGAAATTTCGGTTGTTTAGATATGAACATAGAATTTTTAAAAGATAGATTGGAAAACCATATTCTTTTAGTTTGTGCAAGAGACCTTTGATCCAGACTGTGTCAAAAGCTCTTTCTAAATCAATAAGAACTACTCCAGTAGACCTTTGTATGTTTCGTTTACTTTTTATGTAATCAACAAGTCTGTGGATCTGATGTATCGTGGAATGTCCGTGACGGCAACCAAATTGTTCGTTAATCAGGATATTTTTTTCATCAAGAATGTTTAAAATTCTTTGTTTGATCGTATATTCAAACAGTTTACCTAGAGTACATAATAAACTGATTGGTCTGTAGCTGGATTGTTGGGTAGGGTCTTTACCTGGTTTTAAGATAGGAGTAACACGGGCACATTTCCAACTTTGTGGAAAATATCCAAGTTTGAGAGAGCTGTTAAAATTTTTTGAAATCAACCTTATGGCAGCATCAGGCAAATTCTTACGAAGGATATTTGGAATCTCATCAACTCCAGGTGCTGTGAATGGTTTTAAAATATGCAAAACATTTTTTAGCTCATCAACCGTAATTTTTGACTCTATCGTCAAAGTGGTAGGATTAATTGAATTTATATTTTCAAAGGATTCATCAACATCATTTATGGTCTTTAAAGAAGAATTTGCATTTGGATGTATATGTGCCTTAAGGAAACCGTTCGCAATAACTTGGCATTTTTCCTCATTGTTGAAGATTAGTACTATCAATATCATTTTTGATAGGTGGTATTGGTTGAAATTTATTTTTAAAATTTGTAGTGATACGCCAGTATGGCTTAGAACCCTTGTCTAAACTCTTTAATTTCGATTGCCAAGATTCATTAAGCTGTTCAAAAATTTTTAACTGAATTAATTTGTTCAATTCATTTACAATGGTTTTCAGAAACGTATAGCGCGTTCTTTGCCATTGCCGTCTACGAGTGTTTCTCAGTTTCAATAGTAGTTTAATATCATCATTTAAAATAATTCTTTCATTAGTATGAAATGCTACAATTGGAGTACTGCAATTTCTAGCAGATTTAATTGAATCCGTTAAGAGCTGTACACTTGTATCAATATCATCTGTTGATATAAAATCTGAGTCGAAAATTTGGGTTTTAATACTATTTTGAATTTGCTCTTTGTAGCCATTCCAATTTGTAAATCTATAATTGAATTTTGTTTTGGGAAGAATGGCATCTGTGCCTGACAACGAAACTGTGGCAAAAACAGGAAGGTGATCAGAATTTAATTCGTTTAGGCTCAGAATTTTTATGATTGGTATACGATTGTTTGTTATAAAGATATCAATTGTACTAGGTCTTCCTATTGGACTTAGATGAGTAGGTGATGTAGGTGATATTACAATGCAATTGTCACTATTAATTGAAAGGTTGTGGAGAACCCTTCCTCCTTTATTATTTCTATTACAGTTCCATTGGTTATGGTGACAGTTAAAATCACCACCAGCTATGTATGGTTCATTTCTATTGGTCAAACTAATTAAATCGGCTCGAAGATTGTTGTGGTTGGATTTAGGACAGTAACATGCAAACACTTTAAGATCATTTCCATCAGTGGTTTTGACCACCATACCAATATTTTCAATAGACGTCAAACCTAAATCTGGGAGAAGTGAATGGGCTAATGATTGTTTAATCAGTATTCCTACACCACCTTTACGCTGAAACTCTCTATCTCGTCTATAAAATTTATAGCCTGCAATGAAAAAGGATATATGACTTTTTAAATGAGTTTCCGTTAGAAGCATTACATCAATATTATATTTATGGAGAAATTCAACAAGTTCAACTTTCTTGTTTTTAATACTTTGGCAATTCCAAGTAACAACAGCTAAATTATTACTGAACTGCATATTTAATTGCTATTTGTGCTATTGTCCGCAACTGTTCTTCTTTCGTTCTACAATTTTTCAGATTATCAACTATATCATTAAATATGCTAAACAGCTCAGATGTTGTGAATAACACACCATCATTGACTGTAGTAGTAAGGTTAACAATATTATCGTTAGGGCGAACATGCTGTGAAATGTTGTTTTTAAGTGTTTCTTGATATTTGTTTGCGTATTGTGTTTGTGGTAATGACGGAAAATTTTCAATGTTAAAACTAAAATTTGATTTTTGTGTTGCAAAATTTCTTGCATTAATTGTTTTTTTAATATTAATATAAATATCACGTTGTGGACATATTACCGAATTGGCTGCATGAGAACCTTGGCAGTTTGCACATCTATACTTAGTTGAATCTTCCTTAAACGGGCAATTGTCTGATCCTTCTGAATGACTTGTTGAGCAGTAGTTACATTTTGGCAACATATGGCAGTTATTATTTCCATGACCGTATCTACAACATCTTCGACACTGCATGGGACCTCTATGAGTTGACGGTGCAACATTTTCCCACTTACATATTGTGTGATAGATATGTTTGTATTCTCTAAGTTGATTTAGAGTTATAGAACCTGTTTTGAACGTAACAAAATATATGCAATTATCGCTGTTTCTTGATTGTTTTGGTCTAGTTTGTGTAATTTTTAAAGGGTTTAATCCTAGCTGCTTTAATTCTTGTTCTATGATTGTACTATCCATTTCAGGTAACCCAAATAAAACAAAGCGTATTGTTTTGTTTTCTTCAAGTTCAAACGTAAAGAACTCACTATTTGTGTTATCAAGTTCTTTAGATAATAATAAAAAATGACTCATCGAATAACAAAATATTTTTGTACCATTTGATTGTATTTTCACGTTATATTGATTAATTTTTAATTTTTTCATTAAATTATGAATTTCCGTATTTTTCAATTGAGAAATAACGGGAGGAATTTTAACTTTATTTTTAACAGATGATGACGCATTTTTGTCAACATTTGGTTGAGTGAGTGGTAGAAATCGATTATGTACCGGAACTTGAAACATTCTGGTTTTTTTTACTTCATTTGCTAGATCCAAATCCTCTGCTACTCTTTTATTTCCACTATCGGTACATGCCAGAGGCATGCACTGATCACTTTCGTCACCCACTTTTATATATATATTAATTACTTTTAATAGAAAACAAACTTGTTAATTATATCACTGTTGTAAACAAGAATTTAACTATGAAAAAAATTTAAAATTTTATTTTGAAATTTAACAACCATACGCAATGAAAGTCGATTGACTAAAAATCTTAATAAACAATTTTAGAATTTTGAGTAATTTTAAAAGGATTATTTTGTTAATGACTTTACAATTTTGAATAATTTTGGAATTTTGAAAATTTTTGTATGAAAGTTTTCATTAATTTTGAAATTTTTATAATTGTTGAACTTTTGATGTAGTTTTTGAATCTTTTTAGCAAAATTTTTTTGTAAATTTTTAGTTTCTTAATAAATTTTTTTTTCAATTTTTTATAATTTTTTTGAAAATTTTAAAAATTTTTTAATACAATTTTAAGTAAGTTTGTAAAGTTTTAGTTCATGTTTTAAATTTTTGAATAATTTTTTAAGATTTTGGTCTGTAAATATTTGGTTTAAAAGTCTAATATAAATTTTTAATTTTTAAATAGATTTTAATTTTTTTTGTATGCTTTAATTTGAAAATATTTTTCGTTGAGATTTTTCGTAAGTTTCAATTTTAAAATATTTTTTTTACTTTAGTTTTTCAATATTGTTATTATGATTTTATTGAATTTTGGAAGTTTTTGGGAAATTTTGAGTTATTTTAAGATTTATATTTTTAAATAATTGTTTTTAAACTTTTGAATGTTTTAATTTTTTTAACTGTTTGTATAAAGTTTTAATTTTTTTGTATTTTGCGACATTTTAATTTTTTTTTGTAAATTTGAAAAATTTTTATTGTACTTTTCAATTCATAAGTTTTTATGATTTTTGAATTTTTTAAATTGTTTTATAATTTTTTTGTTTAGTTTCTTGAATTTTTTAAAACTTCAGGAATGCCACCTAACAACTCCAATTTAAACCATCGTTTATCTTAGAGGTTAGAAGGCTTGCTTATTAAATTTTTTTTCACTTTAATTTTTCTATAATTCAGTATATAATCAGTCTTTGTTGATGCCGGTTGTGCTTAAAAATAAATTTCTTTCTTTCTTTAAAAAAATCAAAAACCAATAAAATCAAATTAAAACCTAATTCAAAGTAAAAATCATTTTGAAGATCAAAGTTATAAATTATTATTAATATTTAGATGTTATTCTAAATCATAGAAAATTTGCTCGTTACAGTGAAAATAAAAGCACATTTTTAAGTTGTGTCTGTGTGTATGCGTCGAAAACTTAAATGTGATATACGGTGTACTAGGACTCGCATTGTGTATATTTTACTTCAATTGTTTAAATCTAATGCAAATTGTGTAAAATCTAGTAAAAAAATATTGATTTATGTTGTCTAATTTGTAATTGTTTAGAAATATTGCCACTATTTATTGAAAATTTGTGATTAGTGTGTGAATTTTATAACTCTGTAACATATAAATAGTTCAAGATAATACTAATAAACAAGAAAAATATAAAACCAATTAAACGGTTTGTAATCCAGTTTTGATAACATAAACATTTAACTATGATTTATATGGGTATTGGGTATATGCTACAATGAAATTGTTTTAAAACAGCTGTAATTAATTCAATAAACTCATCAGTGTTTTTTCTATTTAATTTTTGTTGACTTTATTAATTGGTGGCAATAGACTTTTATGCCATAAATAATTTCTAATTGTTTTAATCTTTAATTGTTTATAAATTAGAATGTACTAAATTTATCTTCCTATTTTGGGAAAATAGCTGATATATGCTTATATTTGACGTAGTTTATATCATTTGATAATTACAAAACTTCCAGCTATAATTACTAACCATGTCGGTTGTTCAAAGATCTCCTCCATCTCCTCTGGAAAAAGCCATGGACAAACGTTTGAAACAAAGTGCCAGTTGTGAAATTTGCCATCAAGATTTTTATCATTCTAAATCTGTGCTCCAGTGTACTGCTTGTCAGAAAACATTTCACAGTCAATGTTTGTCTGTAAGTGAAAGCCAAGCTAATTATTTTCGTGATAATAGCATCGAATGGAATTGTCCCAAGTGCTATTTTACCAAATTATCCTCAACAAATAAAAATATTGCTGAACTTACCACCTCAGTTGCTGAATTAAAATCTAGTCTTGTTGAATGTTTACATAAAGTGGAATCAGTTATTAACAACGTTGCTGGTATTCATCAAGAACTGATGTCTAAGATTAGTGCTGTAGAGTCCACTTGTGGTATTGTCCAAGCTCGTCTTAATAAAATTGAGTACCGTTATTTGTCAAATGAAATCCATGTCTTAGGGATTATTGTTAAAAACACTGAATCTAATGATGACCTGAGGAATACTTTTAAAAAAATCTTATCTGTTCTTGATGTTGCTATACCTGATAGTGATTACTTAGTCAAAAGATGTAATGATACTTCAGTACTCATATTGTTTCCTGATATTAATCACACTAGGATGATTTTTGATGCGTATTCTCAACTCATGCAAAATGCTAACTCTGAAACCAACTTATTTGGAAATGCTGTAATTCATCCTAATGTTACATTGGATTTCAATAACAATGTGGATAAACTTCAACAACGCCTTGAAAATCTTGAAGCTAAAGCGTTAACAAAAGATATTAAAATTACGGGTATACCGTATCAAGTAACTGAAACATCTCAAAGCTTGAAAAATTTAGTCAAGAACATCATCGATTTCGTTGGAGTATCTATTGATCTTAGTGTTTTCAACATAAGGCGAATTCAAAAAACACCCATCTTAATTGCTTCTTTTCGATCGGAGTCCATTCGAGATGAGGTCTTTTATCATTACATTAACTCCGTGACAGGAAAACGTAAGGGTGGAATTCCTGCAAGCAACTTTGGCGTATCTTCTGGAAATAATATTTTTTTAAATGATCATCTGACTGAATCAGCTCGTACTATACAGGAATTGGCTCGAAATCTCAAAAAATTAAATAAAATATGGTCTTTCTCTACACGTCGTGGAAAAATTGTAATTAAAATTTTCAAAACTGATGATTGGAAATACGTAAACAATATTGGAGAGTTAAAGAATTTGTGAATCGATCAGTGATTTTTCCCAAATATCTATTGCAATTTAACTATAATAAAGTCAATTTAATTTTTTCATTCTTTCTTTATAGTTTTGTATTGAAAATATATTTCACTAGTCATCTCATTTGTGAATTATTGACATTAGTATAGTGTTTTCTTTCAAACTTCTATTTTTATATTATATTTTTGTTCTTTTTTTTTTTTTTTGTGTTCTCTTTTCTTTTTGTAATTAAGCTAACTGTTTTCTGCCTTTCATCATAATTAAACTGCTTATATATATATTTAACTACATTTGAATTATTTCTGTTCCCGTTTTGATCCTCATTACATTGAATCGTTTTTAATTTGTGTGCTGTACTTTCGTGTATTATAATGAATGTTTTTCAAAATAACAGGCAATCTACTCACAATATTAATATTAAAAATATAGTACTGAAATCTGCACTGAATGGCCATTCTAATAATCTAAAGTTTTGTCATTTTAACGGTCAAAGTATTTGTGCCAGGAAGCTTAATAAAATGGATGAAATAAGGAATATGTTAAAGTATGTTGATTTTCAGATAATTGGTGTTACTGAAACATGGTTGAAATCTTATGTAACTAATAAAACTGCTGAAATACCTGGTTGTAATATAGTAAGAAATGATAGGAAAAAAGGACGTGGTGGTGGTGTTGCAATTTATATCCAGAAGAATCTTAAATTCTTTGTTGTTGGTCGCTCTGTTGATCCTGCTCACTACAAGCCTGATGAACGTTTAGCTTTTGGTAGATCGGACTATTGTGTTTCTGGAGTTCAATTTCTGTTTATTGAAGTTCACATTTCTAACAGAAAATTACTGTTTGGAGTTATATATAACCCTAAAAGTAGTCAATACAGATGCAGTTCATCTCTTCGTCCTGTGTTTGAAGATCTTCTACCTCGGTACAATGAAATAATACTAACAGGTGATTTTAACACTAACATGCTTGTAGATTCTCCAACTCGGACAGAATTTAGGGATCTAATTACTGAATATGGTTTGTCGTGCTATAACTTGGTCACTCCTACTCATTTTGATGGCAGAAACATACCGACCTTATTAGACTTAACTGTTACTAATTGTCCGGATGGCATTTCAGGTTTCAATCAAATCGATATTCCTGGTATTTCCAAGCATGACCTCATTTTCGGGGCTTATGACATTCCTCTTGTAACTGAAGCTTCTAAAGCCTATTACTATAGGGATTATAGGAACTGCAATATTCAGGAGATAGCCATAGCTCTTACACAACATGACTGGAGGCAGTACTTCGCTCTTACTAACTCATCCGATCTTCTAGAGCACTTTAACTCAGTTATTAATACCGTATTTGATTTGTATGTGCCTCTAAAAAGAGTTATTATTTCCAATAACTCTACTCCATGGTTTAACACTGATATTTTAGAAGCTCTAAAGTTAAGAGATTTATCATACAAAGTATGGATTTCATCCAGAAATTCTGACGATTTTGTCACTTTTAAAAGATTACGTAATAGAGCGAACACACTCATAAAAAACTCTAAGAAGGACTTCATTAATCGCCGACTTGGTTCTGAACTCTCAAGCAAAGAACTTTGGACTCGACTTAAAAATCTTGGAATCAAATGTAAGGATCATACACCTATTAATTTTTCACCTGAAGAATTAAACCAGAGTTTTGCCAAAAATTGTTCTAGCAGTATTACTGTAAACCAGCCGCTGCTTCAAAATCACAATGACTTAGGTTTTGCTTTTGAAAATGTGGCTGGTGAGGATGTTGAACGTGCTATTACCTCTATTAAATCTAATTCTATTGGGTCTGATGGTATACCAATAAAATTTATTAAACTGATTTTGCCGTATACCTCCAAAATTATCACCTATCTGTTTAATAATATTTTAACGACTTCACAATTCCCCATTCAGTGGAAATCGGCTAAGATTATTCCTACTGCAAAAAAATCTGTTGCAAAATCTGTGAATGATTTTAGACCTATTAGTATTCTGTCTGGGCTCTCTAAAGCTTTTGAAAAAATAGTAAAAATTCAAATCACTAGATTTTTGGATCACCATAAGTTGCTATCTCAATTTCAATCGGGTTTTCGTGCTGGATATAGTACCGAATCTGCTCTTTTGAAAGTACATGATGACATAATAACAATGATTGACAGAAAGAAATTGGTAATTCTTTCATTACTGGACTTTTCCAAGGCTTTTGATCTAGTAAACCATAAAAGTCTTCTAATGAAATTATCAACACAATTTGGTTTTTCTAGTAGTGCTGTAAATTTAATAAAGTCTTACTTATCCAACAGAGTTCAACGTGTTGAGATTGATGACCAGGCTTCGAACTACTTACCAATTAGATCCGGCGTACCTCAAGGGTCGGTCCTTGGACCTTTACTTTTTGTCATTTTTATAAATGACTTGCCATCCATTTTAAAATTTTGTAAGATTCATATGTATGCTGATGATGTTCAAATCTATGTAGAAGGTACAGCAAATAATCTATCCAGCATTGTTTCTAAAATTAATATAGACTTGGCTAATATTATGGAATGGACCGAAGTGAATAACCTTAAGCTGAACATTGATAAAACCAAGTGTTTACTCTTTTCACTCAAAAATAATGATCACTACACTAGGATTGCCCCTCCGATTCGCATTGGAAATAAAGTAATTCCACTTTCTTCCAACGCACGAAATTTAGGAATTATGTTTGATAGTGATCTTTCTTGGAAAAGTCATGTGTCGCTAATTTGTTCCAAAGTTTATTCTGGACTACGCAGTCTTTGGAATAGTGCATACTTCACTCCAACCAAGATAAGATTACATTTAGTTAAATCTCTCTTAATTCCTCACTTCATATATTGCTCTGTTCTTTTTGGCGAATTGAATTCAGGTGAAATGAGTAAAATACAGGTAGCGTTTAATGCATGCGTTCGATATATTTACAGCATACCACGATTTCAGTCGGTTTCTAATTTTTCTACTAGTATTCTCGGTACCAGTCTTAAATTTCATCTTGACTTTCGTATGTGCTGTTACATTTACAATATAATGAAGTCTGGCTCACCAAACTATTTATATGATAAACTCATTTTTGGTCATAGCAGTCGTTTACATAGATTAATCTTACCGATAAATCATACTTTGGCAAAAAATAAATCGTTTTTTGTCTATGGTGCATCTGTATTTAATAAGCTCCCATCAGAGGTGAGACAGGCTTCTACCTTTGGTTTTAAACCTAAATGTTACCAATTTTTTGTGAATCAACATCAACATTAGCTTTGCTGTTCTCTATTCATTGGCTTCTTTGGTTCAATAATGTGAGAACTGGTGCACATGTGCTATTTACTTATGCCTATGGCTCATTCTAATTAAGTAAAAAACATTTTTTTTTCTTTTCATATGAAGATATGTGTAGGCTTGTTTCTTGTGGTGCATATATGTATGAGCAGTTTTGTAACTTATTTTTATCTTATTTTTAATTTATTTTTAACTTATTATTGTTGTTGTTCTTTATATTATAAGTATTTTCTCTTTGTTTATAGTTTATAATTGGTCTATTTAATTAATTCTCCTCTTATATACTTTCTTAGTTTACTTTAAGTATTTTTTTTTTTTTCTCTTTCTGGTTTTTATTTTCATTAATTCTATATTATTCTTACTTTATTATTTTTCTGTCATCGACTATAATCTAGATTATATAATTGTGTAAGGCTACATATTTGTACGATTTAAAAGGCTAGGCCTTATTTATAAATATTTTTCAAATAAACAAATAAATAAATAAAATAAATAAATAATTCCTCCAATACCTTTTTTTCGATTTCAATCTCTTTTCATTCGGTTTCCTTTAAGTCACTATGACTTCCAATCAAACCGTCACATTGGCCAACGGCAGCACATTATCTATTCTGGGCCGCCCGAAAATGGATGGACTGAGCGCGCGGAAATGATTTCTGTTTTGTTCGTTTTTATTGTTTTTAAATTTTAATATTTTGTTTTTTTGTGTAAATTGGATTTAAATTTTTGTTAATTTTGTTTTTTATGTTGTTATGAAAATTTGTTTTTTGTTTGCTTTGGTGATTTTGGTAGTATGAGCTGTTATTTGTTTTTGTATGTGTGTTGTTCTGTGGGCGGAGGGCAAGATGTCCTGTAAGTCCTGACGCACAGACAACATTTGTGTTTTGAGATTTGGTTGTGTTCAGTTTTGTTCTGTGCGTGAAAGGCAAGATCCTTGTTAGTCTGACGCGCAGATAATTGTTTTTTGTTTGTTAAGTTTTGTTGTGTGGGCAAAAGGCAAGATCTTTGTAAGTCCTGACGCACAGGCAATTCTTTTTTGTTTATCTAGTTTTGTTCTGTGGGCGAAAGGCAAGATCCTTGTAAGTTCTGACGCGCAGACAATTCTCGTCTTTTATTTATATGTTTTGTATGTTTGTTGGTGAGTTGTTGTTCTGGGGGGTGAAAAGCAGAATACGTAAGTCCTTGACACACCAACAACATGAATGTTTGAGTTTTTTTTGTGTTATAATTTAGAACCGCAAAGGTAGAAAAGTTCTTCCCACGTATTCCGAACAGGGTTTACGATCCTACCTACTTTAGTAGGGTGGAAATTTTTGACTGCTACGAAAGTGTTGTAAGTGGTGAAGCGACATGACCCGGATCTTGTTGACCCCTGATGGTAGATTTAAGTTGTTTTAATATTATGTATTTTTTTGTTTTTGTTGTTCTGTGTGGTTCCTTCCATCTCTTTTGTCAGTAAAGTCCCTAAAATTTGGTTTGCCTATTGTTTAGAGCTAGATTTTTCATCTCTATTCGATGTCCGGCTAGTTCAGTCGGTAGAACCTGAGAGTCTATCTCGAGTTTTGGTTCGAGATCGGCTCTCATTTTCCTCCTTGATTTGTTTATGATTGTCAGGATGAATGAAGTCAGCCGAACTTTTTCTTTTCGTCTTGTCCTGTAGTGGGTCAGATCTTTCTTGTCAGTTGTACTTCTATTTTCTGTTCTCTTTACCTATAGTAATATACTATAGCCATATTCGAAGATGTATTTGTATATTTTTAAAGACTTTTTAACTCACCTGTTTGTAAACAAAACCAACACACCTATTTTAAATATTTCGAAGTACATTTGAGACTTAGCGGAAGCCAATATAAATTTCTTTATTATTTTCTATTTTTTTCACCTAATTATGAGAAAACAATTTCAATGAAAAAAAATTTATGCAGACAGTTCTTTTGTGGCTCGTGCCATCGAATTTTTGTAGTTGCTAAACAGTTCGGTTTGAATTCTTGAGGTGGATTGAGCTGGGTTTTTTGGTTTTCGCAGTTTGGTGTGCTAATATTTTTGTTGAGGATAAATTTTGGGAAATATGTAGAACAGCCAAAAGTGGAACTAGCGCAAGATAACAGCCACAGGGAAGTGTTTATTTTTGTTATATCTAATGCTATTCTTATGGTGATGATTTGGTAACATAACACTAAACTAGGGATGGTTGGGTCCAAATAGTCCTCCCTTTTGGAGATCATGGTTGGTGTATTAAGGAACGCGGTTTTTTTTTGGTTTATTTTAAATTTTCTTGTAAAGAGGTTGGTCTGAAGAATCTTCGCTCAATCGAGCTAGCGGTAGGGTGTATTTTGCGTGCACCGATCAACCACTAGACCTGCACGGACCACCAGAAAGACCTCCAATTACACATTTAGTTTAAATTATCCTTTTCCATAGTTACAATTATTGATGAAAAACGAAATTTAATCTCTCAATACCTTATATGTTTCAACCCAACTTTGCTTATTGGACCAGAAAACATAAAAAAATCCTATCCATTAAACGTAAAAGATTCTTTTCAATAATTATAACTTTCGTGACAAAATGACATTTAATATGTCACGATCTGATATTTCTAAACCCAACTGTTCAACCCTTCTTTTCAATAATTACAACTTTATTGAAAAATGACATGTAGTGTAACATGACTTGACATTTTCCAGCCAAGCTAATAGACCAGAAAACTTCTATTTTCCAAAAATATCTATTTTCATTAAATGCTTATTTTTAAACGTTATTTTTGCAGTTTTATATAAAGTCATGGAAAAAACGACATTTACTTTGCAATAACTTGATATTTGCCAACTGTTCTTATTAGTCGAAAGTAGGTGAAGCTAGATTGACTCATGTTTCATGTTCAATTACATTTCACGTCATCCAAATAATTACTTTTATGTGTCAAAAATAACATCAATAATAACAATGTCGATGGCAGTTTTATATAAAGTCATTCCGCTAGTCGAACCGGTATTAACGGTGATTCATTTGTTTTTTGTTTGACCATAATTGTAATGTTTTGTTAGCAATCACAATATTCAACAATCACCTGTATATTTTTGGTGCACCAGTTTTAGTATCTATATAATTAGTCAAACATCACCTGTTTATTTTTGGCTCAACAGTTTTTTGTATTGAACAATCAACAACCCTCTGTTTAGTTTTGATGCATTGATTTTTTTGTATTTGTATAAGTATTCAACAATCAATCACATGTGTGTTGTGTGAATCAATCTGTGTGTCACCTATTTAATTTTGGTGCAAGAATTTTTAAATTATTCAACAACCACCTGTTGATGCAACAATGTTTTTATTTATATAAACAACAATTTATGTGTGTTATTATGGTTTTCCATATTATTCACTGTTTGTGTGCTTTTGTCACTTTTGAATTAAAATGCAATATTTAAAAATATACTTTTTACTGTTTAATTTTAAATTTATTTATAATAATAAAACTTCCTTATAGTAACAATTTGGTTTTTATTTTTTTATTTTAAAGAATATCGATTTCGACTTACGTCATCCTCAGTTCTTAAATTATAATTACAATTTTTGTTTAAACTATTACTTATATACTATTTCAACTGCTGTTTTTTTATTATTATGTCATATATTTTGTTGGTTTTAGTGTTGATTTTATCATTTAAAATATTGTTATTGTTTTTATGTTTATATATTTCTATTTCTTCCAGTCTATCTAGATTTTGTCCATTTCTTTTTTTATGTAATATGGTATGTATATATGACATAACTATTACTTATATACTATTTCAACTGCTGTTTTTTATTATTATGTCATATATTTTGTTGGTTTTAGTGTTGATTTTATCATTTAAAATATTGTTATTGTTTTTATGTTTATATATTTCTATTTCTTCTAGTCTATCTAGATTTTGTCCTTTTCTTTTTTTATGTAATATGGTTAAATTTGTGTTGATATTGGTGTATTTGTGTTTTTCTGTTTTCAAATGTTGGGCATATCTGGATTCTGGACAGAAGCGATCCAAAATCCAGATATGCCCAACATTTGAAAATAGAAAAACACAAATACACCAATATCAACACAAATTTAACCATATTACATAAAAAAAGAAAAGGACAAAATCTAGATAGACTGGAAGAAATAGAAATATATAAACATAAAAACAATAACAATATTTTAAATGATAAAATCAACACTTAAACCAACAAAATATATGACATAATAATAAAAAACAGCAGTTGAAATAGTATATAAGTAATAGTTTAAACAAAAATTGTAATAATAATTTAAGAACTGAGGATGACGTAAGTCGAAATCGATATTCTTTAAAATAAAAAAATAAAAATCAAATTGTTACTATAAGGAAGTTTTATTATTATAAATAAATTTAAAAATAAACAGCAAAAAGTATATTTTTAAATATTGCATTTTAACAATTTATGCCACTGCCACCCAAAGCCTTAAGACATTTAAGACAAAGGTAAACAGAGTTTCACCAAAATTGAATAACAGGATTTAATATTTTAAATAAACATTCGTTCGGGAGACCCTCTACCATGGAGGTGAAGTTCACCAATTGATCAATTTTGTTATATAGTTTTTAGAATACTACGGGAAACTTCACAAAAAGCCTATGCACCTATTTTTATCAAAATCAAATTAGAACGAGTACCGATCACACTTCATGTCGACATTAGTGCGATTGTGCGAAGCATAAAAATATCGTAGTTCAAGTTTTTTAGTAAAAATTAATTTGAGCATTAAATATCCCTAACACTTAATTCAATAGCTTTGAAAATGACAATAAAACAGTTCTCTACTTGACCATTTTTGATACTGTACATTCTATGTTAATATGTTAATAAACCTTGGTCGATCTGAAAAAAAAACACATTCAAAACCTCAAGAGGAAATTTTTCTTGAATTCTCTATCCATTAATAAATATTGAAAACTTTAAAGATTATATTAACTTCAACGGTTTTGTTAATTTAGCAATAATTCAACCAGTTCTTTGGGTGACAATTTTACAATACAATTTGTCACTAATAATATACATGTTTTATTTATTTCACCAATCGTTCATTATTTAATATATTCAAAAGCAAGATTCTGAATTTTAGGTAAATCATATTCTTTTACAAAACAATTTCTTATAATCTCCCACCCTGACTTTGTCAGGACGTTCGAGACTTCAACTTAAAAAAAAAACACAAATCAATATAAATATAATGTAAAATATTTTAGAATTTTCCGTAAAGTTTGGTACATATTTGTATAAAATTCATGCCAGCAATTCCCAAACCCTAACTGAAAATGCCAAACAACCAAAAATATTCGTAACGTTTTGTTGTTTGCTGAATTATTTTTATGTTATTTATTCAAAAAAAAAATGACAATAAAACATTTTGTTCTTGTTGAATTTTTTATTATTTTTAAGAAAAAAACTAAGATTTGAAAAAAAAAATATTTTATTTGCGCTAACGAAAAATATTATTCAAGGCTTTGGTATTTATTTATTCGTTGTACAACGAAAAAAATGGATATAAAAGAATATTCGAGAATTTGGATTTGAGTGGATACAAAAGGGAATTACTTAGACAGCAATATTATAGAAATTAGTTAGCATAAAATCAAATAAGAACGACATTACTTTCAATCCCCTCCAATATCATAATAATTTATCTGTACTCCATTTCCTTTTTTCTTCATAATATTTTTCACACAAAAAGGAAAACATGATTTAGTAATAACGGAAGAAGTTATAATAAATTTAAAAGAAATTTTTATGAAAATTCAAGGAAAAGAGATAAACCCAGATATATACAATTCCTATTGGTGATTTTCTACATCAAAAGTTTTATACAGTAATAAAGTTATTCAAACTGAACTACAAGGAATACCGTTATTTCTCTATTATTCTTCTAAAAAAACATAAATTTGTTCTCCATTCATCCCCGATAAAAACCACTTTCCGTATTACATTTTTCTTGTTTTTGGTTCTTTTATGATTTAAAAGTTATAAAACGTTTTTTTTTGTTGTGGTTGTAACTTTTATTAATTTTCTAATATTATAATTTTCTATAACTTTTCATTTTCCGTTACCTTTTGTATATTCGTTGAGTAATATCTAATCAAAAGGATAAAACAAATCCATCCGGATAAGGATTTTTATTTTATTTAATATTTTTTGCTTCTTGTTTTGTTTTTGTATCCTTTGCAAATAATTTATTAAGTTTGGTATTTTTTGTTTGTTTTATCCCTCCGTTACTAGCCTCTGAGTAGTATTTTGACGCTCGGTTCAGTTGCTAGTGCTACACAACTAAGAATCAAAAGTATGTAATTGGGTTATATAAAATAAAGTCTTGATATTTAGTTAGTGTAGTTGTAGCTTCTAAAATCAATTCAGCATAAAACTTGAACCAAATATGTTTTAATTATTGAATTAATTAATAATATTGGAAGTAAACCTAAGCATAGAAAATTTATTTTGGAAACTAAAATATTTACTTAACAATTCATAAGCAGATTACACCCATTAAGTATAAAAAGTATATACAAAAATGTAGGTTAGTATACTGTGCTCAATCGACACTGAAGGAATGGGTCAACTTCATCTGCTAAATATACTTTAATATTTATAAAATCTTGATGCGAGAATTTCTAACTGTAAATTCTCGAGGAGAGTATTTATATTTTTTTGTCAACGTGTAACGAAATTGGACCTTTATACGAAATATAATAATATTATATTACACCGGAAAGCTCAAACAAAATATATGAATACTGTAATATTACACCGGTACACTGAATTTATAACAAACAAACTGATTACACTTGGAAATCTCTTATATTATGAATCACAGAATGAATAATTTAACAAAACTATTAATTGGCTAACACGAAAAATACTTTATTCAAAAACAAATCAAAAATTATATAAATTGAAATTCAATTAAAAGCTTACATTGATTTATTTCTTCAATGTTGTCTTCTTCATGTTTTAATTCACATCTTCGTTTATCTTGATGGTTAATTAAAGGTTTTATTATATCAAGCAGAAACTAATCCGTTCCTCTACAAAAAGCAATACATAATGAAGTCACTGCACGAAAATTTCATAAACGGACTTGACGATTCATTTTACAAATAGAATTAGACAACTTTGTGTTTAGCATCTCGTACGGTAACAACAGCATGAACTTCTTCAATTAATTTTTGTTTTTCGTCATCATCAAAGTTCATGTACCATTTCCTTCATAAAATTATAAATTTATTTTCAAAACTAATAACATAACACTTGTTTAATGAATAAATTTTATTTCTTGAATGTAAAACATATTTCGTTTACATATTTTAATAGATGCAATTGAGGTTTTGACATTTCATTAAATTCACAACCATAAAAAAACTTTACAACATTAACACAATTTTTATTTATTTAGCGTATGGTTTTTTTTGTGACACATTAAAAAATTAAACTTAAAAATAGGTAGACTCTTCTATGAAATCTACCTAAAACAATACATGGATACACATTAAATGAACTTACAATCGATTTGATTGCGTGTCTTTTAAGTAAATTAAAAAGTAAAATATTTGAACATTGGGCAGTACATTTGAACATTAGATGTTTACATCGAGCGAGTCTATCCATGCTACTACCTCGGGCGTTGCCAAATGGATGTCTGAGATGTTGCCATTGTAACGTCGAATTGGACACACAGTTGCAATGTGTTTTATAGTTTGTTGTTGAGCGCCGCAGTCACACTCAGGGGACTCTGAAATGCCCCACTTGTAGAAAGAATCAGCACAACGTCCATGATTCGTTCTTATTCGGTTTAATGTAGTCCAGGTATGACGTGGCAAATCGAAACCAGGTTGGGTAGAAGTCGAATTAACACAATAATTGAAATGAAAAGCAAATTTATTTTCTTTTTAGTTTTAAAACAACATTTTTGAAATAATTAACAATATTAAAATTACTCAAAAGTAAGCTGTATGACCATTCAGTCATGACTGAGTTATAATTTTATTTAAATTTACATAATTTACTGATCGTAAATTTATACTAACTCACTGATTTTAAAAATTATATTAACCTCGATCCAAACAATTCGATCGTTTTTATATCATATTATCGATCTTCTGTTTCATTTTCCAATAAGCAATTCTCGTTTTGTTAAAAATAAAAAAATGATCTATGCACACTTGTATTTTCAAAAAAAATAAAAATATTTCATTGTACAGTGGGACGACGCTTATTACAATTGAAAAAAAATTAATTAGTTGTTAATTTCATTGAATTTGAAAACTATTATTTTAGAGTAAAAATTGAAAATAGTCCGTCGTTACAAACGTATTTATTCAATTGAAAGAACTGTCCCTACCATCAGTGAAACTTTTTGCAAGTCAGTCAAACAAGTCAGTTTCCCAGATATGTAGTTAGACCCTTTTTGCCTAAACAAGTCGAGGTCGTCGAGATTAAATAAAACACCAAAGTAAATGTTGAAATTCAATCTGATTTATTTCTTGTAAATTCATTCTATTTATACCAATTTTACATATGTGATTTGTTAATGTTATTATTGTTAATTCTACACCCCTACCAAAATTGTTATTTCCAAATTTCTTCAAAATCTATATAAATAAAAATGTAAATGTTCGTTTGTTCAAAATAGGTAATCTCCGAAAGTACTTGATCGAATCTTTTGAAATTTGGACACAACAATTCATAGTTTTTTTTTTTTTTTTATTTTTTTTTTTTTCGTTATACATATCTATATGTTTTATAACGTAGGCTGTCAACAATTACAAGTGTCTCACCTGCTTTATTCTCAAATCACTCAACTTTATGGTCGATTTTAACTTCATGCTCATTTACCATAAAATATTCTCCTTGAAGCAATCTGTAATACAATATTTTACACTGAACAAAATAGATCTTTTTGCTACATATTTCTCCCAATAAACATATGGATCAGGAAAATAAAAAATCGTGATTGCACCTTTACTTATATCGAAGTAACTGATTATTAAAATTTGTGTCGCAAGGTTGGTAACAATATTAATTAATTTACATTGCATGAAATAGCTGATCTGCATATTATTTGTGATTGTTATAAATTAAAGCATTTGGCTACAGAAAACTTACCATTTTGAAGGAAATTTAAATATATAAAACAGTACTGTGCATGAATAACTAACTAACAACTAGCGCATATTGATTTTTATGAAAGTGCCAATGAATCAGATGGTAAGTTTAGCTGTATTTCTGAGTACTTAAAAACATTAAATTTAAGTGATTCGAGTGTAGCAATAGCATTGATGGCCGATAACATCAATACGAATTTGCATGCTATTATCCATCATAAATAAATAAAAGGATTACAGAAGTAACTGTCGTATGTGCAATCAAATATTCCAAAGCTAACGTTTGAACAAAAAACAATTTACGATCAACTAATGCAAAATGTTGATTACGGGGTTGGAGGAATCTTTTTCTTGGATGCGCCAGGAGGAACTGGCAAAACGTTTCTAATCAGACTAATTCTAGCAGCAATTTGATCGCAAAATAGCATAGCTTTAGCTCTTGCGTCGTCCGGCATAGCTGCGATATTGCTACCAGGTGGAAGAACTGCTCATTCCGCTTTGAAATTGCCATTAAACATGCAATTCATTGAAACGCCCACATGCAACATCTCCAAAGGATCGGGAATGGGAAAAGCATTGCCGAAATGTAAACTAATCATATGGGATGAATGCACAATGGCGCAGAAAAAATCACTTGAAGCGCTTGATCGATCACTGCAAGATTTGCGTTGAAATACCAGACCATTTGGGAATGCATTAATATTGCTTGCAGGAGATTCCAGACAAACATTACCTGTAGTTCCCCGATCAACACCAGCGGATGAAATAAATGCTTGCCTCAAATATTCTACTTTGTGGCGACACGTAAAAAGGTTAAAATTAACTACAAACATGCGTGTTCTCCTCCAAAAAGATAAATCAGGTGAGATATTCTCATATCAATTGCTGAGAATTGGTGACGGAAAGGTGCTGGTTGATTTAACAACAGGACGAATTTAACTGTCTCATAACTTCTGCAATTTAGTGTCGTCAAAAGAGGAATTAATTGAAAAAGTATTTCCTGATATTCAAATTAATCATAAGAATCACGATTGGCTGAGTGAACGAATCATTCTTGCGGCCAAAGACAAAGACGTCAATGAACTTAACAGTTTAATTTTGTCTAATATTCAAAGCGAGGAAGTCACATACAAGTCCGTAGACGATGTCATGGAAGCAGATGAAGCGGTTAACTATCCAACAGAATTTTTGAATTCACTTGATCTACCAGAGATGCCACCACATGTACTGCAATTAAAAATCGGCGTGCCAATCATCATGTTGCGTAATATCAATCAGCCAAAACTTTGCAATGGCACGCGACTCACAGTAAATTATTGAGCAACGTAGTAGAAGCAACAATCTTGAATGGACCTTTCAAAAGCGAAGATGTCCTCATTCCTCGCATACCCATGATACCAACGGATATGCCATTTCAATTTAAAAGATTGCAATTCCCAATTCGATTTGCAATCACCATCAACAAAGCTCAGGGCCACACATTGGAAGTATGTGGTTTAGATCTAGATAACGATTGTTTCTCACATGGATAATTATATGTTGCGTGTTCTAGAGTTGGCAAACCAGGCCATCTCTATATCCACAAAGTCAATGGATGAACAAAAAACATTGTATACCCTCAAGTATTGTGAAATAAAACATATTAGAAAGGTGAGTGTTTTGTTTTCTTTATTTCTTATATTCAACTAGACTAAGCCACTGCAACGCGTGGCCGGGTCCAGCTAGTCAATAATAAATTTAAAAATGCATTTTACACCAAAAACAATTGAAGCGTACAACTATAAAATAAATAAAATTTTATTTTGCTTGATTTTAATATTTTCATTTTACAAACGATATGATGTTTATAAAATGAAAATATTAAAATTATTAAATAATATTTTGTTCACACAATTAGTAAAATGTTATTTGTTGTGAAACTTGATAACTTACATATGGTGAGTTAGGTCAGTATTACGGAAATATTGTTTAAAGAATTTATTTTAATTTTATTTTATATTACTGTCGCGTGACGAGAATTATTGGTTTCAAGTGAATCGGTTTTCCTATGAGATATGAGATCTTTCATATTGAATTATTTAAACGATTGTTGTCTTGTTGTTTATTAGTTTGGTTGTTTGTGGTAGTCATGTATGAAATGCACTACATTAGTAATAAAGGGTTAAGACTTATTGTTAGATAAGTATTGTATTGTTTGGATAATTCTTTGATTTTCAAGAAAATTTTAGAAGAGCTAAAAGAAATATTCTTTATTTAAAGTTTAAACTCTATGAATATCCGAAGATACTATGTGAACTAGGAAACAATGGAGGGAATTCAGGAAAAAATGGAGTAAATGAGGATATGGAGATGGTTAGGCTAGGCTGAAGGGCGAATTCATGAGTAAAAAAGAGGATGACAAGGAATTCCATTCCATTCCATTTTATCAATCTATTACAATAATCGTTCTAAAAAGATCTTCGATAACGAGCTTTTGAACAGCAAATGAATGGACTCTAGCTCGTCGGTTAGACTGCGGACACGATGAAAGGCTATTTTGAATTATTTATTTATTTTTCTTTTAATTTTATTGTTGACTGACTGTTGAAATATTTAATAGTTGGCTGACAAGCACCATCTTCCCCCTCAAACATTTTTTTTTTTTTTTTTTTTTTTAATAAGAAGTGTTGTGTAGTAGGAATTACAAAATGTGTCACAACAACACATAGACACCCTTTAAGACGTAGGTCCCACAACAACATGCGTCTTGAGGTATAGGTGGACGCCTTTTTTAAATTTTTGTGGATTGAAAGCACTCGAGACTATTGATTCGGGCAAAGCATTCCATGTGTACGATGTACGCACAAAGAAATCTCTTTGCATTCTATTACTATGACAGTGAGTAATCTCGACAGTTCGACCGCCCGCACACACCGATTGACGAGTAAAACGGGAAAAAACATATGTCTGAGGCATTATGGACCTGATTTCATCCGAGCACTGCTGGTGACGATATTTATAAAAAACAACGAGATCAGCAACAGTGCGACGATGTTGCAGGGAATCAAGACCTAATGTTAAATCTCGATCACCAACAATTCGTAAAGCTCGCTTTTGAACAGAGTCCAAAAGAGCCAGGATAGTAACAGATGCAGCGCCCCAAACTTGACAACAATACTCCATACAGGGACGAATATAGGACTTATAAATGTGGAGTAATTGATGCGGAGTAAAATATTTTTTACATCTATTGAGGAGGCCGAGTTTTCTTGACGCGCTCTTTGCCATGGCCATTATATGATCGTTCCAGAGTAAGTCATTGGATATTGTGACTCCCAATAAACGAATGCTTTCACATTCGCGTATTTGGTCGTCACACATATTAATTGAAATATCATTGGGAAACTCGGTCTTTGATCTGGAAACAATCAATAGCTGTGTTTTGGTGGAATTAAAATTGACCAAATTTTTGTCACCCCAATCGGCGACTTTTTTTAGGTCCTCGTTTACATTTATGGCAGCGTCTCTCCGGACGGGATTTATTCGTTCATGCATTTTACCCTTTGAAGATAGGGGGACGAATGACTTGTGCAGTGTACTATCATCTGCAAAACTATTTATTGGGTTACTGGTGATTTGCAACAGTTCGTTGATATAAATTAAAAATAAAGTGGGAGATAAAACTGAGCCTTGGGGTACACCAGCGTTAATTAGTTTAGACTCAGAAGAAAAGCCATCTATAGATACCGAGATGTATCGGTTAGACAGAAAATTTTGAATCAACTTCACGACTGCGGGATGAAAACCGTACGCAACGAGCTTGTTGATCAAGTTGGCATGCCAAATTCGATCAAATGCTTTTGAGATGTCTAATGCGATTACGTACGTTTCACCACCTTTCTCAAGTATGCTATTCCAAATATGTGCCACATAGTTCAATAGATCGGTTGTTGATCTTTTGTTTCTAAAACCGTATTGGCTGTCAGATATCAAATGGTTGTCTTCCAAAAATTTGGATATGTGTGAATTAATATAGTGCTCGTATATTTTAGACATGACTGGGAGTAAGGCTATTGGTCTATAATTTGAAGTATCACATTTCGTTCCTTTTTTTGGAACAGGCTGGACATTGGCCAACTTCCAGCAGGATGGATAAATACCAGATTTATAGGATTTATAAAATATTTTGGTGAGGGTTGGTGCAAGTTCTTTTGAAAATGTTTTTAGAATAACAGGAGGAATGTTGTCCAGACCAGAAGCTTTGTTGTTGTTTAACCCCCTTAAAAGTTTTTCGACAATTTTGGGTTTGAAATGTAATTGTTTCATATTAACTCCTGAAGACTGGGTTTGGGGTATTTCTTTGGGAGTTTCTAAAACTGTTGAATTTGAAGCAAAGCGTTCCGCGAACAATGTAGCTTTCCTTGCAGGGTCAGTAATGATTGAGTCACCATCAATGATAGGAGGGATAGAAGATTTAGTACCACAATTTAAAGAATTAATGGCACTGTAAAAACTTTTGTCAGAAATTGACATACTCGAAAGTTTTGCCGCTTTCGCTCTGTCAATCTCTGCTTTTTCGTTTTCGATTATCTGGTTTGATATTTTATTAGCCTTTAAATATTGGGATCGATTAACAGAGTTCTTTTTGTGAATCCAAATATTAAATAATCTACGTTTGTTTCTAAGAGCCAATTTGGCTGCTTTCGAAAACAAATATTTTTGTTGGGGTTTCATTATTGAAAAGGGAACGAATTTGTTAATACCGAATTGAATGGTTTCAGTAAAGTTTTGAGCAGAAACATTTACATCGTCAGTATAAAAACAATGACGATCAAAAGGGAAACCTTGAAAAAAACTTCGGAGACCATTGGTGTCCATTTTTGAAAAGTGAAATATTTTACGGGATTTGGGAACTCTAGTTTGTAGCAAATCAGTTTTGATAACTGATGTGATTAGATAATGGTCAGAATTTCCAATACTACCCTTATCGACATTGACACTCGTAATATCTGGCATAGATGTGAGATAAAGGTCTAAGAGAAAACTTTGGAGAGAAAACATGGGAAAAATATTCCATACACAGAGTTGAGAAGAATGTGCAGGTTCAACTATACTGTAGTTTTGTCCGAAAATACGACCCGAAAGATCCGCACTCTATTTCAATTTGGTAATGGTAACGAAATAGCTCTGCTCTGACTTAACTGACTGAAAGAAACTACGAGAACCAGATGGGTGTTCGGCGAAATTGTTTTCTTTCTTTTAAATAGAAACATCTAAACCCAAGCCAATTTTGTATTTATGGATATTTCTTGCTTTTTTATGGACCCCAAGTCGTTTTGGAGTAACACTGGGAGAAAATCGAGTATCTGCTACACTACAAATTGGAACTTTAAATATTGTAGCGATTATGAAGTACGATGTAATAAAAAACTATGGTTCTGGAAAATACTCTTTAGAAAACATAGTTGAAAATAACACGCAACAGGAAATTGAAGTATATCTAATAAGAAAATAAAATAAAACTACACAGTCTATGATAGAAAAAAAATAAATAAACAAATTAAAAAGAATAGATAGAGATTATGAACATATAAAAATTATAACGTATAGAAAATCATCTGCTTTAATTTTATGATCTAGAGATCGAGACAAACAAAAGAAACTCAGTCAGAAATTTAACAATATTTAAAACAGAAAAAAATATTTTTACTCAACATGTTATAATCAATGTAATATACAACATAAAAATATAAATTATTACTTTATTGTAACTAATTTTAACTTAACATTAAATTAAAATAATTAGCACGTCATATTTCTGGAAAAAAATGGGGTGATCGACTCGGTCAGAGAGTGTTGCTTATAAATACTTTCCAAATTTTGAACTACGGTTTACAACACAGTAGTTTTAAATATTTGCCTATCTGAAATTTCGTTTTAGATCTATACCGGGTCCCAAGCAAATATAATCCCAACTAATGTTGTAGACAAAATTAGAGCAAAATTTCCTAATTGTGAGGTTACCGATGACTACAACGTCCACAACATTTCGTGGTTGGGAAAAAAATAAACCAGAAAGATCGAATCAGAAATTAATATTTAGTACTACCTCTTTGAGGGGATATTCTGGTATAGAAATTTGAAAAAACCTATTTTTGCATATTTTTAAAGTTTAGACGTTTAAGAATATAAATTTAATTTTTCAATATTAGAATTTCTTTCGGAATTATAGCGGCTTTTGTGACGCGGAAGCTTAGGAAAACCGATCGGCCGGAACAAAATCGAACAATAGACGTCAGACGTTGCCCGACCACTTGAGCACAACTCCCCTTAGGAAATTCTTTCATACTCCATATATGCTTGGAAATCTATAAGCTGGAAGGCATTGTAACGTATTTTGTTGTAATTACTTCATTTAAATATTTCCCCAGTTTTTTGGCATAACGATTCTAAAAGAGCAACAAAAAAAATATGTCCGTCTGCCGGCCGGCCGGACGTCACAGCCGACGAAAACAAGAAACTAGTTGAGCGATTTTGAAAATTTTCTAAAAATAGGATTACTTCTTTCAAGTATGGCAAGGATGATGGGTACTTCTTTCAAGTACTGCAAGGACGATGGGTTCGATAGCTGTACCGGAAGTGTGAGTCAAGTGTGTCAAAACAAAGAAATTTACAAATGTTTTAATTTTAAGTGATAATGAGTATTAACATGTAGAGAAATCTTGATGGTTGGCATCTGTATGTGAGACCAAAACCTTGATTATGGTATTATAAGTGTGTCAAAAAATACAGTACAGACAAACATAAAATGGGAAACATTTTCGATTAGAAACATTTTACAAATAAAATTAATTATTTGTATGACAAATTGCACATGGAATAAGGTTATATCTAGTTTCAACTACTCGCAACTGCTAGAAACAGTTGGAAAACATCATGTTGTTGCAGATTAAATGTCGTTTTTTTTGAGTAATTTTTTGTATGATTCCAGATTCTACGACTTCTGAATAACAGGAAGTAGGAACAGTTGGAACATAAGTTTGAATTTTGCAATAGTTTAGAAATTTTAATCTTTGATTTAATCTTTGTAATCATTTTTGGAATATTTTTAGAATTTAGAAAAAAGTTTCAATTTTTGATTTTATAATAATTTTTGGAATATTTTTAGAATTTTGGAAAAAGTTTGGATTTTTGATGTTGTTATAATTTTTGGAATTTTTATTGTAAGTTTCTGTAGTAAGTTTTGGACTTTTTTAGAATTTTGAAAAAAGATTCAATTTTTGGCATTTTTGATTTTATTATAATTTTAGAAATAGTTTAACAATTTTTAAAAAAGTTTATATATTTCATATTGTTATAATTCTTGCAATATTTTTAGAATTTTGGAAAAACTTTCAATTTTTGATTTTGTTATAATTTTTGCAATATTTTTGGAATTTTGAAAAAAGTTTTAATTTTTGGTTTTGTAATAATTTTTGGAATATATTTAGAATTTTGAAAAAGTATAAATGTTGATTTTATTATAATTTTTAAAATATTTCTGGAATTTTGAAAAAAGTTTGTATTTTGGATTTTAAAATATTCTCTTGAATATATTTGGAATTTTGAAGAAATTTGGTATTTTTTGTTCTATTATAATTTTTGGAATCATGCGAACAGTTCGAATTTTCGATTTTGTTATATTTTTATGAAATCAATTCAATCAGGCCCCTTTTTTTGAAAAAATAAATTAATTATTTGTATGACATGAAATGTAATTGAACATGAAACTGGTAGATAACGCGTTGTATGTTTTTGAAAAATTGAAATTGCTGTTTGAGTAGTTTGCTGGTATCATATTTTCACTTAATTAATTAAATTTATGATCATAGAGTGCTTGTTACTTCAACATTTAATATAATTTATCTAGTGTTGATTATGATAGTGGTCAAAATCAAAATTTGAAGAAAAAAAGAACAGAAAAGTGGGTCAAATACGAATAAAATGTGCTCACGGAGGGTTTCGTGAACGAAGAAGAACAAAATATCAGTAATAATTGCCAAAACGATGTGTTCGAAAAAAGTTCGAAACGCAGGGGAGGGGAGAACATAGAAAGGGGTGGGTTGTGCATAGTGGAACTTTTAGTGGAAATGGAACTTTTTTGGCAAAAATTCAATAACAGAGCTCTGCAAAATTGTACAAAAAAAGTTGCATTGCTCTAAAATTGAGTAAACAAATATATGTATAATTGTGAGGATTTGACACTTTCCTTTATATTTCATTAAAAAGTTAATACTTTTTATATCATTCCAAATATTTTTTAAGATTTTAGATCAATTAGGTTTAGAGCTAAGCGAGGAAAGACTACATAAAGTAAAATTCCGTTATCCAAAATCATACGAAAAACAGTGAAGTATAAAATTCCAAAATACATTTCTAATACATTTAGCCTACTTGAATCGATAAAAAATGTATTTTGTTTAAGGTGAGGCCTTCGCATCGCAACCCTGTATAAAACAAACGAAAACAACGTCATTTATTTTTTAGACAGTCATCTTGGGTGAATGGGTTAGTTTTATATGCATCTCCATAGGATTTATACGCAGGTTCATGGGATTTATAGTTTACGAGATAATCTATATAATGGAAAAAACGTAATAGTAATAGTAATTTATTGTGTAAGTGTTCATTGCTTTATTTTATTTTTCGAGTCAAATTTTACATTTGCGAGAGAATAAAATTCATTAAACACGAACCCAGTACAACGTTTTGTCCTTCTGACAGAGTAACATGTATTAAACGAAATTAAATTTTTTTAAAAATTCATTGGCCTTGTTTTGCCACGAAACGAAAAAAAACAATGAATTTTATTTTATTTTATTGTCCCATTAATTCCAAACAACTAAATAAAGTTTATTCAATTTCGATATCTATTTAATTGTTTGATATTTTGAAAATGATTGATCTCAAATGAAAGACATCAAAGTTCTAACTACTAATACTAATGAGAATTGAGAAACCAAAAAGCAATCATAAAAATACTTACTTTTGTTACAGTGGAAATTTAATTTAATTTAATCATAGTAGCCTTTGCCTTTTGCAATATTCGAGAGAGAGAGACATGCGCATTAAGTTGAATTTGTTGTTTTTTGTATAATCAGAGCAAAAATGTTATTTTTGATTTTTATTTATAAAATATAATCCAAAAAATTTATTTCAGATTTCAATACAATCAAATAAATTGTTTCCGGCATTTAAATATAGGTTTATTTTTGTTTTTTATCACAATTTTGTGCGTTAGTAGTCTTAATAAAATAAAATAAAATAAACAGCTGTTAATTTTATTCTGTTGCGTGAATGAACAGACAATAAAAAATTTTATTTGATTGTTTTGTATTGTATTGTATTGATTGTATTTAAAACTTTGGGTCTTTTATTGTAGGTCATTTCATTTTCAAAATACCTAATAATTAAATAGATATCGAAATAGACTAAAATTTATTTTATTTAATTGTTTGGAATTAATGGTATAAACAACATAAAACATAATTCATTGGTTTGCTTTTCGTTTAACTTGTTTTACTAATGAATTTTAAAATAAATAATTTCAATTAATACATTTTACTCTGTTGGTATAATAAAACTATGTATTGGGTTCGTGTTTAATGAATTTTGTTCTCTCGCCAATTCGCAAATTTGTAAACTTTTTCTCGAAAAATAAAATATACCATTAAACATCTAATAAACCGCTAACATTGTGTTCTGCTGCAATCACGCAATAGAATAAAATTGAAAGCTGTTTATTTTATTAAGACTAATTACACACACAATTATAATTGTAAAAAACAAAATTAAACCTTCATTTGTAGTTGCCGGAAAGACAATTTTTTTTTTTCAAATACTCACCCTTTTAATTTTTGCTTCAAATTTGATCGTTTCCTTCGTATTTAAAATAAAAATATATTATTTTTCTGAATGGTTTGTCCAATTAAGCGATTATTATTAAAATAAATAAAAAGAATGACGAAAAAGTACTAAGTACGTTCTTTCTTTTTCTGCATATAGAATGGAAGAAAATCAACTCCATAAAAGTGAAATAAACAAAATTTTAATTTTACTCATACGAGTGAGAACGTATTAAAAATATGTAGTATATTTGCTGTTTTTTGTGAGTGGAAATTTGTTCACATAAACGTAAAACGATTTCATCTCGCATAGGAAATTAAATTTTTTCTACGATAGTAAACATATAAATGATATTTATTATAAACTATATATTAATATTCCAATATTAATATTCAATTTTTTCATTGATTAAGCCTGCATGAAAATAGAATTTTCATACGCTAACGGAGAAAAAAAATTTAATTTGTGAATTCGTATTAGTATTAGTATTCGAATAAAATAAAATTGGAATTGGTAATAAACATAAAAACATTTGTGGACCATTAAACTTTTTCTGCGGACTATCGATGGACCGCAGACCAACGGTTGAGAAACGCTGACTTAGACCACTTCCATAATTATGGGCACATTAATAGTCTCGCAGTTTTTGTTCATGGTGTCCACTATTTTTTCGAAACCAAATTCCCTGACTTTCCATGACTTTCCAGACCAAAAATATGAAAACTCCATGACTTTTTTAAAATAAAACTAATAATTTTGTAAACAAAAAAAACTAAAATGTGTAAATGTTTTGATTGAGTCGATGTTACATGACATGAGACATGTTTTAACTCCAACAAAGATAAACAAAATATTTGAAATTCTGATAAATAATTAATTACATAAAAGACTTAGAGCCGGTTGTACAATTGCAGTTCAGCCGAGGTTTAAGCGGAAATTATGCTAAACCTGATATTTGTTCAGTTACGCGTTGAACAATTGCGGTTTAGTCGCGACTCGCGAGTGAGCTTAAGCCAGGGTTCAAGTTGAGCGCCCAATTTTGTTGGTTCAAGTGCGGTTCAAGAAACTAACCTAACCTGTAAACTAACCTAAGCTCCTATCGGGTTCTACTAAGCTTTAGCTAAACTGCTATTGTACAACCGACCCCTAGTTGTAGAACTACATATAGGTTTCCAGAACGATTATTTTAATAGCTTTACTTTCAATCATCATTGTCAAAACTACAAATTTTGGCCCCAGGACGTCAGTCCAAACTTGGTTAAAGCTTGGGCCGTTTGAAAGTGTTAGGCCTGGCCCGAACCACAAAATCAGATAGTAGGCCAGATAGTAGGCCAGCTATCAGACTGAACGGCTGTGTTTTATTTTTGTCAAGAAAAATTTAAATTTAAAATAAAATAATTAATTTTCTTTTCTATTTTTTTAGCTTTTTTAATTTAGGGAAAAACAATTAATAATTAATAATTTTTGTCTTTATTTTCAGGTAATATTAAAAGCATTTTACATTATAAGAAAATTATTTTATCGCCGTTTCCAAATTCGAAGAACAATAATAATAAACACAGGTTGACATAACGCTACATAAACTAAACAGTTTCAGTTTCTGTTTTTGGATAAAGGATTTAAAGGAAAATAAAGAAGTTCCAAGATAAGTTTTTAAGTTTTATTATATTTTTCCTTAATAAGATTTTGGTTTTATTTTGGTTAATTTAGTTTGTTGGCATTTTTCTAATTGTGATAAAAGTATTAATGTTATAATATTTTAGTGTTATTATTGTTTCCTTCCATTAACTAAAGTTTTTATTATTTGCGGTACATCACATTTTGATGTACTTCTCTTAAAAATTCAATTGCAATTTCACAGTTATACTTACTGTACTACTTTTAAGAGATAAGAACTTTCACGGTCTCCTTTTAATCCTTTATCGTTGTTTTTGGTTTGGTTTAATCTGTTTGCTTCAATCTCTTATGTCGAACCATTAATTAATTATCCATTGTTTGAATTGGCAATTTCGACAGTTAAACTTAGACATAGTTTCAAGTTGTCCAGCTGGTAGAATTGTCAATTTAGATATCATTTTTGATCTTTTGTTTGGTTTTAGTTGGAATTTTTTTTGAGGATTGTTTTCAGATTTATTTTTAAATTTAACTATAATTTAAAATGTCGAAATTGTCTATCAATTTTGCTAATATAAGAGGGTTGAACGTCAATCTTAATGCAGTTCACCTTTATCTTGAGAATCTTAAGCCTGATATTCTTTTTTTAACGGAAACGATTATCAGCGCGAGAGCTGTATCGTTGGACAAAACTAAATATGTTTGTCCTAACTATGAGCTTGAATCTTCTTTCTACTTTAAGCATGGTGTTTGTGCGTTTATTAGAAATTCTGTACCATATGTGAGAATAAATAATTTTGAATTAAATTCAAAATTTCACAATATGGTTTCCCTTAAGATTACCTGCTCTAATCAAACTCTTTTTGTCTTTGGATTGTATCGCTCGCCCAACTCACCGGAGAACATAAATTTATTTCATGACCTATCTGAAAAGATAGATAGGTTGACTGTATATCCTAACGCTAAAATTATAGTTCTTGGTGATTTCAATGTTCATAATAAAGAATGGCTTACACACAGCTCTAAAACTGATGAATTAGGTAAAGAAGCTGAACTTTTTGCTCTTTATCATAATTTCACTCAGATAATAGATCAGCCTACCAGAGTTCCTGACATTCTTAGCCAAAAAAGTAACTTGCTCGATTTGTTTTTGATAAATGACCCTACGTTGGTTCAATTTAAAGTATCAGAGCCTTTGGGTGGATCAGATCATAATTTGATCTCCACACATTTAAATATACAAGTACCTAAGCAGTTTAAAGCTAATCCTCGTCTTGTTTGGGATTATAAAGCTGCAAATTGGCAGGGACTTAGAGATTTCTTTAAATGGTTTCCCTGGAAACGCAATTGTCTTTCCAGCCAAGATCCAAACATTGTTGCTTCTAATTTTTCAAAAATAATACTAATGGGTATGAGTAGGTTTGTTCCAAATAGTTTGATTGTTCCGAAGGTTGATCGATGGTTTTCAAGTAAATGCAAAAAAGCAATAAAAATTAAAAAAAAGGCTTTTCAAAAGTTTATTCAAAACAAGTCTGATGAAAACCTTAGATTATACCGAATAGAAAGAAATTTATGTAGAAAATTAATAGATGCAGAGAAACATCTATTTATTAGGAAAAAAGCTAATAAATTTGCTGAGCACCCTACTGGTTCACGAAATTTTTATAAAACCGCCAAGGCTGTTCAAGGAAATTTTTGTAAGTCTTCTATACCTCCTCTTATTGATAGAGATATACCTATTATTGACCCCAAAGAAAAGGCTAATTTATTAGGTAACTGTTTTTCGTTAAATTCTACATTAGTAGAACCCAATTTTCTACCTATACCAATTCCTAGAGTTTCTAACAAAATGGGGCGGATTATTTTTCGTAAAAATGTCATTCGGAAAATGCTCTTACAAATCAATACTAATAAGGCATCTGGACCTGATAGCATTCCTCCAATTATCCTTAAAACTTTTGCTAAAGAGTTAGCACCAATCCTAACTAAAATTTTCTATTTGTCATATAAGAAAGGGATTTTTCCTGATATATGGAAAATGGCTAGTGTACAACCAGTTCCAAAGAAGGGCGCTAAAACGGATCCAAGAAACTACAGACCTATATCAATTTTGTCGGTTATTTCTAAAGTATTTGAGAAATATGTTAATTTTAATATTATGAGCTTCTTAGAGTCGTCAAAATTACTTAATGAAAGACAATACGGATTCCGTAAAGGAAGAGCGACGGGAGATTTACTCTCTTTTGTCACGCATATCTGGAACAAGTCGTTTGAAAACCATGGTGAGACCTTTGGCGTCGCACTTGATATTGCCAAAGCGTTTGACAAAGTATGGCACAACAATCTTATTTGCAAATTGAGATGCTACGGCTTAGGTGAGCAACTTATTTCTTGGTTACAAAGCTTTATTTCCGAGCGCAAATTTCAGGTCAATGTTGATGGTGTTTCATCGAATATCTTTTCAACTAACGCTGGTGTTCCTCAAGGTTCCGCTTTATCACCTACTCTTTTTCTTCTCTATATTAATGACTTGCTAGGTTCAACAGTTAATCCCATCCATAGTTTTGCTGATGATAGTTCACTTCATGCGTCACATGAAATGCCAAATTTGTATGCACCATCAAATCTTAATATCGCTAGATCAAACTTGATAGACTCATTAAATATTGATTTAAAAACCATCTTAGATTGGGGAGTTGCTAACAGTGTTGAATTCAACACAAGTAAAACTCAAGTTTGCCATTTTTCTAGGTTATCAACACCTAATCCATTTTTATTAAAGTTTGATTCAAATAATCTTGAAGAGAAAGAATCTATTAAACTTCTAGGAGTTGAGATTGAAAATAGTATGAAATGGAATTCTCATATTTTTAGCCTAGCAAAGAACGCTGTTCAAAAATTAGGATTTTTGGGTCGTTGTCGTAAGGTTTTTAATAGCGAGCAGCTTCTTTTAATATATAAATCATTTATTCGTCCCTGCATGGAGTATTGTTCTCACATATGGGGAGGAGCTTACATAAGTAGTTTGAAATGTCTTGATTCTGTACAGCGGAGAGCTGTTAAATTGATCGGCAACTCGACTCTTACTAACGAGCTTGATTCCTTGCAACATAGAAGAGACGTCGCTGATTTGACGGTATTTTACAAGTATATTATGGACGAACGGACGTCTGCGGAGATCAAATCGATTTTGCCTGAACCAGCAAACTTCGCGCGTTTCACTAGAGCATCAACATCAGCCCATCCTTTTACGGTTCGAGTGACTAGGTGTAGAACTGTCGCTTTTCAACGCGATTTTTTTAACAGAGTTTCTCATCTCTGGAATGCCTTACCGGCGTGGGTCTTTCCTGATAATTTTAATCCTCAAAACTTTAAGATCAACATTAATAAATTCCTCAAAGAAAATTGAATAATACTTTCAAGCCCTAGTTCCTTAGTTAGCATGGTATCTTCGGATATTCAGAGACGTTGATCTATATTGGTTAACACTAAACATGCCTAACATAGAATAAAAAAAAAAAAAAAAAAAAAAAGTGCCATTAATTCTTATTCTATTTGTACTACTTGTACTAAATCTTTTGACCTTCCTATCATTGAAAGCCTTTCTGGTTCGAAATGCTTTGCTTCAAACACCACTATTCTGAAAACTCCTGAATACCCCAAATTCAGTATTCAATAGTTTATATGAAAGAATTTGGTTTCAAAATTCAAACCCAAAATTGTCAAAAAACTTTTAAGGGTGGGTTAAACATCAACAAAGCTGGACAACATTCAAATTATTATTCCGAGCGAATTTTCAAAAGAACTTGCACTCCCTTTAAGTAAAATTTTCTACAGATTTTACAAATTTATAGTAATTTTTTCTTTGTGCTAGAAGTCCAATATCAGTCGATCCACAAAAAAGGAACAAGATGTGATATTTCAAATCATTGATAGACCAACAGCTTTACTCCCAGTCCTATCCAAAATATTCAACTATTCATACACATATATCAAACATTTTTGGAAGACAACCACACAGTCGAAAAATTACTGCAAATTTCAATACAAGCTTAGCTATATGGGTTATGTAAAGCAAGTTATTATTAAATTGCAAAGCAAATTTTGCATTAAAAACTTATTCTAACGCAAAACTACAAATTTTAGCACAACTCTAACAACATAATTTATTTTTTATAAAAATGGTAGGAATTTTAAAACAACTTGCTACCCTAGAAGTTTGAAAACAACTTGCTAATGCAAAGAGCATTACATTTATTTTTAAAGCAAGCTTTGCATTGTTTTATAATGGTGACTTCCGTAGGACCTATTTATATGTAGCAAATTGCATTACATATTCAGCTCATTTTAAACTGTGTGTGATGGGACGAAACAATGTAGCAAGCTCGGGTAACATTGATTTGATCTCCTTAGAAAATGATCATCCATAACGTATTTGTAGAATATTGCGAAATTTACAACATTTAATAAGATGGCTTTTCTTTTGAGTCTAAATTAATTAAAGCTGGTGCACTCTAGTCCTAATTTTGTTCCCACTCTATTTTTGATTTATATAAACGAACTGTTGTAAACCCATCAGTAACCCGATAAATAGTTTTGCAGATGGTAAAACTGCACAAATTATTAGCAGATATGCAGCACTAAAAGTAAACTAGTAGCTCAAAATTCCGATTGTGGTAATCAAAATTTGATCAAGTTTAATTCCAAAAATACAGCTATTTTTTCTAGTTTAAAAACTGAGTTTTCCAACGATATTTCAAACAATATGTGTGGAGATTAAATACGTTAATGCGAAAGCATTCGTTTATTGGGACCATTCACCATTGCAGATGACTTACTATAAATCGTTCATTTAATAACAATAACAATGAGCATGTGTAAAGTTAAAAAATATTTCACTCCACATTATTGACTTAATATTTATAAGTCCTATATGCGTCCCTGTATGAAGTATTGAAGTCAAGTTTGGGCGCTGCATCTGTTTCCCTAATGGCTGTATTAGAGTCTGTTCAAAACATCATATTAGATTTGTACGTGATCGAAATTTAACAGCAAATCTTGATGCGCTTAAACTTCATCGCACTGTTGCTGATCTCGTTGTTTTTTATAAATATATTCTCTTGCCAATTAGTTAGTGCCTGATTAGTAATTGTTGAGATCACAGCTGTCATAGCGACATAATGTAAAGGGATCTTTTGCACATTGACGAAAAAATATTAATTTGAACGTTTACATAAAATTTAGAGTATCAAAAAATTTTTAAGAACTGACATTCAAAATATAACATTAGATAGATTGTATTAATATAAACTATGTCGCTTACAAAAATATTTTAAATAATTATAAAGGAGACATAAGTAAAATATTAAGAATGCAGCAATATAATTTTTATAAAAAAGTTTTTGTTAAAATAAAATTTTTCCAAAAAATAACAAAAATTCCATGACTTTCCATGACTTTCCCTGACCAAAATAAAATCCCCTGACTTTCCATGACTTTCCAGAATTCCATACCTGGTGGACACCATGTTGTTATACCATTAACGGAACTCTTTTTGTTTACTATCGCAACATTTTGCTCAATATTTCTATTTTTTTAAAGCTACGAAATTGGAAATACAAAAGAGACACAAAATAAATTGAGGGTTATAAAGAAAAGGGCTAATTTAAATTATTTTAAATTTATCCTGATACTAACTAGTCAGAACTTGGAAACCGAGCTGGGCGGCTGAAGAAAACTTTGGTAATTATAGTTAAACAGAGATACGCTGGTAGACATTAGGCAGTGGGTGATGCTGAGCATGGTCTTTTTTTGCCACATTGCCATTTTATTTATCAATCAGTATCAGTCCATATATCAATCAGTATCAGTCCGTGGTTCAACTTTGTTGGTTTTTAGTTGCAGTAGTTTTTCCAATAAATTTTAAATAAATGTTTATTTTAACAAGTAAAAAAAATTAATTTGATTGCAATTATTTAAAAAATAGTATATTATTGAATTAGGAGCTAAAGTTGTACTTTTTGACAAAAAGTCACTTTAGCTCCGATTCAATACACTATTTTTTCGGCAAACGTTTAAATTTGTTCAAAAATAGGAAATTAATGCATCAATTTTTTTATACATATGTTTTAGGTAATAAATTTTCTGAAATTAATTTTTATGGATTTTAATTCATTAAAATGAACTGAAATGCATTCTGTTTTGAATAAATTAATAATATCATGGTTCTTTACTTTATTGCCGCCGTTAAAATATGAAAATTCCTTTACTGCCGCCGTAAAAATATGAAAATTACTTTACAGCCAAAAAGGGCGTTACTTTTGCAGCCGCTGGCTAAAAAGTAAGACTTTAGCTACTTCCCAGCGGCAGTAAAGTTAAACTTTACAGCCGTTTGCCGAAAAAAGATATTTTTCAATTATCTGCCGAGAAAGTCCGCATAGTCGTAGTCGGCATTTCAAGGCTGCCGGGATAGTCGGTATAGCCGTAACTGGTAGACACAATTAGGTGTAATGGTAGACATGAGAAAGTTTCGCTCGTTGACGTAGGTTTTTTTTGCTATTCAGTATTCGGAATGAGATTTCTTGATCAGTTAGTAACAGCATGAGCTAGATTTTTGGTATCAGATTTTTTAATCAGTATCTAAATTTGTTGTCTAAAATGATATTTGTTACGAAGCTGTTCACCCTATAAAAATTCATTTGTTGGAACACTATGTTATTCATGAACCAACGCGTTTAATGCGATTTACCTCATTTTTGAATCAATGCGTTCAACAACTTAGACACACAACTTATCGTCTTTTTTATTTTTTTATTTTTTCTCGACATCCAGTCCTGAAATATATATTTTTTTGCTATTTAATTTTTTTATACTGTGGGTTCAGGCAATTTTTCCATATATTTGCGTGTACATTTGGTACATTTAGTCAGTTCGGTGAAGTTGTTCAAACGCTTGAGCTTATTTAGAACAAAATAAATTTGAAAAAATGTTAGAAAAATTGAATGAGCTATTAAATTTATTTATAGTGGAATTTGTTTAGATCTAATTAAAGTTAACTGTGAGTTGAATTCAAATTAAAACAAAGAAATATATTAAAATATTTATTTTGATTAATGGATGAAAAAAAATAAAAGAATTCTATTTGTTTGTTTTTTGTAATATTATTGAGAAATTAGACAAATTAGTTAAATCATTTTGTGTAGCTAATTTTAATTGGAAAATTTTTGATGAAAAGAAAAGAAAAAAGAAAAAATTGTTATTTGTTTGTCTCGTTGCTGTGTCGGAAATATAAGTTATTAAGTTATACTTAAACTATAGATAAAACATTGTTATTCGGAGTGATAGTTGTAAAATTAGTCAAGTAACTGTCATGTAATGTTATTTTATTATAATTTACATAGCCTGATGCTGTGACAGTATATCATACGTTAAATTGCTGACATCCAACTTTCGGTTTTCTGGATTATTACATGCTATAAAAAGAAATAGTATTATAAATTACGTTGCTGTTTGTCACCGTTTATTAGGTTTAATGATTTAATTAGTATGAACAATTAAATTAACCAAGGTATGAGAGTTGGATGTAGACGAATCATAGCTTGATTGAAATAATTTTAATTTACTAAATGTATTAATAATAGTGACCTTATTGGTGATGATATGATGATCTTGGTCTCTTCGGTTTTTGGGGTCGTCAGAGTCCCTCTTCTTAGTTCCACTTTTTTGAAAATCCGAGTATACAGTGTCTTTTGCATGCATATCTGTTCATTTCTGCTGGACTATGGGGCATATTACTCCTCGAATTCACATGACTGAAGCTTTCCGGATTATACCTCATCCAGGCACGCAGTCTTCCCGTTTGCTTTCTGCTAGTGGCTCACTAGCAGGTTCAGTCTTCATTACACATATTAAGCGTTCTTTTTCGATAAATTCAAATTAAAAATAGTTTTAAAAAATTTGAAAAATTTGAAATTATTTTGAAAACACTGTGAAAGTTTTTTTAAAAACTGGAAATCTTAACAGTATTTAGAACTCTAGAGAAAACTTTATGCAAATTTTACAAAAGTGTTTAAATTAATTGCGACATTTACATATACGATTTTTAAAAATATGACAACATAATTGACCAAACATTACAACCCTTACTCTTATTGTCCCAACAATACAAAACTCAAATCATTTTCAGTTTATCTAATCTAATGCTTAAAAAAATTATAATTTAATATAAGTTTAATTAGAAAATAAAAACAAAATTAATTTGAAATTATCTTAAAATTTTCCCTTTTTTTTCGTTTTCCAAAACTGGAACTTGCTTCAACTTTAAATTTCTATGTAACAGATGGTACTGTTAAAATTGCTTAAATTATATTAATATAAAATGTAATACTAAAAGTTCATGCTTTCTGGTTAATAAAACGAACAAAAAAAAAGCTTTGAAATAACCGAAAGCACAAGATATTATTTGATTACAATTCTTACGTTTTTCGTTTTGTCTTTAGATTAAACTAAAAGCCAGAACATTGTGTATCTTAATGAAAATATTCTGTTCTGTTATGTTCTTAAAACCACTTTGATAATAGATGAGAATTGATGATGGTTGTTGTAAATATTTATACAGTAATAAGTATAAAGGACTATTGTTTTCTTAGGGCATAAAAAAAATGAAAGGGAAATATTTTTAAATGTGGGATTTGTTATATTTTGTTTTAATTTTAATTTAACTTAATGGAAAATGTTATGGTTTTTGTTGTTATACGGAAAAGGTTTTGATAATAAATATTGTTTGTTTTAATATTTGTTTTTTGCGAACTAAAACTGTTCAAAATAATTTTTTAAATTTTGAACTTGAAAATTTTATTTCTAATCTATATTCTATAACATACGCATAGCATATAGTATTGGTTTTAGCTTCCTGCTAAAAAAATTTATTTGAAATACGACACATAATCTGATAACTTTAAATCCATTTTTTTAAAATTTAATCCAAAACTTAGAAATTGTGAACTTTTAAATTATATCCATTATTTATAAACCTTTTCCAATAACTTTTTCATTGTGTTTGATTAATTATGTGATAAATTAATCGAACTTAATTAAGGTAACTCGATTATCAACTTAAGTAAATAAAATATGATAATATACATAATACACATAAGCATTTTGGATTAACATGAGATATGTTTACAAAGAAAATTGACTCAGCTGTTGCTTTTCCTATTTAAATCTAATTTACTATAAATAGCGTGTCAACTATTGAACGGACGTTATTTTGTTTATGTCGCAATAAAACATTGAAATTGACATTGACATTTTTGAAAAATAAATTTTAAAAATAAACACAACTAACTTGAATGATAATATTATGATTTTATTTTAAGATTCAGTTATATTTTTAATAAATTTAAATATATTTAATTTGTTGTATATCGTTTTATTTATTGTAAATTCGCATGATAATTTATAGTTTCAGTATTGACAAACGCTAATTTGGAATTCTAAATACAATCTATTGTCTGGTGGTAAAAGTGATGTTCGATCAAAGAAACGGAATGATAAAATAGGATCGGGTTTAAATTAAAGTTAATTGATAACAACATCGTTCTTATAAAAGAAGACAAATGGTTATCGCTAACGGTGTGGATTATGTTTTTGACAGTGAATCATATAAACATGGACTTTGAATATGTGAAACTCCGTATTATAAACCTTGAACAACGATTAAAATCGAATTTTTAAAGAAATACGGTCCTTCGAGCCGGATTCTACGCGAAATTATCAACTATTATTTTACCATATGTACTAATCTTTTACAACTAAAAGTGTTTTTAAGTTATTGACGGTGAATCATATAGACTTGGATTTTGTATACGAGAAACTCCGTATTAAAAATCTTGAACAACGATTAAAATCGTGTTTTTAAAAAGATGGTCCTTCGAGCCGGATTCTATGCAAAACTATAAAATGTTATTTTACCAAAGGTACAAATCTTTTACAAAATAAAAGTGAGAGAATTATCATGATTTAAATTGTGATATACAGGCAAAATTTTATTTTGTTTGGTTCTCTTACTTTGATTAGTGGAAAGAACAGTAGGATTAGTGGAAAGAACAAAAGCAGTTGAGAGTATTTCTGAGGGTTTATACACACCAAAGTCCGTTTTTTAATTAAATTTCTCGGTTCGTAAATATGTTCAAACAATTAATGTGGCAGCCTAGCTTACATCAATTTTGTACGAATTCTTTTCACCACATAGGCCATATATAAGAGGAAGACTTCATGAGCTTTAAGGCATTGAGTACCCACACAAACGATCCATAACGTACACTAGCAAATAATGTTGAAAAATGAAAAAAATAGGGAATATCAACAAATACATGCACGGTTAAAATTACTGATCCAAAATTCAAAACACGAATATACATTTTACTCAAATCAAAGATCTGACTAGTGTTTGATAAGTATTAGCGAGAGACCAATGGCTATTTTAAGAATATTAAAATGTCACAAAACATCACTCATTATAAAAACATACTCGGTTTGCAAAGGTAAGTACAGTTGCATATTCTACAATTATTTACCCCGAAAACCTTGATTGAAAAAATACGATTATAACTAGTAAGTGCTAAACTCAACACTTGACAGTTCTGTCAATCTATTTCTGAGAAAGGAATCGCAATTTCAAACTCCTATGTGTAATATATATATAGATAATAGAGTATACAAACTAGAGTTCAAATGGTTTAAAAGAAATAATGCGAAATCTTTTTGAATAATATGCCAAGGCCAAGCAAAACGTCCAAATTAGAAACATCATTCTTATAAAAGAAAATAGGATGCTTGTATGTAAATAGCCTTTTGGTAAAATAATGCAAACCAATTTCTTATTATATTTTAAGCGAATGAGCATATTACGAGGGAAATGGTTTGATGGCTGTGATATTAAATTAATCAATTAGTTTTACATAATCTATTCGCTCGTCTCTCTTTTCCTAGTTAGTTTTTTTACTAAGGTTGCCATGTACTCGGCCATTTATTTGCCAACGGACCTATGTCTAGAACATCGCTCTGTCTTTAGAAATCATATCAGTCAAAGATTTAAAGTAGCTCATTTCCATCTCTAACCTCGAGGAGGTTAATGCTTTTCATAACTTATTTTTATAAACATGTTCTACTATCATGTGAACTTGTTTGTCTAACCTGAGGGATAAGACCTCGTTTCTTTTTTTTTCAATTGCTTAAGATCATAATGGGAATTTTTTAAAAAAATGTGACAGAAGGATTAACCTGGTTTTAGTTTTTTATGAAACAAAAATGCTGCGATATTGATAGTTTCTACGGGGCAATTTTGTTAGGTTCAGTAAAAAAAATGATTGGGCCAAAGTTTGCTCCGAATAGGAGGGGAGTAACAGCTGCCATAACCTCGCCTATGTGGGTCAATTTGGCAAAAATTTGACGAAAATAATTCATAGCTACCCCAGGGTCACCCATAGATGGGTCAAATGTATGAGCAGGTCCTATTATTTTTTCCTCTTTAACATTTCTTCCAAACATACCTACCCTCTATTTACGGCCTTCCTAGAGGCCCCGCTACAAAATGTAAAATATAGATTTTTTGTCTAAATTCGCTGTGACTGTCCCAAAGTGACCCATAGACCCATTTCTGCGTAAGGCTGCAATCCCCTTCAAACACCGACAAAACATTAAAAATAAAATTATTAAATCTGTACAAGGCGGCGCTGCTCATGTTGCTAGAATGGCTGAATTCATCGACTGATGCTGATGCTCTCACAACAACGAAAAATAAAGAAGATGTTGAATTTCTGAAAATGCAAAGATTGAAAGGTTGCGTGGGCTCAATGATTGGTGCGGACTTGGTCACTTTTGAGATCAACAAACGATGGGCTGAACGCGAATATGCTGACGAATCAAGACGATGATATTGCCACTGATGTTCCGCGATCGCTCAGACCCCTCAAAAGAACAAGATCAATTCTGTTGAATGTATCACCGGACGCATGGTATCTTGTTTTGAGTACAGTACAAGTACAGAACAAGTTCAGTGATGCGATTCACACTTTGATATCCACCGCAGAATGTATGGAACGCGATAAATCGCTCGACATTACGGAAACGTCGTAATGAAAATCGGAAGAAAGTCGCAGAGTTTGTAAAGAAAAACCCACAAGTAACACTAATCATTAATCTAATATGTTTGAACATGGTGTAACATCGAAATTCTTCTTTTCCAGCTGGATACAAAGAAATTCTTCGTGATGCATTGGGACGGAAAAATGTTACCAGATCACCAAGGAAAAAAGAAAGTTGATCGACTTCCAATTATTGTATTGTTTGATCGATTCCGGCCCAGGAAAAGGCAAACGTATTGCAGTACAACCTGCTGGTTGAGGGGTACATGTTGAATCGCGTACAAGGTTTCTTATTTGAAACAACAGCGTTCAACATCGGCCGTTTAACGGAAACATCACGTGCCCTAGAACAATGTTGAAAAGAATCGTACTTTATTTGCCGTGACACCATCAAATTCGACAAAACTTCTGCACAAGGTGTACTTATCTTTGACCGGTTCAAAGACGGATGGGATACAGTTAAAAGGAAAGCATGCACCTATTACGCGATTACGAAAAATCCATCTAGCTAATCCTTTTGCTCCTTGGAGATAATCGTGGCAAATACTCACTTCGCCCGCCTGGACCTATCAGTCATGCTCGAGGGATGGCTAAAGGAATCTACAGCCTAAAAATGTTTTTGTACCGAAAACATTTCAAAATGACCGCACACGAACTAGTTTACGTGATGTTTGTATATTCATCGTTCTTTGCTACACCAAGCCTGATTTCATTCCGATCCAACTGTGGATGTTCCGAACCGAGATTTGAATTTTATGAAATCAATGGCTAAGTACGCTGCCGTTGAGAAAGAATTGTCAAAGAATGTTTTGTCAAAATACGTTGGACGCTATGGACATACGTGATATCTTTCGGAGGAGACCATTGCACTTGCGTTTTTTTATTCCAAGGTGGCAATAAAAATTAAGATCAAAATGGCTAAAGTCTTCCGCACCGCTTCTGAGAAAAGAGAAGAAAGTGACGAAAGCGAAGAAGAAGATGATCAAGGACTTGCTTCTTCAGCTGGGTCTGTCGTGATCACTCACAGCGGCGTAAAAAAACTGAAAATGAAACTCAAAAACGTCAACGAAGACTTCATGAAAAAAGATTTGAGCAGCTTCGTCTCATCGAACACAAAAAACTTTTTCATTCGCTTCGGCTTGTTATAAAGTTATAAGATTTCTTGAATTATCCGCCAGACATTTGAGATAACCTCGACGACTATATAGAAGTTTTAAAAATTGTCATGAAATTGCTAGTGGTCAACGACACGGCTAAGAGAGGCGTGAAGATGGTGCAAGACTACAACGAGGGTCTCTGATGGAATGAAAACGAGTTTCGAAACTTGCTATAAGTCATCGCCAATTATAAGGCGCAATTCCTAACAAGTGACAAAACAAACGTATCTAATCTTATTTTCGTATATACGGTATTACTTGCTTTACTTATTATCTTTCGATGACTTTTGAAATAAATACATTTAACCGCCTCGGAGCGTGAACATAACTAAATAGTAGTTTTTATATAGGTGAAAGCCCACTTTTAGGTGTTTTTGTAGGGGGAACAAATGTTGGGAAGAAAAAATTAGTAGGACCTATTCATATATTTGACCCGTCTAGGGGTCACCAGGAGCTATGAACCATTTTTCTTCATTTTTTGAGTTTTTTGTATGGGAACCCCCAGTACGGTGGCAGATATGGGGTAGGTGTGTTGGGGGAAATGTTTGGAAAGAAACAAAAACTTGAACCTGCTCATACATATGACCACACTTTTGTAGAGGGCCCCCCCGGAAGAGTGGTATATAAAGGGTAGGTATGTTCGGAAGAAATGTTGGAGAGGAAAAAATAATTGGATCTATTCATACATTTTACTCCTCTACGGGTCACCCTGTGGGAGCTATGAATTATTTTCGTCAAATGTTTGCCAAATTGACACCCTTAGGGAAGGTTATGGCAGCTGTTACCCTCTCCTATTGAGACCAAACTTTGACTCAATCATTTTTTCACGGAACCTAGCAAAATGGGACCGTAGAAGCTATCAATATCTAGGAAACGCGCACTAAAACCAGGTTAAGAAGGATACTAAGTGTATTTACTATTAAGCTGTAAATTTTAATTCCATTAAGGTTCGATCTAACATCGTACCGTAAATTATGGTACTCTGGTCCAGAATCACGTGCAATGCCATTTCATCCACAGCACATGTATTGCATTTTCTATCGTTTGTTACACGTAAAGAAGGTTGCGTCGCTAATGAAGTAATACTTGTGTATGTCGGTATGTGAGGTTTCTTAGGGTACTTTCCAGCTACTGGGCGTCTTTCGCCGCAGTCCCTGTTTATTTTGTTTCCTTTTACTTGCATTACTTGTACTAAGAATTTGGTTGTAAATGCTAACTTTTTCCTTAAAGAGAATGTCCATATAGGGATTGAAACCACTATGACCTGATACGCAGATGTAGATATGATTTAATAGCCTCGAGTCATGCGTAGCAACATATTACTTTGAGCGTCAAATTACTTTTGCATATGCTTAACGTTGATACGCCTGCATCAACTAGCTGAACAGTACAGCCGTCAGAATTGATTACAATTACTATACAATGCTTTACGTGTTGTAGCGTGTGTCTGTCAAAACCCCATCGTTCATGTGATAACCGTCTGAGTTGTGAAATAGAGACTTTTATTCGTCGAATGTTTGGCTTATGCGACTTGATATTTCGATCCTCTGGTTGTGATTAGTATTTTAATGGTAAGTGGTTTTAGAGGATCGTACTTAGAACGCCAAACATCATGCTAGCGTCGAAGACCATATTCCACAAAGTTGAGCCGAGAATATACCCTTACGAGGCACATTTTGTTATGTTCTTCTCTACTGAGCCTAGGTCACACTATCAAAAGCACCCAGATACATCTATGAAAATGCCCAGAGAATACTTTTCGACTATTAATTGAACGACGTCAGTTAGTCTTCAGACCGCGATTCCAAAAGAGGACTTATGTCGAAACCCATACTCCTTATCGAACAGTCCACCATTTAAATCGATGCATTTTTATAGCCGAATATTTATAACTGTTTCAAAAAATGTAGCCCGTAGGGGAAGTAGCATAATTGGTCGGTATTATGCAATACCTACCTGAAAGATTTGTACACTGAAAGAAAAAAATCGGTCACTACATCCTCTTTTGTGCCAACCGAATGTTTTCTGTCACAATAACCTGAAATTCGGTTGTCTTTTTTTCAAAAACCGAATTTGAAGAAAAACAACCGCATTTGAAGTTATTGTGACAGAACACATTCGCTTGGCACAAAAGAGGTTGTAGTTCCGATTTTTTCTTTCAGTGTATCACCGGATTTAGGAATTATAATAATTCGAAAAATTGTTTACTCTTTTAAAACACAATATCTTAGGGATCGATTAAAGTGGTTTAAGCAAGTGGGAAGCAAAACTGTCTAAAACTGCTATACAACTTTAACTTCGATTTGATGAGAACCAGGAGTTTTGTCACATTTCAAACTCATGATTGTGATGCTTCAAAAAACTATTTTTGCCTAATGAATAAATCGTTAGATATGTAAAATGGTATTAAACGCTTATTCCGTCAATGTACCTGTTTCAGAATGTAACTCTTACGAAGATAGGCCAACAAAATTTCTTCCTATCATAAATTCATGATTATGATCTTGTAATTTCATTTTATTTTTAGACTATAAGTAATTCCCGTACTTATCACACTTACCTTAAGGTGAATTCCTTAATTGATTTTCATCAAAATCATAATTCTTTTTCTCATCACAATCATCCTTACTTTTAATTTATTTGTTCTTAAATTTCCAACCTGCTACATCTTTTTTAATATAACACAACTTGACATACCTGAAAATAAAAAAAGAAAATTGTCAATTTAATGTCATTAAAATTAATTGAATAAAATCAAAATGTCAAGAATATTCTTTCAACTTAAAAAATTCTACCTTCCACAACAAAGCTCCACCCATACCAGAGACAAGTTGATAAGTATTAACTCAACGCTTTTTAAAAGCTTGACTATTGTGAACAAATTTCATTTCCAATCAAACCATCATCACAAAATTATAAATATGGGAACAAATTTCAAAAAGCTTTTCCAAATGTAATTGGGACGAGGTTGCATATTTACCCCCTATCTTTATTCAAATTTATTTTCAACAAAAAAAAAATTCAAATAAATCTTCTATGTCATAGGTTGAACGACAACATAGCATCTGATAAAATTATTAAATTCTTAAGAAAACAAAAATTAAAGTAAAAAAGAAACAAAAAGAAAAATAATTGATCAATCAAACAATCAAATTCAAATAAAAGCACACATACGAATATACAGAAAACAAATTTCGAAAATGATTACATACGAGTACGTACATACATACCCTCTAAAAGAGACAAATTGGCATGAAAAAAATAAATGAATAGAAATTTAATTTGATTGTTAGATTGATTGAATTTGAAGTTAAATTGAAGACATTTTCTCAAGATGATGAATTTTTTTTATTTTTTTTTTACAATTGAACGAAAATTTATTATTTCTACATTTTGTATGAAAGGTTTGGATACAGAACATGCATTAAGAAGGATAGAAAAACAATTTCATGATATTATTGGTAATCATTTTCAAAATTCATATTTATTGATATCTTCAAAAAGAAAATGTCTTAATATCCAGTTTCCAAGTCAAAGCTTTCAAAATTTAAAAAACTACTCAATACAAAAGGTTTTATTCTCTAAATGTTTTTCATATATTCATAAAAACATATTGAATTTCATTTTTCTAAAGTTTGGTATTTCTATTTCGAAAATTAATTCTGAAATTTCGATTTAAAAATTTTTCAGATTTCCACAAGCTGTTTTAGTCCCTAACGATAAAATCAACCTCTGGCGCTTTATTTTTGTATTTTTTTTTCTTTTATACGGTTCAATTAAGAAGGTGCAGAACTGTGATGTTTCAACTTTTAGCTTAATATTTTAACTCTCATCTTTGGAATGCCTGGAATTTTTTTTTTATAATAAAAAATGTTGTGTAGTAGGAATAACAAAATGTGTCACAACAACACATAGATAACTTTAAAGACCTAGGTCCCACAACATGCGTCTTGAGGTGTTGGTGGACGCTTTTTTTAAATATTTGTGGATTGAAGGCACTCGAGACTATTGATTCGAAGCATTCCATTTGCATGATGTAGGTACAAAGAAATATCTTTGCATTTTGTTACTATGACAGTGAGTAATCTCGACAGTTTGACTGTTTGCACAAACCGATTGACGAGTCAAACGGGGAAAAGAATATGTCTGAGGCATTATGGATCTGAGTTCATCCGAGCACTGCTGGTGTGGATATTTATAAAAAACAACGAGATCAGCAACGGTGCGATGATGTTATAGGGAATGAAGATTTAATGTTAAATTTCGATCCCCAACAATTCGTATGTGAAGCACACTTTTGAGCAGAGTCCACAAGAGCCAGGATGGAAACAGATGCGCCCCAAACTTGACAAAAATACTCCATACAGGGACGAATATAGGACTTATAAATATGGAGTAATTGATACGGAATAAAATATTTTTTACATCTCTTGAGGAGGTCGAGTTTTCTTGATGAGCTCTTTGCCATGGCCATTATATGATCGTTCCAGAGTAATTCATTGAAAATTTTGACTCCCAGTAAACAAATGCTTTCACATTTGTTTATTTAGTCGTCACACATATTAATTAAAATATCGTTGGGAAACTCGGTCTTTGATCTGGAAACAATCAATAGCTGTGTTTTGGTGGAATTAAAATTGACCAAATCTTTGTCACCATATTTGGCGATTTTTTCTAGGTCTTCGTTTACACTTATGGCAGCGTCTCTCCGGGAGGAATTTATTCGTTCGTGCATTTTACTCTTTGGAGATAGGGAGACGAATGACTTGTGCAGTGTACTATCATCTGCAAAACTATTTATTGGGTTATTTGTGATTTTCAACAGTTCATTGATATAAATTTAAAGTAAAGTGGGAGATAAATCTGAGTCTTAGGGTACACCAGCGTTAGTTAATTTAGACTCAGAAGTAAAGACATCGATGGATACCGAGATGTATCGGTTAGACAGAAAATTTTGAATCAAATTCACGACTGCGGGATGAAAACCGTACGCAACAAGCTTGTTGATCAAGTTGGCATGCCTGATTCGATCAAATGCTTTTGATATTATTAAATTCTGGATCACAAGGCTCTTTTATTACTGAAAATTGTGTGCAGAAACTTCAGCTTTCAAGAAGTAGTGCCAAGCGAATATACCAGAGGAGCAGCATAATTATCCATAAAACCGTGGAATCAACAAAAACCAGTTTTACAGATCGAAGCGTTTGTCTTCCATAAACTAACTGCCAAGCGACCAACAATATTTGAATATATAAACATAAAGGACTTTAAACAACATGCATTAGCAGACCCTCACTTTCACGAAGAAGGAGGTGGATATCATAATAGGAGCAAATAAGACAGTTACCCAGAGAGTTACCCAAAATCATTTGATTCTGCAAAACATACAATTCGGATGGGTTGCAGCTGGAAGGATCAATGAAAAGCGGCCACAACAAGCCATATAACAATTTCGTTTTGACGATGCGTCGTTTATCGCCAGAAGAAGAATTGTGTGAAAAGTGTTTCGAAAGTAATAAAGTCCCTGAGCAGAAATTAGTTAGGGAAAGCCAAAATACAGTCATGGGGTTCGGTTGGGGGTGTGGTTTAGTTATCGCTTCTCGGCTGAAAGACTATAATAATAATAGTGAAAAAGCACGAGCACAACCACAAAGTTAAGAGTAGTCTTTGATGGCTCAGCCAAATCGTCCTCGGGTGAATCATTAAATGATTGTTTGCCTGTCGGACCAATTAGACAATATCCCCACCAATATCCCCACTTGCGCCATAGTGCTATCGTCTTCGGGTCTACGTGCTCCTTTCTTGCACGTGTGTTAATGATCCAGCGGGTCACGCAAAATGATTAGCAAATGGGCTGGATCAAGGTGTCATTTCGATCCGTGCCGATGATCAGCTTGGCTGGGGCTTATTCAAATAGATCAGTCGAAAAAGGAACCACCTGGTACATTTAGCCTTTCCAAGTTAACAGGGCTCTGACTTGGTCGACCTCCTTTTCCCTCCATGTACAATGTTCCGTTTCTCATCGATCGATACATTTCGATATCCATCGATGGCTTTTCTTCTGAGTCTAAATTAATTAACGCTGGTGTACCCCAAGGCTCAGTTTTATCCCCCAACTTTTCTTTAATTTATATCAACGAACTATTGAAAATCAGCAGTTATCAGATATATAGTTTTGCAGATGATACTCCACTGCATAAGTCATTCGTTCCCCTATCTTCAAAGGGGAAAAATGCACGAACGAATAAATCCCGCCCGGAGAGACACTGCTATAAGTGTAAAAGAAGACCTAGAAAAAGTCGGCAATTAAGCTGGCAATTCCACCAAAACACAGCTACTGATTATTTCCAGATCAAAGACCCAGTTCCCCAATGATATTTCAATCAGCATGTGTGACGAACAAATAGACGAATGTGAAAGCGTTCATTTATTAGGAGTCACAATTTCCAATGACCTACTCTGGAACGATCATGAATTGGCAATGGCAAAAAACACGTCAAAAAAACTCGGTCTCCTCAATAGATGTAAAAAATATATTTCACTTCGTACCAATTACTCCGCATTTATAAGTCCTATATTCGTCCTTGTATGGAGTATTGTTGTCAAGTTTGGGGCGCTGCATCTGTTTCCATCTTAGCTCTTTTGGACTCTATCCAAAAGAAAGCTATACGAATTGTGGGTGATCGTAATTTAACATCAAACCTTGATTCCCTACAACATCGTCGCACTGTTGCTGATCTCGTTGTTTTTTATAAATATCGTCACCAGCGGTGCTCGGATGAAATCGGATTCAGCATGCCTCAAACATATTCTTTTCCCCGTTTGACACGTCAATCGGTTTATGCAAACAGTCAAACTGTTGAGATCACTCACTGTCATAGTGACAGAATGCATTTCTTTGTCCGTAAATCGTACAAATGGAATGCTTTGCCCTAATCAATAGTCTCGGGAGCGTTCAATCCTCAAAGGTTTAAAAAAAAAGCGTTCATTAACACCTCAAAGCGCATATTGTTGTGGGACCTAGGTCTTAAAACGTATTTATGTCTTGTTTTGACACATATTGTAATTCCTATAACACAACACTTTTTATTAAAAAAAAAAACAAAAAAGAGAAAACATAAAGTAGTTCTAACTGCTGATATCGAGAAAATGTATCGCCAAGTTCGAATAACCGAAAGCGATACTAGACTACAGCGAATAATTTGACGAGAAGAAGACAGAAAACCATTTGATCCCTATGAATGGCTAACTGTTACTTATGGCACAGTTTTTAGCCACTCGAGCAGTATTTTAAACGACTAAAGAGTAAACCGAAGAGCTTCCGAAAAAGTCAACTGCATCAAAAAGGATATGTACATCGATAATTTGGTGACTGGAGCAGAAACAGTAGACGAAGTAATCAAGCTTAGAGGTGAAATAGATGCCATACTATCAAGCAGAGGGGTTCAACTACGTAAATGGTTGTCCAATAAGAGTGAGGTAAATCACAAGAACTAACTTGGTAATAAAGAACTTACGTTAGAAATAGAAGATGCAACAAACAATTCTACTAAATTATTAGGACTTAACTGGGATCCCCTGAGAGATTGTTTTTAATTCAAAGTAAGCGTGAATATAATCAACCAACTACCACTAAAAGTGGTATACTGTCCAAAGCTAGTCGTCTGTACGATCCGTTAGGGTGGGTAGTAGAGTGGGGCGCTTTAAAAATCTTAATGGGCCCCTCGCGATTCTGATTCCTGGAGTTGCACTGAGCAAAAAAGTCCACTAGACCATATATCTACGGTGAAAACCGAGCTTGCGAATTTTTGTCTGAAGTTTTTTTGTCTCAATTTCTGTTTTGTGAAAACTTGCAAATTTTCTTAGGCTCATATCTCGTAAACCATGTGGAATTTTACTATGAATAAAATTAGCAAACCGTAGTTCTTGACCCCAGCTACAAATTTGCTGGATAAACAAACCGAAAAAAATCACATCTTCATGACCAAAAACACGAAAATGCCAAAAAATCTAGATTCTGAATAAATCCTAAAACAGACATTTGTTAAATTTTTTGACACCATTTCTGGGTAAACACTGTATTTGAGGTTATGTTTTCAGACTCTCATATCAGGGGTCCCTGAAGCGAACATCATAACCGTCAACTTCAATGAAAGTCCCTGAAGCGAACATCAACTGCATAACCGCCAACTTCAATAGAATTTGATTAAAATATATTGCTTTTGCACTTTTTTTGCTTTTATAATAAATATTATAAATTATAATTATTATAATTATAATAAATATTGTAAATTTTATAATAAATATAATAAATTTAATAATAAGTGTTTCGAGAAAATATTACAAAATCAAATTCATATTTTCAAAATTCCAAAAATATTGTAAAAATTAAATAAAATCAAACTTTTTTGAAAATTCTAAAAATATTCCAAAAATTATTACAGAATCAAAGATTAAAACTTTTTTCAAAAATTCTAAAAAAATTGCAAAAATTATAACAAAATCAAAACCACAAACTTTTTTTAAAATCCCAAAATTATTTCAAAAATTTGTAATAAAATCAAATATTTAAACTTTTTCTAAATTCTAATTCAAACTTTTTCCGAAATTCTAAAAATATTGCAAAAATTAAAACAATATCAAAAAAATTGTAACTTTTTTCAAAAATTATAATGAGATCAAAAATTTAAAATTCTAAAGATATATAGATAAAATTCACAAATTCAATAATTCTATTTTTTTTTCAAAATTCAAAAAATATTCCAAAAATTAAAACTTTTTCCACATTCTAAAAAATTTTGCAAAAATTATTACAAAACTAAAAATACAAACTTTTTTCAAAATTCCAAAAATATTTTTAAAAACTATAACAAATTAAAAAATTTCCATGTCCATTTTCATTTTCAATTACATTTACGTCATAAAAACAGCTACATTTTTTTCCAAAAAATTGGCTAAAAAAATCAATGAAATCATTTTTTGACACACTTGACAATATTTTTTTGACAAACTTATAATGTTCTATAATTTTTATAATTCTCTATAGTTTTCATGTCATACAAATATATATAATATTCATGTCATACAAATTATTAATTAATTTATATATAATTTTCATGTCATACAAATTATTAATTTTATTTTGTTCCAAAAAATTGGGTAAAACAATAAATAAAAATCTTTCTTTTGATACACTTGACAACAATTTTTTGACAAACTTATAATGCCATAACTCTCAATAAAATTTCATATCAAACAAATAATTAATCTTATTTTTTTCCAAAAAATTGGGTAAAAAAATAAATAAAAATCTTTCTTTTGACACACTTGACAACATATTTTTGACAAACTTATAATGCCATAATTCTCAATAAAATTTCATTTCAAACAAATAATTAATCTTATTTTTTTCCAAAAAATTGGGTAAAAAAATAAATAAAAATCTTTCTTTTGACACACTTAACAACATTTTTTCGACATAATGCCACAATTCTCAATAATAATAATAAAATTTCATTTCAAACAAATAATTAATTTTATTTTTTTCCAAAAAATTGGGTAAAAAAATAAATAAAAATCTTTCTTTTGACACACTTGACAACATTCTTTTGACAAACTTATAATGCAATAATCTAGATTTTGGTCTCACATACCAATCCAATCACTTAAAATGAACGTATTTTAAGCAACAAAATATGATACACTTGACGATTTTTGATACACTTGACGATTTTTTTGATACACTTCCGGTACAGTTATCTAACACATCGTCCTTTCGGCTCATTGAGTAAACCTATTTTTAGAAGAAAAAAAATTTTTGAAATCCGTCCAGCGGTTTTCTAGATTTCGTAGGTTGCGACGGCCGGCCGGCACACAGACAAAAATTTTTTTTTCTTTTTTAGAATCAGTAGGTCCTAAAACGTCGAGAAATGCCAAAAAAAGTGGGGGTAAGAATTTCACTTTTAGCTCATGAATGTAATACTTAGGTCTTTCAGACCGAAGTAAAATAACAAATAGAACGTTTTTGATGAGTTTAAATTATAAACAACTAACAATGGTAATTTGTCGGTATGTTCGCGATAAATTTTCACTTCTGCCTGGCGAAAACTGCATGAAGAAATGTTCAGATGTGGTTAGTATATCATAAAAATTGTTAAATATTGTAGTCAATTTTCTGTTATATTATTAGTTTTAATTTTCTGCGGTTTGGCTATGGCCTCAAAACGGTTAAAAAAATGGTAAATGTTTGGAATTTTCGTGTTTTTGGTCATGAAGATGTGATTTTTTTCGGTTTGATTTTTCAGTAAATTTGTAGCTGAGGTCAAGAGCTACAATTTACTTATTTTATTCATCGTAAAATTTTAAATGGTTTACGAGATATGAACCTAAGCAAGTTTTCACAAAATATAAATTACGACAAAAAAACTTCAAGCAAAAATTCGCAAGCTCGATTTTCACCGTAGACATATTGTCTAGTGGACTTTTTTGCTCAGTACAACTCCAGGAATCAGACTCGCGAGGGGCCCATGAAGATTTTTTCCCTTCCATATAAATCGCCCCACCCTAGTGGGTAGCTTCAGTAACAATCGCTATTAACATATTTTTTAAAAAATGTGGTCTGAAAAATTATGATGGCCATTACCTCAGATCTACTCAACTAATGGCTAAATTTGAAAAACAATTTAGTATTATCGAGTTACATTTGATAATACAACAAGTATTATCAAATGTAACTCGATTTAATGTTAATGAATAGATTAGGCGTAGTTTATAATTTGAATATTGTGTCTCTTTTTTATGTAATTGAGTATGATCGTGGTTGATTGTCTTTCGAGAAATAATGCTTATGTGATCAAATTTTAATTACTCTTTTTTGGGGTAATATTAAGAATATAAGTAACAAAATATTTTTCAATTTTGGGGAGTTGCAATTTAAAATTAAACTAAAAATGTTAAAACCTAATGGCATAAAACAAAAAAAAATATAGAACAAAAAAAAACAGAATTATATGTTGTGTTTGTTATTTTTTTTTTGTATGTTAAAAGCAGTTTTTTATTTTGTTGAAATAAAGTTTTTAAAAGCAAAAAAAAATTTAAAATCAAAAAAGTTATTTTGCTCTTAACAAATGTTAACAAATGTGATTGATTTGTGTGTTACGATATTTATTGTGCAAAAATGAAAATAATATAACTAAAACAAAAAATTAAATGTATTAAAACGATATGGCGGTGGTTCGAGAAAGGCAAGATGACAAAATTTTAAAAAGGGCCCAACCTATGTGAATATCTATTGGATCATTTGGTGTTCCAAAATTTTATCGTTGTAGTGTTTTAAAGCAGAGGCGTGCACCGTTTGGTCAAACGATGATGCTTTGGGGGTGAGTTTATTCCATAATATGTTACATTTTTTTGATTGATATATGGAGTTGGAAATGGTTGCCTATAAAATCTATATTCATGTGGAGATCAGTCCATGATATCATACATAATTAAACCACTAGACAAATATTTGCTTATTGCGAAAGTGGCACATTTTTGTTGCCTTGTATTTGCTTAAGATCTTCACATCCACTATAATGTCGTTATGTTATACAGCGTTTTTTGGAATAAATATAATTGTTGGCTGAAGAAAATAACAAAAAAATAAACCTGGAGTATAATACATATTGATTGGAAGTTGACACCAAGGAAGACTACAATCATCAGTATTGTATTTTATCATTTCTCTTAATGTTAATTCTAGTTTTGCATGTTAGATTAATAAATTATTTTTGTTTGTGTTAAAAGTCATAATGAAACATCATAGTAAATTATCTTTGTAAATTAGAGATATTTCTTGTGCAAAAGTCCACGTTTTAGTCCGTACATTCGTTTACATTTCAAAATTTAAATTTTCTTGGATATATAGATACCGTTGGTATCTATCCTATTAGTGAAAAGTCCTACGTTTCAGCTTCTAAATATGCATACTCTGCTGTGGTATATGGAAAGATAACTAGCTTAAATAGAGAAACCAACTCTTAATTGTTGTCCGCAAAAACCAATGTTGCACCAATTAAACAATTATCCATTACTCGTTTAGAACTGTGTGGCGCGTTACTTCGTACTCCTTCAACGCCATTTTCCTGGCTGCGTATTTGGGGAGAGTCCTCAATACGCAACCGCATAAAATAGAGAAAAGCAAACCAAATGAACTAGATTATGTCAAAAAGAGTTGTATCGTTCGAATTTCTGTTTGTTTTGGGTTACATTGAACCCACAAATCGCCAGATCATAAAGGTATTTGCCTTATTATGATACAACTATGTTTGGACATAATAGGAGAGACTCTCAAGGAACTTCGAAGCCTGCAAAGCGTTTGGATATGTACCACAGACCTGAAGAAACGTGAGGGTTTTTATTATCCCAAAACAATGGCAAATTAACTATAGCAAAACGAAAAACTTCTTAGTGAACAGTCTTCCTTCATACTTTCTAAAAGTTTTAGAGACATTGATCTACTGGCATATTAGAAATGTCTGTCTAAAGAAAGCCAGCTAAGCAATATGCAATATATTTATCAAGCAGATAGGTCTACGTACAATATTCTTTAAGAGATTCTCTTTAAGGTCTATGACATTGAAGAGCCCAACTAACTCCCCCCCCCCCCACCCTTCATAGTTTCTTTAAAACTTCTAAGCGGTTTCGATAAAGGCCATATGGAGAAATTTTCCCGCCTTTAAAGAAGCTATGATTTGTAAAAGATTTCGAAAATAACTTCGGTATGGTCTTTTGTAAGCAGTTACTTCGAAGCCTGCAAAGCGTTTGGATATGTACCACAGACCTGAAGAAACGTGAGGGTTTTTATTATCCCAAAATAATGGCAAATTAACTATAGCAAAGCCTTTAAAGAAGCTATGATTTGTAAAAGATTTCGAAAATAACTTCGGTATGGTCTTTTGTAAGCAGTTATGCAAGCTGAATAGAATTTATGGTTTCACAAGTTATAGCTTCGTTAAAGTGCTTCTAATAGCTCGTTTTAAGCAATCTTTAGAAGTTTTATAGAAGCTATTAAAAAATTTGACAAAAATATTACAATGTATTTTATATATCTACATTTTTTTAATAGAACCAGACATCTTGGTGAGGACTTGGATGAGATGATAGGTGTGCTAGGTGTAACAAGTCACATAGCATGGATAGGCAAGAAATCCAAGTCCACTGTTTCACAAGGTTATCACACGAATGGTCTTGCTATAACTAAAACACATCTTATTTATAGGACTGTAGTGGAAAAGATTTTACTGCTGAGGTGGTTGGTATGGACGGACCAACGTTAAGCATACTGCACAGTTATTAAACGCTCAAAGAAATATGCTACTCCGCATGAGCTGAGTTTATCGATCCATTTCTACAACCTCAACTGTCACTGCGGGCGCAATCTATGTTAACCTTTTAAAATATAAGAATTGAAAATTTAGCAATAGATACACTTAGTATACTGTTGGCTCTGAAAAATCAAACAGCATTTAAATTATATTGCCATAAAGCTCATGGACTGATGCAAGAAGGAAATTCGGTCTAACCCATCAGGTTGGACTTTCTGTCACAGATCTAAGATAGTGGAGCATAAAGTTCTTCTGTTTGTAAATCATTAACCTCCTCGTAGGTTAGGGATAGAAAAAAACATCTTTTAACTTTGACAGAGGTAAATTTATATCATTATGTATAGACGAAGGAATGTTGAAGAGATATTTGTTTCGGCCAATTGATGGTTGAGTTTAAGGAAACTCTGTTTAAGTTTTTGAACTATGAATAGAGAAACTTGCAATAAAAAATATATGGTGTTTCTCCAGAAATTTTGTTGGGCATGAGATTAAAAAACTGGAGACGGCACAAAGATCACAAGGGCTTTCAGAATAACGCCTACAACCAGGTCTGCAGGTCCAATTAGCGCTTCCTTTCCTGCATGTATTTGTAAAAATCGAGAAAGAAGACCGGTCTGCCGCTAATTTGCTATCAAGCAGTTCGATAACACGTTGGACATCTACAGTCTACACAGATAGATAACTCACTGAAAATGATGCAGGGGCTGCAGTCTACTTCAAAATGAAAATATTGGGCCACAATTTCTACTTGGCGAACACTGTTTTTCAGATTGAAGAATTCGCTATCAATGCAGCATCGGCGAGCAACAGTGTTTAAGTAGTATAGCAACTTCTTTAAGTTTATTACTTAAACGCTCTGGAAAACTACCCTATTAAGTCAAAATAGTGCAACAATGCTCTAGATGCATTTCAAAAAGATTTCCGCAAATCAAGTCTATTGGCTTTTTATAAAAAGGTGTTCAATTCGAACATGAGGATAAAGGACAAAAAAATGATTAATAACCGGATCACGCAGTCAAGAATGTTCGCCTCTAACTATTCGGATCATGCAGCCCTAACAGCACTGAAGAAGGGTAGGATTTGGATAAGGAATTGCCTGAACAAAATAATGTTCGAGTGAAAAAAGATCAATAAAAAAATATTGTTACGATTCTACATAATCGCAACGAAATACAAAACAAAATTGTATCAACAAATAACAGTATATCCGGCTCGAAGGACCACAATGTGTGCGCACCGGATAGGCACAATATTCTGTTTAAGGCTTAATAACAATTCACTATTAATTTTTTTTCTTTAATTAACTTTTAATTATAACTTCACAGTTTTGATAATTATAAATGATAAGAACAAATAAATTTTACAAATTATATTTTTTGTGACTCGAGGTTTTGTTAATTAGTTGATATTCGACATATTCGAGTCAGCAGAAATTAATGTATTTTTTTGTAAATATTTTATTAAGGTATATTCCATTTTAATATCGTTAATTGTTAATTGTGCAGTTTAATATTAATTCAAAAAATCTGAATAAATTGCTATTTGTATTTATGAAAAACAGATTGTTTCTAAACACAAATTCAACCTAAATGCGCCTTATAAAAGATTTCAATCACTCTTCAACATATTTTCTTTTCCAAGAAAAAAAGTCGAGAAAACAAAAACATTAAATAAAATACATACATCCAAAATAATGACGTCGATTATTCTCAGAATTTCTCGAGTGTTCTATGTAAGGAAAATGAAGTCGAAATTAAGCGAAATTGTATTTAAGGAATTCCTTTTGCAGAACGAGATATATTTTATATTAGACTGCGTAAGTGTAAACAATGAAATTTGAAATTGTGTTAAGTGAAAATTAATTGTAAACGAAACACTGTACATATCGTGAACATAAACCAAGTAAATAGAAGAAAAGTTATAATTTAATTGTTAATAAATAAAATTATAAGTGTTTTTGAAGAAAAATATTTTGTATAATATTTTTAGCGCTTGGTTTATACAGGTAACTTCTACAATCAACCGTTCGAGTTTCTAAAGCTGTTAGATTCTGGCCCACGACGATTTCATTCGATGATTACCATATATTTTATACTTCGTCAGGCGTCACGAGTCCGACAATTGCATTTTGGCACGATTGGGTTGTCGGACTCCACAATAGAAGACAAATTTTTTTTAAGATTACCGTCGTGTTCTAAAATAAATGTCCACCCCCCATAGTAAAAAAATTGTGGTAGTAAATTTAGAAGATCCTCGGCCAATCGTAATGATTTGGCTTTTGCCGAACAAAAAAGCGGCCAAATCGAGGAATATGGCAAAACAAAAGTTTTCGAACTTATCAAGGACAGGGCAAGACAAACCTAAAAAAATATAAAATATGTGGTAATCGTCGAATGAAATCGGTGTGAGCCCAGGGACTATGTTGAAAAATAATATTCTTGTCCAATAATTTTGTTTACTGTATTGTTTCCCGGTTGTTGCGAAATAGTAAAGGTGTTGAAGACTTAATAAAACCTGGTATTTCTGTTTACTAATCAGTGACCGAATCAAGACGGGATTTTGTACTTACGTTTATCGAATTGAGAGTAAAGGTTCGTAGGGCTCAGATCAGAACAAATAGGACATATTTTCAATAAGATTTATGATATGGGCTGGATGTAAACACCTATTCCTCCCCAATCCTGTCTAGATCATAATAGACCATGTCTGATGAAATGCTAGTCGGACATTGTGATTAAAATACATTTACCAAATATTCATCAAAATCAGTTGATAATAATTAGAGGCTCATATGTACTGTGAATAGAGACTATAAAATAAACAGGCGTTAGTTTTTGTTATATCAGAACTTCCCTTAACAATTTGTACATTTCCCAAATTTTTTGTATTTTCATAAACATAATTACATCCACATAGATGCAAAAAATTTGATAAGATCCAATGTTCCATTGTTAAAACTTTTATTTTTCTATCTTTCTTTTTACATTCTATTAACTTCATTTTGATATATCTTTCAATCAAATTACAATTCAAATAATATAAAAGAAAATGTATATTGATATAAAAACGACTTTTGGAAAAACATAATAAGAAATTGTTATGTATACAAATAAATTCCACATTAGCTTTTTTTACATGAGCCTAAAAAAACAGTAACAACAACAAAAATAAAATTGTTATTCGTTATTCGCGTAAGACATATTTTCTTTTTTTTTACCTTTAAGGAATATAATGAAGATGAATGATAAACACCTAATGATTTTCCAAAGTAATAAAAACAAGTCTTATTTAATTATCAATTATAATCACAATTTACAAACATTTTGTGAGGTTAAAGTTCATCATAATATCAATTTTATGTCTTACAGATTTTACAATTAAAAATTGTATTTTTCTCACCCATTTTAATTATAAATCGTTTACCTTCATTAATTTCTTCAATAAAACAACAATATAAATAAGTAATTCTTAATTTAATTTAACGATTCACTTAACTCAAACCGCCTTCAAATCTTACACATTGGAACAAGAGAAAGAATACAATTGTCTTGATTGTGATAATTTAAGATTTATTTTCACTTTAAAATCCAAATAAATTTCATTTTCTTATAATTTATTCTAAAATTTTTTTTGTCAGGAAATTGAAAAGAAATTTTTTAGATTTTTGTATTTTTTGGAAATAGATAGATAGATAGATATACATATACCCGATTATAGACGCAAAACAATTTTTTGTTTGTTGATTTTGTCGTATTAATTGAACCGAAAACGACAAAATTGTTTGGTGGTGCTTATAAGATAAAAATAAATGAATAAATAAATGAATTAAGAATGAATGAATGAATTGTAAAAGAAATTAATTTAAGCATAAATATAATTACAAAAGATTAATTCATTGATTATTGTTTTTGTAATAAGATAATAAAATAATAAGGATAAAAAAGGGATGATTTGAGATTTAATTACTAAAAATTTGAATTTCGGTTCGATTATTGAAATGAAAGAAATAAACCCCAATTAATTCGGTTGATGAAGTATTTATTGTATCACAATCTTTTTTAATTAACTTAATTTTGAAATTGTTTGAGTTTGAGAATTTCATTATTGAAAATATGAAGGGACTGAAATCTCAAGGCTCTGAGATATCAAGACATATATTTTTTTATCTCTGTATAGAAATTTATTAAAAAACAAACACGAAACATCAATGCATTGCAGAAAAATTATAACAGATCATACATTAATATAATTTAACGAAAAAATGATACAATCAGCAAACTACTCAAAAACCTCTCCATTTAGCGTTTCAAGAAAATATTACAAAATCTCAAATTCATATTTCTTTCAAAATTCCAAAAATATTAAAAAAAATTATATAAAATCAAAAATTCAATCTTTTTTCAAAATTCTAAAAATATTCCAAAAATTATTCCAAAATCAAAGTTTAAAACTTTTTTCAAAATTCTAAAAATATTCCAAAAATTCTTACAAATTCAAAAATTCAAAGGTTTTCCAAAATTCTAAAAATATTGCAAAAATTATGTATAACAATATCAAAAATTGAAACTTTTTCCAAAATTCGAAAAAATTATAATAAAATCAAAAATTTTCAAATTTTTCTAAATTCTAAAAATATTCCAAAAATTCTTACAAAATCAAAAATTTAAACATTTTCAAATTCAAAAATTCTATTTTTTTCGCAAAATTTTAAATATGTATATTGCAAAAATTATAACAAAATCAAAGATTAAAACTTTTTCCAAAATTTCAAAAATATTGCAAGAATTATTACAAAATCAAAGGTACAATTTTTTTTCAAAATTCCAAAAATATTTCAAAAACTATAACAAATTCAAAAATTTTCATGTCCAATTTCATGTTCAATTACATTGACGTCATACAAATGAATAAATTTTTTTTCCAAAAAATTGACTAAATAAATAAATGAAATCATTTTTTTGACACACTTGACATTATTTTTTTGGCAAACTTATAATGCCATAATTCTATATAATAATAATAATAATAATAATAATAATAAAATTTCATGTCATACAAATAATTAATTTTATTTTTTTCCAAAAAATTGGATAAAAAAATAAGTAAAAATCTTTCTTTTGACACACTTGACAACATTTTTTTGACAAACTTCTAAAGCAATAATCTGGTTTTTGATCTCACATACCAATCCCGAATATCAAGATTTTTCCACATTTCCGGCAAAAAATATGCATATTTCCTTGTTTTGACACACTTGACGATTTTTTTGACACACTTCTGGTACAGTTACCGAACACATCGTCCTTTCGGCTCTTACCATTGAGTATACCTATTTTTAGAAACCAAAAGTTTTTAAATCCGTTCAGCGGTTTTTTAGATTTCGTCCGTAGTCACGGCCGGTAGGCCGGCCGACCGGCAGACAGACATAAATTTTTTTTTTTTTCATTTTTTGGAATCGTTATGACTAAAACGTAGCACTTTTCACTAATAGAATAAATACCAACGGTATCTATTTTCCAAGGGTATTTTAAATTTTAACTATAAACGAATGTACGGACTAAAACGCGGACTCTAACCCAACAAAAGATCACTAAGAACAATAATTTATTAATCTAACAAGCAAACTAGAATTAACATTGAGAGAAGTGATAAAAGACAATATTGTTGATTGTAGTCTTCCTTGGTGTCAACTTCCAATCAATATGTATTATACGCCAGGTTTATTTTTTTGTTATTTTGCTCAGCCAACAATTATATTTATTCCAAAAAAAACGCTGTTTAATATAACGATATCATAGTGGACGTGAAGATCTTAAGCAAATACAAGGCAACCGAAATGTGCCACTTTCGCAATAAGCAAATATTCGTCTAGTGGTTAAATTATGATACCACGTACTGATCTCCACACGAATATAGACTTTAGCCAATGTGCTGACGCCCGCAGAACTTTCCAACTTCATATATCAATCAAAAAATGTAACATATTATGGAACGAACTCACTCCCAAATCATCGTTGTTTGACCATCCGGTGCACGCCTCTGATTTAAAACACTAAAACGATAAAATTCTGGAACACCTTGTGCAAACAAATTATCCAATAGTCATATTCACATAGGTTGGGCCCTTTTTAAATTTTTGTCATCTTGCCTTTCTCGAACCTCGATGGTTTAAAATCTAATTTTTTGTTTCAGTTATATTATTTTTATTTTATCACAATAAAATATCGTAACAATAATTTAACACCATAAAATAACTTAAAACATTTAAAGTTTTAAAAAACACAGTTTAAATTTAAGTTAAATAATTTCTTTGTTACGATTTAAATATAATTTTTTCTTTTACTTTAGTTTTAATTTTAATGGTTCATGAAGTTTTATATATAAGTTCTGTATCACAACTCAGGAAATATTCAAAATTATTATTCTATTTATAATTATTAAAATTACTCTAAACAAGAAAGAAGAGTTGGTCGCATCAAACAGATGCTCGTTATTGATATTGTTTGTAATCAACACATTCACAATTCAAAACGTAACCAGTCAACAACAAATTGTCTCATTTTTTTCGTATTTAAACATTGCAAATAGAGTGCAAGTATATATAACAAAAATCATTAATACCTTGATGCTACAAAAAAAAGTCAGGTGTGGCGATGATTATTGATAAAAATATTAATGCAAAATGCATATTATAGCCGAGGGTGAGGAAAAAAGTTATTTGTATGGCGATCTGTTAAATGTAAAATTACGACAATGCAAAATGTGTAGTTGGGTAGGTCAGGGATGGAAATTATAGGATGAATTAACGAGAATCTACTCTTTGCTGTTAACGCAACCGGTTTAGTTGTTTGAACTGTCAAGCCATAGATTCCAGTCAATACAACCTTCCAGTCATACAGAACCTTAATCGTAAATGATACATGTTTAACAACACGTAATTTGGCGGGCATAACATGACCTAAAAAATGAGAAATGCCAAAAAAAGTGAGGGTAAGAATTTAACTTTTGGCTTATGAATGTAATACTTAGGCCTTTCAGACCGAAATAATATCTTTATAAATAAAAATGTAAAATAAGTAGTGTTCGCGGATTGAGACGCGAATTAAGACTGTCCAAGGTAATTTTTGTAAATCTTCTCTACCTCCTCATATCGATAGTGATATTCTTAGGGTTACCAACACGAGATTTAGAAAAAAACGCTATTTCCATATACAGTACAGATAACTCGGTGCACGACAATGCTCGCTCGACAGTGCGATAGCACGACAATGTCAAAATAAAATATATCTAATAAAATTGAGGACGGGGATGTGTACAATTATATCTCGCGACAAGTGTTTGTATCGACAAGTTTCGACAAGTGTGCAAGCATTTCTCGACATTTTAGGTCATAACTAGCCTAAATCAAACAAAAATATCCGAATATCCGTCTGTCTGCCGGCCATTTTATTAAAATGTTTAAGGGAAACTAAAAACAAATTAGCTATTTCAGTCTTCATCAAACACTTAATCCAATAAATATAACCCGGAAAACACTGTACCATCTGGAAAAACTGGTGCAACAGCACCGGTTTTAAAAATTCTTTTTTTCCTGGTTTCCTTAGACCTTCAGGAACATTAATCAATACTAACGTCTGCATTATCTAAAAAAATGAGAAAATTAGGGTATTTCTTCCTACCAAAGAATCTCGAATGGTAACAGTGAAAAAAGCGTTAGTCAGCTGCTAACACTCGGCTCTCGAGAACAATTTAAAAGAGTTTTTATATCAAGTGGACTGTTGGATAGAATTATTAGGAAATTCAGATTCAGATCACGATAGAACTACAACATTAAATTCAAATGATTGTGGTTGGAAATTAATCGATGGTGTATAGTGAATTGCATTTACGAATGACAGAACCGCCTGCGTCAAAAAGTATTATGGATGCAATAATATGCAGATGTCAAACTGTTTGTGAAGCAGCTTGTGCTTGCAGAGAAAATGGCGTATACTGCTCACTAAGTTGTAAATTTTGTTACGGAACCAACTGCAAATGGTTACGGTGACGGAACGAATTGCGAAACACTTAGAACTACTGACATTACGTCGGTTGAACTGGTTTGCTTGCTGAAATGACAATTGAACAAGATGAAAGTTACTGTTCAGAAGGACCCGCCAATCCGGCATCAGCAATTCTCTAATACGACTCTGATTACATTTGATGTCAGTTAAGTATATTTCTAAATAATAAGCTCACATCATTGGGCGATTATTTTGGGCTTTTTATTTGGACCTTCATGATCAGCGACCCCAAAAACCCCACAGAGACGATTTCCGAAGCCAAATATTATATTTTTTATATAACTGCCACTTCTTAGGGTGGTTTTAAGTGGTTGGAACCACCTTTCCTTGCTTTTGGATCTCGGATTCGTAAGCATCCGGAACACCACCGAGAGACGATCAAAATAATTTTTCACTGTTACTAATTGAGATGCTTTGGTAGGGATAAAACTCCCCAAATTTATGCCGGGGTTAGTGCTAATAAATGTTCCTGAAGGTCTACGGAATCCAGTAAAAAAACAGTTTTCAAAATCGGTGTTGTTTCACCACTTTTACAGATTTTCCGGCTTATTTAGTGAAATAACTATACTAAATCGTTCGCAGAGACCAAAGTTTTGACACATCGGAGTGGGATGTTTTGGATTCTTCCTATTTTATAATTACTTTGAGGTTGTTTATCGTATTTATGGAAATTTAATGAAATCTTCGTGTTTGCATAAAATTTATTCGGGTTTATGTTGTGTAATATTTGGTAACCCCGTATGCGTGTAATTGACAAAATATGTTTGCAAATGCAAATAGACCGTATTTGAGAACAGACGGAGTGATAAATGATATTTGTCAACATGATATGGGACTCTAAACCAGTAGCAATGAACCAGTGTGACTGTTTTAATGGCGGTTATGTGGTTGCAGAGTAAGGCATTGGCAATTGTGACGCCTAATAAACGAATGTTTTACGTTCACATATTATGTGAAATATCCTAAAACATCACATTATTTAAATTAAATGTCTGAACTGCTACATATTTTTGTACTAATGCACTAATGTGTATTAATTTTAACATAAATTTCATATATAAATTTATTTAGCTTTATAGAGGCCTATACATAATTTCTTTTTCTGACTGCCAAATGCAATATTACAATTTTTTTCAACATTTTTATAAAACCAATAAAATAAATTAAATTAAATGACAATAACAAAGTTTAGAAAAAAATCACCTTTCATATGACACAACACTCGTCAAGTTCAAAAATAATTTTTTTTTCAACATTTCCACACTCATCCCCCTCCAAATGACATTTTAAATGATGAGCCGACAACTAGAGTTTTCATTAAATCTTTACAACATTTCTTATAGGCCGGGAGGCAGCGTTGCAGATGAAAAAGTCATTTGATGCCGGTTAATTTTTATTTATTATAATTAATTAACTCCAGCTGATGATAAATCTGGCGGTCAGCTGCTAAGTAGTGGGGGGTGTGTTTGTGGGGGAGTTTCAAACTGGTAAAAAAAACGAATTCCAAAAGTCATTTGATGCCGTTTCAAAGTTTGTATGATGTATGTTTACACTATAACAATTGAAAAAAAAGTGATCAGCTGATTGGCGGATGGGGGATTATAGGTCAGCTACTCGTATACATCTGTATAAAAATGCAATATAGTCAAGTCATTTGATGCCATATAAAATTTATAAAGATAACTTATAATACTATTAAAAGTATAAAAGCAAGAATCAGCTGAAAGTATATCGGGGGAACTTTCTTCAGCTGAGGTAATAAACATACAAAGGTTGAGTATAAATAAATGTGTGAATCCCCGATCAAACTATTTGACTTATTATTACTTCGGTCTGAAAAACCTAAATATTACATTCTCGATCTAAAAATTAAATTCTTACCCCCACTTTTATGGCATTTCTCGATGTTTCAGGGCCAACTGATTTTAAAATAGCAAAACAAATTGTGTGTCTGTCTGCCAGCCGTCACAACTGTCGTCACAGAAAACTCGCTGGAGCGATTTAAAAAATTTTGTTTCTAAAAATAGGTTAACTTAATGGTAAGAGCCGAAAGGACGATGTGTTCGATAACTGTACCAGAAATGTGTCAAAAAATCATTAAGTGTATCAAAACAAGAAAATTTGCATATTTTTTGCTTATAAAACGTTCATTTTTAGGAATGACGAGTAAAAAATGAGTTTAGGAATAACGAGTATCGTTCAAAATGGTGAAATCTTAATGGTCGGCATAGGTATGTGAGACCAGGACCATGATTTTTCTATTATAAGTGTAACCCAATTTTTTTGAATAAAATAAACCCAAGTAACCCAATTTTTTTGAATAAAATAAAATGAATTATTTGTATGATATGAAAGGTAATTGAACATAAAATTGGACATGGAATATGCTTCAATCCAGTTTATAGGAACAGTTGGAAAATATCAATTTGTTGCAGATTAAATTTCGTTTTTAACAAAAATTGTAATTATTAGGGAGATATTTCTTGAGTAGTTTTTTGTGTGATTCCAGACTTCTGAATAACAGGAACAGTTGGAAAATAAGTTTGAATTTTTGATTTTGTTATAATTTTTGCAATATTTTTGGAATTTCGATAAAAGTTTTAGTTTTTGATTTTGTAATAATTTTTTTTGTACATTTACAAAGAATTTTTTGTTTAATATACATCGCTGCCTAAAACTAAAAACAAGGTCCTCATAAAAGCTTTTTGCCGAAAACTATGTAAAAATCCTTAACCCAAACCGAAGTCAGTCTTCCTATATCAGAGCCTTGAGATTTCAGCCCATTCATATTTCTTATTTAAACTCACCCAAAAAACGAAAATTCAAATGATTTATTCAAATGTGGTTACATGCGGTTACATACGTGGTTACATTCAGAGACATCTTGGATATACACAACTGTGATATTGATAAACTACAAAGAAACGTCGAAGACTGTCAAATGTAAACGTTTGTCTGTCGAATGTTGGTCGAAAGTAAATGTGGCACGAGTTGCTGCTTTTACGAACATTTAAGATTCAAATTTATAATCTCATTTCAATTTATAATTAATTATAGTTATATAAAGTTATAGAAAGATACTTTGCTACCGCCATAAAAATATGATTTACTTTACTGCCACCGTAAAAAAAGAAATAATGGCATTACTTTACAGCAACTTTGATTATATGTCAAAAAAGTAAGGTAAAGTAAAGTTTACCTTCGGCAGTAATGTTAAATTTTACAGCTGTTTGCCGAAAAAAAATATTGTTTCTCACTTAGATTCAATGATCTCTCAAAACTTTAACCGTCCAGCTGACGGTTTTACCCCCGATACACCTGCAGCTGATTCTTGCTTTTATACTTTTAATAGTATTATAATTCATCAGTATTAATTTTATCTGGCATCAAATGACTTGACCATATCGCATTTTGTAACAGATATATACGAGTAGCCGACCTGTAATCCCCCATCCGCTAATCAGCTGATCACTTTTTTTCAATTGTTCTGGTGTAAACATGCATCATATAAATTTTGAAGCGCCATCAAATGACTTTTGGAATTCGTTTTTTTTACCAGTTTAAAACTTCCCCGCAGCCACACCCCCGCAAGTCTGACGGCTGACTCTTATTTTCTACGTCACAAATAATTAATCTATCTATAAAAATTAAATTCAATCGGCATCAAAACACTAACAAAAATGCAACGCTGCCTCCCGGTACATTTTTTTATATTTTTTTTTTTGTAATGTTCGAAGTTAAGAAGGGGACAGGAAAAAATTTTCACATTTTTGAAAATAAGTTGAAAACTTCAAAAATTACAAAAAAATTGTTTTGAACGACCAAAAAAATCGCCGTTCATATGACACCCTACATGAATTTTTCCAATTTTATTTTGTTATATTCGCAGATAAGAAATGGAACGGACAGAAAAAAATTTCACATGTTCGTAAATAAGTCGAAAACTATGCTTTCGAAAATTACAAACAAAATTGTTTTAGACTAGAACAAAAATAACCTTTCATATGACTTGCCACTCGTAAGGGTCAAATTTTTTTTCAAAATTTCCACTCTTAACCGTCTAAGGATAAAAAACAAACGTTTTTGGTAATAAATCAAAAACTAAGCAGTCGATAATTCATTAAAATTTTTTTTTAAATGTTTTGATTTTTCTCCATTTTTTTTAAACCAAACTCGAATCCATAAAAAAAACGTTTGTTTTACTGTCTCCTTATCTGTGTTAATAAAATATAAGAAAAAACGAATATTCCAATTTTTTTTTTGTTTTTAGTAAACGTGGACAAACACATTTTAAAACTGCGAAAAATTTAAAGTTGATAGTATTTATACTTTGTGAGAAAATCGATTACTTATGTAGAAATCGGAGGGACAACGAAGTCTCACCAATAGGGCTCCGTTTTTTACTTTTTCAAAGTAAAAAACGGAACTATTTACTCCAATAAAAACAGTTTCTAACCACTGACTTGGAAAGCACGGGCATCGTCGTGAGGGCACATTGTAATATTAAATAAAGTAGAAAAATACAATTAATAAATCGTTTTTAACACACTTTTCTATCTAAAGATATATTTATTTTCACCACAACTTTCACCACGAACATCAAAATATAACTCCACTGCCATTTTCCCTTATTATTTATAATTTAACTTCACTCACATATCACTATTCGCATTTCACTAAAAATTCAATTTCTCGAACTTTTCCTTTTATTTAATCTAACTACAAAATTTAATTTAATTTATAATTTTCGAATTCTCTAAATTAAATTTTACTATAAATTTGACTTCGAATTAAATTTTCCGAGACGCCTCCTAAAAAAATTCTTTGTGCTCAAAAAACCATGAGGATAACTTTTTTTAAATCAAAAGAACACGTGCCGCATAACCCTCGAAGTTGATTTTTTGATAAAATCGTAATTTTTTTTAAATATCTCAACAAGTATGCAGATTTCAAAAAAGACATATACGCAATTTAGGAAATTTAGGAAAGTAGGAAATTTAATTCTCTACAAAAAAGGTCCATGTCATTTTTTTCCTGAAACGTATAGTTCTGATGATATTTTGAAAAAGAACTTGTTAATTTTCGTAATTTATAAAAACATATATAATAAAGATGACGTAATAGTCCTAATTTTCTTCTTATGCTATAGAATAAAAAGAATAAAAAATAATCGTGACAAGAAAAATCCAAATTAGTACACTTTTTCGTCAAAATTTTCATCATTTGTTTTTACGGGTTTCGAAGAATTTCGAGTTTTATTTCAAAATATTATCAGAAATATACCTTTTAGGAAAACAATGACTCGGACCTTTTTTGTAGAGAATTAAATTTCCTTCAAAAATGATTATGTGATTATTTTTTAAATCTGCATATTTTATGAGATATAAACGATTTGATAAAAAAATCAACTTCGATAATTTTGCGATACGAGTTATTTTGATTAAACAAAATACCCATGTGGTTTTTTGGCCACAAAAATTTTTTTAGGAAAATTTAATTTTTAACGACCAGTCTAATACACACAGCGATTTAATTATTTGTTATAAATTTTGTTACCAAATTCTAACAACAAATGTTATTGCATTGAAAAATAAGAACCAAAAACAGTGAGATTTATTCTCGAAAAGTAATTCGCATAATTAACGAAAAAAATGACCATTTAAAACCATTGAACTCATTATTCTATTATGGAATAGAACGAAAAGAGTTTACATCGACAGCATCTGAACGGTACAAATTAAAATTTCAACGAAGATAGAAGAAAGTATTTTAGGTACAACCGCTTCGTTACAGTATTACTCAAGCCTATTGCTGGACCTCCACATCACATTTAACGTGTTTTTTTGGACATTACACTTCTTGAAGGCTCGTGGAGTTTCTGAATGGTAAAAAAGTAGCGGTTTTATTTTCAAATCGCGGCTAACATTAACACAAAAAAGCAGCGTGAGACGGTCTTTCATTGGCTTGTGTCCGGACAATATATTCTCCTCTGCTGTTTTATAAGTAACCCACAGAATCTATTCTTGAAGTCGACGGTGAAATTCTCGGTTGCCTTTGTGTGCGTGCTGCTTCACCATGCTTCACAACGCTGTGGATGACGGTTCTTTTTATAAACTTTTCGAGCCGCCTGGTGATTTTCAACACATAAATTAAAAATGAAGTGAGGGACGGAACTGAATCTTGAGGTACTCCAGAGTTAATTAATTTATACTCAGAAGAAAAGCAATCAATGGATACCGAAACGTATCGACACGTGAGAAAAATTAGAATCATGACTGCAGGGTGGAAACCGTACGCAACGATCTTGTTGATTAAGTTGACATGTCAGATTCGATATAATGCTTTTGAGATGTCTTTTTTTATTATTATTATTACGTTTATTATTATTATTACGTATGTCATATTTTATTTTAATCGAACCATCTGTTACAACATGTTTAATGAATTTCCCTTAGAATGAAAACAACAATTTTTAAATAATTTATTTCAAGAAAATGTTAAAGATGATGTTAACGGTTTTATATTCCTATAAATTTGTTGTATGGTAATATTTCATTCAATCATGTCTGTCATTAAAACTGATGTTGTTCAATCAATTTTTATAGTAAATGTAGGTGTAGCGATGACTTTGCATGAAAAATAATACCTTTTGCTGTTGTTGTTATATTTTTTTATTTACTTTATTTATAGTATCATAGTATATATATGATTATGTATAGTAATTTAGTAATTTGTCTGACAAGATATTTTAATGAGATAATTTTTTTTTGTTTTCTTATATAAATCTTTTATGAGTTTTTGCTTTCATCGTTAAAATTTATTGATAGTTTGGATAGATTTATTTATTTCATTTAAAAAAGAAGACTTTAATTTTTCTCGAGTCATCATATTAAGTTTATACTGAAAAGAAATGAAAAATAGGAGTTGCGAGGTTTTTCTCATTTCCTAATATTTGTTAAATATACAAATTTCAAAATCAAAAATTGAAAATCACAGAATCATCTACAATACATTGTTTTTTGTCCCAACCAAACGACAAAGAACAACAAAATTGCTTATAGCTTTCATCTCGTTTCACAATAATTGAGTTTATTCTCATCCATTACACAGAAATCATTTTCAGTCTGATAATTTTGTTGATTAAAAAATCAAATCAATATCAATGTCTATTAATAACTACAAAAATAAAACTTAAAAAAGAAAAATTGAGGAAATATTGTTATTTTTTTACATTAAACGGAAATGATGTGTTTAATGAAAATCCATTTTCTTTTGAAATTTTTCAATTGTTTTGTTTTGTTTCATTGAATTAGATTAAACTAATCTTAGATTCGAATAAATTGAGAAAATTTTAGACTTGTTAAACAGATCTAAGAATTTTGTTTACCATACATATCTGACATTTTCTAACACTTAACTACTGTAGGTGAAGATTTCTAAGAATTAAGTAATTTTTGGGATACATATACAAAATGTGGTTAAAATACAACGGTGAAAATATGCCTGGATTTTAAAAATAGAAATACCTGCTGAGCAAAGAAAAACAATATTGGAAAAATTTCTTCAAGATAACTAATTGCTAATTCAAAGAAATTTGTTATAAATAACTTTTATCACCAGTTCACCTTATATAACTCTAAGTGTGGGCTTTAATCATTATACAGTGAGTCACATCATCAAGGAATATGCTACTAGTTGGATTATTAGCAAGCCAATGTTAATTTTGTTCGCGCAAATATTTCTAAGGAATTTGCTTTTTATCTTCTTGTTCGATTTTATTTCCTTTATCCTATCATAAACTATTGGCCTATGTCATATTTTATATGTGATAGGATTTATTGTTTGGTTATTTATTCTTTAAAAAACTTTTGAAACGTACATTGTTTCTACTTGGCATTTACATCCTATTAAAACGACAAACGTTTAGCCCACATTCTGCAAATTCACCGCGTATACCAATAAAACAATATAAAAATATTTCCAATACTACCAAATCAAAATAAGGTCTCTCAAAATGCAATCAATTATTCATATTGCAAACATAATCTAGTCAAAACTAATAATATGAAATGCCCTGTATAGTATCAAATCAATAATTCAGCATCAACGCATCTGCGCATAACCAATTTACTTTATTTCGTTTTCGTTTTAAAACAAAAGCTTTATTTATTTCATAGTGACAAAGAAGAAATTATAAAATAAAATTTTATGTATTCGACGCATGCGAAATAAGAACAAGTTCATATTTTGAAATAAAATAAAATATAGTGAAACGCTGTATACGCCAGAATAGTTTTATGATATGATTTTAAGTTGATTGATAGTACAAAACAATGTATTATTTATAGTATGCACAGTGTGAGGACTCTTTGGTTTAAACTTTAAAAGCAAATGTCTATTTAATAGAATTTGTTGGTCGTTACCCGACATTGTGACATTAATATAAATTAAATTATTTTATTCCTTTTATTGTTTTTTTTTATATAAAATAAGCTGTGTAGTAGGAATTACAATGCATTAAAAACAACACATTAAAACCATTTAAGACCAAGGTTCAACAACAACATGCGTTCTAAGGTATTCTTTTGGCTGAGTTACCCTCAAGTGATGTAACCGTAGTAATGCTCAGTTATGGAACAGCTATGGAAAAAGGCGGAAACTCATTGTGTTTGCTGTCTTCCGTACTTTCCATTAGTTCCTCGCCAACACAGGAATTGGTGCGCGTGGTTGACTATACCAAGCATAAAACCTGGATATCATAGTCGGCTGTGACGCCAATTCACATCACGTAAACTGCGGAAGTACCAACAATAACAGCAGAGGTGAGTCTCTCTTAGAGTACTTGGCTACTACTAATTTGGAAATTCTAAATTTCGGAGGATAGCACACTTTTGTTAACTCCTGACGGCAAGAAACCGTAAACATCACTCTACGCTCCAGATCTCTTCAAAAAGACATCAGTAGCTGGAGAGTGTCTACGGAAATATCCATGAGCGATCACAGCAAGGTTGGCAAATATCATGATATTTATATAAATATCAAAATATCCGATATATATCAGATATATATCCGATATATATCAAGTTCTGATATTTATTTTTGAATAAGTTGTTTATCTTAAATATTATACAATATATGGCCCTTTTCACACTTCCATGCAGTGCATTGCATCTCTCCCTCGTTTCATACCTCTTTGCTATAAACTTAATTCAAATATTGCAACTACAATTTAGTTGAAATACAATTTGTCAAGTCAATTCGTCTGTATCTTCATTCTTCGAGTGCACGTGCACAAGTCCAAATGACGAATACGCTCGCTCGCTTTGACTGGTTTATTTGAACAAGTTGCATCATCAATACTTATACAAGGTTGTACAAGAGGTCCATTAATTGTCCATTACTGCTGACCAGTAATGCCGTAATGACCACCATAACAGGACCATTAACATAATGTTACTGAATCGAAGTTATGGAACAATAAATGACTACCATTCAAGGGCCAGAAAAAAAAGCCAGCAATGACCCATACAAAGTTATACAACTGCTCCAGTAATGGCCAATTATTGGCGACCAGTAATTCAACAATGACCGGGTACTGGCAACCATGACCCATAGTGCTGGCACTAGTTTTACTTGTTGATAACTTCAGACAATAAATGGCGGCCATTCATTTGCCAGAGAAAAAACAGCAATGGCCCATACAAGGTTGTACAGATAACCGAGTAACGGACAAATAATGATAACAAGTATTGCAGCAATGGCCGTGTACTGGTAACTATAGCTGGGCCATTATAAAATATCATACGTATTAATTTAAATTAATTATATACAAAATAATTAAAATAAAGTAAAAATGTCTAAAGAAAAAAAATTTAAAACTTAACTTAACCTTAACATTATTATCATAGGTTTTCAGCAGAGATGCGATAATTTTTCAACCTATATATTTTTAAAATGGATAATACTCTAGTGAATTTGAACCAAATGACAAAGATCGGCCAATTCATGGTTCAGTACTGGCCCAATAACAACAGCCAATTAATGTTAACAATTAACGTGCCATTACTAGGCCATTTAAAGTAAACTGGACTGGTGGGTGATTCATTGGGTGATTTTCTCGGTGGGTGATTCATAGTTCCAGTAAGGGCCCAATAACAATATAAAAGTAATGTTTACTATAATTGGGCCATTCAAAGGTAGCTAAATGCTGGCTATTTTTTGTAAACAATAGATCGGCCGATGAGTGGTTTTGTTATTGTGGGGGGCCTGAACTGCCCCAATAACAATAACCAATTAATATTAACCATTAACGTGCCATACCTTGGCCATTTAAAGTAAACTTTACTGATTGATTTCTATAAACCGTAGATTGACCAATTCATGGTGCCAGTAATGGTCCAATTACAATAGCCAAGTATTGTTTACCATTTATGCGCCAGCGCTTAACCATTCACAGGTAACTAAATACTGGCTATTTGCTGTTAACCAAATAGATGTTTCTATTACTGTTTCTATTACTGGCTTAATAACAAATCTCAAGTACTCTTAACCATTAATGAACCGGTGCTTGGCCGTATTTAAAATTTTGGAAAAGTCTGCTTGGGTTGTTATTCCATTCCACCACACCATTGGTGGTGTATTGCTAAACAGATTGAAATACATATTTTGGAAATGGTTTGGATTCAGTTAAAAGTGCCATTACAAATGGGAAGAAGTCTGAAATGTTTATATTACATAAGGAAGCATATGCTTTTTCTCTTTGGTGGTTGTCAAACGTTTACCTAAAAATAGATGGTCAAGCATAAATTATCTAGGTGATGAGGTGCATTTAGAGCCATGCCGCTTCGATAAAAAAGTTTCTTAACTTCTAAAGGTTGCTCTAGTTTAAGATCGACTTCCAGTTTATGCCAAATTTCAACTACAACGGCAATAGTCGTTTTATCTCTTTGAGCTCTGTCTAAAGCGACTGCTATTGTCTTTAGATAACAAAGCATATGTTCAGCATTCATTACAATATTTATGTCATAAGTTTAGTTATGTCAGAATCTATGTCAGCTTTATGGTCCTGGCATAGCTAAACCAGGTTACCTCGATTTGGCATGCGTTTTGCCAGCAGTGCTGCGACTGTTAACAGTTTTTCCAACTTTAAGGTAGGAATAATTAATTATTTCTTTCTTTATAAATATCATGATATATATCAGGGAATAAATATCGTGATAAATATCAATGATATATATCGGATATATATCATTGATATATATCATGCCAACCTTGGATCACAGATATATAGACTTTCTTGTAATGGCAATCCCAGCCGAGGATCGCGTCTACCGGAATCCAAGACAAACGGATTGGGTGTGCTTCAGGGGCATTGATCTGTTAGTTTGGGCTTTTGAGAGCTCGTGTCCCGAAACGAAGCAACGAAGTGCACACAAGTCAGTTTGGTGGAACAAAAATGGTATCTCGATCAATGCTTCTAAGACACAGCTCGTTGCGTTTACCAACAGAAGGAAGAGTCTTTCTTCAATCGGTAATAACACATTAACACTCCAAGATAATGTGAAGTATCTTGGTGTTACTCTCGACAAGCGGCTCAATTGGGCTGTTCATGTTGAGACTAAATGCGCAAACGCAACTCGAGTTATGTGGCAATGCAGCAGGGCTTTCGGTGGCAAATGGGGCTGACTTCGAAAATGGTCTACTGGTTGTATAAAGTAGTTGTCAGACCCATTGTCAGTTATGAGTCTCTTGAATGCCTCTCAAGAACTTTTGTTTAGAATGCCGTAAAAAAACTTGCTTGCTTATGTGCTAGTGCTTTCAGGACAACGCCCATAGCGAGTCTGCAGGTCTTATTAGGGCAACCTCCCTTCCATATATTTGTAAGAATGAAGGCTCTTAAGGCTACAAAAAGGCTCGAACTCCTGGGAAACTCCAGGGGCTGTAGGAAAAATCATCAAGCGTTATAGAGAGATCTGGAAGAACACCTGGCAGATTTGTATATGCCGACTGATGACACAGTACCTCTAACTGCCTTTCAAAAGCAGTATAGAATTGTAATGCTAACAATAGAGGACCGGTCCTCAGCTGATTAGCTATTGGACAGTGCGGCATCTACACAGATGGATTCCTCACTAAAAATGGTGCAGGAGCTGCAGTTTACTTCAGTAATGAAGATCCAGGGCTGCAATTTCCACTTGGCGAATACTGCACAGTCTTTCAGGCTGAGGTATTCGCCATAAATGCAGCATCGAGGCGAGCGACGGAGCTTAAGTGGTCTAGTAAGATCATTAATATTTTTACTGATGCCAGGCTGCTTTAAAATCCCTGGGAAACAACACTTTTAAGTCAAAAATAGTGCAAGAATGTTCTAGGTCCTTGAATTATCTCGGGCTCAAGAACAGCATATCACTGATATGGACACCAGGGCATAGTGGGAATCTCGGGAGCGAAAAAGCTAATGATTTAGCAAAGATCTCCGCAGGGAGGCTCATAGGCCCTGAACCAGCAATTGGTATATCGAGAGGTAGGATAAAATCGTTAGTCGAACAAGTTCTCTTTCGGTCCAGTAACTCTCAATGGAGGAGCACATAAGGCTGCAAGGTCTCCAAGATGTTCACTCCAGAGTTGAGCCAGCAAACCACCAAATTCCTGTTAAATCTGACTCGGTCAGACTACAGGCTAATGGTGGGACTACTAACAGGTCACCATCATATGAACAAACATATGGTACGACTTCGAGTAGGAAATGATGCGGCCAACATGCCACTTTTATCTTGAAGAGGATGAAACAATCCTTCATATTGTGGGAGAATGTTTGGCTCTCTCAGGGCTCCAAAGCGTCATGTTAGGACGTCATGTTAGGTCAACCTATCTCAGGATAGAAGATTTCTGCAAAGCAGACCATTCGAGGCTGTTGGCTTTTTTCAAAAATGTTTTCAGCATATGAATATGAAGATGGCATATAAAGGACTTAGCAGTCCACATGTCAGGCTATACATGGTGGCCTCGCCAAAAAAAAAAAAGGGTTGATGAACGCAAATTTGTTTTTTTTTTATAATATTTTTATTTAATTTTTTTTTATATTTTTTTTATTCACAGAAAAAAGATTAAACAAATAGAAAAAAACCTACAGTTCAACAAATTTTATTCAATTTTAATACCTATTTTATTGTTTGGTATTTTGAAAATGAAATGACCTAAAATAGAAGACCTAAAATTTTTTACTAATGAGAAATCAACAAATAATTATATAAAAACTATTTTTTTCACATTGGAAATTTAATTCAAATAAAATCATAGTCTTTTTTATTATTCGAAAGAGTGAGTAACAAGTGCATTATTTTGAATTTATTTTGTTATGTGATTTGTCTCACAATAGAATTGAAAACAATTATTTTAGAGTTCAATACAATCAAACAAATTATTAAATTGTATTGTGCTGATTCAAAAATCTTTGCACAACAGAATAAAATTAACAGCTATTTAATTTATTCTGTAAATACAATATGGTTGTACAAAAGCAAAAATAAACCTATTGTTATTGTTGTCGAAAGGATAATTAAAATTATTTTATCGTAAAGTGCTTATGTCCTTTTAGCTGTAAATTAACCATGCCAAGCGGGACTTTTTAAGAAACGGCTTATTTATCGAAAAACTGTCATTTTGATACAAAGCTGATTCCTTATTTTATTGCACGCCGTAGAATTAATTAAAAATAATATCATAAAACAGCAAAAAAAAATAAAATTAATAAATGAACTTTCAAATTCAATTTATTGTACAAAAAAATTAAGTTTTTCTTTACTCGTTCGTACATAGTTTTCATTTTTCACATTTTCTTTAGCGAAAAAATTTTTATGTTCGTTCTTGCCTTTCTTAAACAAACTAATTAATATTCTCACAAGAATTTATATTATACGACTTGTACGAGTAATTTACAATATAAACGCGATCATTTTTGTTGCAATTCATTAATTCATTAATTAAATTTAGTTTCGTTTTGTTAAATTGAAATTATTCTTGTTCAAAGTAATTAAATTAAGTTTAAATGTATGAAAGTTATTTTGTTGAAATTGTATAAAAAGAAACGTAAGTTTTCGTTTCTTCAAAAACATAATTAGTTTTACATAGTCAGTCACAACATTAGTTTTTCTGCTTTAATTTTGGTCCAGAAAATCACGAGAAATATAATTGAAAATTTACAAGGTTTCTTGTCGTCAATAAAAATCAAATTAAATTAAAACCATTTTTCGATTCGATTCGTCAGAATTGTTTTTCTCTCACAATCATAAACACCCCAACGGCAATAAACAACGATAACAAAGTTTCAAAAGAAGGAGTGAAATGGAAAAATGGTATTAAATTTCCACTACGGTTAATTTTAAATCTTAATTAAAATTATAAAATGTAGATTTCTTAGAAAAATAATAATAAGGATTATGTACGCTTCCCCTTGACAACTGAACAATTTTTCATTTTTCTAATTTTTTTATTATTCCACAGATGTCAGAAAAATGTTATGTTTCAATTAGATTAGGGCGGATAGGAAGCGATAGAAAATAGGAAATTTTGTCCGAGGACAAAAAATAATAAAAAAAAATGAGAAAACGATTTTTGTCAAAACGAAAAAATTTTCATTTGTTTTTTTTAAATTGAGTAGTAGATTTTTCTTGGACATTTAATTTAAGTTTTGTAAAAATATTGTGTGAAGATGACAGTTTTGATAAAGGAAGTTTATCTGTTTAAGAAGATTAAATGAAATGGTTTTTGGATAAATTTCAAATAGGAAATATATCTATATTTATTTATCCAGAAATGATATAAATATTTTGATGGGTGAGATGCTTTTCTTGTATTTTAGTGGATTATTGGCTTAAGGTTTTTATTTTTATGTACTTAAAAGTTAAGAGGGTGATATAATTAGACGTGGATTTATTTCAATAGATTATAATGGCATGTATATTTTAACAGAGGCGTAGCTAGGGGGGGGCGGGGGGGGGGGGGGGGCGGTCCGCCCCGGGTGTCACCCGTTTTGGGGTGACACCCGAACGTAAAAAACTTAAAAAAACCATCACAATGTTTTCATCGATAAATCACTTCGAAACCGTTTTGGGGTGACACCCGAACGTAAACAACTTAAACAAACCATCACAATGTTTTCAATGATAAATCACTTCGAAACCGTTTTGGGGTGACACCCGAACGTAAAAAGCATAAACAAACCATCACAATGTTTTCAACGATAAATCACTTCGAAACCGTTTTGGGGTGACACCCGAACGTAAACAACTTAAACAAACCATCACAATGTTTTCAATGATAAATTACTTCGAAGCCGTTTTGGGGTGACACCCGAACGTAAAAAACTTAAACAAACCATCACAATGTTTTCAACGATAAATCACTTCGAAACCGTTTTGGGGTGACACCCGAACGTAAACAACTTAAACAAACCATCACAATGTTTTCAATGATAAATCACTTCGAAACCGTTTTGGGGTGACACCCGAACGTAAAAAACTTAAACGAACCATCACAATGTTTTCGACGATAAATCACTTCGAAACCGTTTTGGGGTGACACCCGAACGTAAAAACTTAAACAAACCATCACAATGTTTTCAACGATAAATCACTTCGAAACCGTTTTGGGGTGACACCCGAACGTAAAAAATTTAAACAAACCATCACATGTTTTCAACGATAAATCACTTCGAAACCGTTTTGGGGTGACACCCGAACGTAAAAAACTTAAACAAACCATCACATGTTTTCAACGATAAATCACTTCGAAACCGTTTTGGGGTGACATCCGAACGTAAAAACTTAAACAAACCATCACATGTTTTCAACGATAAATTACTTAGAAACCATTTTAACCAGGTTATCCATATAATTTTAATTTATAAATTGTGATAACTTATAAATGTGTCCTATAAATGTGTTATTGGTTCAAAAAGGATCTATTCTACTTTTTAAAATTTTTGAGTTATTACGTGAAATAAAATTTTAACAATATTAATCGAATCAACATGTTGAGCATTGAATCCCATCACCACAATTACTCAATAGCTTTGAATATTCCTATAGATACCATATTGACCGTTTTTTACGATATATTATTTAGTATGCAAGCATGATTATTTAATGACCAGGTCTGAAAACACATATGCTGAATAATGTATAGGTAAAGTGGTTTACGTCGATAATGTGGCACCCTTTGTCGATAGGGTGGCACCCTTGAGTTACAATGTCTCTATTCCAAAATTATTTCTAAAATATCCGCTTAACCTTACTACCTAATATATGTTTTACATTTCAAACAAATTAATTGCAAACACCTAAGGAAACTAACAAACAATCAAATTACCGTGTTTGTAAATGATCTCAAAATAATTTTTTTTCCTTTATCTTGAAACTCAAAGAATAAATTGAAATAGATCGTTTTTCGATGGACACAAAAATAATTACTGTGGAATAAAATGGCAGTTATGCAATTACAATTAAATTTTTGTAGGTTGATACATATTCATTCTGTTTGTTTTCAGTTTTATATATTTATATATTTGAATTAAATGAAAGTTTATCATTTAAAAGTACATTTTGTTGGGTTTTAAATCCCTTGGAAATTTCAAACTCATCAAGTGATTCTTTTAAAGATCCTTGGCTACATAAATGTAAAGCCTTCAATTTTTTTTTAAAAGTGGTGTAGCTATTGTTATTAACTATGTAAATGGTTTGCAAAAATAAACTTTAAATTTTGTTTATTTTTCTTCTTAGGCAGGTATTCCTTAAATCAGTCTTTAAAACATTTTCCGGTTTTCCCGATGTAAAATTTTTCACAAAAATCACATTCAATTTTGTAAATTATTGAGCATGATTCTAATTGGATATTTAATTTTGGTTTCAATTCTTTATATAAAATATCTTTTAGGATTTCATACTTATATTTTTTTAAATAGTTCCTTATAATATTAGGCTATGATTTATATATTCCATTTTATCAAATAATATTTAATATAAGTTGTTACAAGGAAATTTAAATAAATTAATTTTCTTGGCGGTGTATTTAGTCGTTAACACAGTGTACTTATTATGAACTATGTACCTATTATGTATCCTACAAATATATTTGGAATTAATGCTTTGCTGATACCTATACTATAATTAAAAATATTTTTTTAGATTTCATTTAGCAAATATCCCAAAAAATAAATATGCCACGAGGAGTTCATAATTTTTAAAGAAAAAGTTGGTTCCAGCAGAGAAAGACCAAATCTATAAATATGTTACAAAACCCGATGATATCCAAGGTTCATCAAAAGAAACTGATTATCACGTTGATGCAACGAATGTTTCAGAGGCAATATTGGCTCATCTTCGGAAAGTAACAGCAACAATACAGAATTAATAATGATAACCTATGATGACGAATTAGAAAGGAATAATGAAAATGACAGTGATAATGCCGTTAATGCTTCTACTATCGAAGACAGTATTTGCATGGGTGAATCACTTCAGGACTTAAGAAATGTATCACATTGGAATATACTCGTCTTTGGTAATGTTCGCATTGAAATCATAAAAAAAGAAAGTGAACATTTTCAAAACAGAGAAGGGTCGTTTGTTACTGTATCTAGACACGGGTTAGACATAAAAGGTGTTGTTCGCCATTTTTCTAAAGAATGGTTTTTTTTATAAAATGATGAATAATGGTGAAAAAATTCTACGGCCATGGATTGTTTATTCTCCTGTAAATAATAACTTGCGTCCTCTATTGCTTCTGTTGTCGTGTAATTGCTGTCACCAGTAATAATAATACAAAATCAACATTTACTACTGGATATCAGAAGCGGTGGAAACTAAATCCCAAAGTGGCCGAGCATGAAACTTCAAATGAACATCTGGAGAATTTTGAAAAGTGGAAAACTTTGGAAATGAGGTTAAATAAAAATTCATAAAACGATACGAGACGCAGCCTTGCAATTAATATACAATAAAAAACAGAAGTGGAAACATCTTTTATCAAGATTGTTGGATATAACTTTGTTTTTATCTAAACAAAACCCAGCATTTCATGGACATGATGAAGGACAAAGTTCTTCAAATAAAGGCAATTTCTTAGAACTAACCAAACTATTGTCAAAGTATGATGTAGTGTTAAAATAACACATTTTGAATTTGGAGCATGGTAAATCACCAAAAGTATCATATTTGTCACCAGATATACAAAATGAGTTCATAAATGTTTTAGCGATCCACGTAAAGTTTAAGCTTGTCAACGAAATTAAATCGGTTAAATATTTTGGAATTATGTTTGATAGCACACCTGACATTTCACATATTGATCAAATGTCAGAAGTGATTCGTTATGTGAAAATTGATGGTAGTAAAGTGGAAATCAAGGAAGTATTCCTTGGATTTTTTCCTTTACGTGGAAAAAAGCCGCTGATTTAAGCGATGAAATTCTTACACTGAAAAAAAAATTGAAGTAATGATAACCTCATCTCGAAGATGGCAGTTTATTATTCATGCAAAGAAAAGATATTTACAAACAATTTTACCGTGATTGGGACAACTACTCAGTACTCAGTAACATTTTCCTGATAACAGAATGAGGTGTAATTAAAATATAAAGTGCTATCCAATATAACAGAAGTTGAATAAAGTTAATAACTATTTCCATGAAAACATATTTCTTTGGCCTTATATCATGAATTTTTCATTTTAAAATTTAAGTATTTGAGATTAATTGAACTATATTTTATTTCCACATAAATATTTCATCTGATTGTCTCAACTGCATCGGCTTATCATTGTACGGTTGTTGAATCAATCTCGTATTTCGATTCGCCATATCTGCCCGGACGGTGAGGTTGAGACAACTGCATTTCGATTGGAAGTAGGACATGTTTTTTTCAGTGTAAAAATCTTGAAAATGATGGTATAGATGTTATGAATTGTCGCTCCCAAAGGTTATGATAATGCAGCTGTTATGAGTAGTATACATGGAGAAGTGCAAGCTATTATTAAAGCAAAAAATAACAAAGCAATTTTTGTGGGCTGCAAAGATCATTCAATTAATTTATACGGCCAACACTCGTCAGTGGAAGCCATTTTTACATGTTTTTCTGCTTCGACTAGCCGCTGGGAAATACTTGCTAAACACAACAAAGCAACTGTTAAAATACTCTTAACAGCGCATTAGAGTGCTCATTATGCTGCAGTAAAAGTATTGGCCGAAAACTTTGATGGGATTGTGGCTGAAATTGAGAAGTTAAGTGATCAACAAGAAAATGTAGACACTAGAGGCGCTGCACAGAACCTTAACAATGCAGCATGTGATTTTTCGTTTCTTTGCTACCTTTTGTTTTGGAATGATATTCTAAGAAAAATAATATCTGTGCTCAGATTGGATTGCAAAGCACGGGCTTGAATATTGATCAATTAGCTACAAAAATAGAGTCAATTCATAACGAAGTCTCATTGTAGAAGAGGCAATAGATCTTGCTGCGAAAAAATCGGAGGACTATGACATTCCAATGGAAAGCCGAATTCGTCATAAAAACGCAAAAAACGAACGGGTGGGGAGTTTGCACCTGATGTTGGACTGACACTGAGAGCTCAACTTAAAAAGGACATGTTGGAATGTCTTGACCGATTCAGTGTTGAACTCCGAACTAGACTGAAGTCAGTTCAAGATTTAGCTTCATTGTTCGAGGTTGTGCAGACAAACACTTAGCTTTTGGCGAACAGTGAAGAGTTAAAATTATCGGTATCAAAATTTACTGGTTTTTATGATGCGGTATTGGTAACAGAACCCCTCATAGAGATACAAAGGGTGAGGAGGGATTTAAAAGCGGCCAATGTTACAGTTTCTAGCTGGGTGTACCTAGACTTTTTGAAATTCATCGTAGAATGGGATTTTTTAGAATTTCTTCCGAATCTTACGGTCGCACTAAAGTTATTTATGACTATTTGCGTATTAGTGGCTTCGTGTGAGAGGAGTTTCAGCAAATTAAAATTAGTTAAAAATTACTTGCGGGCTTATAATAATAATGCTCATTTGTATTAATTAAAAAAAATTATAAATTACGTTTATCGGCTTTTTATTATTATTGACAGTTTTTATTTTTGGGGTGACACCACAATATCCGCCCCGGGTGCCACCCATGCTAGCTACGCCACTGATATTTATGCTCGATTTTGAATATGAATTTAGAACCAAAACATAAGCTAATTTCCAAGCTTACAACAAATTCAAACATACAAAAAAAAATTAATTTCAAGCCTCAGGTGTCTCAATGACCCGTGTGATTAATTTTGTTACTCTTCTATTTCTCCCTGTCCCAGTTTGACTGGAAATATATTTCTAAGTTTTTCGCATGAAGATATTTTGTCATGTGTGTTGTAGAAAAAGTCTAGGCGTGGATGGTTTTAAGATGAATAAGGAATATGCGCTGAGTCTATTAACCCTCACCATTTTTTATATTTATTTGATGATGAACCTAAAACCCACAGCATTGTGGTCAGTCATTTTCAGTTTTATCTTTATTTTCTCAAATCATTATGATTTTTACCAAAATTTGCCAATTTGTGGTAATGAAATAAATTTTATTAAGAAAAAATGTTTGCCGGCTCGAAGGACCATGAAATTCAATTATAACCAAAATGTTTAGAATAAATTGATAATGCTCAGTATCTCAGAGCACTATTTGAATTTTATGATTCGAAAGCATGTTTTTGGTTTCTCTGTATAAACTTATCCGTTTATTAATGAAAATCTTTTCTTATCGTTTTTCGCTTCGAACCGTTTGAATTCGTTTGCTTTCATATATTCATTCAATGAAATCGAGAATTAAGTTTTTTATTTATTGATTTTTGTTGGCACATTTAATATTCTGTCGCAATCAATTCCCATTTCAAGTACTTTTTACTTTTTTCGGTTTCTTTGTTTGCTTTTCGTTTGTTTACTTTAATTTGCTATCACCATTTTCATATTTTTTTGAAGGTTAGGTTTTCAGCCGGTAGACGGTTTTTAGTCAGTTTAGTTAAAAACTTTACTTTTTGTAGATCAGGTGGAACGGTGAAACTAGTACGCTGATTCGCTGATAAAACAATACAAACTTTGTTTTTAGTGATTTTGTAATTATTGAAATTTATTTTTTTATAAACGTTAAATATAAAACAAAATTTTCTAATACTAATTATAAAACGATTGATTGCTTTAAACAATTCAAGTAAATGTCATCAAGATATTCATGGAGAATGGTAAACCAAACCTGGCGTTGAAACATTGCCCAGAATTTTTGTATTTTGATTTTACTTGTGAGTCGGGTTGCTTAAAAATCTGATTTTCTTTCAAATTTTTTATTTTAATCGAATGTTTTTGATTTCATTTTAAAATAGTTTTTTTTCAATTCATATAATTTCTGAAGAAGTGGACTGTTATCTCTTAAAAATCAAATCTATTAACCATATGTAGCTACTTCTATGGCTCTTTCAGTAGTGTTATCTCTTAAAAATTAAATCTATTGGCCATACTTTTAATGTGAGTTTATCAATGTTGTGGTTTAATTGTGGTTTAATCTGTGGCTTTATTAATTAAGTTTGGCAACATAATATTTGATAATGTCTGGGGTAGCTGTACAACCAGGACTTGGATACATACGGAATTCTAGTTTCTGGGAAATGCCTAAAAAAGAGCTTAGGAGACATTCAACTTGTAAAGACCATCAAAAATCTGTTCAATAATCATTTTCTTTTAAAATCTAAAAAAAACACTCAACACATTAATCATACCTTCGTTCCGTAATATCAAGTAACTTAAAATCATTTCATAAAGCAACATCTGTCTATTTATGACAGTTCACTTTAATGCTTATTTTATTTAACGGATCTTATTTACGATGGATAATCAATCAGTCTTTTTATTATTATTTTTATATGTGAAACAAATACATTTTTTTGTGTTTGTTAAACTTTCGTTAAACTTTCTAAAAATAAAAAATATTCGATTTATAATAATTTTTTGATTTTTGAGGGACCTTATTGTTATGAATTGATGGTGTTGGACGATTTGTTTTAATGATTTTTCTCTGTCTGTTTTATTTGATGTTTTTTTATATGACGGTTACAATGCATGGATAATGTTTATTTTTAAAACTGAGACGGAAAACACAATGACAGAGATAAATAGAAAGCCTTTTCAAAATACAAAGTTGTTGTATAAAACCGATTTCAATTATAATTTAGTAAAGTTTTTACTTTTGAAAAAATATCATTAATTAATGATGTAGTGATTTTAAATTTAAATTCATTTTTTTTTTTTTGGCATTGCCTTTTTCATAATAATATTGTATTTTTTAGGCACAAATTTTTATACAAATAGCATTAGATATAAATAATAGTATTGTTTGATTTAAAAATTAAAATAAAAAAATTGATAAACTGTTGTGATTGATTTATAATATAATTATTTTGTGAAATTAAAGGACGTAAAATAAAATTAACAAATTTAAAACGATGAGTTTTATGATCAATTAAGGAATTTATACAATAAAACAATTTGAACTATGTTGAAGAAGTTAAATAATTTAGTACATCTTACCATAAAAATAATCGATCGAGAATTAATCGATCATTTGGATTTCTTTGATTTTATTTCAATTATGTGTATCAAATTGATGGTAATTTAGCAACAACCGAACAATTACTGGAATGTACAAATGGGTTCATTTAAACAAGAATATGGATATTAATTCATCAACTACAATCAACATTTTAAGCTAAGTTATTTTTTTATTATTATTATTCTTATGTTCTTTTATTTTATTTTGCATATATTCTGAACTTTTTGTTTTGTCAAATGATAAATTAAATTAAATTTTATTAGAGATTTTCCTGAACCAGAGGCCATTTTCATATTTTCTTATAATTATAAATATCCCGGTATAAACAGAACACCTGTTTATAACAAACTATTCGATTTAACAACAAAATATAACTTTATTTTGAATTTTGGATTGAAAGTCTGTGCATTATTTTTCCACATTTCTTACATGCTAAATCCTTTAGATTTAAATCTGATCCTCTTAGATGTCTTGGTTGTGAGTATTTCAAATCTGTGTAAAAAACAAACAAAAAATTTCAGTCACGACAATTGGTGACCCAAACAACCAAACAAAAAGTAATGTGGTATATTTGATTTATACATATTTATACAAAATGTAGCTGTAGTATCGCGGATAGCTTTATTGAGCTCTAGCTCCAAAAAACAACTACCTGGGTAACCCTAACAAGATCATGTATGAAAACCGTTCAGATACAGCAGAATTATTGATAAAACAAAATCGTATTCCATCATAGCACAACCGTGTCGTGGTAGGTCGTGTAGAACTAAGTTGGGGTTAATGATGTTGGTTGGAGTAGGTAGCCTCCGAACATCAGGAAATTGGAGATAATTCATGAAAGTTTAGAGTAAATCGAACATTAAAAAATCCATATTTACGTCATTTCACCCAACTGAACATAAAAAGATAACCCCTGACATATAGCAATTACCGACAAGCGTTGAAGTGTAGCAACAGGCAATCATTCCACAACCTAAGCTAGCTCATAGTTGAGGGGGAAGGGGCGGGGGGTTGGCTACACACATCTCGATGCAGGTTTACTGATTGAGAGAGAGAATTGGTAAATTGGTAACGATAGCTTATCAATTGTGACGGAGAGGGTCAAGTTTATGCAGTTGATGCCCGTCAATATTATACTCTTCCAGATGCAATCTTCTCGTGTAGATCAAGGCTCCACAATCTTTGAGAAGATGGGTGGGGGTCTCTTCTTCTATTAGATAGAATCTACATTCGTTCTCGGTTCCACCTCAATCTTAAGGTGTTTTCTTAGTTTACAGTGTCCTGTAAGGACCCCTGTGAGTATTCTTAGGTTGTTCCTATTCATCCTAGAGCACATTGCTGCTCCCGTTTGATTAAACTGTCCAATCAACTACTTGGACTGCCTTAAGCCCGCGGTGTTGTTGCAGGTTTTGGATAATTCCATCATAATTACTTCCCTTATCCTTTCGTGCATGGCTTTTGTCCCCAATTCACAAAGGATTCCGTACCGACAAAAGATGTTAAAGTACCTCGCCACGGCAATTTCTCGGCTTCTTCATTACCATCGTAACCCGCATGACCAGGTATCTAGTAAACTGTAACTTTGTTACTATTTCCTAGCTTGTTTAGCTTGCTCACACAGTTACCAACAAATTTGGATGCGATGGTGTAAGAGCTTAACGCATTAACTGCTTAGGTTCGACAAGATAGCAATTCTCTTGTTTTTATATTTCCTTCCTAAGCTGAAGTCTGCGGACTTTTCGATAGCACATATTTCAGTTTGGAAGACGCTTAGGTAGGTGCCCATGGGCTCAAAGTATTTGGTCTTTGGTCCAAATACTTCTACACCAACCCCTGCCTCGGTCTTTGAACCATCCGCATACCATTTGATAACATCATTACTCAGATGGTGCGTAGTGGATTCACTGCTCCACTCCAGCTTTTTGCACAACTGCGATGTACATTCCCTATCGAACTTGAACTGCTTAATCATTGCGTCTTTAGGAAACCCAAGCAAGCGACTCTCCCTTGAAAGACTTTCTCGATATTAAGACTCGATGATTTTTCCCTTTCAAATACCCTGCATGCTGAATCTCAGTATGGTGATTCCCTTGCTACGCTCTTAACCTACAAGTGGACTGGAACAAATCCTAACAGCATCTCCATTGATGCGGTAGGACATGTTCTCATTGCCCCCGTGATGTAAATACAAGCCAGCCTCTCCACCTTTTCCAAATTTGTCTTCCTAGCGTTAAGTTGGGCTCTTTTGTTCCATGCGACTGCTCCGCAAGTGATGGCTGATCTGAGATCTCACTATCATGGTATACATCCACCTTAGGATACCTGGGCTGCACCCACATGTTTTACCCGCAAGATTTTTACATACCATCAGAGCTCATACGGCTTTGCTTACCACCGCTTTCATGTGGTTTCTCCACAGGAGTTTCCTTTCGAGAATTACTCCCAGATATTTAGTCTCCTGTGCGGATTCAATTATGGAGCCCTTCATTATGATTGGCTTCATACTGAGTTTTCTTTTCTTGATGAATGGGACTACCGTAGTTTTACTTAGATTGAGTTTTAGTCCCACAGATGTGCACCACGTGTCAACCAGATTCAGTCCCCAATGAACAATATCACAGAGTGTTTCTTCGAACTTCCCTCTAGCGATAATGACAATGTCATCCGCGTACCCAAGACATCTGTTACTTTATACAACTAGAATTTCATCCACCACCACTCCACATGAGGGGTGATCAGACCCTACCTTACGGACAGCCCCTAGTTGTGCCAAGGCTGATTTTACAATCACTAGCCTTGGCTTCTGCTACTTTTGTTCTCAGCATCTCACAGATCCAGTCAGTTGTGGTGCTTTCAACCTTTTTCCCGCTTAGAGCCTTCCTGACTGCTCCATGCGTGGTGTTATCGAAAGCTTCTCCTAAGTCCAAAAAGGAACAGACAGTAACTTTTTTGTTGTCCACTGCCTCCTCTAATTCTTTCGTCAACCTGGACAGAGCGGTTTCTGTTGATCTGCCCGCTCTGTACGCACGTTGACTATCTTGCAAAGGCGATCTTACCAAGATATTGGTTCGTATGTGGTTGTCGATCACCTTTTCCATCGTTTTTAACACGAAAGATGTTAAACTGGGGTCTATGAGACTTCGGCGGGGTGACATCTTTCTTACCCACCTCACCCCCCAATAAATATCACTTTTCCCGTTTTTCATGGTGCTGGAATATGCCCAAGTGCCAGGCTGCTCCTGAAGATGTCCAGGAGGTGCGGTAATAGAAGCTTCTGTCCCCTCTGCAGGAGAGCTGGAACTATTCCGTTCATTCCTGGTGATTTGAATATGGCCCACTTGATACGGTCCTCCTTAAACAGTGAGGCAGTCACTTTCCAGTCCTCTGGGCTTGGTCTTTTTGTTTTTTTCTTACTCGCGTCCTCTGTACACGCACATACTTCCCGGAAAGTGTGTTTTTGGAAGAAAACTGTTTCTCATCCTCCGTATGCGTTCTATCCGGCCTTCTCAACGAAGATTTAATCTCGGCCTCATCCTTGGCCAAAGCCGCTACAGGCGTGGCAGAGATATTATCACTATCATTAGCAATATTTAAGTAAGTAGTTAAATTTATTTCACAACTAATATTTTCAAATTTAAATTAATTTCAAATATCAAATATAATAAATAACGCAAATAAATCATATGATGTGAAATACGATTACTTCTTGTAATCATTGTCGAATGAAAAAACAAAGAACATCAGTGTAAATTTATACAGGTTTTATTTAAAAACAATAAAATTTACAGCAGTTGAGAGAAAAACACAGAGTAAAATTTCAACAGCACACCACTCCATATCGATTGAACTAAAAAACCGACCCAGAGTAAGTCATTTGCACTTTAGAACCAATTAATCTTGCCCGTCTGTTAGAGGCAGCATTTTCGGCAAAAACTAAAATAACAATTTACACCACTGTTTTTTAATTGACTGTAAATCAGTTTTTGGGTTTTAGTTATTGGAAAAGAATTTTAGAGGAAGGCCCTTTCGCCTTCCTCTAAAATTCTTTTCCAATAACTAAAACCCAAAAACTGATTTACAGTCAATTAGAAAACAGTGGTGTAAATTGTTATTTTAGTTTTTGCCGAAAATGCTGCCTCTAAGATCAGAGGTACCATAAACACAGATCTAAATCTGGTCACTAGAGGATTACCAGAATCTGTAATCAATTATTTAGAGATAAGTGACTTATATAACAAAAAGCTAGCAAACAATCCAAAATCAACAAATTTAATAAAAAATTGAATGTTTTCTTATGTTGTACTTTGGGATCCAAGCCATTTTTTAATCGGTAGATAGAATGTGTATTTCGTTGCTCATGTTTTTTAGCTCAAATGTAGCCTAGCAAATCAAGATGAATCTGAATTTTTGTTTGCATTTAGAACTAAAATACAAAATCAGTTCTACTAAAATCAGATATAAGCTTTTAAAAGGACAATGATAGCCCACTTTATTTGAAACCCTTGTTTAAAGCAACTGCACGGGCTAGATCTGACTACCTAGACGCAGATACGAACTGAATAGCTAGAAAGAAGCTGTAAAGGTTATGCCTATATGTAATGTATTCATAATTTAGTCCCAATACAAAATCTTTAATTCCATCAATACTTCGTTAATATCCTTTTAGAACTCAACCAAAATAAATCAATCAAACGAATAAGAAAACAAACCAAACTCATAATCATGTTCGTTAGAAAAAAAATAATCCAAAATTTAGGTCAGTTCAATTTCCTGTACATTTTTTCCATTCAATACAACCTCCACAATTTACTCCCCATCCACGTTATGATCATATCCATTATCTCTGTATGTATATTGAATAGACAAACAAAAACAAAAAATCTAAAAGATTATAATTAACAATATCAAAATTTTTGGAATAATTTTTATTTCCAGAATATATAACAAAAAAACAACAACAACAATATTAAATCATAATAAATCAAAAAATGTTTCAATATTTTTTTTTGTAAACAGTAAACATCGTAACGTTTCCATAGAGATAATGATGAGTCGATAATATTTGGAGTTATTCATTTTGAGGTGAGTTTATTATCTCTTACTTCAATTATTTTTTTGTTCAAGAAATTAAGAAAACGAAACCTTGTTAATAGAAATATTTTTGGACATAAGTAATCTACGGGGAAATTGATTTTATTCAAGCGCAATTATAAAATGCCAAAAACCCAATACAACTCAAACAATTTTCCTCTTTGGTTAGGGGTTGCACACATCGCGTGAATCAACATGTCAGCGAATGTTCTTCCTATAACTCGAAGAAGTCAGCAATAACATTTTGCCGTACAAGTAAAGTTCAAAGGCTAGACGCCTAGAGTTATAGTGGATCAACTAATTTGTTTTGAATGTAAGCATTGTTAATTGATAAGAATAACCAATTTGAAATGACTGCGCCAATATTTTATCAACATTTAATTCATCATAAAATTCTAATTTAATTTAATTCTTAAAAGTATGTTAAACGTTAAATCAAAATCAAATTTTATAATAATATAACATTTACTATAACTTTTTGTTTATAAAATAGTATTTTAAAAATATTAAGCCGTTGAGTGTGGAAGGAGCTAACGAACTGCAAATTTTGGTTATTATATTGCCGGCTACTGAAAACACCCGTTTGCATGACGTTGATGTAGGATTTATAGTAAGCAGTGAAGCGTACAGATTATCTAACATTTGGTTTCGCTTATACCTCCATTTGTCTCCATAAATCGAAGGGATTGCTCAACATTTAAATTTTCGCTTTTTTCTTTGGTTTTAGTTATATATGATGCAAGACAATGCTGTAGCTCATTATATACTGATGTTTGTTCCCGCTCTCCATCAGAGGAGCTTGAACTTTGATCTGCAACTCCGATGTTGTTTTCATTCGAGTATAGAGCAATTCCAAGTCATCGCAACAGCATTTGTTCTAGCATGTGATCTGACCCGCTTTGAATTCGAAATTTCATATACAGATAGCCAATGCAAAAATAAAAATACCATTTCTTTCAAAAAATTAAATTTCGCTCTAGGGATGACACAGGGTGGCGGCAAAGTTTTAGGAGTTTGCGAAACATGAGTATCTTTGAATGCTAACGATTGACTAAACCGATTTAAGTCATTTATATCTGTTTGGAAAGGTAATTGATAGGACTTATAAAAAAAATTACTTAAAATTTTTTAATAATTTTTTAAAAGTGTGTTGACACTTTTAAAAAATTATTAAAAAATTTTAAGTAATTTTTTTTATAAGTCCTATCAATTACCTTTCCAAACAGATATAAATGACTTCCCCATCTAATGGACTTGGCACTTTGACGCAGTGATGGGGCTCAGTAGACTCAGTGATCTTAGGAGCTACAACGGTAGGGTCACCCATGCCGTTAGGTCCTCGGTGAGAATCGAAGCCAAGATCAAGTCCAAAACCCAAAGCTAAGGTGAGACACGTACGCCGAAAGCTTAGCATGGTCAAGAGGGTGCTTGATTATTAGTACGGAACTCTGGATACCGGGCGCCCTCCAGTTTCAATAGCCTTACCACAGCACAGGGCTCTGTTGTGGTTGACCAATGTACCTCCCTACTTTCACCATAAATATTGTATGGAAAACTATAAAGTTTTAGATGAGAGCGATGCTTCTCCAAACGCATCACAAAAACCAACAACAAAACTGTGCACCATGTCCTACTCTAGGATCATGCCTGATTTATCAGCTTATTCTAAACCAGACAGCACACATGCAATGTCTGACTCTAGGATCATGCCTGATTTATCAGCTTATCCTAATTCGGATAGTACACACACCATGTCTGACTCTATGGTAATGTCTGATTCACCAGCTTACTCTAAGTCAGACAGAAGACCTATACGATATAGACAAAAATCTCTAGTACCTAAATTAAGTTGCGTTCAGATTAATCTGCACAGATCAGAAATGGCCTCAGTTAATTTGAACCGGTTAATTGAACAGGATGCTCATGATCTTGCATTTATACAGGAGCCGTGGGCAGACAGCAAAAGAATAAAAGGTCTATCGTCAAACAAAAATACAAAACTGATCTATTTCTCAGATGTGGAAAGACCGCGAACCGCGATTCTCTTCAACAAACATCTGAAAATATTTCCGTTGAATGAATTTATCTGTAGAGATCTTACAACGGTCCAGATAGAAATTCATCTTCCTCAAGGTGGATTTCGTAAATTCATTTTAGCTTCTGCATACTTCCCGGTGGATGAGGACGAGACACCACCAGAAGTGGTAGAGAAACTCATCAAGTATTGCAACAATAACCACTATAACCTCATAATAGCGTGTGATGCTAACGCTCATCACACCGTGTGGGGAAGTAGCAACATTAACACAAAAGGCGAGCGTCTGCTTCAATTTTTGTATACAAACAATGTTTATTGCAAACAAAGGTAGTGAGCCTACCTTTAGAAACGCAATCAGAGGCGAGGTCCTTGACCTTACTTTAACTAACATAAACGCTACTAACCATATTAAGAACTGGCATGTTTCGAAGGAAGCTTCTATGTCTGATCATGCTTATATATGTTTCAACATAGAACACTACCCGAAGAGCATCCAGTACTTTAGAAACCCAAGAAAAACCAACTGGGAACTTTACACAACATATCTTCATGATAATGTAAATAGTTGCAGCAGTATCGACTCTACATTTGAGCTTGACTCTGCAGCAAATAATTTACAAGAAATTATCACTGAAGCATACAACCTTAATACTCCAATAACTCAATCCAAAAGATGCAGAGATGTACCTTGGTGGAATGGTAACTTGGAGAGGAAAAGGAATAAAGTTCGCAAGCTCTTTAACAGAGCAAAAACAACAAATAATTGGACAGAGTACCGAGTAGCTCTAACCAATTATAATAAAGAACTCAGACAATCAAAAAGAAATAGCTGGAAAGAGCTCTGCAATACGATAGATAATCTGCCTGCTGCAGCTCGACTCCGAAAATTGATGTCGTCTGATCACACAAACCCTCTAGGCTCAATCTGCAAACCAAGTTGTACGTATACCACCAGCTGTATTGAGACACTAGATACTTTACTTCAAACCCACTTTCCGGGCTCAATAAAATGGAGCACGGAAGATAATGCCAACGAAGACGTACGTCTTCTAGATCCTGCAACTAAAAGTAATGCAGATCATTTAACCAACACAATTTTCACCCCCAACAAAGCGAGATGGGCTATAGAATCCTTCGGTCCGTATAAATCTCCAGGAGGTGATGGAATTTTTCCGGTATTTCTGCAAAAGGGTCTAACAATCATTCTTCCATACCTCATGCGTTTGTTCAAAGCAAGCTTTCGCCTTGCTTACATTCCTCAGATATGGCGAGAAACCAGAGTTGTTTTTATACCTAAGCCAGGAAAAAAACCAAATGAAGCCAAATCATACAGACCCATAAGTCTTACATCTTTTCTATTAAAAACAATGAAAAAGATGTTGGATTATCACATCCGTCATGTATGTCTGAAACAAAACCCTCTCAACTCTAGCCAGCACGCCTATCAGACTGGGAAATCTACTGAAACGGCGTTGCACAAAATGGTGAAAGAAATTGAGAGCACCCTAAACTATAAGGAGGCACTTGTTTGTACATTTATGGACATACAAGGAGCCTTTGACAATGTCCACTTCAATGCTATCATTAAAATGGCCACAAAGAAAAATATAAACCCGCTTATCATTGCGTGGATTATCAAGATGCTACAGAGTCGGAAGATAACGGCTACACTAGGTGATTATTCAGTGACTGTTACTGCCTCTAGAGGCTGCCCGCAAGGGGGCGTGCTCTCTCCGCTGCTTTGGCTAATGGTGGCTGATGATCTCCTCACTAAGCTAAATGATTCCGGCTTCAACACTGTAGGCTATGCCGACGACTTGGCAGTCATGGTTAGAGGGAAACATGACTCCATTGTCGCTGGTCGAACCCAGACAGCTCTTAATATTGTATCAAAGTGGTGCAACAGATTAGGACTGTCGATCAACCCACAAAAAACAAGCATTGTCGTTTTCACAAACAGGAGAAACTTCAATTTCGTTTCTCCTGTTCTAAACGGCGATCCAATACAAACATCAAAAGAGGTTAGATATTTAGGTGTGATCCTGGATAGCAAACTAACTTGGAACCCACACCTGAAATATATCTCTGATAAGGCAAACAAAGTTTTCTTCACATGCAGAAACCTGTTTGGGAAAACATGGGGTCTTAGCCCAAAAATGATACTTTGGTTGCACCAAAGTATTATAAAACCAATTCTAACATATGCAGCTTTAGTTTGGTGGCCTAAAACGCGCCAAATAACTGCTCAAAATATGTTTACAAAAATACAAAGGCTTGTGTGTCTTAGTGCCACAGGTGCTTTCAAAACCACGCCAACGTCAGCAATGGAGATTCTTCTAAAGCTTTCTCCATTGCACCTACATGTTAAATCTGTAGCGGTGTTGAGCGTTCATAGACTGCAGCTCACAGAAGGGTTTAAGCCGGGTAATCTAACTGGACACCTTAAAATCCTTTCTGAATTACAAGCTGAACTGCATACATACCATATTTCGGATTGTATGCCAAAAACAATAGATTTAGATAGGCACTTTGATGTCAAGATATTGGCCAAAAATCTTATTAAAAACTACATACGGTCACTGCCACATAACGCCAGCATCTGGTACACAGATGGTTCTCGAACCTACATGGGCACGGGAGCAGGAGTGTTTGGTCCTAGAACAAAACAAACGGTTGCTTTAGGCACCACAACAACCATATTTCAAGCCGAAATTTTTGCCATTAGCAGTTGCGCTTTGCTATGCGCTGAAAGAAAATACCAAAATATTGAAATATATATTATCTCTGACAGCCAAGCAGCACTCTTGGCACTAAAATCTACGCGCTTTGATTCAAAAATGGTATGGGAATGCTACCAAAATCTATTAAAAATCTCGTGCAATAACACAGTAACACTTGTGTGGGCACCTAGCCACACAGGAATACAAGGAAATGCTATCGCTGACGCTTTAGCAAAGCAAGGTGCCAATAAAAAATTTGTTGGACCGGAACCATGCTTTGGAATGGCTAAGAGTTCGCTCAAAAACACAATCCAAACAATGGAACAAGAACAAAATGCTAAATTATGGAAAAGCAGAGAGGGACTAGTACACTCCAAGAAGTTTCTAGGTAACCTCCTGTTTCACCCTTAAAAACAATCGACTTAAACAGAGAGTCTCTAAGAATTTTAACGTGGTGCGTTACTGGACATGGTCCTTTAAACCACCATCTTAACAAAATAGGCCTTGTTGTTTCCGACAGGTGCAGATTCTGCTACTCGGATGCGGAAACGATGGAACACGTCATCTGCAGCTGTCCTGAACTCTCTGGGCACAGATACAACCAACTTGGTCATAGAAGACTAACACTTCCATTACCACAAAACGTCACTCCAATTGAGCTAATTAATTTTATTAAAAGTCTCAACTTGGATGACAGAATACAACCAGTAACGGCACAGACGACGACTGACTAATAACAAAATCAGGGTAAGCACAATAGACCTTCAGGTCGCAGTGCTACTTGAACTGTAAGTCTCAAGGCCCTCCAATAAAAAAAAAAAAAAAAAAAAAAAAAAAGTGTGTTGAACTTGAAAAAAAATTTCAAAGATGGCGCTGTTGGGAGTATCCTCACTTTTACCACTTTTTTTCTAGAAAAAGAATGTTTAATTAGTTCGTAATCTAAAACGAAAGTTTCCCAGGTACATAATTTCTGGTTTCAAACATAAAATTTTTACAAAATTTTCATTTCCGTTTATTTTTCAATTTTTTTTTAACCAATGCAGTGAATCATCTATTTAACTCAACCCACCGGAATACTTTTTTTATAATAATTTAATGACCATTTAATTATTTTAAGGATACAAATTAAGTATTTGAGGGTGTGAATGCTATTTACATCATTTATCTTTTCATCCATTTATACCTGTCCGAAATTAATTTTAAGGGCATGGACATATCAAGTACCGTACTTTGTTACCGGGTCATTCCACATCAAATCAACACAGGGTCTGAACATCACCATCTCGGATTTTCTTGAAATTTGTCACAGGTGTACTATTGGTATAGATTTGGAAAAATATAAAATTTTAAAGAGATATATCAACTCGTTTTTGATTTACAGAGCTGTAAAGTTCTCACAAATAGGCTCAAAAACCGGAAACACCATTTTTTGAAATTGCTGTAGAATCTTTCCTTATTGCACTAGAGACCTGGGATTGGTGACATTTTACAGCGTTTTTAATGCTCTTTAATATGATATGAAACACTTTATGGTTAAGATAAAAAAAAATTCTTAAAACTTAATTTAAAATTTAAATTTTAATTTTTTCAAAAAGTACATATTTAAAAATTTTAAAATTAATTCCATGAATAGTTAGTATTGTTATAAATAACAGGGCAAAATATAAATTTGGGATGATAATGGCTTCATTGTTAAAAAAATTATAGATTAAAACCATTCCCATCAATTCAATTCTGGTGTTCATGTTCATTAATACAACAATGTAAATATTGACATTTTCATGAAAATAAACATAAATTATGACATGAATGAAATTCCTTTAATAAAGTCTAAACTTACTATTAAATAAATCTGTAACTTTTTTAAGTTTACTAATTATTTGAAAAGGCTTCATTTGTTCGGCATATATCAGTTTCTAATAGAACATAGGTTCTTCCAGTAGGAGTCACAGGGTTAACTTTCATCAAAACATCCGTTACTGAGACCCACAGAATGTCAGCGCTCCTTGGATACGAAAAGGATTTAGATGGCCCAGCTGGATGTAGAAAAGTTATTTTTACCTCATCAAGTTCATCATTTTTTTCTAAAACATACCCGAGCCACCAGTTTGCTTCGTAAACGACAGTAATGTAGCCTGATACATCCTCCAATTTAAGTTTATCGATAGATTATCGTAACAAGTTCAAACAGGGAAGGAATTTGTTAAGACCAACTTAAACATGCTGATATAGAAAACTGTTAAGTTGAACAAATTTGATTTTATATTGAATTGTTTTTGTATTATAATTTTTTTATTGCATTATTTCATAAAAATAATTTATTTTTTATAAATTATGTAGTATAATTAATTATAAATACATAATTATTTAAATTTTGTGTTATAATAAATACAAAAATTATTATAATTTGTAATCTAAAATAATTACAGTATCAATAAAACAAAACATAATTATTAATTAAGATTCACTATTACTATTATTAGTAAATTTATTACTTTTTCATCAAAAGGAGCTTTAGTCTTCAATTTTTTTAACAATGAAGCCATTATCATCCCAAATTTATATTTTGCCCTGTGATTTATAACAATACTAACTATTCATGGAATTATTTTTAAAATTTTTAAATATGTACTTTTTGAAAAAATTAAAATTTAAATTTTAAATTAAGTTTTAAGAATTTTTTTTTTATCTTAACCATAAAGTGTTTCATATCATATTAAAGGGCATTAAAAACGCTGTAAAATGTCACCAATCCCAGGTTTCTAGTGCAATTAGGACAGGTTCTACAGCAATTTAAAAAAATGACGTTCCCGGTTTTTGGGCCCTTTTGTGAGAACTTTACAGCTCTGTAAATCAAAAACGAGTTGACATATTTCAGTAAAATTTTATATTTTTTCAAGTCTATACCAATAGTACACCTGTGCCAAATTTCAAGAAAATCTGAGATGGTGAAGATAAAAATGGTCCTTTTTTGTGTTAACTTGACATGGAATGACCCTACCTGTTAATGATAATACCTGTCATAAAACGAGAGCGCAGTAATGAAAATAATTTAGAGATATTTTGAGCGTATAGCATCATTACTAAATTCATTTGTCAATCTTGTTAAAAAATATTTGTGTTGTGTTAGCAAAGAAGCTTCAAAGTGTTTTAATTGTTAAAATAATTTTTTAAAACATGAGTAAATATCATTGCTTAAAACCATTTGGTATCGGCAAGTGTTCAAAAACTTTAAAAAATGTTACACCTGAAGTTCAGAATAAATTACGTTCGATTAACTTTGTGTTTAATTTACGTACGCAAAAGCGAATTTGTTCGTCTTGTAGAATTCGTCTCTTAATGATCAGTTCCACTGGAGGTATTGAAACTGAAAATACAGGTGATACAGAATCAATTATTGGTATCGAGCACTTAAGTTTTGTCATTATCTCTGATATAACTGAACATGATAGTGTGGCAGTGCATCTATTCATATCACCAATGATTGATTTTATAAAAGATAACATAGAACATCGTGTTGAAAAAATAGTCTCTATGGCTGATGGTGCGGGATCTCAGTATAAAAATAAATATAATTTTATAAATCCATGCCACCACAAATCAGATTTTAATATAGACGCAGAGTGGCACTTTTACGCTACCAGTCATGGAAAAGGACCGTGTGTTGGAATAGGAGGTACATTGAAATGAGGTGCTCATCGATATAGTTTGTCTAACAAGGACATTATTCAAACTCCAACGGATCTTTATGAATGGGCAAGAAAATGGCAATCAACAATGAATTTTGCATATACCAGCAAAAATGATTATAATGAAATGAAGTTACGGCTAGAAGCAAGATACAGAGAGGCTATAACAATAAAAGGTACACAATCATTTCATACGTTCATACCTATAGATGAAAAAACATTGCTCACAAACATATCCTAATTCCGTTAAAACTGTGCTTTTTAAGATAAGCTGTTAATATGCTATGTTAGTTTATTTTATATTAATAATGGATGTATATTGTTTTTTATTACATAGCCTAGAAAAAAAAGTTAATTTTATTATTATATGAATTCAGTATAACATGCATTTTATTTCGCATTATTTTCCGCACTATTTACTGCTCAGAATGAGTTTTAACATATTTCAGGTAGATGTATTTAGAATTAATTTTGAACAGGTATAAATGGACGAAAAAATAAATTATGTTTAAAGCATCCACACCCTCAAATACTTAATTTGTATCCTTAAAATAATTAAATGGTCATTAAATTATTATAAAACAAGAATTTCGGTGGGCTGAGTTAAATAGATGATTCACTGCATTGGCTAAAAAAAAAATTGAAAAAAAAACGGAAATGAAAATTTTGTAAAAATTTTATTTTTAAAACGAGAAATTAAGTGCTTGGAAAACTTTTGTTTTAGATTACGAACTAATTAAACATTTTTTTTCTGGAAAAAAAATTGGTAAAATGAGGGCACCCCCAACAGCACCATCTTTGAAATTTTTTTTTAAGTTTAACACACTTTTAAAAAATTATTAAAAAATTTTAAGTAATTTTTTTATAAGTCCTATCAATTACCTTTCCAATGAGCTATAAATGACTTAAATCGGTTTAGTCAATCGTTAGCAATCAAATGCTCTACAGACGTAATAATAATTGATGGGCAAGCTGCTTTGTAGAATTTTTTGTTGCGTAGCTTTAAAACTCATTGTCTTTCGGGGAAATACCATGATGTAAATATAACAATAATATTATTATAACCTTTTGTCAAATAAATATAAACAAATACGTCATTTATTTGCAATACATTAAAATATTTTTTCTATTTTGCGTCTAAAATAAAGTCATTTCGATACCCAAATGCGTATCGAAATGGCCTTCATTAAGATACGCAAAGTTTTGTTTTTCAAGGTTGGTCACATTGGTCATACAAACGTCAGTGAAAGTTAAAACGAATAATTATATAAATAAAATTATTCTAATTAATTAGACTTATTATTAAAAAATAATCTAAATTAGTGTTAAATATTTTAATTAATTAAAATAATTAGTAATAATAACAAAATATCAAATTGACTATATTTTAATAAAATACACATTTTATGAAAGCTAGTTTTGCAACAAAAAAATATATAGAAATATGATGAAACGCAGAGCTTACTATTTTGAATTGAAATTTTTAGAAATTTTCTTTAAAACATTAAAACATAAAATTTTTTTTAAAATTTCAAGACAAAAAATGCAAAATAGAAAAAATAGTATAAAAAACTCGTTTCATAAGACGTTTTATCGCACTTATCCTTTAGAAAACTCCCCGCTGCGCGGGTCGTTTTCTAAACAGATTGCGTGCGATAAAATCGTCGATTATGAAACTAGTTTCTTAATATACTATCTTTTCTATTTTGCATCTAAAATAAAGTCATTTCGATACCCAACTGCGTATCGAAATGGCCTTCATTACGATACGCAAAGTTTTGTTTTACAAGGTTGGTCACATTGGTCATACAAACGTCAGTGAAAATTAAAACGAATAATTATATAAATAATATTAATAAGAATATCTAAATTAGTGTTAAATATTTTAATTAATTAAAATAATAAGTAATAATAACAAAATTTCAAATTGACTATTTTTTAATAAAATACACATTTTTTTAATAAAATACACAAAAACTCGTTTCATAAGACGTTTTATCGCACTTATCCTTTAGAAAACTTCCCGCTGCGCGGGTCGTTTTCTAAACAGATTACGTGCGCTAAAATCGTCGATCATGAAACTAGTTTCTTAATATACTATTATTTTACTGTTTTTAAACATTTTAATTATAAAAATAAAAGAAATTAAGCAATCGGAAAATAACTGTAATCGTTTGTGTGGGAGTACCCAGGAATCTCCCAAGGATCTACATTTTAAGGTGATAGAAGTATTTCTAAAGAATCTAGATTCATTCATTTTATAACTTCTTTGGTTCAAACGGTCGTTAAAACGCTCCATATTTTGTGACTTACAAGCTTCGTAGCAACTTGACGGCCTTAGCTGATTTACGAACTTATCTAAAACACAACAATGCAACATATATTTTCTGAAATTATTTTTTGGACAAATCAGCAAAAGCGACAGTGAGCGTCATAAGAATTTTGTTTTTGTAATACCCGGGTACTCGAAGCTATTACCCGGATATTCGAGTAGTAAATTTTTTGGTCAAATACCCCATACCCGGGTTCCCGGTTATCCGATACCCGAGTATGCGAGCCCTAGTAACTTCGTAACAATTATTTAATTTTTGTTTAAAATTTAAATCAATTAAGGTTTTGTGTGTGTTTGTGAATGTTTACAAACAAAGTAATTTAAAATTCATTGGTTAAATACAATTGGAATGAGTGACTTTTAAAATTAATAGAGAAAATTAATTTAAATTATATAGTTGGAATAACACAAACTTTATTTGATTTTTGCTTTTTGGTGGTTTTTGATTATAATGGGAGTAAAATGTTTAAGCAATTAAATTACGATAATTAATGAATGTAAAATAAGGAAATGTTAATCAAATAAATTAAAAATTGGTAAGGTTGCAGCTCTCTATTATATATCCCACTTTTATTTATATTCGAAAATGTTTGGGCCGTACAGCAAATGGTTAGCAGAAATTTTAACAAGACTCTGGATACACACCAACAAAACTGCCACTTTGAAGGATGACAACATGTTTTAGATTGGTAAGGAATAAGTGCTGTAACAGTGAGAAACAAGAGCAAAAGTGTAAATAGTTCAGTTCGTAACGCTAAAGGTGGTTCGCAAGAGGACGTGCTCTCTCCACTGCAACATTGTAGGCTATGGCGATCACTTGGCAGTCATGGTCAGAGATTGAAACATGACTCTATTTTCGCTAGTCAAACCCAGGCAGCACTTGTATCAAAGTGGTGCAACAGATTGGAACTGTCGAATTTCGATCAAATCGCAGAAGCAAGTATTGTCGTTTCCAAAATAGGAAAAACTTTAATATCATTTAATCCGTTTTTAACGGCAATCTCATATAAACAACGAAAGAGATTAGATACTTAGGTGTGATTCTGGATAGCAAAATAATCTGGAACTCACACCTAAAACATATCTCGGACAGAGTAAACAAAATTGTTTTCACTTGCAGAAACTTGTTTGGGACAAATTGGGGTTTAGTCCAAAAAGGACACATTAATCGGACTAAAATATTCTAAATCTAATTCTATCATGTGCAGCTGTAGTTTGGTGGCCTAAAATACGTCAAATGACTGCTCAAAACATGTTTACAAAAATACAAAAGCTTGTGTTAACGTCACGAAAGAAGATTCTTTTAAAGCTTTTTTTGACAATAATTAAAAAAGTGTGTACTTAAAAATTCTAAAAAAAATTACAATGTTTCTTAAATTTGGTGCTCCTTCATATGGTGTACACCCTCCTGGTTTGGGTCAAACGAATTTTTGTTCATCCTTCCCACTTTCATCCCCAAAAAACAACAAACACATAATTATTTGAGACTTCACTATATTAAATTTCCTTTCTTTTTGAAATTTTTCAAATTTTTCTGTCAATCAACGTAGAAACGTAGGGGGAGGCAGAAGGGGTAGGGATATTCGCTAAACATCGAAGTATGAGATTTGCTCGATGTTTTTACATGATACCCAATGCATCATAGATAGATAGATTCCATGTTTTTTAAAGAATTTTTTTAATCGATGTATTGATGTTTTTTATAAAAACATCGAATCAATGAAAAAACTGACTGGGCATCTGTGAGCAACTTTTTAATTTTTATTAATTTTTCCTTTTACAAATTGTACGAAACCTATAAATTAGTTGGATATGGCTGAAAACGCAGCATCTAAATTTAGTTGTGCAAATTGCAGTACAACAGTGTCCAGGATTACGAAAACTAATAAGTAATAACTAAGCTCAAAGGCATTGTTACATGGTTCAAGCATTAAACCATATAGCAAGCAATTATTTAGGAAAGGCAACAGTCAAAGAAACAAAATTAATTCAAGAAGTTCCGACAAAAGGAAACAATACTATCTTTATGATTGACCGGATGTTAGAGTTACCAGCTGTTGTCAATGGTTCGCCATAAAATGGCAAAACCTATGCTCAATGCGTCAGAACTTTCAATTCAATCATCTGTATTACAAGCCCTACGACCACTTACTCGAAGCTGCTACCAAAAAAGTATCTGGTAATAACAATTGCACTGGCAGGAAGCTGATTCCATTAGTTCATTGCCTAGTTTTAAAAACTCAACCCTTGGGTGTAGAAGACTAATTTGCCAAAGAATTGAAATCGCTTGAGTACGGTTTATATAAAATAGCGGTACCGTTTACTTTAAATGACCAAGCAATGGCACGATAAATGGTTAATTCTGTCTTTTTTTTACCCATGGATGGCAGTCATTTATTGTCTAAAGTTATTATCCAGTAAAATTAAGTTAATGGCCTAGTCATAGTTGCCAGTACTCGGCCACTGCTGCATTACTGGTCGCGAGTAATGGAGTATTGTACAACTTTATATGGGTCTACAACAGTCTCTCTCTGGCGTTTACATCCCATGAAGGGATTTTGCCGTCTGTGCAATCAGCATCCAATCATCTGTTGACCCCAGTTTCGACATCCTATATCACGAAGGTCTTGGATGATGTCATCACGCCAACGTTGTCTAGCTAGGTCTTCTTCTTCGACGAATACCAGCTGGCTGTGGTTGGGACGCTTTTTTTCATTCTAACTAATGGAGCCCTTTCTACATGACCAAACCATCTAATCCGGTTGGATTTAATGAATCCGATTACATCGCAGCCTCCGCTGTCTCCTCCTCCGCAGAAGCTGTCTGATTTCATTATTCATTAGGATTCTATGCTGATTTTCAGCAACTTTACATGGACCATAAATTGTTCGTATGATCTTCCTCTCGAATGTTGATAGAATTCTACAATCGGAAGAAGTCAGTGTCCAGCTTTCACTTCCAAATGTAAGCACAGGTCGAATTAATGCTTTGTAAAGTGTGAGTTTACACGACCGCGAAAGATGTTTTGATCGCAGAAGCTTTGAGTATGCGTAGAAAACTCTGTATACGGCAGAGACACGGGCTTTGATATCTGCCTGCATGTCATTTGACGATGTTATTACAGACCCGAGATATTTGAAGTTTTCCACGCGTTCCACTTCATAGTCGCCAGTATCCAGATTTCCGGGAGGTATGTTTTTAGATGTTGTTAAAACTTTAGTTTTGCCAGTGTTGATGCATAATCCGAGTCGTTTAGCATTTCTTTCAAGCTGTAAGAGACTATCCTCAATATCGCTCGTTCTACGTCCGATTAGCACAAAATTATCTGCGTAGCCAAGAACTTGACTAGATTTGTTATATATGCAGTTTTGTGTCTCAATTCGGCTTTTTCTTATCGCGTACTCCAGCGCCAAATTAAACAGCACGGGCGCGAGTACATCACCTTGCTTGCTTGAAATCAATGTAGAGCTGGTGAATGCTGATGTTGTACTCCAAACATTTTTCCAAAATCATCCTTAAGGTAAAACATTGATCTATGGTTGACCGGTTGGGACGAAAACCACACTGATAGTCACCGATGATAGATTCGGCGAACGGGAGTCGAGCAAGTACGACATTAGCTAGTATTTTATATGCGATGTGCAGTGCGATGCCACGATGATTCGCACACTTAAGACGGTCACCTTCCTTATGTATCGGCCACGCAAACATCAACAATTGAAATATTTGTAGGACTTCTTCTATTGTCTCCGTATGTAACAGATGGAGCTGAGTTGAATCATTGTCTACTGTAGTCCGTAACCATCTTGGTTTGGTTCAGAGCCAAACAGAAAGAGCAATCTTCAGATACCTTCGTAGTTTCAGGCCAAACCGATCAAAGGCTGCCACAAACATTTTGGCTTGGGTCGAGGCCCATGTATTTTTGTATATTCTGACGACTAGAGTTACAGTCGATCGCTATGGGCGCTATGGACCGTAGATTCTGCGTGCCAGGACAAGTTCTGCCTCGTGCAACCTGTCCAACCCTTTCTAATCTAAATCTAATCTACAGTCGATCAATTAATTACTGTGTTAATTCATAAGAATAACCAATTTTTAGAACCACTGCGCCAATAATTTATCAACATGTAATTATTCATCATAAAATTCCTTCTTTTATTTTCAACTGTTTATATATTTGGTTTACTCTAATAAAATAAAAAACGACATAATTCGTATATACTACAATTATTTAAATCTTTTTAAAATCAATTAAGATTTTGTGTGTGTGAGATGGAACATTTACAAAATAATTTAAAAATATGGAGGGGCTGAAATCTCACAGCTCTGAGATATCAAGACTTCGGTCTGGGTTAAGAATTTTGATGTAGTTTTCGGCAATAAACTTTTATGAGGACATGCTTTTTAGTTTTGGGAAGCGATGTATATCAAACAATAACTCTTTGTTAAAGGACAAGTATTTTTTTATCTCTGTTTAGAAATTTATTACAAAACTAACACGAAACATCAATACGTTGCCGGAAAATCATAACAGATCATAAATTAACATAATTTAGTGAATAGATGATACACTCAGCAAACTACTCAAAAACCTCTCCATTTAGCGTTTTGAGAAAATATTACAAAATCACAAATTCACATTTCTTTCAAAAATATTGTAAAAATTAAATAAAATCAAACTTTTTTCAAAATTCCAAAAATATTTCGAAAACTATAACAAATTCAAAAATTCTCATGTCCAATTTCATTTGCAATTACATTTACGTCATAAAAACAGCTACATTTTTTTTTCCAAAAAATTGGCCAAAAATTAAATGAAATCATTTTTTAACACACTTGACATTATTTTTTTGACAAACTTTTAATGCCATAATTCTCTATAATAATAATAAAATTTCATGTCAATACAAATTATTAATTTTATTTTTTTCCAAAAACTTGGGTAAAAAAGTAAATAAAAATCTTTCTTTTGACACACTTGACAACATTTTTTTGACAAACTGATGATGCCATAATTCTCAATAATAATAATAAAATTTCATTTCAAACAAATTATTAATTTTATTTTTTTCCAAAAAATTTGGTAAAAAATAAATAAAAATCTTTCTTTTGACACACTTGACAACATTTTTTGACAAACTTATAATGCAATAATCTAGTTTTTGATCTCACATACCAATCCCTACCATCAAGATTTCTCCAAATTTAATGTTCCTACTCGTAATCACTTAAAATGAAATATGAAAATTTGGTGTTTTTGACACACTTAATGATTTTTTGACACACTTCCGGGACAGTTATCGAACACAGCGTCCTTCAGGACCTTGAGTATACCTATTTTTAGAAAAAAAATTTTGAAATCCCTCCAGGGGTTTCCCCTGCAGCGTAGGTAATGACGACCGGACGGCCGGCCGGCAGAGACATACATTTTTTTTTACTTTTTTAGAATCAGTAGGTCCTAAAACGTCGAGAAATGCCAAAAAAGTGGAGGTAAGAATTTCACTTTTGGCTCATGAATGTAATACTTAGGTCTTTCAGACCGAAGTAATAAATATCAACCAAGGCCTATTTTAGTTTATTTTAACTGAAATATATGTTTAATTCACAGTATTTAAATGTTGATTCCTTTATCAATCTTTATAATTAAGTAATTCTCAATGAATGAAAACAAAATTTTTCTATTATAATTGTTAATTCAATTAGATTAAAATTTTAAGGCAAAAAAAAACTTTTTGTATAGATTTTTCTAAAGTAAGCTTTGCTCGTCGCTTGACTTGCTGCTGGTCACTTATTTTAAGAAGATCTTGTTTTGAATAACAATTGATATGGTTTGAGGTCCATTCTTTAAGGTTTTAACCTGTTGAGAAACGTAATTGATGTTCAATATTGAAGCTTTCAAGCTTTCAACTTCAATGTTCTGGGTAGCCTCAATCCATGCTTGATCTGGCCAGACCGTCTGTAAGCTCAAAGCAGCATGTTTGAGTAAACACTAGAACTTTTTGAGCACTCCATGGATAGCGTCTGACGTCTCTTAAGGCAATATGATTTCGATATCCCTCTTTAACTCCCTAAATGTTTGGATAGGCATTAGGGAGTTAAAGAAAGATATCAAAACCATATTTACATATTTGCGATTGATTGTGGTAGCTTATTTTGTTATATATAATGGGAAATAGCCATATAAATAAAATAAAATAAAAATATATTTTTTTACCATTTTATAATTTTATATTTTTCTTCATATTGTGCATATTTGGCAGTGAAAAAATGGGTCTAATAACGAGCATGGGTTTGGGGGTTTCAAATGTACAGGAACCAGGAAGCTCTGTGTAGAAACTGCAAATGAAAATTGTCCAAATAAACCTAAACCATTGTGAAGCCGTGCAGTTTAAGTAAAAACACTAACGGAGGAGGGCCATCGTTACCGGAGGCTTTTGTGAGTCTTCATGTCACCTTCGTAGACACGATTAGTATTCCAACTTTTCGTAGGGGAAATATGAGCTGTATAATTGATCTCACGTTCATGAGTGCCTGTCTTGCAAACAAAACGATATATAGCGTGAAGACCACACACAGGGATCATCAAGCTAACGTGCAGTACGATCTATTATATTTGATCGACACCCTTTGATCTCAAACAGACAGAGTAGGAAGCAAATTGGTTGGAAAGAACATATGTTCGATGAGAGAATTTTCCTGCATATGTTGATGGAAACACGCCTGTCAGGAACAGCCGAAATAAAAACCACCCAGTTCATGGGTTACATTACTAAGGCTTGTGATGCAGCAATGCTAAAAAAGATAGCTGTAAAAGAACGAAATCCCGTGTTTTGGTGGAACATGGAGATTGCGGAGATGCGGAGGAAATGCCTCAGAGCACAGAGAAAATATCATACGAGACAGATGTTATGAAGATCCAACTCATTGGAATTGAAACGTGTGATCAATTTAAGTAAGCAAAAGTGCTTCCGCGGACCACGACCTATACAAGGAAGTAATCCCTAGGGTAGATGTTATAAAAGGTAAATGAAAAGCTTGGAGGTAGACATCCTCTTACGCCCACACGTCCAGTTATGCTAACTAATATAATGAAAACGACAATGCTGCAACGGCAAAGGCACCGACATGACGAAGGAAGATTTGTGGTACCACTCACAGACAAAAGCTTAATTCTTGAACCCGAAAATGGAGCTCGAATAATAGCACCGCACCCATCGCTACAATAGCAATATAAAATCAAATTAAAATTGTATAAGACAAAATGTAGATCCTTTTGGACGTACAACCCGATACCGTAGTTAAAATATATATAATATAGTCATTAGGCAGTAACAAATTTTTGGAATTCCGATAAAACCTATTGTAATGGTTTTCTCGGAATTCCAGGCTTTTTATATGAAATAGACCTTTAAAAGCAAAGCTTTTTATATGAAATACACCTTTAAAAGAGACTTGCTACACGTTGACCCAATAAAATAAACGGGTCATTGTTTTATTCTTATTAAACAAAATAAAATAAGGGAATTGAGAAAATTCGTTCGTTTATTAAACTATCACTGAAAAAAGTTGTACTCAATACTCAAACGAAAATCAAAGAAATTCATTATTTTTTAGGAAATTTTCGCTTTAATTTGCAAACAAAGTTTCACAAAAATGAAATAAATAAAATAAAATAATTAAAATCCGTTTAATTTTCACTTTAGTATAAAATACAACTTAATTTTAATCTAAACTATAATTTAATATTGATTTTAATTTCAAAAAGATTTTTATCACGACGTTTTGAGTAGCCTTTTAAATATTCTTATATACGGTTTTTAGCTGTCAATTACTTATTTCTAATTTCTCCTAAAATTCACTGCAAATTTATTCTGAGGGGAAATTTGAGTATGGGTATGTAGAATTTTTTTCATATTTTTCAACTGCGTATACTTAACTCTCCAAAATTCGATATAAATATGCGATATAGCACTACAAAATGACCATCCTGATAAGATTATATAAAATCAAATAAATCTGATGATTTTTATTTTTTTTTTTTAAATCAGATTTTTATGCAACCTGACTAGAGTACGAAGGGTTGTCACGCCCACCCATCAAAAATAAAAAATATTACAAATCAACAAAAAATGATTCCTACATAATGGTAATATGTAGGTATTTAAGATATTTTCAAACACAAGCTGGCATCAAAACACTTTGGACAATATCAGTGTGGTTTTAAACTAGGACGAAGTACCATCGATACACTTTTCTCAATAATAATTATTTTGAAAAGATACCAATAGTCAAAAATACTTAAAAATACCTCTTGTTTGCTAAAACCACTATGTAAACTGCAATGCAAAAAGATTATAAAAATTCAAAAGAAGTAGTAAGCAATCACACAGACAGGTAGGGTAGCATATTAAATCCAAAATTTTAGGAAATGCAGTTTCTTCACATAAAAACGATGATAAGCACATGTAGTCATGTACATATTTATCATAAACTCCATTAGATAACGGAAACCAAACAAACAATCTTCTTCAATAAATATAACATTTCATTATCAAACCAATTACAAAATCAATTTATTTTCAATTTATTCCCATAAGTTGACATACTCATACGTACAACAATATCGATAAAAACCAAAAGAAAAAAAATATACAGTAGAAAAATTTATAAAAATTCTACTATTTTCCACATCAATCAAAATCAAAAGTCATAAGGTCAAGTTTGTAATTAATTTACTGTTGATAAATATCCCAACATGTAGACAAGTAAATTGAAAAATCAAAAATTAACTTACCTATATTATTTCCACTTAATATCCATTTTGGTGTTGTTGTATATCCCGTATAGTTATCCTTAACCTTTGCCGATATTCCAATACGTATCAATATACATAACAACAATGAATAGGACAGTAATTTATATTCCGTCCCGTTCATTGTCACGGTCAATTACTTTCGGTTTTTAACGTTTATTTATTTATTTTTATTTTCGAATTATTTGAGGTAATAAAATTTTTTATCTTTAAAATGAATACAAACTATTTTAATATTAATAAAAAAAATCACATTTACCACTTTTTTTCACTATAAGTCACAGTTAAATAAATAAAACTTTTTTAAATATAAATATTAGTAATAGATAGCCAAAACACTTTAATTTTTTTTTTGTTATTTAATTACTATTTTTCTTTCGTTCACTTTTCTTTTTATCACATGTTTTTTTTTTGTTTTGATTATAGTTACTTTATTCTTGTTATAATTATATGACTTTGAGCAACGAAATAAAATTTACCACACTTTGCTGCACGAAGACGAAATAGAAATAAAACATTTATTATTATTAAATCAAAAAAAAAAATAAATTGAAGCATAAATTTTTGTTTTAATTTTTTTTTTTAAATTAATTGTGTTTGTGCGTAAAATAGCGGTGATGATATATAGATACAGTAAAACCAATGAAATTTATGTTATGGAATTATGAGATTTTTTCGCATTACAACAACATGGAATCTCTTAAGTACTGATGAAGCCGAGTCCATCCACACGGTGGCGAATATAGAAATAGTTTATTTCGAGTGGGGAATTACCGACATACCAATGCCGGTATAATTCGATATCTATTTTTTATCCAAAAGATTTTTAGTAGTGATTAATCCTTCTAGCGATCGGTCAGTACAACCAGGGCCGTAGAAAGAAAAACCGGGCCCGGGGAAAATAAAATACGGGCCCCTTTAACATTTATGTTTACTATAAGTGATACTATCAGGTCTACTCCTTATGCGTACTATAAGTGGTACGATCAGGTCTACCCCTTTACCTTGGCTCCCTAAATTAAGCAATATCGCTCCACCTGCACTTAGACGCTCACATGCATTCATGCGTGAACATAAAAAGGTAACCAACAACATTACGTTACCCTTGCACGAATATTACGGCGACCATACTCGTCGATGGAAGTCCCGAAAGCCTCCACATAAAACTGCCAGCAACTTGCTGGCAACTAATTTTAATATCTTCGATGCCTGGGACACCTCCTGGCATCATTACAATACACTTGGGCTTTCTATTACTAACCCGACTTCTACCCAACCTGGTTTCGATTTGCCACGTCATACCTGGACCGAATAAGAACGAATCATGGACGTTGTGCTGATTCCTTTTACAAGTGGGGAATTTCAGAGTCCCCTCAATGTGACTGTGGCGCTCCACAACAAACCATAAAACACATTGCAACTGTGTGTCCAATCCGACGATACAATGGCGACATCGCACACATCCGTTTGGCAACTCATGATGTAGTAGCATGGATAGACTCACTCGATGTAAACATTCAATGTTCAAATGTACTGCCCAATGCTAAAATATTTTACTTTTTAACTAAAAGACGCGCAATCAAATTGATTGTAAGCTCATTTAATGTGTATTCATGTTTTGTTTTAGGTAGATTTCATAGAAAAATTTACCTATTTTAAGTTTTATTTTTGTTTTATGTGTCATAAAAACCATAGGCTAAATAAACATTTATGTTATTTTATTAACCAATTAAATTATAATATCACAAAAATTAAAAGGTTGTATTTGTTTGAAAACAATTTTACAAGAATGTTAAATATAGGCGAATTAATTTTTAGGGTTCCGTACTTTAAAAAAGTAAAAGCGGTACCCTATTGGTGAGACTTCGGTGTCCGTCCGAATTTCTACATATTCGATTTACTCACAAACTATAAGTGCTATCAAGTTGAAATTTCTACAGTTATTAAATGTGTTTACCCACGCCTGCTGATAATAAAAAAACTTCAAACATTTGTTTTTATCTATATTTTATGGACATAGATAAGGACATAGTAAAACAAAAGTTTTTTGTAAGGAATCGAGTTTGGGCTAGAAAAATCGAAAAAAATCAAAATATTTCAAAAAAAATTTCAATGATTTTTCGACTGCTTAGTTTTTTCGATATTGCCAAAAACGAGTGCTCCCATCCCCCATCCTGCCCCCCTCCCTTTACTTCGAACATTATACAAGAAAAAATTTGAAAAAATTCATGTTTATGGGCAATGTTGTAAAGATTGAATTAAAACTATAGCGATCGGCTCATCGAAAAAAATGTTTTTGACCTTGTTGAGTGTGGGGGGGGGGGGGGGTTATATGAAAGGTTGATTTTTTCGTGGTACAAAACAATTTTTTATTTAATCTTAAAAGTGTTGTTTTTAAGTTATGTTAAAAAATGTGAAAAAAATTTCCTGCCCCCCTCCCCTTAACTTCGAACATTACAAAAGAAAAATTTGAAAAAATTCATGTTTATGGGCAATGTTGTAAAGATTGAATTAAAACTATAGCGATCGGCTCATCATTTCAAATGTTATTTTGAGGGGGATGAGAGTGGAAATTTTGACAAAAAATTATTTTTGACTATGTCGAGTGGGGGAGAGGGGGGGTGTCATATGAAAGGTGAATTTTTTTCTAGTGCAAAACAATTTTTTTTTGTTTTCGTAAACACCGTTTTTGATTCGGTTGATTGAAATTCTAAAATTATGTTTTTGTGAAAAACTATTCACGTAGAATAATCGTAGAAGAGGATAAATTTTGCTACGTTGTAGGAAATGTATATTATAGTAAAATATTGAGTGAAACGAAGTATAGAAATGAACAAACAAGATCAGATTAGATCAAAATAGTTTAAGAAGGCAGATGAACTCAACTTCAGGCGAAATGCGTTAAGTTGAAAAATTATGCGATAACATACCTGATACCTGTTTGCAATTCGATAGATTATCATTTAATATGGTTGCGTTGCAAATGTTCTCTGTGAAATTGATCACTAATTATAAACATTTTTGAAATTTTTGAACTATTGTACTACTTTTGAACTAGAAAATTGTTACAGTCAAGTAAATCGAGGTTGGGGATCTGTTCTTTTCGTTAGGTCTGATTCAGTACCACCAGTGCAGAAAAATAGTAGCCACCATCACTTCGATTTTAGCTTTGCTGGCGGTCATTGTGAATGTTCAATTAGCTGAAGTTCAAATCCTGTTGGTATACTCTACCGAACTCTCCGACTGTGTTAACAATGCACTCGTTGGCAATAATTTGATGACACTTTTTCTTCCGTATTTTTTCATTGGTTTCAATAAAAATCGTCAAAACTGGCTCTCAAACTATTTTCTACAAAAAAATTTATAAAGAAAAATTCATTAAGCAACAACAGTTGAAGCTACAACAATTGATAATATATTTTCCAATATAAATAATTTATAAGCTGGCGTTATTGAAGGTTTTTTTAACCACCATAAACAGCTTTGGGTAAAATGCAACCCAACGTGAAACTATTCAAACAAAAACTGTTGTTTTCTCAAATATTATATACACGGAAGCTTCAGCGAGCGAATTATATTCGCACTTATTATTTAATAAAATGTGTTGTATAGTAGGAATTGCAATATGTGTTTACAACACATAAAAACCTTTTAAGACCAAGGTCCCACAACAACATGCGTTCTAAGGTGTTGATGAACGCAAATATTTGGTTTTTTGTATTTTTATACTTTTTTCAACGAATGAATAACTAAACACATATAAAATATGATATAGACCAATATTTTGTGATAGGATGGCGAAAATAAAAATAAAATAAGAGATAAATAGCAAATTTGATTTAAAATTTTGCAGAAACAAAACAAAAATGGTGTCTCTAATTATCCAGCTACACTGTCTTCCTCAATGAATAGTCCACTCATAGAGGTATATGAAGGCTCGATTCGAGCAAGCAATAACGTAATATCATCAAGAAATACTTCACAGCTAAGATTGAGTGTGGTACCGTTGGCTGAATAGAGTTCATCCGCCAGCTATCACCTTGGCTAGTGATATCTCAATTTCTCACTGCTATTGCCAGTGGCATATGTGATATCTCACTTGAACTCGGCAGGGACTGGCGTACGCGAGATCGTCACACCCGTAGATCAAAAATAAAAAAAAAAATATAAATTAAAAAACATGATCCATGCATGCGTAAATTTGCATGCGTAAAGTACGAATTTTGTGAGTTGTTCTTACTTTTTTATAACAATTGAGCTTTCAGTGCTTTGGTTAATGCAAAAAACATCCATAATGTCTCCGAAATTTAACTGCCTCGCTAATTTTGATTTTTAGTACAAAATCACAAGACACGCTCTTGAAAGAAACAGGATTTGAGGAACTTTTTGATTCAAAAAACATTATCAATATTTTTAATGGCAATTGCATTCAATAAATCTCGAGCGAAAGATTTTCTTCGAAATGTTCCGTATCGTGTTTTTGAATTCTGTTTCTTGGTCATCAATGCGGATGTTTTCAGGATCTTCATTTACATTTCCAGAAAATGTACCGGACCGTTTTCTTTTTTTACTTATTGACAAAAAAGAAGAAATATTTAAACCATTTGTTGTTTGTCTTGTTTGAATGATGGTGTTTCTGGCATGGATATCTTCCAATATTTTAAGCCTATTGATGGCATTAATCTTCAGGTAAATTTACTCATATGTACTTTTTTAATTTCGTTGAAGTCTAGATTAGTTGCTGCTGTTAAATTAAGACCTTTAAGATATTCAGCCATATATTTTATTACTGGGCGACGTTTTGCAAAGGATCTAACAGCATTAATTCTAGTTGACCATCGCGTGTTAGAAAGCTTATGTAGTGACTGCAAATTATCTTTCTCTAAAATTGCTCATCGTTGAGGCTAAGTAAGGTATAGCATTTATTAAATTATTCCAAAAAATATAACCTCATTTGAACGTTATTCGGCAGAATCAACTCCACAGAGATTGAGACTGTGAGCTCCACTTGGGGAATACACAGAATATAGGTTTTCTCTACAAATCTCTCTTTCCATACTTTTGTTGTCACTTTTCATGTTTCTTGCGTTATCAAACTCCTGTCCTTCGTTCAGCTTGAACTACTAATTCTACATGACTTGCACATTATTGGTTTTGGATTTCCGATGATACATAATGAACATGTTAACGATACTAAGCTTGCTTGGAAATTCTTGCTTTTTGTAACTGATGACGTAGCAAGGGATCACAGTGACTAATAATCACCAAAATTCCCAAGAAGTTACCGGTATTAGGCTCATCAACCATATGGCTGTCTCTGCTCAAAGCCATGCTCCTTCCACCTAAAAACAAAATGGTATCCTAAATTATTTTTAAAATGTGTCTCCATATGTTTGCTTGGCCATCGTTTTGATCGCAAAATAATTATAAGCCGGTAATCTGTCGTATAATTTAGCTTAAGAATATCCTTGAGGACGACATAGAGAAGAACAATTTTACTTAATATTCGTGCTAAATGTACTTAAATGTACTTACTTAATATTCGTGCACAGTAGGCAATAAAATGAATCGTTTTTGGAGCTCAAAACTAACCAATCTAGTTCAATTTTTTCTCCTTTTGGTAAAATTTTGAAAAGGAACGACTTAGAAAGTGGTTTGTTTATTCAAACGATCACAGGCAAACAATGTAGGCATTTACATATACCCTCGACGAATAACATTCTCAGTAATTTGTGACTTTTTTATTTTATCTTCTAAACTAACTAACAACATCAAAACTATGGCGAAACCCAATATGATTGATTGGCAACAATCAATAATGGTTATGACTCCAGACTTAGAATGTTGAATAAATAGTTGACTAGATTTAATAGAAACTCTCTCGAAAAATATACAATTTAGAATTGTATAATCACAGATAAAGATTCGACTTAAGTAAATATTTGATGATGAAGTTTCAAAAAATAAATGATTTGAACATGAAAATTAAAATAAGTTTCATCATCGCTTCTCTGACTGTATAAGATACCGGTATTTCAACTAAGGTGTCTCTAATGAGTGTCAGTTCATTTCTAACATAAAACACACAAGAATGTTTATAAATATAATCGTTCTTTAATCTGGCATACCAATAAGCTCAAAAGTCTCGAGTGGCTTCAATCCACAAGTATTTAAAGGAAAAAGCGTCCATCAACACCTGGGAACGCATGTTGTTGTGGGGGACCATAATTTGTATTAATCTATTGTATCTAGGCATCTATGAGTTATTGTGACACATATTGTAATTCCTATTACACAATAATTTCGCAACACAGATTTGGTGTGAAAATTTCTCGAGAAAGGTTAAAAAAAAAATCTCTCGTTTCGCAAAATATACTTTTGTTCATTCAATAAGATTAAATTCATTCCATGATTTGAACCAGTTACTGAAATTTCGTAAATAATATCTGACCGTATACAACGTTTCACTGTATAACTAAATTCATATTTTAATTTATCTTTGATTCAAATTAAATTGACGGATCTTATATTTCGGTATACATATAATCAATTGTTGTTTTATTCCATTTTTTTTTAAATGACAAACAAATATATTTTTTTTTGTTTAAGAGATAATGAAATAAAGTATATTGATTCTGCGCAGATCCTGCCATCTTTAATAGGGTACTTTATTTAGTAATGCTTGAACTAAAATATGTTCTATATATTAATAATTGATTGAAATTTAAAGGACCTTATTGTTATGATTTGATGGTGTGGGGCGGTTTTTTGTTTGAATGATTTTTTTCTGTCTGTTTCATTTATTTTTTTTATACGGCAGATTTTCAATGAATGGGATAATTTTTGTTGTTGAATTGAATAAGAAAACCAAAGCGAAAGAAATAAATAGAAAACCTTTTTACAAAACCAAGTCGTTGTCCTTCTATAGTGCGAAAAATTTAAAACATCCTTTCATCAGTTCAATCGATAAACATAAACTTCAGAAATGTCCCATCCGTATGCTTGCTTTCTAAAGTTCCATTAAAGAACAAGTTTGTCTCAAACGATTATTTTGAAAGAATATTGCACAATTTTGTAATTAATTGGTCCTCTCGAAAAGTGGCCTTTCTCTCAGTTTTCTAAATAGCAACAGCGTGGGCATACAACTCACAAAAGTTTTGGAAAGAAATGTTCAGCAAAGGTGGTTTTACTAGTTTTAACATGCGAACTGTGGAATTTGAATTTTATTATCAACCAATCACAAAAGTAATTTTATATTCACCATAAATTTTTTATTTCTGATTGGTTAATAACACCATTCACAGTTCCCATGTTAAAACCCAGCTATATAGATATGACAGTCAATTACGTTGATTTTTATTTACGATTTTCGTTCTTATATTTTATTTCAAAAGAATAAATCGAATTTATAATCCTTAGACTTTTTCTAATTATATTTTTACCCGGCATCGGGTAATGAAAAATTTTCCGGTTCCGCTTCCGACACTTGCACTGTCGCAAGTTATAGCTATAAAATCTGAAAAGCAAACCAAACTTTTCAAGTCTTGTGGTAAATATTTCCTGCGAATCGCAGGAAAGGATAAGGATAATATTTCCAGGATAGATAAGGATAATATTTCCAGGATAATGTTTCCCTCGTTCTGCGAATCACAACTTCCGTAAATTCGTACAAGTTCCAAATTTAAACAATTTTGGTCTGAATTGTGTAAATTTACAATTTAGTATCGCCGTTTTAAGTGAAAAACCTGGGCTGGGTCGAGAAATCAAAAGCTCTATATCGATAAAATAATCCATACCAAAATATATTAAGCCAAAAAACAATCAATAAATACGGGCAATCAGAATTCTATATTGAAGGGCTAAACCTATGTAAAATAAAATCAACTATACTACTACTCCTATCTAAGTATTCTATCATAATTTAGACCCGGATGGTTATGAATTTTAAACAATTACACGAGTAATTGAGATGAGAACGTATCAGATCTGATAAAGAAAAACATTCTTAAAATAAAAAGCCTAAATATCTAAAACATTTTTAAGAGTTGCTTGTACTATAGTTCCACATTTGCGATTTTAAACGTGACGTTTTGGGTTCTCGTACGCGGTCCTAACCAGTCCAATACATATCACAAATATACTTTTACTACACTTCTGTTTCTAAGCTCTATAGATAACATAACTGTGAGAGTGTTAGGCTCACATCAACTTTTTCGGTTTCACCCTCAACACTCAGTCAATCAAAAAGTTCAGTTATTGCAAATCACTATAACAATGAGATATATTGACATTTGAAATTTAACACTATCCAAACAGCATAGCCTTGACTTGATCTAGCTATGCTAATCAGTTTTATTTCCAAAGAAACCAGTCACAACATAAGCATCGGTCTCACTGTACCATAAAATCAAATTTCAAATAATTCACCAAATAACTGACGAAAAACTTTCACAAAAATATAATTCCAATAAATTCATTATCTAAAAAATAAATATGTTTGCACTGATATTAAAATAGCCAAGCCCTCTTCAAATCAGGTTATAAAAACAATCGTATTATTTAACGTAAAGTTTTTTTGTTTTTAGATTTATCGATGCATTATTTTGTCGTATCTGTTCTGAAACAACTATCATCATTTACCTTCGCTTTCGAGTTTTAGCAAACTATTCAATGTCATAGTTTTTTTTTGTTTTAAATGGTAACAAGCTTTAAGATACAGTTGTAAGTCATCATTTATATACATCAATATAAACCTCAATTTCATAAGAACAATAAATATGATTTATTTAGTTATCAAACCGATATATTTACTACAAGACTATAAAGGGAATAGACATAAAACTGATTTTCTCATACCAACAAGATCTAACTTTAATATTAATTTCCATCTTTCCTCTTTAATTTTATCATCAATCAATACAATATTGTACTCAAACCACCTACCATCAACCACTATCGAGAAACTTATTTATTTTTTATCATTGAATCCCAAAAATATTTATCACCTACATATAGATTTATTTTATTTATTCTAAGTAATTTCACTTTCTCTATAAACCATAAACAATTTCACAGGTTCTACTGTATTAATAATATTCACGGAAAAAACTTTTTATCTTTTTATCGAATCTTAACACACAAACTAAAACTAAAAGAGTAGAATAAATTTTAGTGATAAGGAAACTAAAAAAAAAAATTATTGAATAAGATTTCTAATCATTAAGAAAAAAAAACACAAACTTTTTTTTTTAAATAACAGAACTTAAATTTTTTTTTAATGTATTTTTTTTGCACTATTTATTTATTTATTTTGTTGTATCGATAATCATTGTCGATGGAGCTTTTCAACGAACTACTACTATCGAGATAGAAAATCTTTTCAAACCAAAGCAAAATATGAAAAACCATCAACAACAACAAACATCGAAAAAGAAACAAAAACATATAAAAAGGAATGAAAGAAAATATATGAAGAAAAATTGATGAAAATAGGAAAGCCTATACACGAGCGAAAATAAAAAAAACAAAAGTTCGAAAAATAAGAGAGAAGAGCTTTTAAAATTTGTAACTTTTCATTGTGCTTTTGCGCATTGCCTTTAAAAAAATAACAACAATAAAATAAATAAATAAATAATTTATAGTAATTTTCATAAAAAGTTTTTTTTCTTAAGAAAATTTATTTCGTTTTTCTTTTATTGTCATGAAAAATTTCTAAGTGTAAACTAGGAAAAACGAATTATTTATTTATTTTTATTGTTGTTGTTCCGTTTTTCTTATGCAAACATTTTTGTTTTTTTTGTTCTCTAGTTTTCGTTGAATTTCAAGTGGCATTTTAGTAAAAGAGATATTTGAAGATAATCTTGAAGAAAAGTGACGCGATTTATTGATCAAAAAATTGTTTTTTATTGCGAAGTTTTGTTTTTGTCTATTATGACACATTGTAAATAGATAGAGGAATTTGGTACACTGTGGACTGTAAGATGTGCGGTGGTTAATTTCGGTAGGTTTTTGTTAGTTGTTTACTAAGTTGTTGCTCGCTATGTATGTTTTTTCTTTCTACACATATTTGACAGTATTTACTCCAAAATATAATTATTGTAAGGTTGAAGGTGCGTTCGATTTGACTGAAGCAACTGAATCAACAGAAAAATTGAATGCAATTGTTGTTGTTTTTTCAGTTGTTTCAGTCAAATCGAACGCACCTTGAGTTTTCACAATCGAATTTGGATTCAAAAAGCAGCTTTAGGATTAAACTATTCAGAGATAATTCAGCTTGTTTAACACTAGACTTTACAACACACGTGTGGATTCAACTGTAGAGTTACATACTCCAAACTAATAATAAATAAGTCGGCTTGAGCCTGTTGACATATTTATGTTGAGCTGATTTCATAATTTTCTTTCTTATTAATTCTAAACTAAAAAAAATGGGCACCATATGTAATATTTTTGGATTTGTTATTATACTTTCACAGTACAGTACCAAATGATGGTGGTGATAAAAAACGAAGTTGCACAAATATGTCCGCCAAAGACTCAAGACCTTCTCTGACAAAACAGAGGTTCTGTCTCACTAATGCAATATGAATGGAAGATTTGGTTACATTATTTCATGTTCGCAAGATACATGAAACACTGTAACAAAAAATATGCGTCTTGGCAACTTCACTCTTACTAATGAGCTTAATTTCTGACAGCACAGATGAAATGTTGCTGATTTGACAATTTTCTACAAATAAATTATGGATGAACGCACTTCCGAAGAGATTAAATCAATTTTACTTGAACCAGCAACCCAATCGCGTTACACCAGAGCAAGTGTTGTGGAACGCCTTACTTTCTTGAGTTTTCCCTGATAGCTTTAATCCTCAAAATATTAAAGTTAATATTTTTCTTATACTAAGTTAAATAAATAAATTATAAATTAACGTCTCTGAATATCCGAAGATACCATGCCAACTGTGGTTTGTGGAAATAGATTATGTTTCTCTAAGAAATTGGGGGAAATGTACTTTAAAAATTTGGCGATTATCAGGGAAAACCCATAGGGTAAGGCCTTCCAAAGATAAGAAACACGATTGAAAAAATCACTTTGAAATGCCACAGTTCTACATTTTGTTATTTGAACGGTGAATGGGTGGGCCTGTGATCGTGCCTGACGAACCCATGTTGCTTTCCATTAAAAATGTTTGAAGTTTCCAAATAAGTCATAATATTATAGTTAATATATTTTTCGAACACTTTCGGTACAACCGACAAGATGGATATCGGTCTGTAATTACTTGGGTCATTCTTTTTTCCTTTTTTTGATACAGGTCGAACGCTAGCGAACTTCCACATGTCAGGAAATATACATTTCTTATACGATAGATAGAAGATTTTTGTGAGAAACGGTGCTAGCTCTCTAGCAAAAGTTTTCAGTGTGATGGGAGGGCTATTATCAGGGCCTGATGATTTGGCTCCATGAAATAGCGCCGACTGTTATAGCTCCGATGATATAGCGCCGAGAAAATTCTCGGCACTAATTCAGTTTTTTTATTAGAGAAAATTTTTCCAAACTCACATAACATAACGCAGATATTTGTAAACTGACATAGGACCGAGACTTAATTTTTTTAAAAATCTCTGCACTAATTCAATTTTTTTCAATTAGTGCCGAGTTTAAATTCATGAAGTATTTGACTTAGTGCCGAGATCAGACTCTCGGCACTAATTCAAGGGAAAATGAATTAGCGGGAAATAATGACAGATCAAAATTATTAATTGTCATAATTTTATCTTTTGAAATTTAAATTCACCATAACGAAGCGTCAGAATTTGGTTTTTATTAATTCGGGATTTGGTTTAAGTGGCCAACTGGTCAACTTTAAGTGGCCAACTGGTCAACGTGAAAGGTCAACTGGTCAACTTTAAGTTAATTGGCCGGGGGCACGCCTCAGAGTTGAACGATTGATTTCAAATTTTACACATAATTTTTTATGGTTATTGACACGAAATGGGAGGGTGTCGTACAAAAAATTGAATTTTTTTTTTAAGGTCCAGAGCAAAACCTCTCAACTTTAAGTGGCCGGAGGCACGCCTTAGAGTTAAACGATTGATTTCAAATTTTGCAAATAATTTTTTTATGGCAATCGACACGAAATGGGAGGGTGCCGTACAAAAAATTTAAATTTTTCTTTTTTTTTCTCTATAACCTAAATATATACGCATTACGTTTTTCTGCGGACGTTTATGAAAAAAATAATCTTAAAAAAGTTTATAAGTATAAGTTAGACTTTATACGTATATAGAAGTCAATTTAAACAATTTCTGCAATAGCGCAGAGATTTCAACTCTCTGCGCTAATTCATTTCAAACTGAATTAGCACCGAGATATTGAGTTTTAAATTTTTCTGGAATAACGCCGAGATTTTTGATTCTCGGCACAATGTCAGTGTAATCAAATTGCAAATCATTGCGCTATTTCAGTTTGTATTGAATTAGTGTCGAAACTCCATACAAAATTGTCTCGGCACTATCACAGTATTTTTCTCCGCGCTATTACAGTCGGCACTAAGTCAGTACACCGATGATTTATTAGAATGTATTTGCAAAAGCATCTTACGTATGATATTCTTGCGAAAGATGATACCGTTCATTTTGTACGGTACCTGAGGAATTGGTTTTGGCTGGAAATTAGGCGCAGTTAAAGTTGAGTTTTCAGAAAAAAGTTTTCCACGAAGATGATCTTTTTCTTTTGGGTTTATTATAGGTATATCATTATGAATTAAAGGTGATAGTGACGATTGAGTGAAATTGTTTTGCACTGCTTTAACGGTCTTAAAAAACTGTCGAGAGCCCCTAGGATGCTCGGCAAATTTCGCTGCTTTCGTCGAATTATTCAGTAATTTTTTTCTTTGTTTATCAATAAAAGACACATGTTCCTGGCAACTTTATATTCTTGCATGGTTTTTGAATTGTTCGTTTTAATGTAATTGCGAAACGCAATTGATTTTGGTTTAATTGCCTCTTTGCATTTTTTGGTGAACCAAGGTTCTACTCTCGGGATAATCAGACTAATTGGTATAAATTTACGCATTCCTGCCAGTATTACATCAGAAAATATCACAGCAGCCTTATTTGGATCTTGTTCAACTAAGCAAGTTTATTTCCATGGGTACTATTTATAATGACTTTTGAGGCCTTGGCAATCCGCATTTTTGTAGTTCCAAATACGTCGTGCATTGGATTGAAATGGCTTGTGGGTTTCAATATTTAGTTTAGTTGAGAATAAATTATGATCAGATCCTCCTTGAAGCTCTGTGATTTTGAATCGCACTATAGTCGGATCGTTTATTAAAAATAAATCAAGAAGATTTCGTTTTTGACCAAGAATATCTGGAATTCTTGTTGGCTGGTCAATTATTTGCGTGTAGTTATGGTACAACGAAAATAATTCTGCTTGTTTACCAAGTTCATTCGTTTTCGAACTGTGCTTAAGCCACTCTTTGTTGTGCACATTAAAGTCACCAAGTGCAACGAATTTAACATTTCTGTAGTCATTTAACCAGTCAATCTTATCAGACAAGTCGTGAACCTTAATAAATTTCTTAAAGAAACTTAATTTATTTAAACATAATCCTAATCCCTAGTTGGCATGGTATCTTCGGATATTCAGAGATGTTAATTTATAATTTATTGTAGTTAACACTAAACATGCCGAACTTTTAACAAAAAAAAACTTTAATTAAAGCCAGGAAAGGGAGAATTACGGAGCATATCTTATGGCTGCATCAAGTTAGAATTTTGGAAATTTCTAGAGCACTTTCTCTGAAGCTTTTTGCAGTGCTTCGCTAGCTTAGGTTATAAACCTCTAATGCTTTATGCACGTGTTAACGATAGGAAAGGAAAGCTGAAAGGTTGGTATTTAAGGGCTTGGGATAGGACTGGAGCGATAGTATTGGTGTATTGCGGATTTAAAAGCTTGGGGATTGATCGAAGCGGAGAAAACATTTTATGGTAATGGAAGATGAAATCGATTACTTGAGCATATAGAACTAACTCTTATAGAAATATAAACTTTTCGCCACCAAATCATTATAATGAATTTTCTCTTAGACGAAAGTTTCTTCAGGAAATAAAATTGTTATCTTATTTATTAAAGCAAATTTCGCCGATTTCAATGGTTCATCATGTTTTGAGACATAGAATTACTCAATTATATTACATATGGGCGGCATTTTAATGATATATCGAAAACGACTCGGTTAACTTCGCTAAATTACAAAATAACAAAATAGTTTGAATTTTAAAATAAAATTCGCTCGCCAAGGGTTCCGTGAATGTAAAAGAACACAATATCAAAAGTAATTGACAAAAAGTTGTGTTGTAAAGTCTTTATATTGCCGTATTGACCATAGACGCATAACAAAGTAAATGTTAAAACGTAAATGTCAATAGTAAATTCCAATCACATATATACATTGAAGTAGCTTCAGGTTAAATCTTCAAAAATGTTGCTTCAGGTTAAATCTTATCCATAGCTGTTTATGGTAACTCAAGAAAGATTCAATTACACCAGCTTGTAAATGGTTTAAATTTGATTATTTTTTCTGTCAATCAAGTGTCGAAATTTAGGGGGGTGGAGAGACTACATACTAAAAATATTTTTTTACAATAACACAAAAACTGTGCATTGCAAAATTCTAAAAAAAATTGTAATGTTTTTTTAAACTAAGTGCTCCTTCATATGACCCCACTGATTTGGGTCAAAAATGAATTTTTTTTACTCTCCCCACAGCCATCGTCTAAACACAAAGAAATATAATTATTTGAGACTTCGCTATGATTTTCGTTCAAAATTTACCATCTCGGTGAATTCAATCAGTGCCGAAACGTAGGGGGAGGGGCGGTTTGAAAGTTGCACTCTTTTGACAATAACTCAAAAACTGTGAATTGGAAAATTCTAAAACAAATTGAAATGTTTCTTAATCTAGGTGCTCTTTCAAATAACACCCCACACATTTGGGTCAAAAAAAACTTTATTTTCGTTCGTTATAAAGAACGGATCCCTAAACCAGTCGTATACATGATATATTTTAATAACTAGACTGACATACCTTCTGAAATTAAATACGGTTACCATCAAGGATACATAACCTCTGCCTACAATTCCGATCGGCTCCTAACCTTATCAACTGCGTACAAGTCCATAACACAGAACCATAGAGAAACATATATAGAGAGAAATAACCTCTATTCACACAAATTGTATATAGAATACTGATAATACAAATAAAAGTACAACCAGAGATGAAGGGTTAAGCAATATACAAATTTTACAAATTATACATTGCATTCTTTCAGTCTTATATGAGCAAATCAAAATAAAAAAATGAGAATTTATATTTGAAAGAGAAATATTTCTTTTGCTTTATTTTCTATTTTACTTTTACTTAAATACGAAAAAATAGAAAATAAAAAAAAAGTACTCGTATGTATGAGTGTTTAAAATTTAAATATATAATTTAAGGATTGTATTGGTATGATAATTTTTTATATTTAACAAATATAATTTCATTCATTGATAATTTTTTGTTTTTGTATATTTTCTATTTTACTTTTGCTTAAATACGAAAAAATACGATAATTATAAAATAGAAAAAGTACTCGTATGTATGAGTGTTTAAATATATAATTGAAGGATTGTGTTGGGATGATAATTTTTTGTTTTTGTATATTGAAGAAGCAAATGATTGAATTTGTTATTTGGGTTACGAATTGTTTGTTTTGTTGTCAAGATTTTTTATTTATTTTTTCATTTTTTTTTAAATGGATTTGAACTATATTAAGTTTTTATTGTCCTAGGTCGATGACTTTAGATTTTATAATATATCAATTTAGTTTGGTCAGAGTTTGATTTAAATTGATTCATTTGGTCGTGTTTGATATAATTACTTCGGTCTGAAAGACCTAAGATTACATTCATGAGCTCAAAGTGAAATTCTTACCCATGCTTTTTTGGCATTTCTCGACGTTTTATGACTTACTGATTCTAAAAATCAACAAACAAAAATGTATGTCTGTCTGTCGGCCGGCCGTCCGCTGTCCGTCCGTCACAACCTACGAAATCTAGAAAACCGCTGAACGGATTTGAAAATTTTTTTTTCTTAAAATAGGATTACTCAATTGAAAGAGCCGAAAGGACGATGTGTTCGATAGCTGTACCGGAAGCGTGTCAAAAAAATCGTCAAGTGTGTCAAAACAAGGAAATTTGCATATTTTTTGCTTAAAAAACGTTCATTTTAAGTGATTACGAGTAGGAACATTGAATTTGGAGAAATCTTGATGGTCGGGATTGGTATGGGAGACCAAAATCTAGATTATTGCATTATAAATTTGTCAAAAAAATGTTGTCAAGTGTGTCAAAAGAAAGATTTTTATTTATTTTTTTACTCAATTTTTTGGAAAAAAATAAAATTAATAATATGTATGCATGAAAATATATTATTATTATATAGAATTATGGCATTATAAGATTGTCAAAAAAATAATGTCAAGCGTGTCAAAAATGATTTCATTGATTTTTTTAGCCAATTTTTTGGAAAAAAAAATTTATCTGTTTTTATGAATTGGTTTTATTGAATTGGTTATAGTTTTTGAAATAGTTTTGGAATTTTGATAAAAGTTTGTATTTTTGATTTTGTAATAATTTTTGCTATATTTATAGAATTTTGGAAAAACTTTGAATTCTTAAGAATTTTTGGAATTTTATTAGAATTTAGAAAAAGTTTAAATATTTGATTTTATTCTAATTTTTGGAATGTTTTTGGTATTTTTCAATTTTTGATTTTGTTATAATTTTTGCAATATTTTTAGAATTTTGGAAAAAGTTTGGATTTTTAAGAATTTTTGGAATATTAATGGAATTTAAAAAAGTTTAAGTATTTGATTTTATTCTAATTTTTGGAATATTTTTGGAATTTTGAAAAAGTTTGATTTTATTTAAGTTTTACAATATTTTTGGAATTTGAAAGAAATATGAATTTGTGATTTTGTAATATTTTCTCGAAACGCTAAATGGAGTTGATTTTGAGTAGTTTGCTGAGTGTATCATCTTTTCACTAAATTATGTTAATTTTTGATCTGTTATAATTTTCCGGCAACGTATTGATGTTTCGTGTTAGTTTTGAAATAAATTTCTAAGCAGAGATAAAAAGTACTTATACTTCAACAAATCAAAATAAAAAAAGAGAAACATTTATATGTATTTGAAATTTCTTTTGCTTTATATTCTATTTTACTAATGAGACAACAAAAAATACGATGATAAAATACAGTTAATAATAAAAAAAAAACTCGCATGGATTAGTGTTTCCTTTGACATGTTTATATAAAGGTTTTTAGAATTCATTGATAATTTTGGTTTGTTTTTGTAAGTTAAAAATGGTCAAAATAATTTTTCAGTTTTTGAAGAATTTGGGTTACGCGTTTTTGTTGTTGGCTGCATGGATTGATATTTGATTTATTTTTCATCTTTCAAATGCACTTTAACCCTATGTTTAGGTTGTTGACCTTAGCCAATTTTTTTTGGTCAGAAATTGATTTAATTTGATTTGGTTGTGTAGGATAAAAATATTTTTAAATTTCAAAATCTATGTATTAAAATTTGTATCAATTTAATGTTTTAAATTTGAATACATGAGTTCTAAAAGAATAGATTATGAAATTTAAAAATATTATTTTCCAATAATTTGTCTTATGATAACTTTAAACAAATTGGGTTTAAAGTAGTTATGCGGTTATGTGTTCTAAAAACTTTTTTACTTTATATGGCTCAAAAATACATTTACCTTAAAATTAATGTTTAATCATATCAAAGCGATACAGTAGATCGTTGTTTGTGATATAATTATAACACCTGCAGCCAAATTATGTTACTGTGAAGTGGTGAAGTGTTAAAAATTTCTTTATTTCGATTTTATCACCAAATTTTTATCATTTTAACATTTTTTGCGATTCTATATGCAATTTATGTGCGATGTAAGTGTTAAAAAATCTTATAGTAAGTAGGCGACTCACTAAATATCAAACGTCAATGCATAAAATTTTCATTGATTGTTTTATTTAATAGAATTATTATAAAAAATCCTTTATTTATTATTTTCAAAATAAATTATTTTTTGTGAACAAAATATAATGGTTGAGCGAAATTAATTTTTAATTGGATTAAATAAAAGATTTGTTCAATTAATTCATGCCGTCAGTTATGCAAAGACCAGCGTTGGTTAAAAACACTGTTTTGTTTAAAAAAACAAAAAAAACCGTTTTTTTTTGTTTAAAACGCGTTTTTTATTGTTTAAAACAGTTTTTTTTTGTTTTTTTTGTGTTTTTTTTTGTTTTTTTTGTGTTTTTTTGTTTTGAATATGTTTTATGCTACGAATATTCGTTTTTGTTAGTTTTAAATGAAAATATGTAATTGGAGTGAATAAACTTCAAAGAAATTAAGTATCCTAAATATTCTCAGATTATTAAAGATTTTCAAGATTTCCATGATTCTCTAGGTTATCTGAAAATTTGTTAAAATTTTAATGACGTTTAAGGTGCTAAAAGGTTTCTTAAGATTATCAAATGTATTAAAAACGGTAAAACACGACAGTGCACAACAGTTATATTGAATAGCAAATAAGCAGCATTGCAATATTTAAAAAAAAACAATTTTTGTTTAAAACATTGTTTTTAAAAAAAAAAACAATTTGTTTTAAACACTGTTTTGATCAGTGTTTAAAACAAAAGTGTTTAAAACAAACCAACTCTGGCAAAGACATATTTATGAGAAATGCTGAAATAAACGAGATGTCAAGTATATTGCTATTTTTTGCAGATAAGACTTATTTTGACTCTAGTGGGGTCATAATTAAAGTTCTAATCTAACAACAGGAATTTGTTCCTCTATTGTTCAAGAAATATAGATTTTGAAAGAATTCTATAATATCTCATTAGAAGTATGTTATATTACCGTTCTGGATAAAAAGTAATATTTGGTAAATTTTCATCACGACTACGATAGCAGACGTCGACCTTTTTAACAATATTCTGAACACACTTCTGCATAAGTGTTCAGATAGAGACAGATGACGTCTTCAATGGTATTGTGCTCTTGCATTATTTGTAATTGCCAGTTTCATTTTCAAAAAACATTAAGTTCAAGAAAACAATACATAAACCTACGACAAACATGAGCGTTTTGATACATGAAATGTAAATCTAGTTGACTGTATATACGTATATACATATAGATATATTAATTCCGAACTACGGTCTAAAACACATAAATACCAATCATTTTGAACAACACAATTTAAACATCAATTTAACTATATTTAAATATTTTCGAAGTTAAATTTGAAAAAAAATTTTTGATGTTATTTTGAAATCTTAAATAAACAAATCACATTGGTGTAATTGTGTTTTTTGACATAATGGCGTTAGCAACAAAAGAATTCATTTTATTTTATCACTAACCAAAAGTCAGTGTTAACTTTTCAGTTTTAACATTTCACTAATTTAGATTTTTTTACGGTGAAGTGATAAAAAATTTATCACTACACCGCTTCACAGTTACAGAATTTGGCTGCTGATGTTCTAAATAATATGATATAAGTTTATCCTTTGAGCTGCTTGTTTTAGGTAGATTTCATATAAAATCTACCTATTGCAATGGGAATTCTTGGAGTTCCGGATAAAATTTTAACAAAATGAATTTATTAGGCGTCGAGGAGAAACATATTTTTAATGCCGGGTGAAAAACACGTGAAATCAGCAAGGTCTGGAAATGAGGTTTTAATTTTGTATAATTAGAATTCGTTGACATCAATAAAAAAAGTTTTCTGCGTTTTTAGTTTTTTTTTTTAACCCTGTCTAAGATACAGGGTGTTGAAAAATCAAGAAATTACTCGACCCTGGTGTATTGAAATGGCTCTACAGTCAAAACTACTGGACTGATTTTAATGTTATATAACTCAAAATGTATGTATTAAACAGAGCAAAATAATAATTCACATTATATGACCTTGAACACTTTCTTTTAGAAACATAACGGTAAAAAATTCAAATTCGATTTGTTTTTTTTTATTAATTTTATTGCAACACGCCTTAAAATGCTTCATCATAAAAAAAGTGGAGTGAAAAAATGAACAGTGTTTTTTGGATTTACATATATGTTTTTATAATAAATTTTTAATTTTAACTCAAAATAAATATTTTACACATTTTTTATCATTTATTTAATTTTACATTACTAAATTCCGTAGAGTTAGAATAACGTCTAGCTAAGATTGATCCATCATTTGTAGGAATGTATGAGTGATATCCTCGTGTTCCAGGCATTGTTTTTAAATTTTCGTATCTATCAGCTAGTCGATTTCATTTCGCAAACAAAGGAATCCCTCTGCATTCTGTCACTATATGACAGTTGTGAATGAGGGATCTCAACAGTTTGACTGTTTGCAGGCATAATGGATATTTTCATAAAATTGTTATTTTAAATTTAAATAATGTTGTAAGGATAGGCTGCCTAAAAGGTACACAATCAAAAATAGTCATAATCATATCGGAAGCCATACTATCATTTATTTGATCTCCTGGCTATTACAGAGGGAAAAACAAGTTTGAAATGATACACCAAAATCAAAATCAAATTTCAAACCAAAATACAAGAAAAATCGGACCGATAACAAGAATCTATCAATTGAATATTGAAGGATCTAGCAAATCGAAATGCGAACATTTATCGAATCAACTAAAAGATTACAAAATAGATATTGCAATCATTCAAGAAACACACATTGCATCAGACGAAATTTTCTTACCAGAGGCGAAATTCCTGGATATGAAATTATCGGAGCAACATTTCATAAATCGTATGGAACTGCAACGTATGTAAAATGTGGTCTGAAAATGTGAAACTAGTGGAAACCTCTTCAACAGACGATGTTTCTATCATAACAATTGAGGTTGGCGGAACAATTATTATGAATATATACATATACCAAACACAGCCTGGCCGACTAATGTTCTCCCTTCATATGATAAACCGAGCATTTATATTGGTGACTTTAACAGCCATCACACACTATGGAAATATCAGAATGATGACATCAACGGTATAACACTTGTAAATTGGTCTGAACAGCAAAACTTGCATCTCATATTCGACGCGAAAGACCTTGGTATTTTTCAATCCAGCCGATGGCGCCGAGATTACAACCCAGACCTATGTTTCGTTTCATCTAATTCTAAAGGTCAACCAATACATGCTTTAAGACAAGTATTATTGGGTTTCCCACATTCTCAGCATCGACCAGTAATAGTAGAGGCTGGAATACAAATCCCGATGATACATTCAATACCGAAACCTAGATGGAATTTTTTAAAGGCTTCATGGCATTTTTCAAAAGATGCTTCTGTACGATTTATTCCCCCCCCCCCTTCTAAAATTCTAATTATTCATTATTTTTTCGAACAATTTTTATCATCAAAAAATTTAAACACTGAAGTTCGAGAAAATAATGAACAATTAGAATTTTAATCGGACTAAAACTTTTTAAAATTAAATATCTGAAGAATACGAATTGACGCCTCTTTGTAAATTTGATATATTTTAAAGGAAGGTTAGAACTATATTTAAAAAATAAAAAAAGTTAAAATTTAATTGATTTTAAAATTTTTTGTTAATGGAAGTTGTTTGAAAAAATGAAGAAAAATTCGAATTTCAGCCGCACTAAAAATCTTTAAAATTAAATATCTCAAGAACAAAAATTTCAGCCTCTTTGTAAATTTGATATATTTTAGAATAAGGATAGAACTATTTTCAGAAAAAAAATTAATTAAATTCCAATTGATCTTTGACCCTAGCGCCATCTTTAAAAAAGTTTTTTTAATATTTTTATTTAAAAATTAATTATAAAAACAATAAATTAATTTTTGTTTCTTGTCTTTAATTTGGCCTCAAGCTTCAAGCAATTTTATTTGTGTGTAAGTGATCTGTCCAATGAGTGACCCAAATATTTCGGATTATAGTTATGTGTAACTTGTGTTTCGTTAAAATTGACCCCACTCTTGGTTGAGTTGTTGGTAAATCGATCACGTAAATGTTGAAAAATAATGGAGCCAATACTGATCCTTGTGGGACACCATTACTCAATTTCCTGAAAGAACTCTTCTCATTATTTCGATAGACTTGGAAAAGGCGATTTGTGAGCATATTGTTGATTACTTGAGCAATTTTAAGGCATGGAATAATATTGAGCAGCTTAGTCTCGAGTGCTTTCAATCCACAAAGATTTAAAAAGAGCGTCCACCTATACCTCAAGACGCATGTTGTTGTGGGACCTACGTCTTAAAAGGTATCTATGTGTTGTTGTGACACATTTTGTAATTCCTACTACACAACACTTCTTATTAAAAAAAAAAAAAAAAAAAAAAATATATTAAGTCTTTTCGCCAAACGGTGTCATAAGCCGCTGTTAGGTCTATGAAAACAACAGACATTTTTATTTTTTTTTGGAACCCAAGTTCGATATAGTTGGTTAGTGGCAATACTTGATCTGTGCAATTGCGTCTACGTTTGGTAATATTGCAGTTTCCATTATGTAAAAGCGAGCAAGCCATTTTCTGGTATTTTCTCCGCAATTTTTAAGGAATTCTGGATAGACATTATCGAAGCCAGCTGCTTTTCCCGATTTCATGTCCGATTATGAAGCTGCAATCTCTTTAATGGTGAAAGGTCGACAATATTCGGAAGATCTTGGTGTGTTTCGTTTCAAGTTTTTAAGATTTAAGAGAACGGTTTTTGAAAGTTCCTTATGTGGTTCAACTCTTGACATGTTTACTATCCTATTCGCTATTAAAATTGGATTTATGTTTGTTTTATCAGCAAATTTCTTTTTCCCAGCACCCAATTTTCGTATTTGACTCCATGCTTTTCTACTAGAATGTGTAAAATCCATATTTTCCATAGCAGACTTTCTTGTCGATTAGCATCTAAGGATCTTAATAGATCATCAGCTATTTCTGGGTCTCCACTTTCTTCGAATTCATTCAAAAGTTTTTCACTTTCCTCATTCCATCTTGGAATATATTCCATACGATAGCCTCGCGGTATGAATTTTTTTGCAGCTGTTAGAGTAGCGCCAAGGAAACGTTCGTATTTCTTGCAACTGGTGGAATAAATCGTACAGAAGCATCTAAGTCTTTTGAAAAATGCCATGAAGCCTTTAAAAAATTCCATCTAGGTTTCGGTATTGAATGTATCATCGGGATTTGTATTCCAGCCTCTACTATTACTGGTCGATGCTGAGAATGTGGGAAACCCAATAATACTTGTCTTAAGGCATGTATTGGTTGACCTTTAGAATTAGATGAAACGAAACATAGGTCTGGGTTGTAATCTCGCCGCCATCGGCCGGATTGAAAAATACCAAGGTCTTTCGCGTCGAATATGAGATGCAAGTTTTGTTGTTCAGACCAATTTACAAGTGTGATACCGTTGATGTCATCATTCTGATATTTCCATAGTGTGTGATGGCTGTTAAAGTCACCAATATAGATAGACCAATAAAGATGTAATTGGAAGATAGATAGATAGACCAATATAGATGTAATTGGAAGATAGATAGATAGACCAATATAGATGTAATTGGAAGAATCAATTTCTGGACTTACTTTTGAATAACCTTCGAGAGAAATTTTTTGCTGTTTTAATAATTTCGCTTTTAAAGCAAATAGAAAAAAATCGTCTTCCTCGGGTTGGCTAAGTGACTTTGGATTTTGTAGGAATTTCAACAATGAAACTAATGAGCTATCTCTTCTTTTTTCAAATTTGAGATTGTATTCCAAATAACAATTTTGAGCTTACAAATGTCTGAATTATTTTTCTTAAGAGATTTGAATAGAAATTTTAGGATTCCCTCTGCAGATAATAATGAGGCAGCTTAACGGTTGAGAGTTTTTATTGATCTTGTGACGAACCACATCATCTTTTTTTGTACTCCATAAATGATTTAGATTTAAAACATTTGAAGTTTGTACAACTGCTGGTTTGACTCGCAAAACCGCTCAATCATGGTTTCAATAGAATTCCACATAATCTTGCAATGCAGGAGTAATTGCAGGTTGTATCTCTCTTCATTCAATTCTTTTATATTATTTTGCAAAATGTTATTGCGCACTGACGATTTTTGATTTGTTCTCGTTCGGACCATATTATAAATAATATAAAACTAGATAATATAATACTTTCATAATATATTTTATAGATGAACCATGAACCAGTGAACCATGAAATACGTCCTCTACGTCAATATATTTCATGCGTCGTTCCGTGCTGCGACAATAAGTCGCAGCATACAACCAATTGGTTTTATCGTTTATTAACTAAAGGACTTTTGTTCTCTTACATTAACTAACTGTTTTCAATCCGTACAAAATATGCACCTGATAATAAATATTTAGTTATATTAGTTAGTTATATTAAAAGTTAGTTATATAAAAATGCCGTTAGAAATACTTGATAATAATTTCATCGACATGACGGATTGCATATAGTGTAGAACAGTTTGCATCACAAGTGTTTTGACGCTGAAATTTGCAGGTTGAATTTTATTGTTTTTCAAAATAAAAATAAAAATTTAAGTGGCAACATATTAAAATTAAAAGTTAAGTGCTTCTATTATCGACTATAGCGATAGTATCAATCAAATTTTGGTAAGTTCAAGTAAATCCATACTAATTACTTTAATTAATTTAATATAAATGAAGAAAATTAAAAACGTGTTTTTTTCATGCTAAATTGTCATACAAGAACAGTAAACAAAACCATTTTGGGATCAAAATACGAAAAAGCTCGATTTGCAATTTCAAGTCACCACAATACAAAGCTGCACAACTGGCGTCAATTAATCAATTGCAACAAGAAAAGATCAATTGAGTTCACAGCTAGTTGCAAAATTAAGTTTTAATTATTGAAAAAAACTTTCAGTTATATAAATTTTTATTTTAAATTTTACAATAGGAAAAGCTGTTTGGGCTTGCCATGCAATACTAGCCGTGTTCGGTTTGACTGAAGCAACTGAAACAACTGAAAAATTTAATGCAATTGTTGTTGTTTTTTCAGTTGTTTTAGCCAAATCGAGCGCACCTACTAATGCCAACCAACATCAAACACAACTTTATTTTGAAAGCAAAGGAAATCATTACAACAAAAAAAAAAATGGAGGGGCTGAAATCTCACAGCTCTGAGATATCAAGACTTCGGTTTGGGTTAAGGATTTTGATATAGTTTTCGGCAAAAAACTTTTATGGGGACATTGTTTTTAGTTTTGGGCAGCGATGTATATCAAACATAACTTTTTGTTAAAGTACATGTACTTTTTATCTCTGTTTAGATATGTATTACAAAACTAACACGAAACATTAATACGTTGTTGGAAAATTATAACAGATCATATATTAACATAATTTAGTGAAAAGATTATACAATCAGCAAACTACCCAAAAACCTCGCAATTAAGCGTTTCGAGAAAATATTTCAAAATCACAAATTCATATTTCTTTCAAAATTCCAAAAACATTGTAAAATAAAAATTCAAACTTTTTTCAAACTAAATTCTAAAAATATTTCAAAAATTATGACAAAATCACAGATTAAAACTTTTTTCAAAAATTCTAAAAATATTGCAAAAATTGTAACTTCTTCCAAAATTATAAAAATTATAATAAAATCAAAAATTTAAAATTTTTTTAAATTCCAAAAATATTCCAAAAATTCTTACAAAATCAAAAATTGAAACTTTTTTCAAAATTCTAAAAATATGTATATATAAAATTCAAACATTTTATTTTTCTTCAAAATTCTAAAAATATTGCAAAAATTATGATTAAAATCAGAAATTTAAACTTTTTCTAAATTCTAATAATATTCCAAAAATTCTTAAAAATTCAAATATTGAAACTTTTTTCAAAATTCTAAAGATATATAGGAAATTAAAAAAATTTTCTTTTCAAAATTCTAAAAATATTCCAAAAATTGGAATAAAATCAAATATTTAAACTTTTTCTAAATTCTAATAATATTCCAAAAATTCTTAAAAATTCATAAATTCAAACTCTTTCCAAAACTCTAAAAATATTGCAAAAATTATAACAATATCAAAAATTGAAACTTTTTCCAAAATTATAAAAATTGTAATAAAATCAAAAATTTAAAATTTTTCAAAATTCTAAAAATATTCCAAAAATTGACTTTTTCAAAATTCCAAAAATATTCAAAAACTATAACAAATTCAGAAATGTCCATGTCCAATTTCATTTTCATTTACATTTTCTGCAAACTATTCAAAAACCTTCAATTTAGCAATTCGAGAAAATATTACAAAATAACAAATTCATATTACTCAAACTTTTTTCAAAATTCTAAAAATATTCCAAAAATTATTACAAAATCAAAAATTTAAACTTTTTTATAAATTCCAAAAATTATAATAAAATCAAAACTTTAAAATTCAAAATTCCAAAAATTCTTACAAAATCAAAAACTAAAACTTTTTCCAAAATTCTAAAAATATTGCAAAAATTATTACAAAATCAAATATACAAACTTTTTTCAAAATTCCAAAAATATTTCAGAAATTATAACAAATTAAAAAATTTCCATGTCCAATTTCATTTTCAATTATATTTACGTCATAAAAACAGCTACATTTTTTTCCCAAAAAATTAGCTAAAAAAATCGATGAAATCATGACACGCTTGACATTATTTTTTTGACAAACTTATAATAATAATATATTTTCTCTATAATTGTAATATATTTTCATGCATGCATACATATTATTAATTTTATTTTTTTCCAAAAAACTTTTACCAAAATTCTAAAAATATTGCAAAAATTATAACAAAATCAAAAATTGAAACTTTTTTCAAAATTCTAAAATATTATATATAAAATTCAAAAATTCTATTTTTTCAACATTCTAAAAATATTGCAAAAATTATAACAAAATCAAAAATTGAAAAATACCAAAAACATTCCAAAAATTAGAATAAAATCAAATATTTAAACTTTTTCTAAATTCTAATAAAATTCCAAAAATTCTTAAGAATTCAAAGTTTTTCCAAAATTCTAAAAATATAACAAAAATTATTACAAAATCAAAAATTGAAACTTATTTCAAAATTCTAAAATATTATATATAAAATTCTAAAATTCTATTTTTTCAACATTCTAAAAATATTGCAAAAATTATAACAAAATAAAAAATTGAAAAATACCAAAAACATTCCAAAAATTAGAATAAAATCAAATATTTAAACTTTTTCTAAATTCTAATAAAATTCCAAAAATTCTTAAGAATTCAAAGTTTTTCCAAAATTCTAAAAATATAGCAAAAATCATTACAAAATCAAAAATACAAACTTTTATCAAAATTCCAAAACTATTTCAAAAACTATAACCAATTCATAAATTTTCATGTCCAATTTCATTTTCAATTACATTTACGTCATAAAAACAGATAAATTTTTTTTTCCAAAAAATTGGCTAAAAAAATCAATGAAATCATTTTTGACGAGAAATGCCAAAAAAGCATGAGTAATAATTTCACTTTGAGCTCATGAATGTAATCTTAGGTCTTTCAGACCGAAGTAATTATATCAAACACGCCCAATGAATCAATTTAAATCAAACTCTGACCAAACTAAATTGATATATTCTAAAATCTAAAGTCATCGACCTAGGACAATAAAAACTTAATATAGTTCAAATCCATTTAAAAAAAGATGAAAAAATAAATAAAAAATCTTGACAACAAAACAAACAATTCGTAACCCAAATAACAAATTCAATCATTTGCTTCTTCAATATACAAAAACAAAAAATTATCATCCCAACACAATCCTTAAATTATATATTTAAACACTCATACATACGAGTACATTTTCTATTTTATAATTATCGTATTTTTTCGTATTTAAGCAAGTAAAATAGAAAATATACAAAAACAAAAAATTATCAATGAATGAAATTATATTTGTTAAATATAAAAAATTATCATACCAACACAATCCTTAAATTATATATTTAAATTTTAAACACTCATACATACGAGTACTTTTTTTTTATTTTCTATTTTATAATTATCGTATTTTTTCGTATTTAAGTAAAAGTAAAATAGAAAATAAAGCAAAAGAAATATTTCTCTTTCAAATATAAATTCTCATTTTTTTATTTTGATTTGCTCATATAAGACAGAAAGAATGCAATGTATAATTTGTAAAATTTGTATATTGCTTAACCCTTCATCTCTGGTTGTACTTTTATTTGTATTATCAGTATTCTATATACAATTTGTGTGAATAGAGGTTATTTCTCTCTATATATGTTTCTCTATGGTGTCTTTGAGAAGAAATATTTTGTGTATTATTTTTGAACGCTGTGTGTGTAACTAGAAATTTTTACAGTAAACCGTTGGAATATTCCAGCTAGGAATATTATTTCCTGTTGTGGAACAGTTAAGTAGTTGAATACTTAATAAAACCGGGTGTGTTTGCTTACTAATTAGTGATCGAACTAAGAGGGAGATTGGGAATTACGTTTATCGAATTGTGAGTAACAATATTTAATTTTACTTTCTCTCAGCTGCGCCATTTTTGATTGCCAACATCAGATTTATATTTCATTTTTTGCAGTCGAGTGTATTTTAAAAAGGTTTTTACAAATAATCAATGGCTGTTTCTTGTTAAACAAACTAATATCACATTTTTTTGCCATTAATGTTCTATATAGGAACTTAGACTGTCAACAAATGGCTCTCACTTGTATTAATCTCAAACTCACTAAATTTTATGGCCGAGTTTCACTTGAAGACTTAATTTGATCGATTAGTTTTTAAATGGGTGATCAGGCCATTGAGCATTTTTCCAATTTATCAACCATATTGGTTGTTTATTGGTTAATTGGAAAACCGTTGTGTTTATGGGTTGTTAAAGTGTGTCCTCCCGAGTACGAGTCCAACGTGCTAACCACTAGGACAATCAACACACTATATCACTTGCCCACTTTATTACTCCTACTTATCAATCTTACAGACCACTGTGTAAACCTTATACAAAATTTGTATAGATTTATTACAATAAAAAACCTTCAAAATAAAACAAAAAACGTGGTTATTGTGTACAAAACTATTAATCTAATCCGTCGAAGATATTTAATTTAATTTATCTTATTTTCTTTTATTTCTTTATTATTGTGTCGACTTTGCCTAATAACCTACAACACCATCACAACATTTAAAGTAAATTATTTATTCCCAGATATTTAGAGAAAAAAAAATAAATCGTACGATATATTTTTTACGTTTTTTATTATTATTATTTTTTAATTTTCTAATTTTTTTACTTATTTGTTTTAACAATTACGTCACTAATAATAGATTCAAAAATATATACACATTCAAAACGAATTTTATTATAAGTTTATTGAATAAAAACATCAACAATTACTTTAATTATCTAAAATTTTATTTCACACAATTAATTTTATTTTGACACTTTTACAAAACACAAGATTTTTAATTAATAAAATTATAAACAAAAATTTCACAAAACAAAAACTTTTTTATTACACGAACGTTTTAATGAATGAATATGCATAACAAAACTATCTTTTTTTTCTATTATATTTTTTGACATCTTTTTTAAATATGAAGTGAGTCATAATTCAGGTAAAATAAATTTTTGAAAAAAATATCGTTTTATTAAAAATTTTGATAGCAATTGTATTCGAATTAAAATCATTTTAATTAGTATAATTGGTATTAATTAAGATGGAAATTACAAATCTTGTAAACATTTTTGAATATATAATTAATAAACGTTCAGAAATAATTAAAATAAGAAAACAAAAATTTATTTAAAGTTTTAAAAAGACAACATTTTGGTTGTTTTTCTTTTATTATTAGTTACGTTATTTTCTCCAAGGTGCCGCACAAGTAAGATTAAGAGAAAAAATATAAAACTGTTTTTAAATGTCAACATAAAAAAATATCGTTTCATTTTGTAATTATTGGATTAAATTTTTTGTTTAAATTAAATATGAAGAAAGAAAAGTTGAGTTTTATTCAGGGAGACAAAAAAAGTTCAAAATTTGTAAACTTGTGTAAATAATTTTACTTTAATTATAGTGAAAATTATTTTTATTTTTATAAAATAATATATATTTCGGATTACTCTTTCATCAGTTCTTTTTTACTTAACGATTTGTTGTTATTTGTTTTTTTGACTATCGCGCCAAGGTATAGTTGCTGTTGTTCGAGTTGTGAGTTTAATTTTGACTGGTGTTATCAATTTAAGTATTGCTCGGTTTAGAATAACCCATTGATAAAATATTTTATCGTGATAAACTCTCCTTAATTTCGAATTATTTGTTTGTGTTGCAACACAATACACACGTGCAATACAGCCATTGCTATTGATGGATATTGTGTACATAGAATTGGATAGAGCGGGCGGAAGAGGTGGTAAGGTTATCCTATGTCAATCTGAAATAATTCCTTTACTACTACCACAAGTTATTTTTGGATACCTCTTTTTCTTTATGCTGCCACGTAAAATCGAACAACGTCTAAAAGAGCATCTTGCAGAGTTCGAGTATAACCCGGTGAACACATGACATAAATATGACATCACACGAAGGTCATACATATGTGTATGACCTTCGTGTGATGTCATATTTATGTCATGTGTTCACTGGGAAGAGAACAGATAATTCTAGCGTGGCAGCACATATGTTGGAAAATGAACATAAAACTTATGTACAAAATCTAGAGCTCATTAAACAAGTTAATAATCCAAATCACCTAGAAGCATATGAATCATACTTCATTGAAAAAGAAAACAAGAGACATCCAGAAATATTAATAAATACAAAAGGAGGCAATATAAAATCAAAATTATTTAAAGTAATAGCGTTTTCGTTTTTCGATTTAAGTTTTGACCTCAGAGCGGGCAAAACTCTTTCAGTTTTGCATTTTTTTTGTAGTTTTGCATTCATTTTTTCAGATTTGCCCTTAAAATACTTGAGAGTCGAACAAAAAAAGTTACATATTTTAGATCTGTCAAATTCGTTTAACAAAATAAAGGAATTCAATTTTTGAATGTATATTATTATTTTAAAACTATTTAGATATTTTTATTTAAGAAAATTACACCATTAAAAATATGTTTTTCTTATTTTGTATACTATATTAATATACTATACAACGCAACATTTTTGCACCGTCTTCTGAGAAAAAGTCAAAATATGCAAAACTATTGCCGTCAAAAAGTTTGAAACTTGCATCCAAATCGAGAAAAGAAAACGCAAATTTTTTCAGCAAACATTTCTTCGAGAATCGAACAGAAAAAATGTAACCTGAAAAAAAGCGCAAAAAAGTCACATTTTTTGTAGAATCGAAAACGCTATAATCTAGAATATCCACCCATTTAATTTTTATTTTCCTTTTCTTATAGACCGAGAGCCCGCGACGGCCAAACCTTTGTTATATTATAAAAGCTGAAAGTTTTTCTGTGCATACCTCCTACTCAGGTAGGAACGATTAGCGACATATGAAGTTTGGATCATGGTGGCTTTGGCAGGGAGCAGGTAACAAAGGGGACTCCAAAGTTTCGTGAAAGTATAAAAGCTAATTTTTTTATATATTCTTCGGGATAGTATTAGAAGTCACGTCACCCATTGTCAAATTGATAATGTTTAAGGGTGTCTGGCAGGAGATTACCACGATAGTAAGTGTTTGGCAATGCGTGACGTGACTTCTAATACTACCCCGAAGGATATATAAAAAAGTTACCTTTTATACTTTCACGAAACTTTGAATGCCCCTTTGTTACCTGCTCCCTGCTAAAGCTACCATGATCCAAACTTCATATGTCGCTAATCGTTCCTACCTCAGTAGGGGGTATGCGCAGAGAAACTTTCAGCTTTTATAAAATAACGAAGGTATGGCCGTCGCGGGCTCTTAGTCTATTAATCCACTTATTGCAGTAATAAATTTCTTTTGTTTGTTTATTTATCAATAAGGTCCTTTACAATATTTTAAATTTTAATTACGTTTTCCATAAGTTTATTGATGTGTTTCCTTAGGTTTAATTAGTTAAATTTGTACTATTTAATCGTGTTGTTTTTACTTTAAGATTTAGCTTTTTAGATACTACTGTCGATGAAAGCATAGCTTTCGAAATACGTATTTAGTGAAATAAGGTGTTTATTATTTTATTATTATTTAAATATCTTGTTACAGCTTATAACTTTTTAAATTAAAACATTATTTATAGTATTTATTGAGGTTACTGTTGGCACTTGGCGAAACATTATTAATAATAAATTTATTTTTAATAAAAGAAACACTTGTTTGTATTCCGCAAATTAATTTTTGTTTCTAACTTTATTTATTTTAAATAAAATTAAAATTAAAAACAGCTCGACCGGTTTCGGTTTTTACACCATTTTCAAGAGCTTCAAAAGTGTTACAAAGAAAAAATAATACAACATGTCATTTATATACAAATAAAATTAAAATAAAAATGAAACTAGATCAAAAATGAATACAAAACAATTTTTAAAATTTAAATGATAGTAAATTCAAAGAGCTGACATTTTTTAAAGACTATTGTTTATCCATTAAATATTAAAATTATTATATGAAATAATGACTGCATCTATATAACAAAAGGAAATCACAACACAATTTAGAATTTTCTGAAAACAAGTAAAATTTTGTGTTAAAGAAACAGATCTGGGTTGGTTAAAGGCGAATAAATGACATCTGTTTGTAAATTTAATAAACTTTTATTTAAATAAAGAGCTTTACGAATTTCAAACGATTCAAGAATATCAAGTTTGGGGCCTTTAGTTTCAACATGATGAATTTTTAGATTTTCGTTATTAAGAAAACAGCTATTATGGTTTTCGTTAATTAAATGGTTAGAAAAAGTTGAACTTGTATGTCCCAATCTTAATGCCCTAAAATGTTCTGAGCATCGCTGCTTGAAATTACGACCAGTTTGACCTATATATATATAGCATTACAATCTTCACAACTAAGTTGGTAGACACCAGATTTCAAAATTAAATTTTGTTTAGGTTTGTTGTTAACTAATAAATTATGTAAGTTGAAATTGTTGTAAAATGCACAGCTTAAATTTGTATATTTAGATAATGTATTACCTAGTCTCTGACTTAAATTACCCGAATAATGAATTTTGCGCCAATGTTTAGTATCTTGTAATAAATTTGGATAAATCAAATTGTAAGCAATACGTTTTAACTTTCGTTGAAGGATTTTGTGAACTAATTCTGATTCGAAACCGTTGTTTTTAGCAATTAATAAAATTAAATTTAGTTCTTTTTGTAAATTTTGGTCAGAAAGTGGTGTTTTAACAAGTCTCTCGACGAGTGAAAAGATTGCGGCATTTTTTGCATTAAAAGAATGATTTGATGAAGAATGTATTAAAATATCAGTGCATGTAGGCTTACGATATATGTCAAATTCAAAATTAGTTGTAATATGTTTAATTTGAATATCTAGAAAATTTAAAGTTTTATCAATTTCCTTTTCAAAGGTAAATTTAATTGAAGGATGTTTTCCATTAAGTAAAATAAGAAAATTGTCTAACTGTCTTTCTGTACCGGTCCAAAGGCAAAGAATATCGTCTACGTATCTATACCAAAATAAAATATTACTAGCTTCTTGTAAGTTAGCATCTAGGAATTGATGTTCAAACCAATCCATAAAAATTTCGGAAAGTAAGGGTGATAAAGGCGAACCCATAGGGAGTCCGTCAGTGAATTTAAAAAATTGGTTTTCGAAAGTAAAATAATTTTGTTCCACGCAAGTCCTATATATAAGAATTAACTCATCTCATGAGTTTTTTAAAAAAATTGAAAATTTATCAACTATTAATTTTACAATAGAAGAAACAAATTTGTTGAATAAAGGACTGAAGTTTGCACCAGTTAACACTAATGTTTCCGACAATTTATTTAAAGTGGCTGTTGATGTGGAAGTCGCTTTATCTGGAAGTTTTAACTGTTCCATTAACAAAAACAACCTAAAAGCTATTTGTGCCGAAGAAATTAGATGTGAAAAAAACCAAAATTTAAGTATAAGCCATTTAGATTCTAAAAATTTAAATTTAGTTAACACTATCAAATCCAAACTTCTTTTAAATGACTGTATTCTTTGTAAAGCTGATAAGGGAAATACCATCACAATTTTACCTAAATTTTTATATATCCAAAAAATTAATGACTTCTTATTTGATAGCAATGCTGAAATTCTTCGAACCGACCCTACAAATAAATTTAAACTATCTGTTACAAATTGGCTTCCTTCATGTACTAATTTGATACCACCTTCGACAGCATTTCAATTTAAACAAATGAATCCGTTTGCACCTGTCCTTTACGGACTACCAAAATTACACAAACCAAATATACCAATTAGGCCAATCGTTTCATATTGTAGTGCTCCTGCCTACAAACTTTGCAAAAAGTTTCAAAATATTTTCATTGAAAAAACTGGTTTTGTTTCCAAATATTCAGTTAAAAATTCTTTAGATCTCATTAATAAAATTAAAAATGTTGTAGTTCCTCTAAATTCTAAATTAATATCGTTTGACGTATCAAGTTTGTTTACTTCTATTCCATTAAATATACTAAATGATATTGTAATTCAAATTATAAACGTAAATGTATTATCTGCCGATATTAGAGATGAGTTAATCCTTATATATAGGACTTGCGTGGAACAAAATTATTTTACTTTCCAAAACCAATTTTTTAAATTCACTGACGGACTCCCTATGGGTTCGCCTTTATCACCCTTACTTTCCGAAATTTTTATGGATTGGTTTGAACATCAATTCCTAGATGCTAACTTACAAGAACCTAGTAATATTTTATTTTGGTATAGATACGTAGACGATATTCTTTGCCTTTGGACCGGTACAGAAAGACAGTTAGACAATTTTCTTATTTTACTTAATGGAAAACATCCTTCAATTAAATTTACCTTTGAAAAGGAAATTGATAAAACTTTAAATTTTCTAGATATTCAATTAAACATATTACAACTAATTTTGAATTTGACATATATCGTAAGCCTACATGCACTGATATTTTAATACATTCTTCATCAAATCATTCTTTTAATGCAAAAAATGCCGCAATCTTTTCACTCGTCGAGAGACTTGTTAAAACACCACTTTCTGACCAAAATTTTCAAAAAGAACTAAATTTAATTTTATTAATTGCTGAAAACAACGGTTTCGAATCAAAATTAGTTCACAAAATCCTTCAACGAAAGTTAAAACGTATTGCTTACAATTTGATTTATCCAAATTCATTACAAGATACTAAACATTGGCGCAAAATTCGTTATTCGGGTAATTTAAGTCAGAGACTAGGTAATACATTATCTAAATATACAAATTTAAGCTGTGCATTTTACAACAATTTCAACTTACATAATTAATTAGTTAACAACAAACCTAAACAAAATTTAATTTTGAAATCTGGTGTCTACCAACTTAGTTGTGAAGATTGTAATGCTATATATATAGGTCAAACTGGTCGTAATTTCAAGCAGCGATGCTCAGAACATTTAGGGCATTAAGATTGGGACATACAAGTTCAACTTTTTCTAACCATTTAATTAACGAAAACCATAATAGCTGTTTTCTTAATAACGAAAATCTAAAAATTCATCATGTTGAAACTAAAGGCCCCAAACTTGATATTCTTGAATCGTTTGAAATTCGTAAAGCTCTTTATTTAAATAAAAGTTTATTAAATTTACAAACAGATGTCATTTATTCGCCTTTAAGCAACCCAGATCTGTTTCTTTAACACAAAATTTTACTTGTTTTCAGAAAATTCTAAATTGTGTTGTGATTTCCTTTTGTTGTATAGATGCAGTCATTATTTCATATATTAATTTTAATATTTAATGGATAAACAATAGTTTTTAAAAAATGTCAGCTCTTTGAATTTACTATCATTTAAATTTTAAAAATTGTTTTGCATTCATTTTTGATCTAGTTTCATTTTTATTTTAATTTTATTTGTATATAAATTACATGTTGTATTATTTTTTCTTTGTAACACTTTTGAAGCTTTTGAAAATGGTGTAAAAACCGAAACCGGTCGAGCTGTTTTTAATTTTAATTTTATTTAAAATAAATAAAGTTAGAAACAAAAATTAATTTGCGGAATACAAACAAGTGTTTCTTTTATTAAAAATAAATTTATTACATTATTTATAATTAAAGTTTCTAAAAAAAATCAAAAGCATTCTCATAATCATATTTTATATATCTCTCATTCTTTTATTAATTTATTTATTTTATTTATTGATAAGATGGTGGCAAACAGGCCACTTTACGCATATAAGCTTATTTAATAAGTTTAATAAAAAAATATGGAGGGGCTGAAATCTCATGCTCTGAGATATCAAGACTTCGGTCTGGGTTAAGGATTTTGATATAGTTTTCGGCAAAAAACTTTTATGAGGACATGGTTTTTAGTTTTGGACAGCGATGTATATCAAACATAACTCTTTGTTAAAGTACAAGTATTTTTTATCTCTGTTTAGATATTTACTACAAAACTAACACGAAACATCAGCACGTTGCCGGAAAATTATAACAGATCATAAATTAACATAATTTAGTGAAAAGGTGATACACTCAGCAAACTGCTCAAAAACCTCTCCATTTAGAGTTTCGAGAAAATATTACAAAATCACAAATTCATATTTCTTTCAAAATTCCAAAAATATTTTAAAAATTAAATAAAATCAAACTTTTTTCAAAATACCAAAAATATTCCAAAAATTAGAATAAAATCAAATATTTAAACTTTTTCTAAATTCCAATAATATTCCAAAAATTCTTAAAAATTCAAACTTTTCCAAAATTCTTAAACTATTGCAAAAATTATTACAAAATCAAAAATTCAAACTTTTTCCAAAATTCCAAAAATTGTAATATCAAAATTTTAAAAAAATATTCTAATAATTAGAATAAAATCAAATATTTAAACTTTTTCTAAATTCCAATAATATTCCAAAAATTTTTTAAATTCAAAATTTTTCCAAAATTCTAAAAATATTGCAAAAATTATTACAAAATCAAAAACTGAAATTTTTTTCAAAATTCTAAAAATTATAATAAAATCAAAAATTTAAAATTTTTTAAAGTTCTAAAAATATTCTAAAAACTCTTACAAAATCAAAAATTAAAACTATTTCCAAAATTCTAATAATATTGCGAAAATTATTAGAAAATCAAAAATACAAACTTTTTTCAAAATTCCAAAAATATTTCAAAAACTATAACAAATTCAAAAATTTCCATGTCCAATTTCATTTTCAATTATATATATGTACGTCATAAAAACAGCTACATTTTTTTATCCAAAAAATTTGCTAAAAAATAAATGAAATCATTTTTTGACCCACTTGGCATTATTTTTTTGACAAACTTATAATGCCATAATTCTCAATAATAATAATAAAATTTCATTTCAAACAAATAATTAATTTTATTTTTTTCTAAAAAACTGGGTAAAAAAATTAATAAAAATCTTTCTTTTGACACACTTGACAACATTTTTTTGACAAACTTATAATGCAATAATCTAGTTTTTGGTCTCACATACCAATTCCTACCATCAAGATTTCTCCAAATTTAATGTTCCTACTCGTATTCACTTAAAACGAACGTTTTTTAAGCCAAAAATATGAAAATTTGGTATTTTTGACACACATAATGATTTTTTGACACACTTCCGGTACAGTTATCGAACACAGCGTCCTTTCGGACCTGTCCTTTGAGTATACCTATTTTTAGAAAAAAAATTTTGAAATCCATCCAGCAGTTTTTCCTGCAGCGTAGGTAATGACGGCCGGCCGGCAGACAGACATACATTTTTTTTGGCTTTTTTAGAATCAGTAGGTCCTAAAACGTCGAGAAATGCCAAAAAAAGTGGGGGTAAGAATTTCACTTTTGGCTCATGAATGTAATAGTTAGGTCTTTCAGACCGAAGTAAAAAGAAAACAAAGTTTTTTTTTAATTTTACTGTTACTCTATATATATTTCAGCTTGTTAGGCCATCTTCTGGAGTAATAGTAAAATTATATAGGGTAATAGGGTCATATAGAGTAACAGTAAAATTATAAAAAAATTTGTTTTCTTTAATTTTTTATTAAACTTATTAAATAAGTTATTTGCGTAAAGTAAAAAGAGATTGACATTATGTTATTTGAAAACTTACGCCAAGTGCCAACGGCAATCAGTGTTAATTAGATTCCAAAATATTTTCTGGGTAAGATTCCACGATATTTTTACGATCATTTCATATATTTGTTGCTCAATACATTGTATCATTAGAACAGCTTTAAGCAGGTCTTTTTCATTTTTTATTTAAATTTTGGAGTGGTTTACACATCAAACGTACATTTTTATGTATCATGCATATACAGACATTGTGTGTTCCAGTATATCCGATTAAAATACATTCTCTCGGTCGTAACGTGGGGAACTTTGCGAAGCTGATTTGGACATCAGGGTCTTCTTCCAAGAATATTTCTTAGATGTCGTTGAGAGTCCATAACACCAACCGCTTTGATTTCTTGATTCTTGTAACAACATCTTTAAGACCAGGCATTGTTCTACTAATTTAATTGCTTGTTGCGGTCATTTCTGGCTCGATAGAAATAGCCAAGTCCTGTTTACCATTCATGACCTAATGCTTGACCATCCAAGCTATATACTGGCTCTTTTCTGTAAATCATAGATATGCCAATTAATGGTTCTATAGTACTGGCCAAATAACAATAGCCAAGTACCGTTAACCAATAATGGCCCAGTTCTTGGTCGCATTTCTAAGTCCACTAAACCCTTCTTGGATATTCACCGGAAAACACTGCACCCGATAAAATAACTGCCAAAATGTTTTCCTTTTCCGATAATCACACACATTACAATTTAACGGTTTGTAATATTTATACTAATTTATTAAATTATGATTTTCATAGAAAAAAATATTTATTTATAATAGTCGTATTCTTACGTTAGTGTTAAGATGTTGAAAGTATAGCAATTCGTTGGTTGGGATCTCCAATTTTTATTCTCAATAAAAACCTGTTTTAATTAGTAATGCACAAGCACAGAATATGTATCAAATTAAGCACGGATGTTAAAAAATAAGTTTTCAATATATTTGATTCATATTTAGTAATTAATTAACTTCATAAAAAACACATGTGAATTTTTCATATACTAAAATTTAAAAATCGTCTAAAAAATCCATATGAAATCCTTTACCTTCTTTTATAAGTTCATAGCTGCATGTGTTTACTTTAAAATTTGTGAAAAACAAAAAAATAGGACGATTTTTGAGATATGAACTTTGAAGTAAACCAAGGTTTAACGTGCCGCCTAGCGGAAAAGAGAAAAATCATAAAGTTCCACCTTACACATTTCGATTATTCAACCTTTTCTATTTACTTGCAAAAATATACGTAAATCGCATGAAATTTTTAGGATCTATAAGAAAACATTGAACACCATAAAAAAACATCGTAAAAGAGTCTCAAAAATTCACACGCGCATTAGTCCGATTCAGAGTACATACTCAAAAAAAAATTCAGTAATTATTTTTTTTCCTTCGTCAATACTAACAATATATCAAAATTTCAGATTTCTTAAAAATAGTCGATTTTTTTCGATGTACGTTTTCAAAAAAATAACCCAATAATAACAACTAGGAAGGCCCGGCGTGCTTCGCTACGCTTATAAATAAAGTTGTTGCGTAGATATTTTGTTGACGTAGAAGCAATGATTTCAAAAAGTGGTAATGAGAAATGCTAGCATATAATTTTTAATTTTTCTTTTTAAACATATGAATGAAAAATAATCAGAACTCTAGCTGATCAGTTCGGATATATGAAAAATTAGCGATCAAATAAGTTTTTAAGTAAGCTTATTTGATCTCTAACTTATTTGATCGCTAATTTGTCATATATCCGAACTGATCAGCTAGAGTTCTGATTATTTTTCATTCATATATTTAAAAAGAAAAATTAAAAATTATATGCTAGCATTTCTCATTACCACTTTTTGAAATCATTGCTTCTACGTCAACAAAATGTCAACGCAAAAACTTTATTTATAAGCGTAGCGAAGCACGCCGGGCCCTCCTAGTTCATGTAATTTAGGAAAAAGAATGGGATCAGAGATTTCAGTACATACAAATATATAAATCATTTCATTTCCATCAATTTTATCTTCAACTGACAAATTTAACAAACACATCCGGCAGGAATTAAAGCACCAGTACGATGATAAAAAATATTATGAATTTTAAAATGATAAATACCACGTGCAATTCATTTCTTCATTCACAACATTCATTTTACCATTAACACCATTCATGACACCATTCATTTATGAAGAAAAAACAGAACAAAATTTTCACATTCAATCACTTTAATGTACATAAGAAGACTAAAAAATTAGTTAAGGAATTGTAATTTGGTAAATTTGGTAAATAAACTTATAAATTACATAAGCATTTATTATTGTCTGTATAAAATCTCTACTTACCTAACTCCTTACCTTACTCCTTACCTAACTTCTTACCTTACCTAACTCCTTACCTTACCTAACTACTTACCTAACAACTTACCTAACTTCTTACCTAACTACTTACCTTACCTAACTCCTTACCTTACCTAACTACTTACCTAGCTACTTACCTAACTCCTTACCTTACCTACCTACTTACCTAACTAGTTACCTAACTCCTTACCTTACCTAACTACTTACCTAACTACTTACCTAACTCCTTACCTTACCTAACCTAACTCATTACCTTACCTAACTACTTACCTACTTTATTTAAAAAATCAATATAGGGTCCATGTTGAACCCCGAACCTTTCTCACAACCCACTAAATCGACAATGACAACGAAACGTTTTTAATGTTCTAGCTAAAATACATTTTACATATTATGCTTAATATATTCTTTTCAGATAATTCAGTTGTTTCAGTCCAATCGAACACGGCTATTATGAAATATTTCTCTATAGCAGGCTACAGACCTACAATCAATTTATCAATCAATTCGAAAACGAAAATAAACGAAATAAAATTTAGTGTAAAAATCCCCTAAATTTTATTTCGTTTATTTCCGTTTTTAATTGATTGACAAATTGATTGAAGGTCTGTAGCCTGCTTATCTTGTTTTGCACAGAAAGAACAAATCAATTTTATGAATTGTTTTTTTAATTTCTAATCAATAGAAAATATTTAAAAACAAAGAAAAATAATAATTAAATCAGAGAAAATCAAAGAAAAATAATAATAATAAAAAAACAAAGAAAAATAATACGTCTATCCACTCCCAAAGCAATACATAAACTAAATTGAAATTTGAAAAGAAAATATAAAATACTAAATAATAATAATAAAAAAACAAAGAAAAGACTTGGGCAAGTCCATTTGATATTGTATAGGGGGGTCGTTAAATTCAAAAATACATTTTAAAACGTCTATAACTTTTTTATTTATGATCCGATTTGTGTGAAAAATCTTTAAAATCTAAGTTACACTAATATCAGTTAGCAGTGAAAATTTGAAATGAACCCATCTTCGAATAAAAAAGCCTTAGGCTCCTCAAAGTTTTTTTTTAGCGTATTAATATATAAGATATTACAAACAAATACATTAAAATTTTAATGTATATGGGTAGTTCTACAAACATAGGAATTTTGGACGGCTCTGCTTATTTCGTATATTAATATGAAAAAAAAATTTTTTTTTCCACATGAAATTTGTAAGCCTTAACTATGTCTAGCTGGTCACCCAAAATAAACCCGTTTCAAAATATATGGCTTAGAAAAAAAATTATTCAAAACGTCAAATTATCAGTCCTCTGGCGTGTCCCACCTTGAAATTCAAAGCTGGTAAACTAAATAATCAATGATTCTAAGTGTGTAGAGACAAATTTACTCTGTAGTAATAATTTTGAATAATGATACTTTAATAATGTGTAAATAATCATAACATTACTCTATATTTCATATAAGATATATCCTATTAAAGTTTGTCCCACCAATTTGTTATTATTCTCCTGCCCAATCAAAACACATTGAAAATATTGGAAATTCATATTTCTATCAAGTTATCGCTCGTCACAGGAATTAATTAAAGTTCAATAAATATAATATTGCAAGTGTTTTACTTAGTCCGAGGTTTTATCAATCAAAACAGTCATCATTACTAGCAAGATCGTGTGTTGCCCAGCAAAATTATCAGTCCCCTGGCAAGTATTTTCGTAAAAAGTATTTTAATTACAGGTAATTTTGTAATTTTATACGTCGTGAATATGTATTGCCTTGGTATAGAATCCGTTTATTTTTTTTTAGACGTAATTTTGTCATTTTTAAGCGAAATACTGATAAATTATCAGTCCCCTGTTCTCAGTCCCCTGGAAGGTTTAAAAGCGGGCAGACTTAGATAAATGTTTATTTCGTATTTTGAGATAATATTGAGATAATTTTGAGTTAATTTAGGATTAAGAAGGATATTTTTTAATTTTGACTCTTGTATTTTTTGTTTTTTTTTTGTTTTTTTTTTTTGTTTTTTTTTTTTGTTTTTGTTTTTTTTTTTTTTTTTGACTGGCCACATTCAGAAAAGTTGAAAGAACGTCATCAACTTTAACTAAAACTAGTTGCCAGAACTTATACGCAAAAACATGTCGTGCCGTAATTAGCTCCATTTTCTTCCTTCGTGTGTAGAACTACCCATATATTTTTTTGCCTCTAAATTGAAATATTTTTGATTATCAAAAAAGGGAAACATTTTTGCAATTATTTTATCGTGTGTAGTGTTATTCCGTAAAAAATACTGAGATCCTTGAGGTTCACTAATTGTTTTAATGTCCGAAAACTGCTCCTGTAGTTCGATATCTCCTGAAGACACATATGAAAATTTCATACGTGATTGATTTTTTCGACTAAATTTCTTTCATTTCAAATGATTCCCCTGCTGTTGATATTTTCTCTCCTTTAAACGATGCTCTCCGGGCTTCTCTTTTAAATGTGCTTCCAATCATATCCGATGGACCCTTACCATGTGCAGTTGAAAAGAAATGCCATGCTGCAGGTATTTTAAAATCAACAAAATGTTTGCAAAGATTTATAAAATTTTTCTTATATTTATATTGAGTTTCTGAGCCATCCGTAAAATATAATAGTACATTATATAACAAGGTTGAGAAGTAAGCTATTATTGACCGAGAACTTTTATATCCTCAAATAAATAAATAAGTAAGTAATAAGTAAATAAGTAAGTAAATATAGCCTCAACCGAGGTATATATAGAATTTTTTTAACTACTAACACTAGTTATCATATTTGCTTTGATTAGATTTTGATATTAGTCATTTTCCATTTCATTTATAAATATCTTGAAACATCAAGTAGCCTGGAAGTTTAGTTTCATATAAATAAAACGAAACAAAGAAATGCAATTATTATTTGTTTGTGTTTTTTTGTTCATTTCAATCAAAAATAGAAGAAAATTTGTCATTATTAACCTAGGTTAATTTTATTATTATTATTGATCTAGGTTGAGAAAAATTACTTCTCATTGGGGCATTCGAGTATATAATGATGATTTCTCAAGTTAGTAGTTAAAAAAGTATTGTAATACTTAGAACGGACCAATAATAATGACTAGTATTGCAGCGATGACAGATTACTGGCAACCACGACTGGACCATTAAAAAACATATAAAATATTATTATATGTAAATTTAAATAAATTAAATACAAAATAATTAAAATAGAATTGAAATGTCTAATGAAAAAAAATGTACAACTCATACCAACATTATCAATAATATCATAGTCTTTTAGCTGAGAAACGATAATTAGACTACAGGTAAAAATTTTCAAACTATTTATTTCTAAAATGGATATTACTTTTTACTCTAGTGTATTTAACCGAATGACATAGATCCCGAAATTCATGGCTGCAGTACTGGCCCAACAACAATATCCTAAATGCTAAACATTAACGAGCTATTGATAGACCATATAAAGTAAAGTGTGCTGGCTATTTTCTATAAACCGTATAGATCGGTTGATTTATGGTTCCAGTAATAGCCCAATAAAATTAGCCAAGTACTGTTAAGGCTAATGCTTGGCCATTCAAAGGTAACTGTATACTGGCTCTTTTCTGTAAATTATAGATCGGCCGATGAATGGTTTTAGTGCTGGCCCAATAAGTATAGCCACGTACCAGTGCTTGGCCGTATTTCAAAGTCTGACAAACTCTGCTCGGGTTTTTACTGGATAACACTACAGTCGATAAAATAATTGGCAAAATGTTTTCCTTCTCCGATAATCAGAAATATTTAAAAAGTATATAAATTAATATTTTTATGTATTTGTTTGTAATATTATTATTGTTAATTATTAAAATTATGATTTTATAGAAAAAAAATTTATTTATAATAGTCTAATGCTTATGTTAGTGTTAAGATGTTGAATGGAAGTAAATAACAATCTTCGATCGTTGGAATCTCCAATTTTTACACAAAATTTGTGAGTTAATTAAGAACATAAAATATAATAAATTTTATATAATTATTCACTAAAAATGAATTAGAATCTCCAATCTTTATTCTCAATAAAAACCTGTTTCTCAATGAGTAATGCACAGAATTATGTTTCAAATTTAGTACAGATGTTAAAATATAAAATTTTTAATATATTAGGCTCACATTTAGTAAAGCATAATTAATTTGATGTAAAAAGTAAAAACACATGTGAATTTTTCATATCCTAAACTTTAAAAAATCGTATACAAAAATCCATATAGAATCTCTCACTTTTTATTTTTTAATTTCATAGCTGTATGTGTTTACTTTAAAATTTGTGACAAACAAAAAAATAAAAATGAGATATAAGCTTTGAAGTAAACCAAGGTTTAACTCGCCACCTAGCGGAAAAGATAAAAATTATTGATTTCCAACTTACACATTTCGATTATTCAACCATTTTTCTCTTTATTTGTAAAAATATAAGTAAATCGCTGACACCATTACCAAAACTACGTGAAAAAGCCTCAAAAATTCAACCGCGCATAACTCCGATTCAGAGTACTTAAAAAATAAAACCAGAAATCACTTTTTTTCTTTCGTCAATACTAACAATATATCAAAATTTTAGATTTTTTAAAAATAGTCGATTTTTTTTCGATGTACGTTTTCAAAATAATAGCCTATATTAAAAATTGAATTTGATTAAAAAAACCTGTTAAGTTCTATTTTAAAAAATTGAATTTGATTAAAAAAACCTGTTCAAAAAACAGACATTATAAACAGAAACATTTAATCTTGTTTAAAGTTTAACTTCTTTAGCATAAAACAGTTAAACTTCGCTAAACAACATAAGTTTAATTTAGTAGAGAAAGTGATCTGTTGAGAGAATAAAGTGAATTCAATAAAAATTTAAGCAAAATGTTTTACTTTATTTTATTTACCATTATCTTAGTGTTAATTGGAATTTACGGATTTTTTAAAAATCGGTCAATGTATTGGAAACGGCGTGGTGTTCCATATATCGAACCAGAATTCCCGTTGGGAAATTTTAGGGATCTACGCACAAAATTCCATCACACACAATTATTTCAAAATTTTTATAATGAGTTTAAGGGCAAATCACTATTCGCTGGTTTATTTTCGTTATTTTTAGAACCAGTAATTCTTATCACAGATACGAAATTAATAAAAGACATTCTGATAAAAGATTTCAATTATTTTGTTAACCGTGTGTTTTACTACAATGAAAAAGACGATCCGTTATCAGCACATCTGTTAGCATTGGAAAATGATAAATGGCGTAATATACGGACAAAATTAACACCAGCGTTTACTTCAGCAAAATTGAAATTCATGTTTCCAACCATAGTAAGTGTAGCTAATGAATTAAAAAATTGTGTATCAAAAAAGCTTAGTTCTTCGGAAGAAATTGATTTACGCGATATTTTTGCTCGTTTTACAACAGATGTTATTGGAATATGTGCATTTGGAATCGAATGTAATAGCTTAAATGATCCAAAAGCAAAATTTCGTGAAATGGGACGAAAAGTATTTAAATCACCCAGATTATCAGCATTAAAATTATTTCTAGCAGCAGAGTTTCCACGATTATCTAATTTTTTAAAAGTTAAATTGTTTCATGATGACGTAACTGATTTTTTTTTAAATGCTGTTAGGGAGACAGTACAATATCGTGAAGAAAATAAAATTGAAAGAAATGATTTTATGAGTTTATTGATACAATTAAAAAAAACTGCAAATAACGCAAACGGATTTACAATTGAAGAGATTGCTGCACAAGCTTTTGTGTTTTTCCTAGCTGGTTTTGAAACATCATCTTCAACTATGGCGTTTACTATATATGAATTAGCATTAAACTTGGATGTTCAAGAAAAAGCAAGAACAGAAATTAATCAGGTATTAAAGAAGCATAACGGTGTGTTTTCCTATGAAGCTTTGTGTGAAATGAAGTACTTAGAAATGGTTATTGATGGTAAGATTAGAAAAAAATATATATTCAATGAGAACTTGGAAAAAATAGCAATTACTTTATTTTAGAATCACTACGAAAATATCCAACAGGTGGCGTACTTGCACGAAAAGCAACATCAAACTACAAAATACCCGACTCAAATTTAATAATTGAAAAAGGAACACAAATTTTTATTCCAATTTATGCCATACATAATGATCCAGACTTCTATCCAAATCCTGAAGTATTTGATCCTGAACGGTTTTCTGAAGAAAATATTAAAAATCGAAAAGATTATTGTTACTTTCCATTCGGTGATGGACCACGAAATTGTATTGGTCTACGTTTTGGTTTAATGCAAACTCGTATTGGAATTGCAACACTTTTACATAATTTTAAATTTACCAAAACATCAGAAATTGAAATACCAATTAAATTGTTAAATACATCATTAACAATGGCACCCGAAAATAATATTTCCATTACTGTTAAACGAGTTTAATTAAAGTTTTTATTACAGATTAATTTTCTTATCGTAATTAGTTGTAATGGATTTATATGCTCTGGCTTTGCAAACCGAATAATTTTAATTTAAATAAGTGACAGAGATTTCATCATACAAAAAGTACAAGCAACAGAATATCCGCTAGAATTAGGTAGATATTTTGGTCAAACAAGTGGAATGAAGACGTTTCAGATTAGTTTAAATAACAAACAGATTTATCAAATTAAAAATAAAACCAATTTTAAAAATAAAAGAAATTAGTAAATTAAAATTATCAGCAAAACTACATCTGATGAAACTTGTGATCTGGATGACCGCACGTTCAATCCAACTATATTTGATCGACTTCATACCTGGAATGTAGTAAAGGTGAAATAAAAAATACTTGTTAGGGTTCCGTACTTTAAAAAGGTAAAAACGGTACCCTATTGATGAGCCTTCGGTGTCCGTCCGAATTTCTACATAATCGATTTACTCACAAACTATAAATGCTATCAAGTTGAAATTTTCTACAGTTTTTAAATGTGTTTTCCCACGCCTACTGATAACAAAAAAAATTCAAATATTTGTTTTCATTTGTATTTTATGAACATAAATAAAGAGATAAGTAAAACCAAATTTTTTTTAAGGAATCGAGTTTGGTTTAGAAAAATCGAAAAAAAATAAAATATTTCAAAGCAAAATTTCAAGGATTTTTCGACTGCTTTGTTTTTTAGATAGTGACAAAAACAAATATTTTTTTCCTGTATTCCCTCCCCCCTTAACTTCGAACATTACACAAGAAAAAATTTGAAAAAATTCATGGTTATGGGCATTGTTGTAAAGATTGAACGAAAACTATAGCGGTCGGTTCATCATTCCAAATATTATTTTGAGGGGGTTGAGAGTGGAAATTTTGAAAAAAATTATGTTTGTCTATGTCGAGCGGGGTATGTCATACGAGAGGTGAATTTTTTTTTAGTCTAAAACAATTTTTTTGTAGTTTTCGAAACTATCGTTTTTGATTCATTTGATTAAAATTTTAAAATTGTGTTTTTGTGAAGGACTATTCACGTAAAATAATCTTAGAAGAGGATAAATTTTGCTACGTTGTGCAAATGTGTATATTATAGTAAAATATTGAGTCAAACGAAATATTGAAATGTACAAACAAGATCAGATTAGATCAATCAAGTTTAACAAGTCAGATGAACTCGACTTCAGGCAAAAGGCGTTAAGTTGTAAAATTATGCGACAACATACCTGTTTTCTATTCCATAGATTATCATTTAATATCGTTTCGTTGCAAATGTCCTCTGTGAGGTTGATCACTAATTACAAACATTTTTGAAATTGTTGAAGTCGGCCAGAAAATTGGTTGAAGTATAAAATTGTTACACTCAAATAAATCGAGGTTGGGGATCATCTTCTTTTAATTAGGTCTGATACAGTACCACTAGTGCAGAACAATGGTAGCCACCATCACTTCGATTTTAGCTCTGCTGGCAGTCATTGTGAATATATAATTTTTCAACTAGCTGAATTCAAATCCTGTCGGTATACCGATCCCGCCAATGTTCAGTAGACAAATAACTTGACTGTCTTAACCATGCGCTCGTTGGCAACAATTTGACGACACTTTTGCTCCAACTATTGTCATAGGTGACTTTAATGTTGATTTCAATAAAAATCCTCAAAACTGGCTCTCAAACTATTTTCTACAAAAAAATTTACAAAGAAGATTCATGAACCAACAACAGTTGAAGTTACAACAATGGATAATATATTTTCCAGTATAAATAATTTATAAGCTGGCGTTATTGAAGCTTTCTTTAGCCACCATAAACAGCTTTGGGTAAGATGCAACCCAACGTGAAATGCTAACAAAAACTGTTGTTTTCTCAAATATTATGTACACGGAACCGTCAGCAAGCGAATTATATTCGCACTTGCCTGACTTTTTTTTTAAGAAAAATAATAAAGTGTTTGATTTGAGAACAGGGAACAGGAAATTTGAAATCAAATTGCAAGAGAACGACTCAGGTGACTGGTCTATCAGGGTTTCTAAAAAACACACAAAGTCAACTTTTGCAACAAAAAAGGTGTTTGGGAGACACCTCTCATCTTAACTACATTCAACTACGCCTACAAACTGATTAGTTCCTTTCCCTTTTTTTTCAAAACTTTTAAAAAAGGTTTCATCAAAATCGCTTACTATGTAATTGCTACTAAACTGACAATAATTATTTGTAAAATCGAATTATTTGTAAAATACACACGTATTGCAAATACGGCAATTTTTCGAATCCGCCAAAAACGACGCATTCGAAGAGTATACCACGAGGGTTAACTTTTGGTTAAACTTTTGTTTCATATTGGATTTTTTACCTGGATTAGGCCTTTGGCTTTAATAATTATTTTCGTTTAGTCCGACTAGTTTAGTCGATGAGAGCGTTTATCTCGGGGTTTGGTTCGAGCCCGATTATTATTTTGTTTCATTTTTATTATAATTCTCAGGGTTACTGTAGTCAGTCAGACTAGTGTTTCCAATCCGGTTTTATCCGGATATTTCGTAAAAATTTTGCTATCCGATATCCGGTTAATTCACAAAAAAAAATCCGGATAACTAAATTAAAGCAAAAAAATTGTTTGCGCTATTTACCTTTTTAAAAATTTTAATCAGCTACTACTAAAAATAGACGTTTTCGTTTAGTCAATCTAAAACTTAGTTTTTTCATTTAGACGATTTCGTTTGGTTGATCTAAAAATTATCATTCCAGCAATTGTTTTGAATTTGAATTTTTAGAAGTGTAATTTATTTACAAATAAAAAACAGTATTTTGCCGTGTCATAATTACTTCGGTCTGAAAGACCTAAGTATTACATTCATGAGCTCAAAGTGAAATTTTTACCCTTACTTTTTTTGACATTTCTCGACGTTTTAGGACCTCCTGATTCTAAAAAAGCAAAAAAAAAAATGTATGTCTGTCTGTTGGCCGGCCGCCGTCATTACCTACACTGCAGGGAAAATGGCTGGAGGGATTTCAAAAATTTTTTTTTCTAAAAATAGGTATTCACAAGATGCAGGTCCGAAAGGACGCTGTGTTCGATAACTGTACTGGAAGTGTGTCGAAAAAATCATTATGTGTGTCAAAAATAGCAAATTTTCATATTTTTGGCTTAAAAAACGTTCATTTTAAGTGATTACGAGTAGGAACATTAAATTTGGGGGAATCTTGATGGTCGGGATTATGTGTAGTGGTATGTGAGATCAAAAACTAGATTATTGCATTATAAGTTTGTCAAAAAAATGTTGTCAAGTGTGTCAAAAGAAAAATTTTTATTTATTTTTTTACCTAATTTTTTGGAAAAAAAATAAAATTAATTGTTTGTTGGAAATGAAATTTTATTATTATTATTGAGAATTATGGCATTATAAGGGTGTCAAAAAAATGTTGTCAAGTGTGTCAAAAAATGATTTCATTTATTTTTTAGCCAATTTTTTGGAAAAAAAAATGTAGCTGTTTTTATGACGTAATGTAATTGAAAATGAAAATGAACATGGAAATTTTTGAATTTGTTATAGTTTTTGAAATATTTTTGGAATTTTGAAAAAGTTTGTATTTTTGATTTTGTAATAATTTTTGCAATATTTTTAGAATTTCGGAAAAAGTTTTAATTTTTGATTTTGTAAGAATTTTTGGAATATTTTTAGAATTTTGAAAAATTTTCAATTTTTGATTTTATTATAATTTTTGGAATTTTGAAAAAAGTTTTAATTTTTGATTTTGTAATAATTTTTGCAATATTTTTAGAATTTTGGAAAAGTTCGAATTTTTAAGAATTTTTGACATATTATCGGAATTTAGAAAAAGTTTAAATATTTGATTCCATTCTAATTTTTAGAATATTTTTGGAATTTTGAAAAAGTTTGATTTTATTTAATTTAACAATATTTTTGGAATTTTGATTATAATTTTCCGGCAACGTATTGATGTTTCGTGTTAGTTTTGTAATAAATTTTTAAACAGATATAAAAAATACTTGTACTCTAACAAAGAGTTATTGGAAACAATCAATAATGACTATACAATCGTGACTTAGGATGTTAATTAGAATAGAAATGTTCCCCATTCTATGAATTCACACAAAGTATTGTCTAGAAATTTAATGCAAAAAATCCCATATAATGTAAAAGCATTTCCATAATATGGAGTCTAATGACAGTGGAAAAATTCAACTTAAGTAAAATAAATAAGTGATGAAGAAGTTTCAACTTTGAAATTATCATCGCCTCAACGGCGTAATCGATAGCGTGTCTGCCCAAAGATTCGAGCCGGGCACTGACGAGGGTAGGTTCGAATCCGATCCGAAACACGTAAAATGTGAATCGTAGTTTTTTTTCTGAGAAACTTCAAACCATACCTTTGAATTGAAAATATTCCAATTACTTCTTTACTTACTTGAGTTTAATTGATCTCAAAAATCCAAAACAAAGAGTTATGTTTGATATACATCGCTGCCCTAAACTAAAAATCATGTCCTCGTGAAAGTTTTTTGCCGAAAACTATATCAAAATCCTTTACCCAGACCGAAGTTTTGATATCTCAGAGCTGTGAGATTTCAGCCCTTCCATATTTTACGGTTCAATTTTTTGTAATTTGAAAATATTTAAAGTTAATCACATTAAGGCAGTCTATTAACAAAACGAGAAATGTTGAGCTAGTTTCATTAATGATGTTGGTGCAGAATTCAACACTATTCCAATAATAATTTGAACGATTTTAGTCATATTTCTAAATCATAAGCTATCAGTTATGCAAAAACGTTAATAAAAAGTTTGTTTCCGGATACCAAAACAACCAAAAATGTCAAGTTAAAAATGGCAGAACAAGAAGTTAAGGAAAATGAAAATTCTCCAACTCCGACCGAACTTACCGAATGTAATTTAGTCATGGAATTGAAAAATACGATTTTACCAATCGAAAATACATAGTAAAGTTAATCGTTAAAATAATTATCCTTCACTGGACAAGGAATTTAATTTATAAAAGCATAAATCAAATCGATGCGGTAGATCGCTCTCTCTCTGGCGTTTACATCCCATGGAGGGATTTTGCCGTCTGTGCAATCAGCTTCCAATCGTCTCGTTCCATGACCAGTTGACCCCAGTTTCGACATCCTATATCACGAAGGTCTTGGATGATGTCATCACGCCAGCGTTGTCTAGGTCTTCCTCTTCGACGAACACCAGCTGGTTGTTGTTGGGACGCTTTTTTAATCATTCTATCTAATGGTGCCCTTTCTACATGACCAAACCATCTAATCCGGTTAGATTTAATGAATCCGATTACATCGTAGCCTCCAAGAAGCTGTCTGATTTCGTGATTCATTCGGATTCTATACTGATTTTCAGCAACTTTACATGGACCATAAATTGTTCGTATGACTTTCCTCTCGAATGTTGATAAAATTCTACAATCGGAGGAAGTCAGTGTCCAGCTTTCGCTTCCAAAGGTAAGCACAGGTCGAATTAATGTTTTGTAAAGTGTGAGTTTGCACGACTGCGAAAGATGTTTAGATCGCAAAAGTTTTGAGTATGCGTAGAAAACTCTGTATGCGGCTGAGACACGAGCTTTAATATCTGCCTGCATGTCATTTGACGATGTTATTACAGACCCGAGGTATTTGAAGTTTTCTACACGTTCCACTTCATAGTCGCCAGTATTCAGATTGCCGGGAGGTATATTCCTGGATGTTGTTAAAAGTTTAGTCTTGCCGGTGTTAATGCATAATCCAAGTCGTTTAGCATTTCTTTCAAGCTGAGAGAGACTATCCTTGATATCGCTTGTTCTACGTCCGAGAAGCACAATATCATCTGCATAGCCAAGAATTTGACTAGATTTGTTAAATATACAGTTTTGTGTCTCAATGCGGCTTTTTCTTATCGCGTACTCAAGCGCCAAATTAAATAGTACGGGTGCGAGTGCATCACCTTGTCGAACACCTGATGGTATATCAAAAGCGTCAGAAACTGACCCTTCGATTACTATTCTACAGTTTGATCCCGATGTTGTGAGTTTGCACAGAGAAACAAGTTTCTCTGGAATACCAAGGCATATGTGTGCAGACCAGAGGTTGTCGCGGATGATGCTATCATATGCTTGCTTGAAATCAACGTAGAGCTGGTGAATGCTGATGTTGTACTCCCAACATTTTTCCAGAATCATCCTTAAGGTAAAACATTGATCTGTGGTTGAACGGTTGGGACGAAAACCACACTGATAGTCGCCGATGATAGATTCGGCAAACGGCATGAGCCGAGCGAGTACAACATTAGCTAGTATTTTATATGCAGTGTTCAACAGTGCGATTCCACGATAATTTGCACACTTTAGGCGGTCACCTTTTTTATGTAGTGGAACAATGAGAGCTGTTTTCCATTCAGCAGGTAGTTCTTCTTGGTCCCAGATTGCAAGAATCAGATCATATATACGTGAGACCAGAGCTGCTCCTCCATTCTTAAGTAGTTCTGCAGGGATTCCATCGATACCTGGTGATTTGCCATTTTTTAATTTTTTGATGGCAGCTTCCACTTCTTCTATTGTTGGGTAAGGGACAAAAATCTCCTCACTTGACGGAGCAATTGCTCGAATAGGATGAACTTCGTTCGTCCTATTCAGTAGGTCTTGAAAGTGGGATCGCCATACTTCCAGCACATCACGTTCACTTGTTGTAAGCTCGTTGTTTCCATTTTTGATGGCTGTAGATCTTGGGTGGAAATCTTTGGTCAGATTCCGCGCATTGGCAAAACACTCTTTCGAATTTCCATTAGCCGCATGTTGGTTGATGTTTTCGATACAGCTCTTCATGTGTTCGCGTTTCTTTTTCCGTAGGAGTTTTGCTGAGGCTTTTCTGGCGCATAGATAATCAGTTTGGGAGCTTCGGGTGTTTCTTGTTAACCATTTTTCTCGCAGTTTTTGTTTGTGCTCAATGCTTTCGCGGCACTCGTCATCAAACCATTCGTTACGTGATTTCGGTGGTCGTTTTCCGATTGTAGTTTGTGCTGCGGATATGATGGTTGATTGAAGCGTTTGCCATTCTTCTTGTATGTTTAATGGCATCTCAGATGGGATGTCATGCTCTTCTATGTTTTGCGTTACAATTTTCTGATATCTATTCACTGTTTCCAGGTGTTTAAACGCTTCGACATTCCAGCGCACGGTCTTTTTTGCTTGCCTATTAAATGTAGATGATAATTTGCACTTATACTTAAAGATGACAAGCATATGATCGGTGTCCATATCAGCACCTCTGTATGATCGAACGTCAGTTACACTTGTAGAGTGTCTCTTAGAAATCATGACGTCATCGATTTGATTTTCAGTTCTTCCATCATTTGATTTCCACGTTGCTTTGTGGATTCTCTTATGAGGAAAGAAAGTGCTAGAAATTACTAGATCGGTAGATCGCTGTTCGTGAAAAAAATAGCGATTACCACTTTTGCTTTATTTATGCTGAACCTAGGTTTGATTTTATTTAATTTTTACAATATTTTTGGAATTTTGAAAAAAAAAATGTGAATTTGTGATATTGTAATATTTTCTCGAAACGCTAAATGGGAGGTTTTTGAGTAGTTTGCTGATTGAACATTCTTTTCACTAAATTATGTTAATTTATGATCTATTATAATTTTCCGGTAACTTATTGATGTTTCGTGTTAGTTTTGTAATAAATTTCTGAGCAGAGATAAAAAAATAATTGTACTTTAACAAAGAGTTATGTTTGATATACATCGCTGCCCAAAACTAAAAACCATGTCCTCATAAAAGTTTTTTGCGAAAACTATATCAAAATGCCCTTCCATATTTTTAATTATTTATCGCGATCTGAAAAATTTATTGACAGACAAACACGATTATAGAATTTTGCATATATGCAAATTTGATTCTAAAACTTTTCGATTATCGAGTTTGCAAAAAAAGATTACGATAATCCAAACACGATAACCTTGAAAGCAGTCAATTTGTTTCATTATACAAAAAAATATCAAGATAATCGGGAATTCGCGATTGTCTAGTTTGTTTCTGTCATGAGTATATAAAACAAACTTTTATTCTCTTCCATTTAATTATATCAGCTTTATTTGTATGTTTTTTCGATAATAATTGTATGTATTATTGTATTGTTTTCTAACCTATAGCTATAGCCTAATGAACTTAACCTATTGTCTAATGAAAATTTTCCTATAAAAAAATTATCATTATTCAATTGGTTTGATTCCAATTGGTCAAATTGTTTTGATTTCATTAAAATTATTACTTCGGTCTGAAAGACCTAAGTATTACATTCATGAGCTCAAAGTGAAATTCTTACCCCCACTTTTTATGGCATTTCTCGACGTTTTAGGACCTACTGATTCTAAAAAAGCAAAAATAAAAAATGTATGTCTGTCTGCCGGCCGTCCGGCCGGCCGTCCGTCCGGCCGTCATTACCTACACTGCAGGGAAAACGGCTGGAGGGATTTCAAAAAATGTTTTTTCTGAAAATAGGTATTCACAAGGGACAGGTCCGAAAGGACGCTGTGTTCGATAACTGTACCGGAAGTGTGTCAAAAAAATCATTATGTGTGTCAAAAATAGCAAATTTTCATATTTTTGGCTAAAAAAACGTTCATTTTAAGTGATTACGAGTAGGAACATTAAATTTGGAGAAATCTTGATGGTCGGGATTGGTATGTGAGATCAAAAACTAGATTATTGCATTATAAGTTTGTCAAAAAATAGTTGTCAAGTGTGTCAAAAGAAAGATTTTTATTTATTTTTTTACCCAATTTTTAGGAAAAAAATAAAATTGTTTGAAATGAAATTTTATTATTATTATTGAGAATTATGGCATTATAAGTTTGTCAAAAAATGTTGTCAAGTGTGTCAAAAGAAGGGTTTTTATTTATTTTTTACCCTATTTTTTTAGAAAAAAATAAAATTAATAGTTCGTATGACATGATATTTTATTATTATTATAGAGAATTATGGCATTATAAGTTTGTCAAAAAATAATGTCAAGTGTGTCAAAAAATGATTTCATTTAATTTTTAGCCAATTTTTTGGGAAAAAAAATGTAGCTGTTTTTATGACGTAAATGTAATTTAAAATGAAATTGGACATGGAAATTTTTGAATTTGTTATAGTTTTTGAAATATTTTTGGAATTTTGAAAAAGTTTGTATTTTTGATTTTGTAATAATTTTTGCAATATTTTTAGAATTTCGGAAAAAGTTTTAATTTTTGATTTTGTAAGAATTTTTGAAATATTTTTAGAATTTTGAAAAATTTTAAATTTTTGATTGTATTATAATTTTTGGAATTTAGAAAAAATTTTCAATTTTTGATTTTGTAATAATTTTTGCAATATTTTTAGAATTTTGAAAAAAGTTTGAATTTTTAAGAATTTTTGAAATATTATTGGAAGTTAGAAAATATTTAAATATTTGATTTTATTCTAATTTTTGGAATATTTTTGGAATTTTGAAAAAGTTTGATTTTATTTAGTTTAACAATATTTTTGGAATTTTGATTATAATTTTCCGGCAACGTATTGATGTTTCGTGTTAGTTTTGTAATAAATTTTTAAACAGAGATAAAAAATACTTGTACTCTAACAAAGAGTTATGTTTGATATACATCGCTGCCCAAAACTAAAAACCATGTCCTCATAAAAGTTTTTTGACGAAAACTATATCATAATCCTTAACCCAGACCGAAGTCTTGATATCTCAGAGCTGTGAGATTTCAGCCCCTCCATATTTTTCAAATTATAATCACAATTGCTTTGATAAGTTTTGTTCAAAAATCAAATTTTAAGTTAAATTCTCTTATTTCGTTTAGTTGTACTTGTTTGATTGTATGAGATGGGCGTTTTTTATCATCAGGGTTTTATTAATAAGAAATTTGATTTATCAATTAAAACAATAAAGATTTATTGTTTTAATTGAAGAAAATGTTTTTGTTTTTTATAATACACAATTCTTTGTCAAAGAATAAAGTATTGTAATCGATTCGTGTTTAATGAATTTTATTATACACTCATTGATCAAACTACTACTGTTTGATTATTATTTCTATTATGTTAGTCGCTAGAAAACAGATATAAGAACAAATATCAAATGTTAACATATCAAAGTAAAGCAACCGCATATAACATGCAAAAATCCAGATGTGCAAAACAATCATGGCAACCATTCATTATGTCATTATTTGTGGTCGCTTGTCACATAGGCATACTTGTAATATATTAGCTTTTCCAAATCTATTTATCGGTATAATAGTATATTTTTTTACAAGAAATAAAAACATTGATTTTCCGTGAGTGCATATTTGCTCATGATACGTGTTAGCGTCGAGCACAACGCACAAGGTCAAAGCAAGCCCGCAAACGAAAAACGTTTTCATGGGGGGTTAATGAATTTTCCTAACTTGATGCTAAGCGCGTCTTATTAACAAATTTTTACTCCATAAGAAACCTGTTTTCTTCTGTTAATGTTTATTAATCCTTGAACTTTGAATCAAACATTTTCTTTAGACATTATAAACAGAAACATTTAATCTTGTTTAAAGTTTATCTTCGTTAGAATAAAACAGTTAAATTTCGTTAAACCACATAAGTTTAATTTAGTAGAAAAAGTGATATGTTGAGAGAATAAAGTGAATTCAATAAAAATTTAAGCAAAATGTTTAACTTTATTTTATTTACCATTATCTTAGTGTTAATCGGAATTTACGGATTTTTTAAAAATCGGTCAATGTATTGGAAACGGCGTGGTGTTCCATATATCGAACCAGAATTCCCGTTGGGGAATTTTAGGGATCTACGCACAAAATTCCATCACACAAAATTATTTCAAAATTTTTATAATGAGTTTAAGGGCAAATCACAATTTGCTGGTTTATTTTCGTTATTTTTAGAACCAGTAATTCTTATCACAGATACGAACTTGATAAAAAACATTCTGATAAAAGATTTCAATTATTTTGTTAACCGTGGATTATACTACAATGCAAAGGACGATCCGTTATCAGCACATCTGATAGCATTGGAAAATGATAAATGGCGTAACACACGGATAAAATTAACACCAGTATTTACTTCAGCAAAAATGAAATTAATGTTTCCAACCATAGTAAGTGTAGCTAATGAATTAAAAAATTGTGTATCAAAAAACCTTAGTTCTTCGGAAGAAATTGATTTACGCGATATTTTTGCTCGTTTTACAACAGATGTTATTGGAATATGTGCATTTGGAATCGAATGTAATAGCTTAAACGATCCAAAAGCAAAATTTCGTGAAATGGGACGAAAAGCAGTTGAATCGCCCAGAATATCACCATTAAAATTATTTCTAGCAGGAGAGTTTCCACGATTATCTAATTTTTTTCAAGTTAAAGTGTTTCATGATGACGTCACTGATTTTTTTTTAAATGCTGTTAGGGAGACAGTACAATATCGTGAAGAAAATAAAATTGAAAGAAATGATTTTATGAGTTTATTGATACAATTAAAAAATACTGTAAATAACGCAAACGGATTTACAATTGAAGAGATTGCTGCACAAGCTTTTGTGTTTTTCCTAGCTGGTTTTGAAACATCATCTTCAACTATGGCGTTTACTATATATGAATTAGCATTAAACTTGGATGTTCAAGAGAAAGCAAGAACAGAAATTAATCAGGTATTAAAGAAGCATAACGGTGTGTTTTCCTATGAAGCTTTGTGTGAAATGAAGTACTTAGAAATGGTTATTGATGGTAAGATTAGAAAAAAATATATATTCAATGAGAACTTGGAAAAAATAGCAAATACTTTATTTTAGAATCACTACGAAAATATCCAACAGGTGGCGTACTTGCACGAAAAGCAACATCAAACTACAAAATACCCGATTCAAATTTAATAATTGAAAAAGGAACACAAATTTTTATTCCAATTTATGCCATACATAATGATCCAGACTTCTATCCAAATCCTGAAGTATTTGATCCTGAACGTTTTTCTGAAAAAAATATTGAAAATCGAAAAGATTATTGTTACTTTCCATTCGGTGATGGACCACGAAATTGTATTGGTCTACGTTTTGGTTTAATCCAAACTCGTATTGGAATTGCAACACTTTTACATAATTTTAAATTTACCAAAACATCAAAAATTGAAATACCAATTAAATTGTTAAATACATCAATAACAATGGCACCCGAAAATAATATTTCCATTACTGTTGAACGAGTTTAATTAAAGTTTTTATTACAGATTAATTTTCTTATCGTAATTAGTTGTAATGGATTTATATGCTCTGGCTTTGCAAACCGAATAATTTAAATTTAAATAAGCGACAGAGATTTCATCATACAAAAAGTACAAGCAACAGAATATCCGCTAGAATTAGGTAGATAGTTTGGTCAAACAAGTGGAATGAAGACGTTTCAGATTAGTTTCAATAACAAACAGATTTATCAAATTAAAAATAAAACAAATTTTAAAAATAAAAGAAATTAGTAAATTAAAATTATCAGCAAAACTACATCTGATGAAACTTGTGATCTGGATGACCGCACGTTCAATCCAACTATATTTGATCGACTTCATACCTGGAATTTGAAGTAAAGGTGAAATAAAAAATACTTATTAGGGTTCCCTACTTTAAAAAGGTAAAAACGGTACCCTATTGATGAGCCTTCGGTGTCCGTCCGAATTTCTACATAATCGATTTACTCACAAACTATAAATGCTATCAAGTTGAAATTTTCTACGGTTTTTAAATGTGTTTTCCCACGCTTAGTGATAACAAAAAAAATTCAAATATTTGTTTTCATTTGTATTTTATGAACATAAATAAAAAGATAGTAAAACAAAATTTTTTTAAGGAATCGAGTTTGGTTTAAAAAAATCGAAAAAGAATAAAATATTTCAAAACAAAATTTCAAGGATTTTTCGACTGCTTTGTTTTTTATGTCGAATTCTTTTTGATGAAAAAATTGCTCTAATACGCCCCTTTTTGATCTCAGATCAATTTTTTTTGACATGACGTATTCTATTTGACAAAAAAAAGTGATCTTTTTCTGCCCTAAAAAGATTTTTCTGAATCTAGATTTTTTCGTAGATCAAGTTTTTAATACAATAGAGTAACACACATACATTTACACTTCTGTCAAAATTGATAAACAAACAAGACCCCATTTACTAATATTATTTTTTTAAAGTGGAATAGTTATTGTTTAAATAAAAGTTGTGTTTAAATCGTGTTTTAAATTAATATTAATAAAAATTTATTTTATTGTATACAATTAAATACAAAAATATTCAATGACAGTTCACAAACACAACTACAAAATTAGATCAAATTTTTTCGTATTCTTTTTGTGAAAAAAAATAACTTTTTTTTGATCTGGCAAAAAGAATTCGACATTAGATAGTGCCAAAAACAAATGTTTTTTTCTTGTATCCCCTCCCCCCTTAACTTCGAATATTACACAAGAAAAAATTTGAAAAAATTCATGGTTATGGGCATTGTTGTAAAGATTGAACGAAAACTATAGCGGTCGGTTCATCATTTCAAATATTATTTTGAGGAGGTTGAGAGTGGAAATTTTGAAAACAAATTATTTTTGAACTTGTCGAGTGGGGTGTCATATGAAAGGGTACTTTTTTCCTAGTCTAAAACAATTTATTTTTGTAATTTTCAAAAGCGCAGTTATTGAGTTATGTTAAAAATGTGAAAAAAATTTCCTGCCCCCCACCCTTAACTTCGAACATTACACAAGAAAAAATTTGAAAAAATTCATGGTTTTGGGCAATGTTGTAAAGATTGAATGAAAACTATAGCGGTCGGTTCATCATTTCAAATATTATTTTGAGGGGGTTGAGAGTGGAAATTTTGAAAAAAATTATGTTTGTCTATGTCGAGCGGGGTATGTCATACGAGAGGTGAATTTTTTTCTAGTCTAAAACAATTTTTTTGTAGTTTTCGAAACTAACGTTTTTGATTCATTTGATTAAAATTTTAAAATTGTGTTTTTGTGAAGGACTATTCACGTAAAATAATCTTAGAAGAGGATAAATTTTGCTACGTTGTAGCAAATGTGTATATTATAGTAAAATATTGAGTCAAACGAAATATTGAAATGTACAAACAAGATCAGATTAGATCAATCAAGTTTAACAAGTCAGATGAACTCGACTTCGGGCGAAAGGCGTTAAGTTGTAAAACTATGCGACAACATACCTGTTTTCTATTCGATAGATTATCATTTAATATCGTTTCGTTGCCAATGTCCTCTGTGAGGTTGATCACTAATTACAAACATTTTGGAAATTGTTGAACTCGGCCAGAAAATTGGTTGAAGTATAAAATTGTTACACTCAAATAAATCGAGGTTGGGGATCATCTTCTTTTAATTAGGTCTGATACAGTACCACTAGTGCAGAAAAATAGTAGCCACCATCACTTCGATTTTAGCTCTGCTGGCAGTCATTGTGAATATATAATTTTTCAACTAGCTGAATTCAAATCCTGTCGGTATACCGATCCCGCCAATGTTCAGTAGACAAATAACTTGACTGTCTTAACTATGCGCTCGTTGGCAACAATTTGACGACACTTTTGCTCCAACTATTGTCATAGGTGACTTTAATGTTGATTTCAATAAAAATCCATAGAATCAGCTCTCAAACTATTTTCTACAAAAAAATTTACAAAGAAAATTCATGAACCAACAACAGTTGAAGCTACAACAATTGATAATATATTTTCCAGTATAAATAATTTATAAGCTGGCGTTATTGAAGCTTTCTTTAGCCACCATAAACAGCTTTGGGTAAGATGCAACCCAACGTGAAATGCTAACAAAAACTGTTGTTTTCTCAAATATTATGTACACGGAACCGTCAGCAAGCGAATTATATTCGCACTTGCCTGACTTTTTTTTTAAGAAAAATAATAAAGTGTTTGATTTGAGAACAGGGAACAGGAAATTTGAAATCAAATTGCAAGAGAACGACTCAGGTGACTGGTCTATCAGGGTTTCTAAAAAACACACAAAGTCAACTTTTGCAACAAAAAAGGGGTTTTGGAGACACCTCTCATCTTAACTACATTCAACTACGTCTACAAACTGATTAGTTCCTTTCCGTTTTTTTCAAAACTTTTAAAAAAGGTTTCATCAAAATCGCTTCCAATGAAATTGCTACTAAAACGACAATAAATATAACTAATAAATACAAAATTATAAACGTACATCAATAAAAATTATAAGACGTCATTAAATAATATTAAACATTTACAACCAACTCCTTTCTTTTCTATTTACTATTATTAACTATCGAATTATTTGTTAAATACACACGTATTGCAAATACGGCAATTTTTCGAATCCGCCAAAAACGACGCATTCGAAGAGTATACCACAAGGGTTTACTTTTGGTTAAACTTTTGTTTCATATTGGATTTTTTACCTTGATTAGGCCTTTGGCTTTAATAATTATTTTCGTTTAGTCCGACTAGTGTAGTCGATGAGAGCCTTTATCTCGGGGTTTGGTTCGACCCCGATTTCTATTTTGTTTCATTTTTATTATAATTCTCAGGGTTAGTGTAGTCAGTCAGACCTCTTCATTTCGTCCTGTCCTGTAATGATAAAGATATTCTCTATGTCAACCTTATTTTAAATTCCCCTTTTGTTTGCATATAGTAGCGTTGTTCGAAAATGTATATATACATTCTCAAAACCTTCTCAAACCAGTTATGTGCTAAACCAAACTTATTTCTACTATTTTTAAGTACAACTGACACTTTCGGAAAGACATTATTATATTTTTTTTTACTTTACATCATTTTCGTATAATTATGTTAAAATAAAAAGAATAAACGAAACAAATAATTTTATGGGAAAACCAAATATGATAATCTTTTTTTAGAGCACTTTTTTTCTTGAGAGTGGGCTTTTAGTCAGAATTGTATTGAGTGGTTGAGAGTTGGATTAAATTGGAAAGAATTTAATTACAAATTTGTGGTTTAATTTTTAGAAATGAACAACACCTATAAGTGGTAGAAAATGGTGTTTTTAATTATAAACTTGACTTTGAAATTAAATTGCAAGAGAATGGGTCACCCAATCAACCCGATATCGTTTTATATGTGTTGGATAGGTAACTGACTGGTCTATCAGCAAATCTAAAAAACATACGATCAGCTTTTAAAACAAAATAGTGTCAGCAAATACATATCTCTCCCTTAAGATCGTACTTCTTTCTCTATTGTCCGTATAGTTTCTCAAGCTTGGTTGACAGTTTATTTCATACAGGATTTGCCATCTTAATTAGGCCCTTGGCTTTAGTAATTATTTTCGTTTAATCGATGGAGCCTGAGAGTCTTTATCTCGGGGTTTGAGTTCAAACCCAACTCCCATTTTGTTCATTTTTATTATGATTTTTAGGGCGAATGGAGTCAGCCAGACCTCTTCCTTTCGTCCTGTCCTGTAATGGTCAACATATTCTCTGTGTCAACCGTACTTCAATTTCCCCTTCTGTTTGCATATAGTAGCTTTGTTCGAAAATGAATAATTATATTCTCAAAAACTTCCCAACCCACATAAATGCTAAACCTTATGTGCTACTATTTTGAAGTATAACTGACACTTGTACAGACAAAATCAGAGAGGGTCATTAAAGTTTTTCCTTTGACCGCACTACCAAGTCTAATGGGAAATAGGAAGAGAAGTGGCGGGACGGCTCATCGATCTTCTAGAACCTAGGTGATGTATCCAAAATGGCGAAAATGGCGAGTTGACCTGCTGACATGGTGGTTGGAATCGGCATCAAATTGGTAGCATAAGCTGTCTCCAATCGTTGACGCTATACAAGAAGACGATCAGACTTCTAGAGGTTGTTTGGACGGATGTCAAACTGAAAGTGGATGATCTATGCGAAATATTTACTGTTAGATGGGTGAAAGTGAGGGTTATATCTTGCTCAATGTTATATCTTACACACATAATGTAAAATAAAACAACTGAGATGAACGAAATAAAGCCTAAACAAAGAAAAGAACGAATTTTGATGTGTAAAAAACTGTAAAAATAAAAAATTATCGTTTTTACTCCTAAAACGAAATAATAGTAATAATAGTAAGTATAAGCGAGCGAGCATTGCAAATTTACGAGAGAATAAAACTCATTAAACACGAAGCCAAAGGCAAAATTTTTTTTATTTCACTCCTTTGGAATTGATTTAATTATTTTCTTTCATTTCGTATATAGAAAAGAAAATTAATGCTTTTTCGTCATCCTTTTTGTTTATTTTAATAACAATGCATAATTGTAACGGGCAAGATATTACTTGTTAGTTGTACTTCTATTTTTCGTCCTCTTTAGCTATAGTAATATACTATTGAGTTATTCGAAAATAAATGTATTTATTCCCAACGACTTCTCAACCCCCTGTTTGTGTAAAAACAAACACAATTAGTTGAAAAATTCCATAGTACAACCGACAATCAACCGACTAAAAAAAATTTGAGTTTCTTTAGTTAATTGTTCCTTTTTGTTAAAATTTTTTTGGAATGTTTTATAAAGACAGTTAAGTAGTTAAGAGTTTGGAAAGTGGGACAACAAGTGGTAGCGGTGGTTGAGTTCAAAGTTATTGGATAATAGTATTATCCCATATAATCAAACTAAATAAATTATTTTTCTATAGTAGTAAATAGTGAAATAATTTAGAAATAATATTGGTTTGGTTCTATTTTTAATATAAAGAAAGAAAATTAAATATTCGTGTAAAGAAAAAATTTGTTATGTAAAGATAGATACATTTCGATAGTAAGAAAATTTTCCATTCAATTTAAAGATCGAAATAGTGTTCATGGAAATATTGTGTTTTATTCCACTACCCACCCCGACTCCAAAGTGCAAGAAGTAATCTGAATTTTGTTTGCCCGTATGATACTTTTGCTTTATATATAAAAATAAGGTCATCTAATCGATGAGACCGTTAAACCAACGAGACCAAAAATTTTGTTGTTGTGCAATAATTTTAAGAAAAAATGTAGAAAAGCCAATAGTGAACCTTCAGCGCGGGACAACAAATGAAGGAAAGTTTTATTATTGTTCTTCTGTTTTAATTATATATTTTTTTAAATGATCATGAGTTGATAAGTTTACATAATTAAGGTAGAGTTGTGGTACGATCGTGCGCCCTCATATAAGACCTTAGTGGTGTTTGAGGCACGCGCGATTTTGTTCATTTTAAATGTTCTTGTTAAGAGGTGGGTCAATAGAACCTTCGCTCAATCGAGCTAGCGGCAGAGTATATTAACGTGCACGACCAACTGGTGGACATTCACGGACCATCAGACAAACCTCATATTACATAATTGACAAACCATTCAGAAAAGTACTCTATTTTTATTTTTAAGACGAACGAAAGCAGCAAATTTGAAGCAAAAGTGAAATATGTAAGTATTTGAAAAAAATTTATACTGCCGGCAACAACAAAAATAGGTTTATCTTTTGGGGATTATTGAGATCAAATAAATTCAAGTAAGTAAGGCAGTAATTGGAATTTTATGGTCAGAAGCTTCTCAGAAAAAAAACTCCACTGTTCATTTTACGTGTTTTGGATGAATTCGAATCTTCCTCTTTGATTACGCCACTGAGGTGATGACAATTTTGCTGGAACGCTAGAACAGCACATGCTTAAGTTTTTCCAAATCAACCTCCACCACTGTAAGCAACCACTGTTCTTTTGCTCAAATTGGCAAAACAGGCGCTAGGTATTGTCTTGATCCAAAAAATGTGGGTCTCCCATAACCCCGTATTTGAACTAAAGACTCAAAACTACGAATTATCGTTTATAAAAACTACAGATAAAGTTCGTTCCTATATTTTGGTTAAACGCAAGCTAAAGATTTTTATGAGGGGGTATTAATTCCTGATAGAGTAAGTAATCTGGTAACAGATCTTCATAGGCGAAAAATTGGGTTAATCCTAGGATGAGATGTTAATGCACAACCATACGATCTGGAGCGGCAGCGATACCAATGTAAGGGGTGGATTACTGCTCGATATTTAAGGCACAAATTTGTCTGCTTGTAATGTGTGGGTAATAAACTCTTATATATAACCTCTAACAGACAAAAAGTATTAAATGTCACTTCTGTCTCTGATTTCATGTTAAATACTTTGCTGTGTATGAAGTACACTCCTTTTTTGATCATCGGTATCTGCAATTCGAATAAAAACCAAGTCTCCCAAAAATTCTATCTTTAGAAACAGAAGACGGACAAACTGAAACGCCTTTTTTACACCGTCCCTAAAACACCTAAAATGTGGGATTTGAATAAATTGGTAGACACACTGACTGATACCTAAGGTTAACCCACTTTCTGGGTCAAGCGCTATCAGCAAACCGAAGTGAAAATCTGATCCACCGCGGTGGGCGGAAAAACTCCAGGTTACTCGCCAGAAGTGTAAGAAGCTTTTCAAGAATGCAAAGAAAACTAAGGCTATACCGGAAAGGGCATCCTATAAGGCTACTTAAAACTTTAAAAAATAAGTTGAATTGAATTAAATTCTTTGTAATTGGGTCATTAATGGTATGTTGCTAAAGCTGGAGAGGCTTCACTTTATGGTGACGCCTTATGTTTTCTGGGACCTCTCCAAATGAACTAATAGCTGTGGAATGGGGCTAAATCTACAGAGATTAGAATTGGCTCTCTTTTCTAGGAAGCGTAAACCTCCTGATTTTGACCTCACAACTTTCAAAGGAGTCAGCCTCAGTATCAGTAACTAATTCTCATTCTTTCGATAATACATCTCACTATGGTCAATCTTAATAGCAACCTACCCATAAACAACTACTATACACTCATCTAGATTTCGAGTAGTAAAGAATGTGATACCGCAGTATAAGCTAGCATTTGAACCTATAAACAAACTATTTCACCTTTGCATAATAAAACTATTATTCCAACACAATATTTTTTAGCTTTACTGTAATTACTACGATATTTTTTTTAGTTTTCTTGCCAGTTGACTGACTTCCATTTTATTCGTCCAACGTCTTTTTACCATTCAAAACTAAAAAACACCATAAAGAAAACAAAACAAAAAAACATTATTTTATTTAGTTTATATTCAGCCGCTTTTCACGTCAGTTCAAGTAGAGGGAAAAAGTGCATTAACACAATAAAAATAAAAAAAGAAAACATAAGGAAAAAGAAAGGATAATTGTTTTAAAATTAAAAAAGTGATTACAAGTGAACTCACTTGTGTTTTTGTGTTATATTCTTTTGCAAGGATTATTTTGTTTATTGTTGTATTCGTGTTGGAAACTATTTTAGTGGAAATTTAGTGAAATTAATAAATTCATTCATTCCGTGTTTTTTGTTTATGGTGATTAAATTGGAAAATAAGATATCTTTGAAATTGTTAAAATAAAAAAACCGAGGAAACATGTGATTTGTTTTTCTTTGAAAGATTTGAGGCATCTTAGGAAAATATTATGTTTAGTGAAAATAATGTTAATTTGTAAAGTTAATGCAATTGATTTATGACATCATGTGGATAATTTTATCAACAATTTTTGTATTTTTAATTCGTACAATAGGAGGTAAGTTATTTTACGGTTGTTAAAAAGAAATCTGTCTAGACCGTTATTAGGGGATTTATTCGCCTATACGTTTTCTTTTATTATAATTCAGTATTAACCAAAAAATATTTGATTGTTGTTAAACAAAGCTACTGCATTGGCACACTTCATCATCCAGTTACAATAAAAAAAATGTCCTTTTATCCAGAAAAACTTTGACTCTTTGCTTACTATCTCAATAATATACGGAAAAAATGAAACTAAAGAATAACTGGAAGTGTTAAATTGTTATGCAGGTTTATCAATTGTTATTGGTTTATCAATTGTTTGCATGGAGTTATGAATTATGATCCATTGGGTACAAATCTGCTTGTTTGCCAAACTTTGCGGTTTTTGGAGAATAATTGGAATAGAATTTGGTGTTTGATTAGTCAAAAAGATGTTCAAAGCTTCCCATTGTCCCAAGGTAGCTTTGAATATATTCCTGCTCTATCTGAGATCAACTCAAACATTTTTATCTTATTTATGGAATTAGATTTCAAATAAAGTCACATGAAATATGCAGATTTAAAAACACATTTTTGTAGGAACACAAACACATTTTTGTAGGAAAGTGAATTCCCTACAAAAAAGGTTTTGGTCGTTTCTAACCAAAAACGTATACTTCTGATGATATTTTGAATAAAACTTTTAAATCTTCGTACTTCATAAAAAAACATAAATAATAAGGATGACGAAAAAGTACTAATTTTCTTCTTCTGCTACAGAATAAAAATTAATTGTGAAAAGAAAAAAACAAAATTAGTACGTTTTCGTCATTTTTGTTTTTACGAGATACGAAGAGTTTTGCTTTCAAAGTATCATCAGAAATATACGTTTTAGACAAAATATTCCCAGGACCTTTTTTGTAGAGAATTAAATTTCCTACAAAAACTATATTTGATTTTTTTTAACTCTGCATATTTTATGATATATTTAGAAAAATCTTTATCAGAAAATCAACTTCGATGATTTTGCGGCACGTGTTTTTTAATTAAAACAAAAATACATACGTGAATTTTTTAAGGACCATCTAAGAACGTTTAATTTTTAAAGAACAGTCTAATATATAAGCACATGTGTACTCATAGCGTTAATCCACTGACAGTTGTTTATCATTTATTTCTTTTATTTTAAATTTGAATTCTAGTTCTTCCGACAAAATCAAAGAAGTATGAAGTATTTCCTATATACTTGTTTACCTTCACAAATATAGTTTTTAGCTTTATTTTTTCTATGCCTACTTGATTTGAAAGCATTTCATTTAATTTTGGATGCAATGTAATTGAAATTTTATTGTTAATTAGAATTTTGTCTGATGAAGATGTATCGTTATTTTATTTCACGGTTATTAGAACATTATGAAACCAAATAGTGAATTTCGGGTTAGATAATTCAATCAGCAAAGAAGATGATCGTCATCTTTACTTAACACACCGCAAAATTTAATCAGTTTCTTTTCATGTTAGTTAAAATATTTAACCAGAAAAACTGCATGAATATCGTTCTTCAATAGTGTGGATAAACATCGATAAAATACAATAAAAAACATACATATATATTTAGCAGCAGAACTGTGAGGTTCTCGAGAGCTCCAACCTTTTTATCCAATATCGTTCAACAACTAGTCAGCCAAATTGATTAATGAACGGAAGCTAGTATGCAGAATTTTTGAAACCACTACAAAAACCTTGTATACCAAGTTTCATGACGACGGAAATCTCCTTCTCTCCAGATTTTCGATTTTCATTTTTACTAGACTCATAACCATAAAGCTTCATAAAGATCTCTAGCGTTTTTCCATCTCGTACTCAAAGCCACCCATCCTATGGAATATTTTTGCTAATTTATATCAGACATTTTTAATTTTCAACAGCAATTCAAAAATTGAATGGTTAGTTATGTTCGAAGATATAGGTAAACTAATCTTTTCAATATTTTCTATACGATTTGTATTTCTTTCGATTGTTGTTTGTTGGTAGTTTGTTGACCAACACATAGTTGACTAGTCTCTAATAATTATTATTGATGGAAGATGGATCTCTAAAACTTGAAAGAACAATCTCTTAACACCCAAATTTAGAATTTGAAATATGTTAATATAAGTTTATGTCTTCTCTGATATTCATTTCGACAACTCAACCAAATATCTAAAATATTTTCATGTGGTATAGTTTAAGAGGAAAAGCTTCTTTTGGCAGTAAAAATTTAAGATAAAACATTTTCGAAATATTTTCCAACATAAATCAAATTTCCTTTTTTGCAATATAATAAGGATTTTTTTTTAAATTTTGGAATGAAAAATGGGATTTCTATTGACATGGGATGGATATAAATTTTAAGTTTTGCTGCTATTATATATTTGAATAATATATTGAAATTATTTTCGTTTTTTCAATTTTACTATCTAACTAACCTATTATTTGTGATTTATTGTTTGGAAAGCTTCTTTGGTGCTTTAAAGTTTGTGTGTTACACAACTATATATTCTGGCTAGCTCGAGATATTAAATTATATCGTCGGATTCAGCGAGATGATCCGTAATACTATAAGTGCAAATTTTGGTTCGAATTTGGAACTCAATGTCAGGTTGACGTTCAGCTCTTCTTTGAATTTCAATTAAACATAACTGTCTATGAAAGGAATCATTTATTCGATTCTCGGTTTAAGTTTTAAGCTGACGCCTGAGACCGGACAAAACACTTTAAGTTTTGCTTTTTTTTTTAAGTTTTAGAGAATAGAAGTCATATTTTTTAGTTCATCACGGACTAAGGACATTTCTTTAACAAAATTAAGGAATTCAAATCACTTTCATGATACTATTTCATGATACTAATCACTAACATAATACTATTTGATAAGAAATCACTTTCATCAACGTGATACTTTTCCAAAAGAAAGATCGCAACAAAACAACAACAATTAAATAAATGCAAAATAATATCGACATCGATTATTCTCAGAATCTCTCGAGTTTTCTCTGTAAAGAAATTTTAGATTAACTTGGAAAAATTTTAATATGAATTAAAACGGTTTTGTAATTGTAGAATGCGTTTAGGTTAAAACAGTTCAAGTTGGAATACGATTGTGTTAACAGTTTATGTTTAAATGCGATAGTGTAAACAGAGAGAATTAATTGTAAACAGAACGGAAAGCAATATCGTGACAAATAGAAAAACGTGAAATTTTTTTTCTTAATTTTAAAAATAATTTTTAATATATTTAACATATTTTTTCTACAGTTTTGTTCTGTTGAATACCAAATTTTTCTACCGTCATTCGAATTGACCTACTCTCAATTCGATAAATATAATTACCAAATCTTCTTTTGGATTCGATCACTGATTAGTAAGCAAAAACCACCAGGTTTTATAAAATATTCAACACAACAACAGAAAAAAAATACAGCAAACAATATTCCTTAACAAAAATATTCAAAAGCTCCAAAAAATCCAACGGTTAATTGTAGAAATTTCCAGTCCACAGCGTCCAAAACACAGAATATTTGGTTTTATGTTCACGACACAGCGTTTCGTTTACAATTAATTTCACTTAACGTAATCGCATACCACTTAAACTGTTTACACTATCGCAGTCTAATTTAAATTAATTCTCATTTTCAATTTTCAATTCTGTTTAATATCTCGATAATTCCAAATAAATCCAAAATAACTGTACAAAGAAAACTCGAGAAAGCTTAAATAATCGACGTTATTGTTTTGCATGATTTTTATTTGACGTTTTTACTTTGATTAAATAACTGAGTGTTTTTGCTTTGACCCTTTTTCTTGGAAATAATGTTGATTTTAGTTTTTTAATATTGTATTCCTTTACTTTTAAAAAGTCTTTCTATATACCTCTGTCGTTGTGGCTTTCAGAAAGAAAAGAAAAAAAACAAAAAAGTTGATAACGCATGACATATAACAACAAGTTAAATGATTTGAGGGGGAAAATATGAAGGGACTGAAATCTCTCAGCTCTTAGATATCAAGACTTCGGTCTGGGTTAAGGATTTTAATATGGTTTTTGGCAAACAATTTTTATGCGGATATTGTTTTTAGTTTTTCGCAGAGATGTAAATCAAACACAAAATCAAAAATTGAAATTTCTTTCAAAATTCCCAAAATATTTTAAAAATTATAAAAAAATCTACAAATTTATATTTCTTTTCAAAAATCTTAAAATATTGCAGAAATTATAACAAAATCAAAAACTTCCATGTCCAATTTCATGTTCAATTACATTTCATGTCATACAATTAAATAATTTTTTTTAAAAAAGGGCACACTTGACAATATTTTTTTGACAAACTTATAATGTAATAATCTAGTTTTTGGTCTCATATAATAATCCCGACCATCAAGATTTATCATTATCACTTAAAATGAAAATTTAAGCAAAAAATAAATATATTTCCTTGTTTTGACATACTTGACCATTTTTTGGCACACTTCAGGTACAGTTATCGAACACATAATCTTTTCGGCTCTTCCAATTGGATAGTTGGTGATAATCTTCTATGAAAAAAGCTAAAAAAAAAGATAAAAAAAATACTTTAGAAATAATAAATAAAATTATACTTCATCGTAATCCAATAGTAACAGGAATTGTATGTAATCCTTGAAAAGTTTGGTTTTATTAAAATTAGGAGGATATGGTTCAAAACAAACATATTTTCAAAACAAACATTTTTAAAATCCCTCCAGCGGTTTTCTAGGTTTCGTCGGTTGTGCCGGCTGGTCGGCCGGCCGGCATACATTTTATTTGTTTTTGCTTTTGCAGAATCTTTATGACCTAAAACGTCAAGAAATGCCAAAAAAGTGGAAATAAGAATTTCATTTTTTGCTCGAGAATGTAATACTTAAATCTTTCAGACCATAGTAATAGCATGTGACGTAGTACACCAAAATGTGAATTCATGCATACAGTGAAACGTCATAAATAGACAGATGTTATTTTAGAAAAAGATTTTAAGTTGTTGGGGAAATGCATGCCGTTTCGATAAAATTATTGGATGCTTCACATCATATTGGCAATTTAAATACCTTAGCCTACCATTAACTCTCAAAATTCCGTTTTCAGTATTGCTTTCTTCATATGTTTGGTAGTATAGAACTTTATCCTGATGCATCGATGGCAACACTCCTCTAATCGCCAATCTGAGTTATTATTGCACGTGACGTTCTCGAACCACGAACTCAATTTTGCCAGCTTGTGCGAAATGTATCTATAGACATTTTTATTTTTTCAATTAACTTTTAATTCTCCTCGGATGTTTTTTGTAAATAATCGACATATCGTCCACCAATCCATCGTCCCAACCAAACTCCTTTATCCATAGACTTTGGAATATTATTTTCGTTTATGGATAATAGCAAAAGACAGCCATCCAACTGTGTCAAAAACTCTCGAGTATTCTGATATAATTTGTCATTTTGTTGCTTTTTTGCTATCGTTTAACAATAATTTAAATGAAAAAACATCTACTATTCCACTGAAGACCCAAGTATCGATGATACCGATAAATTCTTGATTGCTTTCTGCTTTTACTATAACTTCAGATGCATTTGATTTAAACTTCCTCAAATTAAAACCGCCAGTCTCCAATACTTGACATATTTTTTTTCTTTAAGTTTTTGAACTTCTTCAACAATTTCGTTGCACGATGTACATTAATTTTTTAGTGAATTTCACCTTTAACTTCTTTCTTATTTGATATGTGAACTTCAGAAATTTATTGTATTCGCATAGGATGATGGCAATTCTTCACTCATACAAGAATCTACTATTATCCATAACTGCTATAGAATATATGCTTGCCATGGGTATGTCTTCCATTGTAATGTTATACATTCTCTCACTTGTTGTAGAATGTAACGATCGTTACATTCTACAACAGTTTTATAGTTTATTAAAAATTCCCCTAACAAAAATCAAATCTTAAAATGTGTTGGTACAGTAATATCAGAAGGTTAAAACGAGAACAATAGATATATAAAATATAAAATAAAAGATATAACATTTTCCGTTAAATTTTTATTTTATATTTGATATATTGTTCTCATTCTAACCTTTTGATATTTCTATACCAAAAAATGTAAAGATTTCATTTTGTTGTTTGTATGATGTCTATTGTTTTGTTTTTCTATGCTGTCTATATAATGAATTTCATTATGCTGATAAAAACTTTAGCAGGCAAAACTGGAAATTATTCGAAATATTTTGCAGTCGTAGATAAAATAGCATCTTGTATTCGCATAGGATGTTGGCAATTCTAAACTCATACAAGAATCTACTATTATTGCACGCCACTGTGACTAGTTGAATGACCTGCTCGAACGCCAAACTGTTGATTCGGGATTATGTTATTTGAATTTAAATGGTGTTGTAATCTTTTGAGGAGAATTCTCCCAAACAGTTTGCTTAATCCCAGGTAACAATTTCGCCTAAATTTTTTTAATTATTCCAACTTAACTGGAGAAAGCATTGTGTAAGACCATATTATTCAAGCTTTACCTAAAAAAAGCTTGTAAAAGACTAGATTCACTAAGTTTCTTATATAATTCCTTAAGTAAAGCTTAATTCAATAATAAATATTTAGGGCATATTCAAGCAAATGTTACTCAAGTATAATACCTTTTATAAGGTTTTATTCACATATAACTTTTAAGTTAGTATTCAAGATGTTTTTACTCAAGAATTCTATCCCTTATATAAACCTTTATTAAAGTACAACTTTTAGGAAGAATCCAAGAAGATTCTTATCCAAGGATAGTTCCTTGTATACGACTTTATTTATGTATAATAATTTTAGTAGTATTCAAGAAAATTGTTACTCAAGTAATATTTCTTATATACGGCTGTTTTCAATGAATATTAAAAGATTTACAGCAAATCGATCTGTCAATATTTTTGACAGTTCGTTGTTTAATGCGCGATTGTGTGTTTTTTTATTAAATCACTTATCGATGCGTTTAAAAAGTTAACAAGCCTTTAAGAACTTTAACAAACTATTATTGATTAATACAAAAGATTATTTCAAAATAGTAGAGATATTTTCGTCAATGGAAATTTGCAATTGCCATTATTCCGCAACCATTTAATCAAACGTTTCTGATGATGTTTTATATATTGATTGAGATTTACCATTTCTGATGATGGTTTATATAATGATTTGAATTGGTCAACAAATAAATAAACTGATGATAATATGTCATACAATTCGTTTTTGTATTAAATGTATGTAATCGCCATATTGTGCGCAATTTGCTTGGGAAAAAATTATAGCAAAACTTGCAACAGATTGCAACTGACTTATGGAAAATATAACGTAGAACGTTTATTTAATATTATCATTCAACATTTATTTATTAACCAGCCAAATTGTGCAACTGATCGTAATGCCAACCACAGTCATACCCCTTACGAGGCTTGAGTAATACTTTTATTCTGTATTGAGTAACGTTTTATTCCCGTCGTGGAAATTGATTTAATGAACGAGTGCGTAAGGGTAAACGATGAGGAAGTCGTTATCGGGCCTGTGTTCGATTCCTGCCAGGCACGTTTTTATTTATGAATTTTATTTTCCTTTTCCTTTTTGTTTATTTTATTTTTATTCTTTAATTATTTTTAATCGTACAATTGAATGGAAACACATGCGTAGATATCGTATATGAATACGCAAAATTATTTTCATTTCGAGATTGTCCTCAATCATAACCAATATTATTTTTAACAAAAACCATATATTCTCATTTTAGGAAAACATTAGTACACTTTTATATGCATTCCTAATCAAATGTTTGAATAAAAATTAATTCATAGTCGTGGTAGTGGTCCGAAACTTGAAATGTGTACAAATAATTTGTTAAACAATAGTGATTAAGTTTCAATTTTCTTTATGACAGCTGCTAAATAGAGAAGTGGATAGCGTACGGTCCTGGAGAATCAAAGGTTATGAGTTCGATCCCAGCTACAGGCGTTTGTAAAGATGCGAAATGTGTAAAATATATTGTAATTTCCGATAAAAGATTAACTCAATAGCAGCAATATACAAAAAAAAAGGAGTTTAATGCGCCAATTAGCCAAAATAACTAAAGGAAAGAATCATCAATTTTTTTTTCAGTGGCATCGCTTCTTGAATAAGCACGGAGTAATTCTCTTGAGTAAAGATTTGCTCAGGCACTTTATTCAAGTAATTTTGACAGTATTTGAATAAGCCTTGAATAACAACTTTTGTACAACTTTATTCGAACACTTATATAAAACATGTATAAAGCATTATATATGTCTTCTTGAATAAAGAATATTTTTTCATACGCCTTTTCTCCTTGAGTAGAGCTTGTATAAAACTTTTCTCATGCATAATTCAAGAATTTTAAATTTCCCCTTCCATTTTAAATTCCTCTTTTAAAGCTTTACTCAATGATTACCTAGGTTAAATTGTTACCTGGGAATACGTTATCGGCTTATAGGCTTATTGGTCGGCAGTTTTCTATTCTAGTATTGTCTTTATTTGGCTTAGAAACGGCGATTACTTACGTTTGTGAGATAAACCAACGCTTTTCTTTAAAGTTTCTTAACGATCTTGTTGGTCATTTCATCTTCACCTGATGATTTTTAAGTTTTCTGGGATTTTATGAATCTTTTAATTTCATTGGGACAAGTGAGCTCTAAAGATGAAAGTTTATTAATAGTTTCAAGATGCGTGGTAAATTTTATTCTATTTCGCTCAAAAGGAAAGAGGAATAAAGTCTAGTATTTCTTTTATACATATTTTTGTTTGTTTTGCCGTATTTTGGTTAATTTTCACCTTGTGTCGTTTTTTAATAAGAAAGATTTTAGGAATTTGTATGATTGATCATAATTTTAGATAATAATTTTATATTTTTGTAATTTATTATTTTTACATAATTTATTAATGAACAATTTTTAATTTGTCGTTAATGAATTTAATTATAAAGCTAAAAAAAATTATTTATTGTCATTTTCTGACCGAATTTATTTAAAATAAAAATATAACAATACAATTTAATTAATAATTTTTCGATTATTATTTTTATTAATAAATTAAATTTTAATAAATATGATTTCTATCTATTCATACACGAGAATACACGTTTTTCTTTTTATATTAAAATCGTCACAAAACATAAGCAGCCGTCGTTTTGACTGAAGTAACTGGAATGGATTGAAATTGTTATTTGTTTAGTAAGCTCAGTTTTTTTCAGTCATATCGAACGCACTTATTTTCTTACAAATTTTAAGCAAAACAAACAAAAAGAAAAGCAAATAATTATCTCTAAACAAAATCTTTTTTTTGCAATTTTTTATTTTGCTCCAAAATGTTTTTAAGTAAATTCTTTTTTTTTAAATGAAACGAAAAAACAAAAATAAAGCCTGCGTGGTTTTAGTTTTACAATAAGTGGGGGCGCCCGTACAAAATAAAAATCTGATCACTGCTACAAACGTAAACGATCACCCAGTTTACTCGTGACACTAACCGGCTAATTAATTCAAAAAATGAACCAAAACTTCAAAACATCAATTTTGGATCAATGAATCTGATTAAAAATATGATGTCCTGTATGAAGAACTGAAGCTCTTTATAGCTGAAACATTTGCAAAACTGGTTGATCCACAAAGTGTTTAATTAGACAAGAAGTAACAAGCTTCTTTTGATCAAACTTCGCTTTTATTTGGCCTCAAATATATCTGTAAAAAGATAAAAATTTCTAACATTTTTCCAGAAAAGTATGGGTTATGAAGTATAAATCTTCGACTAAATTTTTGCGAATATGCAAGAAAAGAAAGTCTGTTTGTCTAGGAGTACGTGGGTTGGATGAATTTATCCGACCTTCCGACCAATCAACTCTATAGGAAATGGTCTTCATGTCAACAGTTGCAACATTTTTCCCAATTCGTATAACCCAATATATAAAAAAATTGTTTACCGTATAAATATTATATAATAAAATATATGAACATATATGTCGTCATCGTACTTCATAATCAAAATGATATCATAAAATCGTGAATGCATGTCCATATTTTTTTCGTTAGTTTTATATTTCTATTTCTTTTTCGAATAGTATAATTTTCATGACTTCATTGCGGAATCAAAAAACTTTATAGTCTCAACAAGTGAAATTTGACGGTGGTTCAAGAATTTCTTCATCCGTGAATCCTGTTACTTTTATTATTATATTTTTTTTAAGTTTAGTTTTCAATTTTATTATATTTTTTTTCTGTATATAATTGTGATGCCTATGTGTTGATTTTTTATTTAAAGTCTGATAGACATTTTTTTGGTGCTTAGAACAATGGGGTATATTTTAAGAATAGTGTTTTTTTTGGGAAATAGAATTTATAAATTTATACTATTCATGGTATAATGTGTGAAGGTTATTGAATTATTTATATTTTTTTTTCTAAGTTTTGTTTATAACAAAGTTTGAGAAAATGAGTTGCAAGTCTGATAGTGATAATCCTTATACGATATTAACACCGACCTCAAAAATATACAAATTTCACTCAATTTATAATTAGCAAAACAAATAAATGAAATTGCTAACTTCAAATCTTCAAACAATAGTTAATGATTATATGATTTGATGGTAGATGAACATAAAGTAAGAGAAATTATTTCTTGTCTACATAGACTTAAAAGAACAACGAAATATAATAAATAAACAAGATGTTTGTTTCGTATCAAACGTTAGCAATCGAACCATAAACTAATATTTTGGGTTACTTCAGCTAATTTATAAGTATTTGGCCTATTTCATATTCGGTCTTTGGATTAGTTTAGTTAGGTAGTGAGTGGTCTTTTTCTAGTCATTTTGTTGTATCAATCTATTTTTGGTGTTGGTCTTACTTTATGTCGTGGACTTGGTCTTAATCCTGTCCTTGGTTACGTATTGGTTTAGATCTTAGTTTTCGTCTCTGTGTTGGTTGGAACCTTTTCATTGGTTTGTGTCTTTGCTTAGTTATTGCTGATGGATGTGGTGTTAGTCTTGATCTAACTTTTGTTTTTTCGAAATTCATTTTTAGCATTTTATTTTGTAACGATCGCAATAATCGCAAAACAATAATAAAACCAAATTCCTCTTTGTTTTCAATTCAATAAAAATGTATTTCATTAGTTTCCGTTCATTTTTACATTAATAATAATTTTAAAATTTTCTAAAATTTAACTGCTAGTTAAATTTTGAATATACTATAAAAAGCAAACGAACGTACTCAATTTTATTTCCAATTCTAGCGAACAGATGTCGTTGTCGTTATTAATCTTTGCTGAATTTTCAGTATTATCCGATTTGATTTTTTTTTAGAAGATGTCAAAGAGGAAAAAAATCACATTTTTTCCAATTGGATATTTTTTAAAGATTCATTCGATGTTTAATTTCTAAAGGTGAAACAGGCAATTCGGTATTTGTTGATTAAACGCAAAGAACAGTGATTAAAGAAAAATCAATTTTCTAAATTTTTTTAAAATTTCACATTCCGGTTATAAATTTGTGATTTTAAACTTGATCATTCCAAGTTTAAATTATTGTTTAGCCAAAACAAAAGAAATCATTCGACATCTATTGAAAAAAAATAATTTATAATATCTCAAATGAGAATGAAAGCAAATTAAATCAAGAGAACAATGTTAAATTTTGTTTTCCAAAATGGCCACGCCTAAGTTTTTTTTGGAGTTAAACATCGGTATTAGATTGGTGTTCACAATAAGATAAAACTGATTGTAATTGCAATTGATATTTTTGAATAAAAATAAACTAATTCAGATGTGCTAAAAATCATTGGAAATTTATTTAGTTTAATTTGCTTAAGTGATGGACTAAAAGTCAAACATATAAAAATAAATTGAGCCAATTGAATGGAAGTACCTCAATTCCTTATAACTATAGTGTCAATCATACTAAAAATAAGTGAAGTTTTTTGTCGTATTATTGAGGAATGTAAACTAGTCAGAGAACTAGATCGTGCCGGTGTTTCACGCACTTCTGCTCTCAACTGGGTGTGGTTAGCTGATTTTGGAGGTGGACGAAACCCACGTCACAAGTTAATTTACCAACTTAATATCAAGCTATGGAAATTTTAATATAACGCTGAATCTAAAGACTTATATACTATTCCATTGGAGATCCGGATGAAGCAATTTCAATAGATATTCAACCTGGGAATTTAGATTAAGGTATTTAACTTTATAACAAATAAACTTTCATATTTTTTAGTATTTTTTTTTATATATGATGATAAATTAACTTAAATACGATTGGAGGTTCCCAAGATAAGATTTGTGTGGTGTGATGATAATTGTACCCCGTACGGTAATTTTTTTCTTTCTTTGTTATTATTGTTCATTATAGTGGAATAATAATTGTCATTTTCCCGTATTGTTGCAAAAGTCCAAATGGTTCACAGGGGAACCAACGAAGTAATAAACGTGGCGCCGAAACAGGGACTCTGGGATTTTTTCTTTTGATAAGAACCGTAATAACGGGAAAATACAAAATAAATACAGTTATATTTATTTTGGCGTATTGTTTTTTTTGTGAATTTTTTTTTAAACCAGGTTTGGTTTTTGATATTTTTTTTATTGATAGTAACTGCAATATTTATATTTGTAGTTTGACCGGATTAGTAGGCGTTGGTTGTCAAACTAGGTTTTTTCGTATAAGGTTAAAATATTTGAACCTAAAACCAGGTTTGGTTGTTCTTTTGGTTTTTTTTTTGAAACCAGTTATTGGTTTTAATATTTTAATAAAAATATTTGGATCTGTTTTAATTTTTTTGAATTCTTGAGAAATAAGAATATGTATTGTAAAAGACAACAGGGGCAGGCAGCCTTTAATGGAGAAGACGTGGTAGCGGTTCGGTCCCTCTTCAACGGGGTCCAGATTATAAGAAGGGGAAATAGGGAGGAAGAGGTAGGACGGGTCTACAGACCTGTTCTACAGAGAACGAGACCTGGAGATCGAGGTGAGCCAGATCCACATTCGGAACAGATAGTTGGAGACCTCCTGGAACAGCTGATCCAGGATCTCCCTCTGTCAGAGCCGAATGTGGGCTGGCGTGAAAGGAGGAGGATCTCCAGGAATAGGAAATCGACCCTGAAGAAGAGGGAAAGGAATAAGAAGAGGAAGGAAGAGAGTCGCTTGGTCGTGGAGATGGGGTCTTCCTCGACCAAGGATACTCAAGTGGTTGAGGTGGTCGAGGAGGTCTCCATCTCACCGACCACGCGACAGGTAGAGGAGTGGATTGGACCACAGGAGGCTCCTGTTCCTGGTTGTTGGATAAGGTAAGCTTATGCATTGTTTTTTGTTTGTTTGAAAAAAAAACCGTTTTGGAACAGCAATTTTTTTTTGGAGATTGTTTTTTTTGTGCTGTCATTGGAATTTGTTTTTGTACATATTGTACATATTTGTAAATATTTTTGTAAATAATTTTCTTTTGTATATAGTTCATATATCTTTTTTGGAATAATATTGTACATATTTTTGTATATAATCGTGTACATATTTTGGAATGACATTGTACATATTTTGTAAATATTCTTGTACATAGTTGGAAATAGGTTATTGTATACAAATACAAGTACAATGGTTCGTTGAATTCGCTCATTGAACATGATATGGGTGTGTGCAGGATATATTTTTTGTATTTTCAATTTTTTATTGGTGATTAACTTTTTTTTGAATTTCTTTTGGAAAACCAATTATTGGGGTTTTTATATATATATATGGTATTGTATAAGGTTGTAATTAATATCTTTCTCAGCGGTAGGCCTAACAAGCCATCCATGGGGCTTATCCCCTTAACATTGATGTCGTTCTTAGATCGCCTATGGCCACCGGGGTTATGCGATCGAAGAACATTGGTTTCTTCTCTTCATTCGGCGAGGAAGTCCTCAGGGACGAGGAGTGGTGTTGCTGTGTTTGTACTTAGGTGCAAACCAGTAGTACCATTCTTTGCTCAGAGGCTTCTTCGGTGTAATGAAGAGAAGAACCAATTATATTTTGCTTTCAAGATCAGAGGCTTAACCTCATACAAATTCAAAAACTTTCCATTTTTCCATTTAGATTTACAATAGAACAATTTTTCATTGAGTTTAAGATTTGAAGTCTGGTGCTCGGGAGCGTTCTTCAACTTTCGCATTAGGTTTAGTTGTAATTTATTTGTAGGTTAAACAAGCACAACTGGGTCAGTAGAAATGGACCTAGTGTCTAATCGTGACAGTTGTGATTGTTTTATTAGGTTGGGGAGAAACTGTTCTGTAGAATCTGGTCGTTAGGGGCTTTTCTAGTCGGTTCTCACATGCATGGTTGGAGTGGGCTCGCGAACGCGATATTTCAAATTTAAACAAAATGGATATTGTACCATACTTACTTTTTAAATTGTCTCCAGACGAATCTTGATTTTGGGAATCTCTTATCTTATTAAATAAAAATAAAATAAATCAAACAATTTTTTCAAAAATTAAATAAATAAAATTTTTATTAAATAAATAATTTTTTTTAAATTTAAGTTAATTTTAGGTAACTAAATAAATAATTTTTTTAACTAAGCAAATTACATCAAGATATAAATAAATATTTTTTATTTTTTTAAAAAAAAAAAATAAATCAATATTTCAAGTTAGGACGGTGCATCCAATAAATAAACATTCTTCTAAATATTTTTATTTTTCAATTTTCTTTTAAAAATAAATAAATATTCTTAGGGGTGCTATCGTCAATAACTAATTTTAGGTATATAATTAATTCTGAAATTTCAGCATATCTGAAATTAAAATAAATAAATTATATTTTTATATACAATATTTTAGGAATTTTTGTGAAAGATTCAGCAAAGATTGGGTACGACAGTGGTTTTTTTTGTTCCTTTACAAAGGGTGTTTTTACAAAAAGGTTTTTGTGTTTTTTTTTGAATTGGGGCGTTCGTTGTTTTTTTTTCATTTCTTTGCGCTTTACAACTTCCATCGGACGAATTTTTCCGGGCGAATTAACTCCACCTTTTTTCTAGTTGGTATTGGTTTTATTATTGGTGTTGACGTTTTTTTTATTGTGAATTCTGGATTTTATAAATTTTACCATCAAAATGTCAAGTCACATTGGCGTGGACCATCCGTTCTATGGTTTGGAATCCAGTGAACTGCAGATCGAGTGTCTGGTTCGGGGTGTGGATTTTAGAGGGGTCAATTGGGCAGAGGAACTGCGAAACCACGTAAATCATGGTGCAGTTCCAGTAATGGTATCTCATGCGAGAGACTTGGTAGCTGAGTCTCAAACGGTGGTGCAGGCAGCACAAGTTGTTTTAGATCAGGTACGTCGACTTCAACCACCGGTTAATCAGATCTTCTTAGATGGTTTGGCGAATCGAGTGTTGCATTATACAGGTAGGATGAATAGGTTGGGTCCTCGCAATGACTTGCAAGAAGTCCGCACCTACGCTATCTCGCAATTGTCACGCGCTTGGGATATAATAGGATCACTGTCAACACGTCCAATTATACAAAATAAACCAGGAGTATCATCTGTTCCATCTGCTTCACCTGCTTTTCGACCAGGTGAGAGATCCACACCGATCCCAGTGCAGCCAATAACTGAGACAATAAATAGTCTGAATCGTACAGACCATCAACAACAGAGACGGTCGGATCAATTACCACCGGCTTATTTTCAGCAATCAGGTTTGAGAGCAGAGGACCTTGCAATACCACTATTGGGTCCATCTTTCCAAGCTGAACACATACACAACAATCCAGCATTGGTACAACAACAATCATTAAATTATCCACAAGCTCCACTAACAGCACCACCACCATACAACCAACCTCCTCAGGTATGGCGTGACGCGGCTCCAGCGTTAGCACCAGTGGAGTACCGAGAGGTTCGTGGGAACAATTTGAGTCGTTATGACTCAAATTGGGTTCCAACCTTCACAGGAGATGGTCATTCTCCTGATGTTCATGAGTTCGTTCACAGAGTTGAGGCGGCCGCCAGGAGGGACCGTGTGAACTGGGACGACCTTAGGTCTATCGTTCCACGGTATCTCAAGGGGGCTGCCGACAGATACTATTTGAACTTAACTCATGAACATGAGGTGGTGACCTATCCAGTGCTAAGGGAGGGACTCCTACAAACCTTCGGTACGCTCACTGATGATAAGGCGATCTTGCGCGTTCTTCTGAACCGCAAACAAAAGTCAAAGGAGAGCGTATACGAATATCTGGTGGAGATTGGTTCGTTAAACCGTCGCTTAGCACGTCCATTTGCTGACCGAGAAATGCTAGAGATTGCTCGGGAGGGACTTAGTGTGGAGCTCAAAAATGCTACACTTGCAGCAACAATACATTCTATTGATGAACTTCGGACTCTATGTCAGAAGTTTGAACGTTTGTGGTCCACACCAGTTCCAACCAGAACATCAAATTTAAGAATTAGCGAGGTACAACAAATGGATGATTATGAGGTGGATGCTGAACCAGAACAACATGGATATATTGATGCGGTGGATTCAACACAGAGACGGATATTGCAGCGACCTAGCATAACATTTGACAACAGTCAACCTGGTCCATCAATGTCTAGACAACCAATAGTGTGCTTCAGATGTGGAGTAAATGGTCATCGAGCTCCTGATTGCTCTAAGAATCGGATAAAATTGCACTGCTGGAAATGTAACAAACCGGACGTTATTTACGCAAATTGTTCATATTGTCACCCGTCGGTAAACTACCGTCCGAGAGTACATGCTTCGGGGATGGTACCCTCGGTTCAACATCCAATGAGCCCGAAGAAAACGACGAGAGATGTAGCAACGCAGGACGATCGATCACCACTCAGGAAACCAGAATAAAATCACCCAGTACATTTAATTTCCCATCATTAGATCGAACATATTTTAGACGTCTTGAACGTAACATTAGATATTGGAGGATGAGGAAATTATTTCGTAAAGCTTGCATTTCATCTATCCTTTCGGAAACAAAGGATCCTCGGCCGCGATTGACAATCAAGATTTTGGACAAACATATTTCAGGTCTATTGGATAGTGGAGCGTCAATCACAATACTCGGAAGGAATTCCTTGGATTTATTGGAATCATCAGGTACAACTTACCGTAAGTACACTTCGTGTATTCGTACGGCAGATGGTACTGCAAATAAAATTTTGGGTTACATCGAAATTCCAATAACTGTGAATGGCTCCACTGTCTGAGTGTCTGGGCTCGGAAAGACTTCTTTGGTTGAACATGTCATCGATGTTGGTGATAGTGCACCTGTTAAACAGAGGCACTATCCCACATCGCCGGCTGTTCAACTAATGGTTTATGCCGAACTCGACCGAATGCTTCAAATGGGCGTGATCGAAGAGAGTAACAGTTCTTGGTGCTCGCCAGTGGTCTTGGTACAAAAAGAATCTGGTAAAAACAGATTATGTATTGATAGCCGTCGTGTCAATTCACTAACTAAAAAGGACGCTTACCCACTTCCCTTGATTGATGGCTTACTAGGTCGTCTAAATAGCACAAAGTACATTTCCAGTATTGATCTCAAAGATGCTTTCTGGCAGATTCCTCTGGCAGAAGCATCTAGAGACAAGACAGCCTTCACAGTGCCTGGTCGTCCATTGTATCAATTCCGGGTTATGCCCTTTGGATTGTGCAATGCTCCCCAGACAATGTGTCGGCTAATGCACAAAGTGATACCACATCAATATCACGAAAATGTCTTTGTTTATTTAGATGATCTATTGGTAGTCTCTTCCACGTTCCAGGAACATATGGAATTGCTGTCCAAAGTCTCTTCATTGTTAAGAGCGGCTGGGTTAACAATAAACCTCAAGAAAAGTAAATTTGTTCTGAGAGAGGTGAAATACTTGGGATTTTTAGTTGGTGAAGATGGTCTTCGAACAGACCCTGACAAGGTAAGAGCTGTAGCAGAGTACCCAGCTCCATCTACAGTAAAACAAATACGACGTCTTTTAGGAATGGCTGGTTGGTACCAACGTTTCATACCAAACTATGCAAGCGTGGTATCACCAATTACAGATTTATTGAAGAAGAGCTCGGGAAAATTGAAATGGACATTGGAAGCGCAAGCTGCTTTCGAAAATTTAAAACGATTGCTGACTACAGCACCGGTATTAGTAAACCCTGATTATAATAAAGAGTTCTTTATTAGATGCGATGCGAGTCTGACAGGGATAGGTAGTGTACTGTATCAGATCGACGAAGACGGACAAGAGTGTCCGATAGCCTTCATGTCGAAAAAACTCAATAAAGCTCAAAGGAATTATTCAGTTTCTGAGCTTGAATGTCTTGCGGCAATTCTTAGTGTGAAGAAATTCAGGGGCTATGTTGAAGGTCACCGATTTACAATTGTGACTGATCACTCAAGTCTGAAGTGGCTTATGTCACAGAAAGACTTGAGTGGTCGTCTGGCTAGGTGGAGCCTAAAACTCCAACATATGGATTTTACCATTGTCCACCAAAAAGGTACCCAAAATATAGTCCCTGATGCTCTATCTCGTCTTTATGACGATACACACGAGGAATTGACGGAAGCATTAACACATCACATTAACGACATCAAAATCGACAATGAAGGTTATCGGCACAACGAATATACGGATATGATAGCTAAAGTTCAATCATCACCCAAGGACTTTCCTTCTGTCAAAGTCGTGGATGATAAGCTATACATACGTATTGAGCCAAGACCTGATGCAATACCCAACGATGTTCCTGTGTGGAAACTCTGGGTACCAAAACCGATGACTTCCAACATGATCCAGAAATATCATGATGATAGTACTGCTGCTCATGGGGGTGTTAAAAAGACTTTAGAATTACTTCGACGTCTTTATTATTGGCCGGGCATGGCGTCACAGGTACACAACTATGTTGTGTCCTGCGACACATGTAAACAAACAAAAGCCACGAATCAGATATTGCGTCCGCCGATGCAATATCAATTCGAAACAGCACGTCCATGGCAGAGAGTCTATATAGATTTTTTGGGACCGTATCCTCGTTCTACACTTGGGAATACGGTGTTATTGATAGTTCTGGATCATGCTACGAAGTTTGTACTACTGAAACCACTTAGAAACGCAACTTCACCGAAGGTGAATGCTTTTCTAAGGAATGAAGTGTTTCTTACATATGGGGTACCAGAGTTTCTACACAGTGACAATGGCAAACAGTTCACTAGTAGGAACTTTCAAAGTCTTTTGTCAGATTTCGGCATTAAACACATTAGGACCGGTGTCTATAGTCCCCAAAGTAACGCGTCAGAGCGGGTCAATAGGTCAGTTTTAGCAGCAATTCGAGCGTTCATTAAAGGTCAACACACCAAGTGGGATTCACAAATTGGTGAAATCGCATATGCACTGCGGGCTGCAGTACATTCTGCTACCAAGTACTCACCGTACTATTTATTATTTGGTCAACATCCAATATCGGATGGGAATACTTACCATTTGTTGAGATCACTACACAAGCTTGGTGAAGATGCTGGTGAGGAAATAGAACGCACTGATCATTTGACTCTGCTTAGGAACCGGGTTCAACAAAATTTAAAAGCAGCCTTCAAAAATCGCAACATCAGTACAACCTGCGATCTAAACTACGGACTTTTCAACCACAACAACGTGTGTTTGTACGGCAACACCATTTGAGTGACGCTACCAAAAAGTTCTCGGCAAAATTGGCTCCAAAGTTCTTACCTGCAATGATTAAGACTAAGATTGGAAATGTACTCTACGAGTGCACAGATATGAGCGGTAAGAATCTTGGAGTCCATCACGCGAAAGACATCAGGGAATGATGTCTTTTCGTTAGGTAGGGTTGTTCCTCTGGCTGATTGTCGTCTCTGGGGTTCACATCTTCAGGTCATACTTACTGGTTGTATCGGGGTGTCCATGGTGCTGACGTTCGGATGGATGGTCGGTCTCAATGCTCAGTGAAGTTCTTAAGGACTTCATGAGTGTTGGAACCGGTCATCGGTCTTGACGCCAGTGACTGTGGGTATCTCGATCCCAGATACAGTTTAATAAGTGGAAGTAGTTCGGTGGTTTTCTGTCATGGAGGGGATGGCGACGTTTTTGTGATTTCAAGAGTAGAAATCTTGATTTTTACCTTGAATTCATGGTGTAACGATCGCAATAATCGCAAAACAATAATAAAACCAAATTCCTCTTTGTTTTCAATTCAATAAAAATGTATTTCATTAGTTTCCGTTCATTTTTACATTAATAATAATTTTAAAATTTTCTAAAACTTAACTGCTAGTTAAATTTTGAATATACTATAAAAAGCAAACGAACGTACTCAATTTTATTTCCAATTCTAGCGAACAGATGTCGTTGTCGTTATTAATCTTTGCTGAATTTTCAGTATTATCCGATTTGATTTTTTTTTAGAAGATGTCAAAGAGGAAAAAAATCACATTTTTTCCAATTGGATATTTTTTAAAGATTCATTCGATGTTTAATTTCTAAAGGTGAAACAGGCAATTCGGTATTTGTTGATTAAACGCAAAGAACAGTGATTAAAGAAAAATCAATTTTCTAAATTTTTTTAAAATTTCACATTCCGGTTATAAATTTGTGATTTTAAACTTGATCATTCCAAGTTTAAATTATTGTTTAGCCAAAACAAAAGAAATCATTCGACATCTATTGAAAAAAAATAATTTATAATATCTCAAATGAGAATGAAAGCAAATTAAATCAAGAGAACAATGTTAAATTTTGTTTTCCAAAATGGCCACGCCTAAGTTTTTTTTGGAGTTAAACATCGGTATTAGATTGGTGTTCACAATAAGATAAAACTGATTGTAATTGCAATTGATATTTTTGAATAAAAATAAACTAATTCAGATGTGCTAAAAATCATTGGAAATTTATTTAGTTTAATTTGCTTAAGTGATGGACTAAAAGTCAAACATATAAAAATAAATTGAGCCAATTGAATGGAAGTACCTCAATTCCTTATAACTATGGTGTCAATCATACTAAAAATAAGTGAAGTTTTTTGTCGTATTATTGAGGAATGTAAACTAGTCAGAGAACTAGATCGTGCCGGTGTTTCACGCACTTCTGCTCTCAACTGGGTGTGGTTAGCTGATTTTGGAGGTGGACGAAACCCACGTCACAAGTTAATTTACCAACTTAATATCAAGCTATGGAAATTTTAATATAACGCTGAATCTAAAGACTTATATACTATTCCATTGGAGATCCGGATGAAGCAATTTCAATAGATATTCAACCTGGGAATTTAGATTAAGGTATTTAACTTTATAACAAATAAACTTTCATATTTTTTAGTATTTTTTTTTATATATGATGATAAATTAACTTAAATACGATTGGAGGTTCCCAAGATAAGATTTGTGTGGTGTGATGATAATTGTACCCCGTACGGTAATTTTTTTCTTTCTTTGTTATTATTGTTCATTATAGTGGAATAATAATTGTCATTTTCCCGTATTGTTGCAAAAGTCCAAATGGTTCACAGGGGAACCAACGAAGTAATAATTTGTTTACAAAAACATAAACATTTTGCCATTACCATTCAATAAAACCGTTATTATTAAAAATAATTTATAACATGATCTGAAATAAATCAACCAAAAATTTATTCATTTTCATAATTTTTCAACAATAAACTTATTTTATTTTTTCAACAAATTTTATTTGAAATCATTAAATCAATATTAAAAAAGCGTGCGAAATTTCAATAGAGTTAACACCTTTTCGAAAACAGAATTATTTTATTTAAATTCATAACGCAAAAATCATTAAAAATCCATTACGTTAACGGAAACTAGATATTCATAATTTATTACCGATTTTTATTGAATAATTTTGTAAATAAATGGCAAGAAAGGTTGAATAAGATTTACAGTTTTTCTAAAAATGTGAACTTGTGTTGCAATCGGAATTGATATTTAAATTGAAGGAAAGTTAGGTTAGAAGTTAGACTATTTTTGAATTAAAATATGTTGTATGAACTATGAATTATAATATGTGTCGTGTCACAACAACACAAACAATTTTTAAGACCTAGGTCTCACAACAACATGCGTTCTGAGGTGTTGATGAATACAGAATTTGTTTTTGAATTTTTATATTTATTTTCAAAGAAATGATAACTAAACAATCAATACACAATCACATAATAAAATATGACATCACCCAATAATTTATTTTTTATTTTTATTTATTTATTTCAGATAAACGGGATTTTATTCCGTTTTACATTAGTTTATTATTTACATGCGTTATATATTGTCACGTTTTCCACCTTTTTTCGCATTGGCCTTATACCTTCAATTCAATAAACGCAATTCCCAAATCCCTTTTTGGGTTCGATCACTGATTAGTAAGCAAAAACGCCAGGTTTTATTAAGTATTCATTACAGCTATTGTTCCACAACAATAGGAAAACAACACAGAAAAATATGAAGGGGCTGAAATCTCACAGCTCTGAGATATCAAAACTTCGGTTTTGGTTAAGGATTTTGATATAGTTTTCGGCATAAAACTTTTATAAGGACATTGTTTTTAGTTATCGGCAGCGATGTTTATCAAACATAAAACTCTTTGTAAAAGTACAAGTATGTATTTTATCTCTGTTTAGAAATTTATTACAAAATTAACACGAAACATCAATTCGTCGCCGGAAAATTATAACAGATCATATATTAACATAATTTAGTGAAAAGATGATACAATCAGCAAACTACTCAAAAACCTCCCCATTTAGCGTTTCGAGAAAATATAAAAATCAAAAACTCATATTTCTTTCAAAATTCCAAATATAGTCTAAAAATTAGAATTAAAAAAATTTAAACTATTTAACTTTCAAAATTCTAAAAATATTCCAAAAATTGTTACAAAATCAAAAATTGAAACTTTTTCTAAAACTCTAAATATATTTCAAAAATTCAAAATTCAAAAAACTTTTTCTAAAATTCTAAAAATATCGCAAACATTATAACAAAATTAAAAATATAAACTTTTTTCCGAATTCCAAAAAAAAAATCCAAAAATTATAATAAAATCAAAAATTTAAATTTCTTTCAAAACTCTAAAAATATTCCGAAAATTCTTACGAAATCAAAAATTGAAACTTTTTTCAAAATTCCAAAAGTATTCCAAAAATTATAACAAAATCAAAGATTGAAACTTTTTCAAATTCTAAAAATATCGCAAAAATTATAACAAAATCAAAAATACAAACTTTTTTCAATTTCAATATTCCAAAAAGCATAGCAAAATCAAAAATGTCCATGTCCAATTTCATGTCATACAAATAATTAATTTCATTTTTTGCCAAAAAATTGGGTAAAAAAAATGAAAATCATTCTTTTGGTACACTTGACAATAATTTTTGACAAACTTATAATGCAATAATTTAGTTTTTGGCATATCCCGACCATCAAGATTTCTCCAAATTCAATGTTGCTACTCGTAATCACTTAAAACGAACGTTTTTTAAGCAAAAAATATGCAAATTTCCTTGTTTTGACGATTTTTTCACACACGATGACGATGTTTTGACACACTACCGGGACAGCTATCGAACACATTGTCCTTTCGGCTCTTATCATTTACCATACTTATTTTTAGAAACAAAAATTTTGGAAATCCATCAAGCCGTTTTCTAGATTTCGTCGGCTGTGACGGCCGGTTGTGAACGGCAGACAGACATACATTTTTTTTTGCCACCTCTGTGCTTAGAAGGCAGTCCAGCGTTCGATATCTATCAAGTAAAAATTGTTTTAAGTCACCAAAGGGTGGAATTTTGGTTTTTGCCTTTATTGACTGTTGCCAGAGTTGATGAGTTTCCTGTGGTAACTTCTGTGTTATAATAAACACTAAAATAGGGTCCCAATTTTCGGTTTTGATTTTAAGATGTTTAAGCCGAGCAAGGAATTTATTCAATTTGTCATGTATGTTTTTTATATCGTTTGCGTTTTCCGACTTAATACTGAAAAATTGTTTTAGCTCATTATTTACTAAAACTCTGGAACTGTTAAATCTATCATTTAACATTTCTCATGCACTACTGTAATCACCATTCGAAACAGTATAATCAGACAGCAGTTCAGCTGCTGAACTGACCACTAATGATTTCAAAGTCCATAATTTTGTTGCATCACTTAATTGTTTGTCATACACACTGGCTTTGAATAAATCGCGAAAGGTTAACCACGAATCATAATCTCCATGGAATTTTGGGATTCGAACTTTTGCACTTGAATATCGTTCTAATTTTGGGCCTGGAATGAGTCATGTCGTAATGAATTTGACCGGGTAACCGTGGAGACTGATTCAGGAGAAATTTTGTTAACGAAATCAGTCATCATTTGATCGTAGTATTCAAATAATGGGTTTCTATTTATCCTTAAAATAATCACGGTTAGTCACTTCTTTTTCATTTAGCGCAAATAAATCCAACAATTTTGTATGAAATGGTTGAATTTTGTCCAAATAATTATTTAGAGTTTCCAGCCGTTTGCTAAAGTAGACTTTAGACTTACGTTCCGAACCTTTTTGTAATTTTTGAAAAAGTAATCTAACTCTCTTTTAGTTTGATTGAGCACGAGAATTACCGTTTCGTAAGACATTGTTTAATACAGAGCACAAAAAAAAAATATAAGACGGACTTACCAGTTTAATTGATCCTAGGGTATCGGAAAATTGGTAGGAGTAGAATCGGATGCTATGTTGAAAGATATTTGAAAGTTGACTTCTGTTGATGTTAATTTATTACGGTTGATGTTAATTTGGTTGATGTTAATTCGGTTGATGTTGATTAATTCTGCTATAATAACTATTGCTTCGATTTAATACCTTTAGTGTAGACAGCTATCATTAAAGTTATTATTAAACCACAACTTATTATTGTTTTTAAAATATCCGTCGACAATTTCTTGACGGTGTTAAATTCAAATTTAATTGTGTTATTATGTGAGTAGTAGAGTGGTACATACAGCTGTAATTTCTTGCGTGGTATTTTTTCACTGTTAAAGTTATATAACTTGTTAAATTACGCCATCATTGTTACTTATTATTATATTGTTTTTAAACACTTTCACTACCAGTTGTACACACGACGGTAATTTATTGCGTGGTACTGTTGATATTTGTGGATATTTTTTATTTATCCGGCTCGAAGGACCAATGTGTGCGCACGGGATGGGCAAAATATTGTGTTTAATATTTAATAACAATTCACTTTAATTTGATTAATGTTTAATTATAACTTCAAAGGTTTTTACAATTTTTATAAATGATAACCAATAAATTTTACACAATTACATATATTTTTTGTGACTCGAAGTGTTGATGGTTTTTATCAGAGTATCGAGTTTTTTAGTTTTTTGTTAATTAATTTTGTGATATTACACATATTCGAGTCAGTAGAAATTACTGTATTTTTAAATAAATTAAATTGCAATTTGTATTTATGAAAGACAGAGTGTTTCTAAACAAGAATGTTAGAGTTTTTGTAAATTCTGGGCAAAGTGTTTGGCAAAAGAGATTGATGTTTGGCAGTCATATCTGACAGACAAGGATCATTCTCCAGTGCAAAGCACTCTTCCATCTGTTATGCCGCAACATTAGGCATACACAATTCTTGTGAATGCCAGAAATGAACTAACAAATTAACATATAAACGCAATAAATGCACTAATTTTTCTATATATTTTGCAAAATCCATACGATGACATTATTGCTTCTTTTATAAACAAACAAAAAATTAAATTAAAATAAACAGGAAAAAATAAATCATCGACCAGTGTTTAACGGGGTATCCTATTTTCGACTTCATTATCGTGTAGAAAGATTGTTTATGTTTATCTAAAAATAATAGTGTTATTGATGATAATGGGTGGGATCATGATAGACTTTTCGTCGAATTTTAGATATGTTGGTATTGAATATTGGAGGGGTCAAATCTGGATTATAGAGAAGGAAATAAACGACGACAGTAAAAATTACATATGCATTTTTTCTCCGCTTAATTTAATTCGATTATATATAAGCCTGGAAAAAAATGTTAATCGATCAGTCATAATTTGATTTTTGCTGAAAAATTAAATTAGTCAATTGTTGACTTTCAATAAAAAAATATAATGTGTTTTTGATTTTGGATCAATTAATTATTAAGTCTTGCTAATTGTTTAACTTCAAGACAAAAAGAAAATAAATTAAGTTTTAGCTTTGAAACAATAAAAACTAAAAAATGATTACAATTAAAACTTGAAATAGAGTTAAGTTTTCAACTTTCAAAAAGGTTTTTATTTTACCCAAATTTTTATTTTACCCAAAATACTTGTATTAAATAACACTTAAAACTTTATTTACAAAAACTCATTTAGAAATAACTTTTTCTATTTACACGGCTTTATATGCACGATACAGCGTTTCGTTTACAATTAATTAGTTTCATATTCTACTTAAACTATCGCAATTTTAATTATAACTTTACACCATCGCAGGTCTAAAATAAAACGAATTTTAATTTTGCAAGAGGAATTCCTCATATACAATTCTACTTAATTTCTTGAATATTCTAGGCCATTTTTTTACGAAGAAACTTTGAGAAAATCTAAGAATATTCGATAACATTATTTTACCTAAAATGTTGATATGATTCATAAAATTTTTAAATTTCATTTCAAGTTGACCCTGATTCTAAGAAACGAATGTAACTTTGATTTTATTTTTGAAATATTGTACATATTCAATAGATAATATTTATATTTGGGGCATTCCACGTGAAAGAGAACAAACAAAAAATTGTTTTCTCTCAATTTTGTAATTTTATTAGACTTTTTTCCAACACCCTTACCGTCAGTGATGGTCGCAAATTTGCAACTTTTTTTTGGACGACAAACCTCTTCATTTTGTAGCCATTTTAATGCACACATAATTATTTAAAAAAACATCAGTTCGTTAGCATATTCCCTGTAGAATACGATAAAAATATTTTAAAAATTACGATTAAATGCGATAAAAATATTTAATTTTTAAAGATATTTTAAAATATGCGCTTTCAAATAACTCTTATCGCTTGATGGATGTAGTATCGATATGAGCTCTAGAGGGCGCTGAAAGTTAAAAAAACAGTTTTCACGTTATACATCTTGTTGTGTAAAATGGAAATTAAAGTACAAAGAATGTAATATAAAATAATAGTGGTCGTTGAATCCGAATTCGGTGTCAAATTAATAAAAATAAAAATGGCGTATCCAATATGGCGGTAAAATTTTTTTAAATTGACGAGTTTTGCAAATCGAAAAATATATTTGTAGTCTACGTAAAATTTAAATTCAAAACTGTGGATTTCCGAGGAAAAAAATCATAAAGTTTTAGAATTATGTGAAAATTGTGATTTTAAATATTCAGCGCCCTCTAGCGCTAACATCGATGCTACTTCACTTTATGGTTTATCATTTTTGGTTTTCATCACTATTCCATGTGAAGTCTGGGGCCCTATTCCCGAACACATATTTGTCAATCGACAATTTTGTCAATTTCACCAAAATGCTTAACAACTTTGTTTAAAAATGGTATTCTGTAACAGGTAACTCATATTTGTGTCAAACAAATTATAACAAATTTTTACAAAATTATAACAGATTTTTGGTACTAGATTCGTACTTTTGGCAATAAATTATTCGTTGAAGTAATTTGGGCAAAATGTTTTCAAATAGATCAACATTCTTCTCTGTACTTTCGTGAAGTTCCAACTGCATGCGTGTTAACGTTCGTTTTGATGTTATTTATCTCTATATCCACATTACATAACTCAGTTATGTAATGTGGAAAATAGTATATGATGCACGGAAGTAAGCCATATTGGACTTAATGTGGCTGGCAAATCTCGACTGGCGCCTCGATTCGCAAACTCCACATGCGTCCAAAAATCATAGCCTTACGTCCTTGCATCATAATGCACTATTATTGTTTATAATATAACTTTAAATTTATAGGACCAATGCTCTATATACAGTATACACTAAATTTATAATTAAAACAAACATATTTCAGGAAATGAGGGAGAGATGTGTCTGTTTATCTGTTTATCGAACCTATGCTATAATAGTGATGCAAGGATGTAAAGCTAAGGTTTTTGGACGTATGTGGAGTTTGATTTGCACCCACAGTAAGTCCAAAATAGCTTACGTTCGTGCGTCATATTATTTACACACATTTTTTATTTGCCGCAAGCAAAATATTTTAAAAAAATTGTTTGATCTAAATTAAAATTAAAACTTTGCATAAATTTTGAAATAAAAATATGTTGAACAAGTAACATTTTTATTTTAAACAAATTGTATAAATATGACAACTAAAACTAACAAATATTTTGATTGGATTATGAATTGGATTGGATTATGAAATTTTGAATTGTTTCAATATAATTTTTAAAAATTTAAATGTTTTGTTCTTTTTTGAACGTAGCTATGCCAACAAAATATTGGGGTAAAAAGTGACACTTTACGACCACAAATTACAGTAATAACTGTAACACATTGATATGTAGGCGAATCAATTAAGGAAACTAAATAACTAAGTAGCAGTATTGTATTGTGTAGGGACAGACAGCACTGATAATTCATGATAATATTAGGATGATCTATTGTTTTACCTTTTGAACTGTGAATTGATTATTTTAAGAACAATGTATTTTTTATTTTTAGATTTAATTACTTTTCTTACAAGATCACCATACTTTTCATTAGCAATCTAATTACACAAGTTTTAATACAAATTATCTAAACAGCTACATTTTCATGATGAGTTGAATCACTTTTAGTGAACATTTTTAACTTTTATTAGTTTTTATTATTTTTATTTCCAAAAGATGAGCAAAAATAAGAACACGAATGTATGCTACAGATATAATTGTAATAATATTTGTGATAATAGATAAACAGCGTTTTTTTTAACTGGCAGAGAGCAAGTTTTTGTCAAAACATGCAGGAAAAAGACTAAAATTCGGTTGCGAATAATCCAGATAGTGGCATATACTTTGATCGTGTTACGCACTATAAGTAATCCGAGTGGAGAGTTACAAATCGTGGGGCTGCTGCATGACCTGTAGGTGTCTCAAAGGCCGGGCATAAAAATTTAAAGCTGAAGAAAGATATACTTAAATAAACAAATTTTTTTCAACTAGCATAAAGGAATTATACAATATCTTTCACATAATCTGCGCCCATGTGTTTCTCGTGAAAGATTCTCGGGAATACATTTAATTCCCATTACCCATTCTCGTGAATACATTTGTAAGCTACGTTAGTTTTTTTTATGATAAAGCTTTATAGAACCTCGGAGCGCGTTTATTCGAAATATGTTTTATTGGATCGCTTCGGACAAAATTTCGCACGTAAACAACCTATATACAACCGAAAAATTACGACTTACTGTGTAAGTTCTAGGAATGCGCAGGCCTTCCGGAACAAATTGGTAAATGTGCTTGGATATCGTCTTTTATCTGTTTAAAGTCTCAAACATACTAAACTTATAACAAACTCGAAGACGCCAAAAATAAAAGCTTTTCTTTTCCTTAGAGTTTGTATTGCAGTTTCTGATGATATACTATACTATACTATACTATACTATACTATACTATACTATACTATACTATATTATACTATACTATACTATACTATACTATACTATACTATACTATACTATACTATACTATACTATACTATACTATACTATACTATACTATACTATACTATACTATACTATACTATACTATACTATACTATACTATACTATACTATACTATACTATACTTTTCAAGAGCAGGGATTAGAATGCATGAGGCTGTCACAACAGTACAATAAAAATTAAAACAAGAATTCCAAATCAACAAAGCTTGACGCCGATATGCGTTAATTTGCATGCTAAATCAAATTCTAATATTCGGTAAGCAACCGGTATCCTATGAGAAACCGATATCTTAATAAAATTCAAAACTAAAGACAAAGTCAAAAACAAAATCGAAGTCGAAGTCAAAGTCGAAATAAAACTTAAATTTCAATTCAAGTCAGTCGAAGAAGTCAAAGTAACAACTCAAGTCAAATTCAAAGTTAAAATTATAATCTAAGTCAAAATCTAAGTCAGACAATGTCTTAATCAAAGTCCCTTCGACAGCGAATCAAAACCTAATCCTTTTCATCGACAAAAACTAACACTAAACTGCTAGATAAAATTTTGTTTTGTCTGTTACTCCACTTTATCTGTAACAATCCCAAACAAACAGTTCTTTTATTTACAGCAATTTTCTCGTGAAAATGATTCAACAAAATAGATTTTTGATTAGAAAATTTTATTGTAACAAAATTATTATGCCTTTTGTGTACTTCATAAGCAGTCACTGGAATAATTATCAATTTTCAAAACTAAATCAAACGTGAACTAAAATTTTTGTTTGAATTTAAATTAAATTTGTAATTTTTTTTTTTATAATTATGCAAACAAAAAAAAATAATTTAAAAGTTATTAATCTAATTTGAATTATATTGTTGGGGTAATGTGGTTGAGTGAGACAAGTTCGATGTGTTGGTTGGTCAGTTAATCAGAAATATGAAATCTAAATTAATGAGCAATTTCTTGTCATGTTAAGTAAATACAAACCACAACGTCTACTAAAAAAGGGTCATCTTTCCCTTTCAAATGAAATAAATTACATTACAACAATAAGGGAAATCGGAAACTCTTTTATCAATTCTTTAAAATCAATTTCAAGTGGGAAATGTAAAAGAAGCAAGAATTAATTGTTGAAAATTTTCTAAGAATATTGTTTAGGTTTTAGTTTGAATAGAAGGGTCGGGTCAGTCTAAATTCTCATATTTACATAGGAATAATAGAAGAGAATAATAATTTAAATATGATTTTGGTTCTTTAATGTAAAATAATGTCAATGACCAAACATATTGGTCGAATTGATTGAGTTTCCGAATTTATATCCGGAAGATATCAATAAATAAAAGTGGGAAATATTATTATGTATCGAACAAGAGTCCATCTACTTATGGTAAATTGGGGTTGCTTGTTGTTATAGCATCAACTAGAATTTTTTGTATAATTAAGCAAGTGTGGGTTTAGTTTTAATGTTATTGTTTTTATTTATCAAAATGCATACATAAATTTCTTACGTTAGTTGATTTTAATATGATATTGTTACGTTTTAACAACCTTACTTCGAATTGGCCTAACTCACAATTCGATAAACGTAATTCCCAATCTCTTCCTGAGTTCGATCACTGATTAGTAAGCACAAGCACCAGGTTTTATTAAGTGTTCAACACCTTAGTTGTTCCACAACAATAGAAAAACAATACAGCGAACAATATTCCTAACTAGAATATTCTTTCAACAGCTTCAGAAACTCCAACGGTTGATTGTAGAAATTTCCAGTAATACAACGTTTAAAATAACACAAAATTTATTTCTACTTAATAACACTTATAACTTTATTACATTTATAACTTTACACAAAAACTAATTTAAAGATCACTTTTATAATTTTAACTTCACTATCGCAGGTTTAAAATAAAACTAATTAAAAACTACAAGAAGTAATTTTCTTATATACCTTCTGCAATACTTCTAGATAATTCGACATCACTTTCCAGAAACCTTGAGAAAATATTAGAATATTCGATTATTTTACGTTATGTTGATTTGATTCATAAAATCGTTTATGTTGACCCTATTTCTAAGAAGAGACAACAACAACAATATTCATTTCATTAATCTGTGTAGTATTTTGTTGATTTGATTTTCCTAGAAGTGACCGTAATCGTCTAGATTTTTCTGTAATCGTCTAGATGTTTCTGCAATCGTAACAATATGAATACACTTGGTAGCACTTTTATTGATTGAATAGTTTAGCTTGTTGTTTTGTGTGTTAAATTAAATTGGGGAAATACCATATACCCAGAACAGTGATCCAGAGGTATGTAATAACAATATTGTCCATTGACACAATATTGTGAAATTCATATTCCGAAATACCAAAGTTGTGTAGAAGTCTACATAATATTGTAAATCTGACAAGAACAACATTGTTACTGTCAAAATCACAATTTTGTTTATGTTTTGTGTGTTGAATTTTTAAATGCAAATTTCATCAATTGGTGTAAACCCAATAAGCAATGCGCACGGAAAGTCGTACCTTTTCGCACTGAAAATCGTACGGAGTACTCGGCATAGATCAGAGCATGGATTTCGGTACCCTTGGCGGAAGAACTCTGCCACAATTTTCCAAGTCTAATATTTTTAATATTGCATGTATGCATTGGTGATTACGAACTTTCCAGACCTATTCAATGTTCATTTTCGCACCAAATTCCATGCGCTTTCCGAATGAAATATGTAAAGATTGTGTGCAATAAAAGTTTGGCCTAGATGTAATGTAATGTAATATGTAAATTAAACAAATTTTTATTGTTTGATCATTTATTTTTTAAATTACTTAATTTAATTTGTCAATCGACAATATTGTCAATTTCATCAAAATGCTTAACAACTTTGTATAAATTTGGTATTCTGTAACTTTATTTGTGTATCCTTAGACATGAACCAATTATAACAAATTAAAACAGATTTTAGGTACTAGATTCGTACTTTTGACAACTAACTTTTTTAATCTTAAAACATGCAAAATAAAATAAAAATATATTTAATAAATAAATATGTTTTAATGATATTTATATAAAAATATGATTATTTAATATTATTAAAGACTTAATTTTGCGTTATAAATTAATTTTTACGCCAATCGATGAAATTTGTATAAAAAAGTCAACACACAAAATAAAAAGCAAAATTGTGATTTTGACAGTAACTATATTATTCTTGTAAGATTCACAATATTGTGTTGAATTTTCGCCAAATTGGTGTTACATAATACGAAATTCACAATATTGTGTGAATTTACAATATTGTGATGACATTTATGTGTTCGGGAATAGGGTCCAGCAATGTTCCCTCTAAGGAATTTTTCCGATGCGCGCAAAAACAAATTGGTGCGCTACTTTTTTCTCAAAAATAAATAAATGCGCGGATAAATCCAACATATATAAAATCAATTTATATAAATGTTTTGTTGTTTTTTATCAATTTGATTTTCTTTGGTATGTGTTAATAAAATTTATAAATACTTCTAACTACAACATACTTAGTATTTTTCACAATTAATATATATATATATTTATATATATATATATACATATATATATATATATATATATATATATATATATATATATATATATATATATATATAATATATATATATATATATATATATATATATATATATATATATATATATATATATATATATATATATATATATATATATATATATATATATATATATATATATATATATATATATATATATATATATATATATATATATATATATATATATATATATATATATATATATATATATATATATATATATATATATATATATATATATATTACTATGCGGTATGAAAGACCTAAGTATTACAATCTCGAGCCAAATGTGAAAATTGCCCAGTTTTTGACATTTCTCGACGTTTCATAACGTGGTCATAACGATTCTAAGACAACAAAAAATTAAAGGCATTTATAAATAAAAGAAAAATAATTCAAAAAATTTATTATTCAAATACTTAGTTATACAAAATTAAATTTTCTTCCCGCCGACCTGTATTGTTTTTGTTTTCAATAATTCATAAAATTGAATGCTAAATGGTCTCCGAATTCTAAATTATGCCTAATTGAAAAATTTAGCATGATATTGTTCCAATTCATTTTTGCTAAATAATTATGAATTTGAACAACGGGTGTCAAAAACAAATAATTTTTATTGACGGTTTTGCAATAAAAACTAAAATAATGAAATTGAGCTTTTGAGAAGAGATGCAGAATCGTACGAGTATTGCAAATGCGTAGTATATATAATTTTAATAAAAGTACATATTTTACATATATGTACAAATTTTTATCGTATGCATAATTGTAGGGGTTAAGGTACTACAACGGTCAATGTTTAGGGAGTGTTCAGTTCATGACATAGTAAATGGGGTTATAAACTGGAACGACATATTAACTAAACGACATTTAAGATTAAACTCTTAATAGTTTCGGCAAATTTTAAAATTGATTCAGGTTATTAAAAATCATGGATGGTCAATCGAACTTGAATTGGCACTATTTCTGTTTTGGCCAGCATGCGGTATAAGCTACAGTTTCATCTGCTACGTTAAAAATACCTAAAACTACAGCATTTCAAATATGCAGCAAATATTTGGACATTTTTCTTATAATTTTACTTTGAATCATACACTTACCATCTCAAGTAGAGCAAAGAGACATTGGTCGGAAAATAAAATGTAATGTCGAACATCACAGCTCTTATATCAATGAAAAAACTCGATTATTCTATCCAGATGTAAGGTAAATCGAATTTGAAATTTTTTTTTAATAAATATGTATTTTGAACTTATGTTTAATTATTGTTATTATTATTATTTATGTTTAAATTATTCGTAAAATATAATTTGAAGTTAACGTTTAACTGTCAGTTCAAATAAGCATACTCAGTTTAAATAAGTCTACAAAAATTTAGAATGCAAATGGCGGCTTTAGTCACCTGGAAAATGTGCTAAATTGATTTAGCATTGCGGAGACCTTTTAGCATTCAATTGGAACGCAGTCTAAGTTGTATTTTAATCCTCATTAAACAGTCTCTTTCACAATCAGCACTGTTAGCTTGAAAAGTCCCACATATTTCCACAAGAAACCTAATTTTACTAAACTCATCACCATTAAGCCCGACGGATAGTATACTACTGAAATTTTTAGCAGTTTTTTCTTGTAGTTGTAGTTGTAGTTCTTGTTTCTTGTAGTTTTTCGGCAATTAAAAACTTAAACATGCTGTATTCTTTGAACACTTTTTCTCTTCCTTCATCATTCAGAGGATAAATTTCAGAATATTTTTGTCCAAAACTAAAATCTGTTACGTTGGTTGCGATTGTAATCAAAGGCATACCAATCTTTCATCTCTTCTGATGGAAATCGCTTTGTTAGATGATGACATAGTTCGTTAATAAATGTAATAACATAAAAAATGTTGACGCTTTGTTTCTTTTCAAATAATTTTGATAAAACTTTTTGATTCTCGGCTCCAGAATGGACTTGTGGACTTAACTTCTTCATTGACTCCATGAGCGATAGTTCACTTTTTTGTAGAAACTTGAACAGCTGTCCTAGTACGTCCAAAACATCATTCAAAACTATTAATGCAAAATGATTGGTTTTGTTCTTCAAAGCACTTAAACAATATTTTGAGATTGGATTATTATTTTCTTGGTCTTACTTTTCTTTGTCTTCAAAAAATTGAATCAGAACCACATAACCAATTAGCTTATAATAGCAGCTATAGCTAGCTGTCGAGATAGCCATCTTTACTTCATTTAGAACACGACAACACAACATTTAAAATTCACATTCTATTTTGCCATGGTTCCTTTGCTTAAAAACATTGTAAAATTACATGTTTTACAACGTTTTAAACAACTACAATTTGTTATTAAGCGAAAGTGATTTTACATTGGTGGAAAAAAACATTTTTATATGTGATTAAACCTGCATGAAAATATACTTTTTATATCGTAGAAAAAACACTACAGTCACTTAATCTTACAACTTCTAAATTTCATGTTAAATGTTAATAAAGGAAAATGGAGTTTGCATTGAATTAGCATAAGTAAAGTCGTATCATTTAGTCTCCGTTAAAAAAGTATGTACAAAATTATATATCGACAGCTAATTCTAGTAAATACTTTATACTTATATACTAGAATTTTTAAATAAATAACATTATTCTTTAGACTCCAAGTTTGCCTGAAACAAATATTATATTTTAGGTTTTCATGTTATATAAATTAAAAACTAATAACACTTGTTTTTATATTTCGCAAATATGTTTTTATTTTCTAAAAATTTTTGCTCAATGTATTTCGGCTTACGCCTTATCAAGAGCGATTCAAAAAGTTTATTATGTAGACTTTTACACAACTTTGGTATTTCGGAATATGAATTTCACAATATTGTGTCAATGGACAATATTGTTATTACATTGCCAGAGGATCACTGTTCTGGGTATATGGTATTTCCCCAATTTAATTTAACACACAAAACAACAAGCTAAACTATTCAATCAATAAAAGTGCTACCAAGTGTATTCATATCATATTAAAATCAACTAACGTAAGAAATTTATGTATGCATTTTGATAAATAAAAACAATAACATTAAAACTAAACCCACTTGCTTAATTATACAAAAAATTCTATAAACTTTTTGAATCGCTCTTGATAATGGCGTAAGCCGAAATGCATTGAGCAAAAATTTTTAGAAAATAAAAATAAAAACATATTTGCGAAATATAAAAACAAGTGTTATTAGTTTTTAATTTATATTAAAATGTTTCGCCAAGTGCCGACAGTCGACACAATTGAATTTTTCATGTTATGTTTTCAAAATATTTTTAATTTTAACAATATGTTCAAAATTATGTTATTATGTTAATTTTAACATTATGTATGATCACAATTAAAATTATTTGCATATTTTTTTTCCTGCGCGCATAATTTTTTTCTCTGCGCGCTTATGTAATAAGATGTGCGCGCGCAGCTTAACGGGAACTTAGGGGCCCAGTATTCATTAGTATTCAATTCAATATAAATTTTGTCTGACACTTAGGGACAACAAAACCAATGACATCTCTTCCTATAGTATAGCTTGAAATAAACTTTGATTTTAATTCGTAACACATATACATTCTCATTCAAAAATAAAAAATGGGTATGGAATTCCGTGCAAAAATCGTATACTTTTGGGTACGTACGTAAAATTGTTTGATGGGAATATTTAAAAATTCCAAAAATTAGTTGTCAAAAAAGTTGCTTAAACGACATCTTTGATTGTTTTATTTCAAAATATTCTTAAATTTGACCAAAAATGTGTTATAATTTGTTATAATTTCGTAGCTAAGACACAAACCTATAAGACACACAAATTTGTGTTATTGATTATCGATTTTACACAAAGTTCTGAAACACTTGGTAAAATTGAGTATATTCTTGATTGACAAATTTGTGTTCGGGATCTTCTGGTACAAACTAAGATAATGATCTTAAATAATTTCCTTTGTAACTGTTTTCACAAGTATTGAAATTTTGTGAGTGAAACAACGAAAAACATCAAACAACGAGCTGCTAAGCTCAGCACTAAAAATTGAAAGTCTTAACAGAGAAAGTTTGTACTCCGCTGCTAAGCAAGTTTTAAGTATTTAGAACAGTTTCTTTTCTTTTACAAATTCTTTGTTATATTAATTTAAGTTTTTCAAGATTTATGATTAGCTCGTCAGTAAATATACTTGAAACAAATCAGCTTGATTTTCTTTTATTAAAACTTTTAACTTTCCATTAGTGATAAGTAGCATCAACGAAATCAATGATCCGTTCTGAATGAATCGTTCATTTGCACTGACCGATTTCAAATGTCATCGTTCAATCGGTCACAGTAACAAAACGTAAATATGTAAGTCAAACATGCGAATAATACGGACGAGTTAATAAACAGCAACAATCTCCATTAAATCGAGACCAAAGCACCTAAATTGTTGCGAAAGGTTATTCAAAACATTTTGTAAAGAGCAGGACTGTGCGTTAGAAAAAGACCGAAATTGACACCATCAGTTTTGTTTTTAAGATTGGTCATTCTTTTTGTATCGCTTGTTAATTTTGGATCGGTTTTTCGTTCAAACAAAAGCAATCAGTAATTATTTTTTCACTGTCATTCATTTAGATCGGTCGATCATTTCATGCTTTTATTCGATTTATTTTAAGCAATCATTTTTTTGTTTTTGGAACGGTCGTTCATTTTAAATCGGTCATTTTTTGAACGGATCACTTGTTTTAAGCAAACAAAGTTTTTATTTATTTGTTTGATTTATTTTTTGTTTTATTTTTATGTAAAGGTTTTTTGATTTTTCTAGTGTAAATGTTTCTTTTAAATTATTATATGTGTAAATTGCTTTTTTTCACTATGTTACAATGAAAATCTGTAAGATATGATAGAAACATTTTAAAGAACATATTTTTTAGCGAAGTTTTTGAATTCAATGAAAAAAATTTAAAAAGGTAAAGATAAACAAATTTCATTAATACTTCATAGATTAATAATCGACGAACGATGTTTCTATTACAACTATCGGTTATCGTTCACTGAAGTAATCCATACAATTAATATCCGTCGTTCAAGACCGATAATCACTAGTTCCACACACTCTAAATCTAAACTCAAGTTTTGGTCCGTCGAGCCGGATATTCTAACATCGGGATAAAATTTTCAGATTAGATTATTTACCGATGAACGATATTTCTATTACAACTTACTATTGGTTATCGTTCACTGAAGTAATCCATACAATTAATATCCGTCGTTCAAGACCGATAATCACTAATTTCCATACACTCTAAACCTAAACTCATGTTTTGGTCCTTCGAGCCGGATATTCTTACATCGGGATAAATTTTTCAGATACCAATTATTAATATCAATTTTGATTTGAAGAAATTTTCTTTACTTCTATACTAACTTTCATAGAACGAAATTTTTTACACCACAAAGGCAGTTTTAAAACCAATTTTCATAGCATTTTATCCCCTTTTTCCCATATATGAAAAACAAAATCTAAAAAAATATTTGTGGTCATTCCCTTTTATAAAATATTTTAAATTTAATTCAATTTCTTTAAACTTTATGTTTCCAGAGCAGAAAAGAAAAACAAATATTAAAATAAAATATGTACGTATATTTGTCTTAAAAAAATAAAATGTAAGAAAATATGTAGAACGATATATATAAGAAGTTAAAACTATATGTTTATTGATTGTTGTAGGAAGTAAGAAATAAGGAAAAAAATTGTTTTTTTATTTAAATTATTCCAAAAACAAAACTAAATACATTTTTTACGGTTTGTTGGTTTGTGTTGTTTATTTTTGATTAAATTTGAAGATTCACCAAAACAACCAATTTCATATGAAGATGATTAGAACAATTGAATATCTTTCCGGAAACATAATTTAAAATTTGGTAATCCACAATAATTAATTTGAACAGGATTTAAGCTAGATATGAAGTCATCATTATACTTCTATGTGTCGATTGATCTAATATTGAGCATTCCAACTTCTTAACAAATTTAACAAATATAACCAATTTTCTTACATCGATTTCAGTTCATTGACGTTACAAACAAAAGTGTTGTAAATATTCTACATAAAATATTAGAACAATTAAAGGAAATGTTATAATTTTAATTGGATTTCATTTAAATATATTTAATAGAAATTCGTCATCAAGGTAAAAATAAAATAAATAAATTTATTATTTATTCTTTGAAAAGAATTTAGTCATGAAGAAATTTTGGAAATTTTATAATCGGATAAACTTTTACTTTAATTGTTATCAATTTGTTACTATAACCAAGCATTAAGATGATTAATTTATATCGTCTTTTCAAAGTAATTTAATTAAATTTCTAAAATAATTTAAATTTTTATTCAAAATAAATAATTATTATTATCTCCATAATTATTTGTATCTCCATAGTCTAATCAGACATTTTTTTGAAATTAGAAAAGTTTGCTTTTATGATCAGAATTGTTGTCACTTTATACCTTAACTGCAGGAACAACCCTGAGCTATTCAGTTGTTAAGGAATTTGACCCTAGATTACGATTCACTAAGATAAGGCTAGTTTCCAGGTTTTCGGAAATTGGCTCTTTCTCAAATTTCAATTCCAAAATAATAGAAAATTCAGAGCATGACGAATAATTTTATTTTCTCATTTTTATAACTCATAATTAATTTTTTCCTAAGTCAGTTGGTAAAACAAACATTCCAAGCACAAATTTATAACAGCTATACAGTTATGATACTAATTACCAGTTTTTGAACATATTTGTTTAAAAAACTTTATATAATTAATTAATTAATTTAATCAAAAAAACTATCAATATCATTTACCATCGAGTAATCAATATTATTTGAATTTTATTTGAATATATTAAAATTTTTAATTAAAACGAAAAATTGTGTTTTGTAGACAAAATAGTAAATTTATTTTAATTATTTATATAAAAAAATATATATCATAAATTTTTTGGATTATATTCATTAATTTTTAATATATTTTTTTGCTGAATGTTTTTATAATTTAAAATGATTAAATTTTTGATACATAAAGAGTAAGGGTTTGTGTTACGCGGATTATGAATAATAATTATAAATCGTTTGACAAATTTAATATAAAAATTGAGGATTGATGTTGATTGTTATGGAATAATTTTGTGAAAAGTTTGGGTGTAAGATAAACTGACCAGACGTCTCACGCCGCGTGGAAATGTCCCACATTTCATTGCGTTGTCCCACGCAGAAATCTGTCCCACGAAGCGTCCCACGAAACAAATATTTCCACCACATTTGACCGCATTATCGAAATAATCCAAAACAACATTATATCTACGTAAAGTTTTCGCAATATCTCAGTCAAAGCTTAGTTTTTTCTTGCAGTTTGTATAATGTTTTTTAACGTTATTAACGTTAATTTAACTATTGAGAGAACAAACCAGTGCAATATTTTTTTTACTGAAATAGTGTTTTAACTATAATTTTCATAGAAATACTTGACTCAGTATTTTTCACTTCAATAATTTGCATTGTATTTTGCAAATTTCTTTCGATCTCTAAGAGATCTCTCCGTGAAGAAGTTTCTTTATTTATAGAAATATCTTCCCTGAGTATGTACGAGAGATCGAAAGTATATTAGGAAAAATAAAATACAAAATATTTTACTTAAAAAGACTCATTTCTCTTTATAAATTCATAAACATTTAAATTTTTATAACATAAAAACAGCTAACAATTTTATTTTATTCGAGCACTCATTTCAACCCTTTAAAATAATATTCATAAATTAAAATGTTTGCAAATTGAATATCGTTCTTACTCGTAAGACTAAAATTTTTGTTTTTTCAATTACACTCCTTTGGAAAAAAATAGTACCTTCTCGTCATCCTTTATATTCATTTTCCTAACAATACATGCATAATTGAACAAATCATTCACAAGAATTATATATTTTTTACGTTTGAAAGCATTAAATTTGAAGCAAAAATAAAAGGTTTGAGTATTTGAAAGAAATGAAATAATTATTTCAATTTAGGAGCAAGAATAATATTTTATTATTTTCACTCCTGCAGTATTTGGGAGTGTTATATTTTTTTACGCGCTCTGAAAGAACAGAGTAAAGGAGTTAAATAAGGAGCGTTCCGAAACTCTGTTTAAAACACACTTTAACTTGGTAGCTCAAAAGAAAAATTATAATTTTCTAATTGTTATAATTTTTTTCTCAATAAAAAACAAACAAAGTAAGCAGCATAAAAACTTGATAGATTTTATAGATTTGTAAAAGACAGAACAAGAGGTAGTAATACAGAATACAAAAAGGATATTAATTATTTAGTAAAATTAAAATAAATTGTTTCAGTTGTTTTGCAGTCTTTACTTGTGTACAAAAGTTTTGTGCTACTATAAAATTAGAAATTTGAAAAACTGAAAGAAATATTACTCTTGCAGAAGCCGTTTTCTCCTTCCGATTTACCACAACCAAAGTATACTAATGGTATACTAATTCAATCGTTATTCGAAGACAAATATATATGTGCCACAACAAAATCAGAAGCTATAATTAAAAAATGTTCAATGGATCATGTTCTGGACCAACTAAAACTAGATTTGTCTATTGCAAATTTTGACACGGTTTATGCTGAATGCTGATGCATCGAATCATAAGGAAATAGAAATATTTTCGATTATATTTCGATATTTTAGAGCGCATGACAGAGTAAAGGTTAGATTGTTGGAATTTTCTTCTTTACTTGAGCATTCGAACAAACATCAGAATACATTCTTGAAAAATTTGAAAAAATTTAATATTGACAAAAAGTTGTAGTTTGCGCTGATAACACTTGGTATTCGTGTTTTAGTGGTGTGTCACGTCAAGGTGTGAAAAATGTTTTAAGCAAGCTATACTCGAATTTGAACCAGAATGTATTGGGTATTGGATTCGCAGTTCATATTTTAAATTAGGCAATGTTGTTGTTGTAGCGACGAAATGTGGTGCTATTCTTCCGGCTCCAAGTCCCGATTCAGGAACTCTGCTACTGCCCTTGGGCGGTAGCACAGATCTTCCTTCGTCAGGTTGGTTGGTTTCTCTGGACTATTGAAAAGGTTAAATAATGCAATAAAAACTGCTGCTAATTTAATACTAATTGATGCAAATGGCAGGGTTAAAAAAATGTATAGTTATTTTACTGTGGGAGACGTTGGAGGACTTCAGTGACAAAAGTAATGTCGAATATAACAAACAAGCAAATGTTACATACAATGGAACTAGCTGGCTGGCATTAATGCCAGCACTAGAAAGAATTTTGAATGTACAAACACCTTAATGGATACTTTCTAACGGTTGAGAAATGTCCAATTAAAATAAAAGAATTTTTTGAAAAATTAAATAGTAAACAAAAAGTAAAGGAAAGCATTAAATAGTAAATTTATGCACTATCTAGCTAGCTCGTTTTGACCGTCCCACGTTCTTGCAATAGAATTTCTAATTAGTTAGTTTTTTGAAGAATTTTTCCATTTTGTCCCGCATTTTAGTGATTTGGCTCTGGTCAGTTTAGTGTAAGATCAAGATTGAAATAAAATTGGCAACCTGTAAGAAAACTATGAATCTATAAGCCAGTAAGATCATCTATAAGAACTGAATCCAAAAAAAACATGGTAACAATTATGTCAATCGTTTGCAATTCGGGCTTGTAAAACCGTTTTCATTAAAACCGGTTTTCAGAACAAACCGAGTTGCCTCTTTAGGTAACTCAATTTGTAATATCATATTCGGATATTACAGCACTAGGACCACTTAACCATTTATTGGTTTAAAAAAATTAATTATTGGTATGACAGGGATTAAAATGCGTACTTTTTGTTCATGAGAAACAAAAATACTTATTTTATCAAATAGGCTTTGTGGTTTTATTCAAATTTAAATTCGAAAAACTTATAATAGTACATTATGATGCTAGGACGTAAAGCTAAAGATTTTGGACGGATGTGGAGTTTTAATGTGCACCCACATTAAGTCCAAAATAGCTTACGTCCGTGCATCATATACTATTTTTTATTCGCCGCAAGCAAAATATTTTAAGAAAAGTTGTTTAATTAAAATTATAAATTTTCATAAATTTTAAAATAAAATTATGTGGAACAAGTAACCTTTGACAAAATATTTATTATTTTTTCCAAATTATTGTGTAGCTATGACAACAAATGATAACAACTATTTTAATTGGATAATGAAATTTTGAACCCTCAAGGTTGCTTTGATAAAAATTTTTATTTTTCATAGAATTTAAACAAATACAAATGCTTTTTACTTTTTTGGACGTAGCTATGACAACAAAATAAATAGTTGAAAAGTGATACTTTAAAGCCGCAAATCACAGTAATAAAGTAACACTTTAATATGTAGGCGAATAAAAAATATGTTAATCATGGCAACCATCGAGTTGATTTAAAAAAATGTATTTTAATGTTTGAAAATTTTAGTATAAATAGTTTTAGAGAATAACAAATTTTTGTGCATTTGTTACAAACACTTTTGTGTGTTACATAATGTGCAATGTGTATGGTTACTGGTTAGTCCAAAATTTTGTAATGCTGTTCTCATTTCCGTTCGTGCATGTAACTTTACAGGCGTTGTTTTAAACCCATCAGTAGTGAGATTAAAAATTTAAAAAAAAAAAATTAAAAATTAAGTTTTGTGTCGCTTCGTGAGACGTCTGTTTTGTATGTTCAGTCTTATTTAAAATTTCGTTTGCAACATGAACTCGGACTAAAAAAAAGTTGGTAAAAAATTGATGATGAAGTTTTGCAAGAATAACCGAAAAAAATGGGAGAATATTTACGGCTGATCACATGACATATATTAAGTAGTTATAGAAATGTTTTATAAATAATCTGTAAATAATCTTCCCTTTTAAGTTGTTCAAAATGTTCCGCATGGTTACCCCGTTTATCATGATGGTGGCGGGACCTAGTGAAAGTGGTAAAACAACTTTTCTTCTGAAATTACTGAGAATGCTAATGGAAAATGCATCGAATAAAAAGGTTTTATGGTGTAATGGTATAGCAAAAGCAAAGGTTGTACCAAAGGTTATTCAAACAGCGTGTGAAATTGAAATTCTGGAAAACGTTCCTCAAAGCTTTGACCACCTCCCCGATAATACACTAATAATATTGGATGACATGATGACTGAGGCGCACAACAAAACTATTTGTGAACTATTTACTAAAGTGTCACATCATAAAATGTTTTCCATCAAGCAAAATATTGTCGTGATATCTCTCTCAATTGTAAATATCTTGTTATATTATTTAAAAACCCTAGGGATAAATCTCAGATAGTATCTCTAGCTAGGCAGATTTATCCGGAAAATTCCACAGAAATAATAAAGATATATAATTAAGCTACCTCCAAGCCACAATTAAAAAAAAAATAGCCTAATACTCTAAAAATATTCTATATCCTAATATCCTCAAAGCCGGATATTTGTTTTTTGATTTGACTCAGAACGCGCATGATTTAATGAGAGTTAGAACCGATATATTTAATAAAATCTATTTTACTTGTTACTGTCCTAAGTTGTTTCTAGACAGTACACAGTTTTGCCTTAAAAATGAAACGATTGCTGGTCACCAAACATATTGTACATGTTTTCAAAAACAGTTGTCCTAAACTAAGAACAGCAATTCTTAGAAGGACCGATAACGAAGTTATAAAAACAGTGTGTGAAATAGTTTTAAACAAATTAAAAGGAAACTATAAAATTTATTTACAGTGTAAAAGAATATTGAAAAAGTATAAAACCACGATACGCAGCCTAATATGTTCAAAGACGAGAATACCTTTGAAACGCTAAATACTCGTGCAAAAAGGAGGCCTTCTTCCACTCTTGATCGGTAGTATTTTATCCGGAATAGTCGGTCAACTGATTGAGAAAAGATTATGAGTAATTTACAGCGTATGATAATTTTACACCTCGAAATATTTGAAAAATTTAAAAATTTAGTGCTTGCAGATAGTCAACTGAATGAGCATAAGAAAATGAAATCTATTTTGTTTAATCCAAAATTAAACGATTTAAATAAGTGGCAGATGTACAGACAGAACTTAATAAATTACGCCTGTATGCGTTTGAAAAATGCCCATAGGAAATATTTTGCGCAGTCGCAGAGGCCGTTAAAACACGTTGAAGGAGTGGGTGTTCACACGAAAAAAAATTATACAAAGGAAAAAGGACTGGAACCGACTGAAAAATATACTCAAACAGAGGAAAACGAGCAATATTTTGACCTTGACCATTTTTGATTTTCCTGAAACTTGGCATATAAGTAGTATGGACAAAATAAAAAATACAACTTATTCTAAAATTTTTTTAAAGTGCATAGTTTGCGCATAGGGGGCACCCCAACATGCATGAAAAATGAAAATTCTGCCAATCCGATGTAACATTGAAATTAAATTACTCAAAAACGGCTATATCGATTTCATCACCGTTTTGTTTGATAGATGATTAGTTAGTCCATTGAAAAAAAATTAATTTCATGTTTTTATAATTAATTTTTAAATAAAAATATTAAAAAAACATTTTTAAAGATGGCGCTAGGGTAGAAGATCAATTAAAATTTAATTAATTTTTTTTCTGACAATAGTTCTATCCTTACTCTAAAATATATCAAATTTAAAAAGAGGCGTAAATTCTTGTTCTTGAGATATTTAATTTTAAACATTTTTAGTCCGATTAAAGTTCTAATTGTTCATTATTTTCTCGAACTTCAGTGGTTAAAATTTTTTGATGATATAAATTCGTAGCCGTTCTTGAGCAATTTAATTTCAAAGTTAGATCGGTTTGGCAGAATTTTCATTTTTCATGCATGTTGGGGTGCCCCGCCCCCTATGCTCAAACTATGCACTTTAAAAAAATTTTAAAATAAGTTGTATTTTTTATTTTGTCCATACTACTCTACTACCAAGTTTCAGGAAAATCAAAAATGGTCAAGTTTTCACAACTCTGTCTAGAACACATTTTTCATCTATATTCAGTTTATTTTTTTCTGATTTCTTTTCTCTTATTTGAAAAATATTATAATGTTCGGAATTCTTACGGAAACGATGATTATATTAGAATTTTATTTTATTGGTCAAGGCAGCCAGATGGCAAAACAAATAAATATCCAAACAATGTAAGCGTACGGTCACAATACAAGAACAAAGATTATTCAGGGTCCAGAGTCTAAAACGACCTTCTCAATTATCTAACTAAACCAGCTCCAACTAGGTCTGTCAGGCAGAACTAGTCTAAGTCTGAGACGGAGACTGAGTCATAGTTCAACCTAGTCACTTTTACTTTTAATTCTTTCGGTAATTCTACAAACAAATTTCTGATAATTATAAGCCTATTTCTGAAGAAACAATTAAAAAAATGTATTAACGAACTTTAATTCATTTAAAATTATTTATTTATATTTTTATTTTGGTCTTTTTAACCATCGAATATTTTCATCAATTTACTTCCATTAATTTTTTTACTAGCTTGCAAAAAGAGAAAGACTTTATATTCGTCGCGTAGGTTAAGCTTATATATTATATCCTTGATTTTAATCATATTTAGAATATGATCAAAATCGTTAGTTGTATGAATCAATCACAAAATTAATTTAAAAATGTTTATTATTATATTTGTATTTTAGTCTTGCATTGAGTCTTTTAAGTTTTAGTATCACACCGATGATGTCAAACCAGAACATTTCCGATTTTGTTGAAGCTTTTGTAATCTTTAGTATAATAAAAATAATTAATATGCACGTATTTTTTTGCTTTGACACAGGCTGGCTCGAAATTTGTTAAGACATTTAAAGACAAAGTTGCCTGAAAGCAAAGTTAAATTGTGTCCGGATGGATTAGCCGATTTTATTAACTTGTTTTTTGTTTCAAAGCCACTAAGTAAGGTTTTATAAAAATATTACACTGATAAAAAAAATTGTATTTTAAATGATTTTTTCTAATTTTAATTTTTCAAACATGGCGATTTTGAGAAGTAACTTTTTCTTCTTTTCTTTTTTATATTTTAAAGATTTATTATTTACTCAAAATATACTAAAATTACAGACAATCATAATTTTTTGTTTTTGGAAAAAAAATGCATTTGAATATATTATTTGTTTCAATTTTTTATACTCTTTTTATTACTCTTTTTATACTCTTTTTGCTATATATGATAATTTATATGATTATAGTATATAATAATTAGTAATATGAATTTTTATTGTAATTTAAGGGATAATTCACCATCTATAAGCCAAATTTTGGGCAAATCCAGACCGGACATATTTTCTGTTGTACTTGTCTCGTCATCAAAACAAAACGCCTTCCTGTCACATTAGTATGTTTCGACTCTAAAGACCAAATCTTTAGAAAACCAAGAAATAAGGTACTTTTGGGTTTCACAATTTCAAAGAAAAATTAAATTTTTAAAAAATTAAAACTGAAAAGATTCATGTAAAATATATAAAATTTTTCAGCATATTTTTTTATAAAGGCTTATTAAATTTAAACAAAAATAAATGCCTTTTCTCGAAAATTGTAATGAACAGTTTTCTGTTTATACCAGGATGGTATAAACAGTAAATACAAACACAAAATATCTAAATGGATCTTCTGGACGAGAGAAAAAATTTCTATAAAAAATAAAATTCAATATTTCATACTGACCTGATAACTATGATGACGAAAATAAAAAAAAGATTGAAAAGAATAAATTCTAAAAAAAATTCTACTATCAAATCTAGACATAGGGTCCTTTACAATTTAATCAATTATTAATATTGCATAAACATTTCAGTGAAAACACATAAATCGGACCGTCCTATTCAGACACAACATCAACGCACCTGTGCAGATCAATTTACTTTATTTTGGTTCTGGTTCTTTGGTTTAAAACAAGAAAAAAAATATATTTTTATCACAATAAAAAAAAACAATTGATTATACATCGAATATAAGAACAGTTAAATGTTTTGAATTGAAAAATATGGATTACATGGAACGTCAGAAATAAACAGATATTATTTATGAAATGAATCTGATAGTACGAAATGAATGTGTGATTATTGTTAGAAGTTAAAACTGTTTTCGATTTTAAATGAAAAGGTCGTTTTGGTCGTTACATAACAAAAAATAATGTTTTCCTGTAATTTTAGTATGTTTTGGGTAATAAAACAATAAAAGTATTATATATAAAAAAAGAAAACAGGTAAGTTTCAAAATCGTCATGTTTGAAAAATTAAAATTAAAAAAAAGCTATATAAATTTTTTTTGATCAGTGCAATATTTTGCTAAAACCTTACTTAGTACCTTGCAAACAAAAAAAAATTATTAAAACGTTAAACTTTTCCTTAAATTTCTTAACAAAATTCGAGTCACCCTATCTATGTGAAAGCTAGTGAAAAAACAAAATTCTCGTATCAATATTTTTATATTATAATAACGATAACCGAAGTTTCCAGAAAGTTGGAAATGGTCGAGTTCAACTTTTTTATTTTAACGCTTGATTCGATTTTCCGGCTAGAACTGCAATTGTAAATGATAACATACGGAATAATAAAGAGTTTTCATCGGTAATTTGTTTCATATCTGTTAAATATCCAATCACAAACCAAAGCCATATATCAACAACTTTGTTTACTTTTGAAAATTTATTACTTTTTCAAAAGTTTTTCTAAATGATTTTCACAGCTTTTTGTTACTATGTATTTTGATGATGATATTAAATTTATTGCAAATACTTTTATGATTTATAGTTTTAATCGAGAATTACTTTTTCTTGTAAAGTTTATTTTCCAATATCAATAACATAATAATTAGAGTGATTCAGAACAGATGCTGCTGTAACGCTATTAAATCATTTCAAATATTGTTGTTCGTCGAACAAATCTGATGAAATTTATTACCAATATAAAACTCAATAACTTTCGATTTTATATTGAAAACAAAAAAAAAAATTAGCTTTCCCATCAAAATGTGTGAGAAAAATTTGAGTTATTTGATTTGTTTTGGAACAAAAACAATTATATATATTTTTCTAACCTAATTTAATTGTTTGATGTATGTCAATAGTTGTTTATTGTATGAAAGGTTTATGTTACAATAATTTCAAAATCTTTTTTATAATTCATTGTCCTTCATCAAACCCAAAAACATGGCATGTAATCATGATTTATGTGCTTTGGAGAATATTGAAAATATGTACATGAATAAAGCTTTGAGAAGCACAAATGTCGTGTATAAGCACCTTACCTTCAATCTTATTGAAAGTTTAAGTTTTTCTAAAGTATAAAAAAATAAATAAAAATTCTTGCAATTTTTTATGCAAACAAAAGAAAACTATTCACACGAAAATCAATTATCATTTTTTTTAGATTTCAACAAATAAATCAATAATATATCTAAAATAATTCATTACCGTTACAAATCCACCTTAAAATTTATAATTTTTAAGTTAAATCCTCTATGTTAACATTACAATTATCCGACTGTCATTGATAAATTACTATAATTGAAATGTATATGCCAATAAATTTCGAATATTTAGGCGGAACCGACTAAGAACAACAAACAAAAAAAACGGCAATATATCCATAAGAAAAAAAAAGTCTCGGTGATTTTCTTTGATTCAGTTCAATTAATTTACAAAAAAACAAAAATTGTAATAACGTAATAAAATAAATATAATATTTTAATAATGATATCATTTTTTTTTTGTAACTGTTATGACATTTCAACAAAAAAGTTAGGTTGAATAATCTTATTTCAATGGTTTTTTTATTTCATTTTTTTAAGGCGAAGCGAAGAAAGCATTATAAAGTTAAGAAAAACAAGATATATTACAAGAAAAATTTTTGTTTTTGTTGAAACGAAAAAATTATGACTATCTGAACATTTAGGTTAATTTCAAGTAATAAAAAATAAACAACAATAACAAAATTTGTTTTGATACGGTATAATAGTTTTTATAAATTTTTTTTTTGATTAAGATTTTGGTTTATTCTCGAGAAATATTTGGAAGAAATTTCACTCTTTTCTCTGGAATGTGGGGCAAAATACAGGAGATCTTCATTCAAATAACTTTTTTAACAATTCTAAACAATCAATGACTAATGAAATGAGTATTCTTTATCGTAGTGGGTTCCGGTCACAGCCATTCATTACAAGTACTGAATGATCCTTCGATTTGCAAGATCTGAATTCAAACTTGAGACTTGACTTAGCGTAACAATTGCACTGGATTGCAATCAAAATAAATAATAAAAAAGCAAAACTAAAGATTTCAGAATTGAGACTCTGAATTTTGAGACTTGGGCCAAGAGTCATGAAATTTAAAACATGAGACATGAAACAGACAGTAGGTATTCACACCTTGGGCATGAACCGAAATCGCTACTGGAGTCTATAGCTAACGGTTAGTGTAATGGACACTGATCCGATTAGTATGAATACCAACAGAAAGCAATCGAAGGAATGCGTGCCTAGTGAGGTTATATTCCGACGAGCGACAGCCATGTGGATACGAGAATGAAAGTCCCCCAATTCAGCATAAACAAACCGGTTTGTGCGCGTTTGAGACAGGGCAGACGGAAAAAGACAAATTGAGTAGAAGAGACTCTGACGACCTCAAAATCTTCTTCCGCCTTGCCTATAACCACGCGTATCTTAACTTAGTCAAATTAAATGTGTGGGTTGCGCCAATTGTAATAGTGATTTTTGAACAATAATCATTGAACCAGTCTTAATTCAGGGTAAATGTTGCGCCAAATGCAAAGGCGATAGTTCATAAAAATAATGTTAATTCAGCGTTGTCTTGGAAAAAAAACCCAGTATTTAAGATTCCATCATCGTGCTATAGCAGAAGGTTGTATCAAATAGGAACAAGATGTTCTTGTCAAACTGTTACTAGCTAATTGTTCCCAAAAATAACACACTAATGATACTATTGGTTAAAATCATTATTTTACACGATGGTGCAACTATTTCATGATAAAATTATCTTTAGCAATTTGCATTAAATTCTGATCAAATAACAAATTAATTTTGAAAATCTATAACTCACGGTTTTGTGTTATATTTAATTAAAAAAACCGGTACTTTAACTGGCACTTTAATTAACAAAAGAAAATTCACATAATTATAGTTAACTAATTTTTACATTTAGGTAGGTAATAACAAATACAATACTATCGATCTCATACATATTTTTTTCCAACTTTTTTTTTTAAATGAGGGATTATTACTGCAGTGCTGCCTTGTAACGAAAAAAAATGTAAATATTATTTTATCTCAGACACATACTATTTTGCAGCGACACACAACGAATATTACAAATATTGTGTCAAATTATAATTATTTTTAGAAAATCAAAATATGTTCGTGTTTTTCTTTTTCAAGACTAAACTTTTATTTTATTATGCGTCTGTAACTGTGTATCTATTTGTGTGTGTGAGTGGATAAGAAATATTTTTTGTGGATTTGTATATAATTTTGGTTTTTAATTCTTCTCGTTATGCGATTTTTGAAATGATTTATGAGAAAAATTTGTTAAGGAAAACTGGGAAAACTAAAGAGCTTAGTCGGTTTTGTGAAGTTTTGTAGAATGGTGTATATGGTAGAATGAATGTACTTCTAAGGCCGGGGTGCTATTCTTGTAAGCGGGTCAAACTAATAAATTATATTTTTGTGAAAAAAAATGAAACGGTATTTTTTTTTAAATTTTGACTTAAGGTATTTTATTAGTATTTATTTTGATTTGAAATTTCTTCTGATTTGTTTTAAAATTTTTCCCAAGAATATTCCATATTATACCTACACATTCTAGGAAACATGCAATGGGTCGTAATATGCAAAGCGGGCTTATTGCAATTCTAACTCCTTATAACAGGTACAACATCCCAGCCAACACGTGATGCTTCAATTAAAGGAATATTGATGACTGCCTTGAACTGTATATAATTGAATCTATAAGGCTCTCTATATAAATTTGCGATGGGTTTCTTCAGTTTGAAGAACCTTATGTTTCCTTAATAGTTTTACTCGTTACACTTCCTATCGAATTGTTGCATTTAGGCACCATATCAACCTGTTTCTTGTATAAAGTGATGTAGTAAGCTGACTTGTTTTAAAATAAGTTGATATAATGTCGTCTTATGATGGTATGTCATTGAAATTGGGTTTTATAACTATAGGTTGCTGGTGGTATCATAATTTTTTCTCAGAACTGTAAAGACTAAAATTTAAGTATGTATATAGTAATTCGGTAAATTGATTCGATTTAAAATACCTTTTGCGTTGATTTATCAACCCTGGTTTATGCTGATTTTGCAAAGGCAATAATTAATATTTTTTGTATATTTAGTTATGTTATTTATTCTACATTTGAGATTTGAGGCAGTACAAAAAAACTTATATTTTTTTGAATGTTTTTTTGAATTTGAGATCAGTTATGTATTACTTTTTATATTGATAGAGATATTCTATAAAATAATCTTATACATGTACGAGTATATAAATCTGGACGAACTGATAATTAACATTAAAATTGTATTAAAATTTCTGTGATTAATTTATTTCGAAATAAAATTTTTAAAAAGGTTGTTTAAAAAATTAAATGCTTAGTGTGTCTAGTTTATAGAGATACTTGCTTTTCGTATCAAGCATCTATTGGCAATTTTTTCTTATTAAAATTAGTAAGAGATAGTCCAATGCCTTAATTCGATGGTCATGGCATGAGTTTTCCTTACTGTACCACTCTGGATAATTTTTATTGGTCATTGCAATACAATCCTTTATATAAATTTCTTTTATGTTATTTGTATGAATCCGATTTTTAAAGGTCCAATTTTTTATGCAGCAAATATTCCCTAGGAACAATGACAGTTTGGTCCCGAAGTAATGTAGAACTGCACTGTTCACACTTTATCTTTTGAACGATTTTGTTGCTCACGTAAAAAACAAAATACGTTATAACATTATGGTTCGTGGTATTTGTATTTTCCAAATCGGTTGATGTAAGTTCAAACACCTCGTCATATTGATCCAAATCCGTGCACTCAATGTCCAGTTCATTCTCGATCGATTCTAATGCTATTTGTTCTGCTCTGTTGATCTAGTCATGTAATGGAATAGGTTCGCTTCGATTTTCTAAATCTTCGTCTAATGTACAGTTTGCTGATTTACTTTTTAAATTTGGTATAGTTAATTTCATATTCATTATGAATTTTAAAGTATTGTTAAATTCATAAGCAGAAGGATTGCGATTATTGCCTCCCTTGCCACGAACTAGACTAAAGACATTTTCTAATATGTCCTGATTTAGTCTTCGAGTTGATATATAGTTTATTGACTGGTATGTTGCGAAAACCATCTACGTCAATTCCACCACCGCGTTTATATGTTGAATTAACCCGTTAATCGCGTAAACCGTCTTTTTTTTCTTACCAGGCTGCACTATTATTTCAATAGACTCAAGAAATCTTACCATTTCTTTCAAAAATTGCTTGTAATTCTGTTCATTCCTATTAATAAAACAACCATTTTTGGGTGCAATTTTTGAACTATTAAACAAATCAAATAAATCATTAAACTTTTTTAAAAATAATTCAGTAGCTTTAGCAGAATCTGCTAATTCTTATTCAAATTGATTTAAATGCAAACACAAATTAATTGCTGAAGCAACTGAGTTGGAAAGCACTTGAGCTGCATAAGACACACGCATTTTTTCGAAATTGTTCGGCTCAACGTGGTTTATTGTCAACTTGGGGCACATTTTGGTGGATTTATTTTTATCAATTTCATAAACTTTCTTTACGAATTCAAAATTCACTATACCATCTGATGTTTTCAGTGTGTTGGCCATTAATATATTTCTTATAGATTTTATTAAGTGCGGTGAGCAGAAAGAACCAAAAATTTTCAAATTTGTATGTATGAAATATGGTTTATCGATTTTTATACCCAAATTTTTAAATACAGCACGATTGTTTGATCCTTGATCACAAATTAACGCTCGAATATTAATATTTTTGCAACGCACTTTTCTATTATATTTTTTATGTGAATTTCAAGTAAATCACTTTCAATTGCTGAATTAGAAAGAACGTGCCCAACTATAAAATTCCATGAGGACAAAAGGCCTCTTATCATAAATACGCAAACTTCTTTACCAATTACATTCGAGCGGTGAACTCCATCGGTAAACACACCATCCACATAATCATAGAGTCTATTGTATTCTAAAGATGGTTTAATATGTATCTCATCAAAACAAGAACACACTCGTTGTACATTTGATTGTTGCATTGCTTAAAATATGCTTCGATTTTGAGGAAACTTCCATCGTGTATACCAAATCCTAATGTTTTTATAGGTAACCAGGTCTGTAGCGGACTATAAACTGGCAAACGAAATCCTAAATCTTTTAGATACATATAATATGAGGGCGATTTAAAGAATAATGCCATGCACAACTCTCTTTCTTTTGTCGACCAAACTTGACGAGCTGTCCGTTTTTCAAGAACCAAACAACAAAAAGATTTTGGAATTTGTGTTTGCATTTAAATCAATTTGAACAAGAACTAGCAGATTCTGCTAAAGCTACTGAATTATTTTTAAAAAAGTTTAATGATTTATTTGATTTGTTTAATAGTTCAAAAATTGCACCCAAAAATGTTTATTTTATTAATAGGAATGAACAGAATTACAAGCAATTTTTGAAAGAAATGGTAAGATTTCTTGAGTCTATTGAATTAATAGTGCAGCCTGGTAAGAAAAAAAAAGACGGTTTACGCGATTAACGGGTTTATTCATATAAACGCGGTGGTGGAATTGACGCAGATGGTTTTCGCAACATACCAGTCAATAAACTATATATCAACTCGAAGACTAAATCAGGACATATTAGAAAATGTCTTTAGTCTAGTTCGTGGCAAGGGAGGCAATAATCGCAATCCTTCTGCTTATGAATTTAACAATACTTTAAAATTCATAATGAATATGAAATTAACTATACCAAATTTAAAAAGTAAATCAGCAAACTGTACATTAGACGAAGATTTAGAAAATCGAAGCGAACCTATTCCATTACATGACTAGATCAACAGAGCAGAACAAATAGCATTAGAATCGATCGAGAATGAACTGGACATTGAGTGCACGGATTTGGATCAATATGACGAGGTGTTTGAACTTACATCAACCGATTTGGAAAATACAAATACCACGAACCATAATGTTATAACGAATTTTGTTTTTTACGTGAGCAACAAAATCGTTCAAAAGATAAAGTGTGAACAGTGCAGTTCTACATTACTTCGGGACCAAACTGTCATTGTTCCTAGGGAATATTTGCTGCATAAAAAATTGGACCTTTAAAAATCGGATTCATACAAATAACATAAAAGAAATTTATATAAAGGATTGTATTGCAATGACCAATAAAAATTATCCAGAGTGGTACAGTAAGGAAAACTCATGCCATGACCATCGAATTAAGGCATTGGACTATCTCTTACTAATTTTAATAAGAAAAAATTGCCAATAGATGCTTGATACGAAAAGCAAGTATCTCTATAAACTAGACACACTAAGCATTTAATTTTTTAAACAACCTTTTTAAAAAATTTATTTCGAAATAAATTAATCACAGAAATTTTAATACAATTTTAATGTTAATTATCAGTTCGTCCAGATTTATATACTCGTACATGTATAAGATTATTTTATAGAATATCTCTATCAATATAAAAAGTAATACATAACTGATCTCAAATTCAAAAAAACATTCAAAAAAATATAAGTTTTTTTGTACTGCCTCAAATCTCAAATGTAGAATAAATAACATAACTAAATATACAAAAAATATTAATTATTGCCTTTGCAAAATCAGCATAAACCAGGGTTGATAAATCAACGCAAAAGGTAATTTAAATCGAATCAATTTACCGAATTACTATATACATACTTAAATTTTAGTCTTTACAGTTCTGAGAAAAAATTATGATACCACCAGCAACCTATAGTTATAAAACCCAATTTCAATGACATACCATCATAAGACGACATTATATCAACTTATTTTAAAACAAGTCAGCTTACTACATCACTTTATACAAGAAACAGGTTGATATGGTGCCTAAATGCCACAATTCGATAGGAAGTGTAACGAGTAAAACTACTAAGGAAACATAAGGTTCTTCAAACTGAAGAAACCCATCGCAAATTTATATAGAGAGCCTTATAGATTCAATTATATACAGTTCAAGGCAGTCATCAATATTCCTTTAATTGAAGCATCACGTGTTGGCTGGGATGTTGTACCTGTTATAAGGAGTTAGAATTGCAATAAGCCCGCTTTGCATATTACGACCCATTGCATGTTTCCTAGAATGTGTAGGTATAATATGGAATATTCTTGGGAAAAATTTTAAAACAAATCAGAAGAAATTTCAAATCAAAATAAATACTAATAAAATACCTTAAGTCAAAATTTAAAAAAAAATACCGTTTCATTTTTTTTTCACAAAAATATAATTTATTAGTTTGACCCGCTTACAAGAATAGCACCCCGGCCTTAGAAGTACATTCATTCTACCAAATACACCATTCTACAAAACTTCACAAAACCGACTAAGCTCTTTAGTTTTCCCAGTTTTCCTTAACAAATTTTTCTCATAAATCATTTCAAAAATCGCATAACGAGAAGAATTAAAAACCAAAATTATATACAAATCCACAAAAAATATTTCTTATCCACTCACACACACACACAAATAGATACACAGTTACACACGCATAATAAAATAAAAGTTTAGTCTTGAAAAAGAAAAACACGAACATATTTTGATTTTCTAAATAGTATATTAAGAAACTAGTTTCATAATCGACGATTTTATCGCACGCAATCTGTTTAGAAAACGACCCGCGCAGCGGAGTTTTCTAAAGGATAAGTGCGATAAAACGTCTTATGAAACGAGTTTTTTATACTATTTTTTCTATTTTGCATTTTTTGTCTTGAAATTTAAAAAAATATTTTTTATGTTTTAAAGAAAATTTCTAAAAATTTCAATTCAAAATAGTAAGCTCTGCGTCTCATCATATTTCTGTATATTTTTTTGTTGCAAAACTAGCTTTCATAAAATGTGTATTTTATTAAAATATGGTCAATTTGATATTTTATTATTATTACTAATTATTTTAGTTAATTAAAATATTTAACACTAATTTAGATTATTTTTTAATAATAAGATTAATTAATAAGAATAATTTTATTTATATAATTATTCGTTTTAACTTTCACTGACGTTTGTATGACCAATGTGAAAAACAAAACTTTGCGTATCTTAATGAAGGCCATTTCGATACGCATTTGGGTATCGAAATGACTTTATTTTAGACGCAAAATAGAAAAAATAATTATAATTTGACACAATATTTGTAATATTCGTTGTGTATCGCTGCAAAATAGTATGTGTCTGAGATAAAATAATATTTACATTTTTTTTTCGTTACAAGGCAGCACTGCAGTAATAATCCCTCATTTAAAAAAAAAGTTGGAAAAAAAATGTGTATGAGATCGATAGTATGGTGTATTTGGTAATAATCATTCAAATTATAACCTACCTTTGATTTTATTCTCTTTTCCAGTTATATTTCTTGACAACACAAACAAATAAATATGGAGGGGCTGAAATCACACAGCTCTGAGATTTGGTATCTAAGGATTTTGATATGGTTTTCGGCAAAAAACTTGTATGAGGACATGGTTTTTTGTTTTGGGTAGCGATGCATATCAAACATATCTTTGTGTTAAAGTACATGTATTTTTATCTCTGTTTAGATATGTATTACAAAACTAACACCAAATATCAATACGTTGTCGGAAAATTATCACAGATCATAAATTAACATAATTTAGTGAAAAGATTATACAATCAGTAAACTACTCAAAAACCTCTCCATTTAGCGTTTCGAGAAATTATTTCAAAATCACAAATTCATATTTCTTTCAAAATTCCAAAAATATTGTAAAAATTCAAACTTTTTTCAAACAAAATTCTAAAATATTCCAAAAATTCTTACAAAATCAAAAATTGAAACTTTTTTCAAAATTCTAAAAATATATATAAAATTCGAAAACTCAATTTTTTGTTTCAAAATTCTAAAAATATTCCAAAAATTAGAATAAAATCAAAAATTTAAACCTTTTCTAAATTCTAATAATATTCCAAAAAAACTTAAAAAATCAAAAATTGAAACTTTTTCCAAAATTGTAAAAATTATAATAAAATCAAAAATTTTAAATCTTTCAAAATTCTAAAAATATTCCAAAAATGCTTACAAAACCTATAATTGAAACTTTTTTCAAAATTCTAAAAATATATATAAAATTCAAAAAGTCTATTTTTTTTCAAAATTCTAAAAATATTCCATAAATTAGTGTAAAATCAAATATTTAAACTTTTTCTAAATTCTAACAATATACCAAAAATTCTTAAAAATTCAAACTTTTTCCAAAACTTTAAAAATATTGCAAAAATTATAACAATATCAAAAATTGAAACTGTTTCCAAAATTATAATAAAATCAAAAATTGAAAGTTTTTTCAAAATTCTAAAAAAATGCATATAAAATTCAAAAATTTTTTTTTCAAAATATTCCAAATATTCTAAAAATATTCCAAAAATTAGAATAAAATCAAATATTTAAACTTTTTCTAAATTCTAATAATATTCCAAAAAAACTTTAAAAATGAAAAATGCAAACTTTTTCCAAAATTCTAAAAATATTGCAAAAATTATAACAATATCAAAAATTGAAACTTTTTCCAAAATTGTAAAAATTATAATAAAATCAAAAATTTAAAATTTTTCAAAATTCTAAAAATATTCCGAAAATTCTTACAAAATTGAAACTTTTTCAAAATTCCAAAAACATTTCAAAAGCTATAACAAATTCAAAAATTTCCATATTCAATTATATTTACGTAAGCAAACAGCTAAATTTTTTTTCCAAAACATTATCAAAAAAAATAAATGAAATCATTTTTTGACACACTTGACAATATTTTTTTGACAAACTTATAATGCCATAATTCTCAATAATAATAATAAAATTTCATGTCAAACAAATAAATAATTTTATTTTTTTCCAAAAAATTGGGTAAAAAATAAATAAAAATCTTTCTTTTGACACACTTGACAATATTTTTTTGACAAACTTATAATGCAAGAATCTAAACTTTGGTCTCACAAACCAAGCCCGACCATCAAGATTTCTCCAAATTCAATTTTCCTCCTCGTAATCACTTCCGTTACAGTTATCGAACACATCGTCCTTTCGGCTCTTCCCATTAAGTAAACCTATTTTTAGAAAAAAAAAATTTTCCGATCCGCTGGACGGATCAGCGGTTTTCTAGATTTCGTAGGTTGTGACGTCTGGACGGCCGACAAACAGACATACATTTTTTTTGCTTTTTTAGAATCAGTAGGTCCTAAAACGTCGAGAAATGCCAAAAAAGTGGGGGTAAGAATTTCACTTTTAGCTCATGAATGTAGTACATAATTAGGACTTTGAGACCGAAGTAATAATATTTTTTTTCTCTAATATTTTCTTCTTTTATTTTTTATTTCAACCTACATAAATTTTACTAATCTCAAATAGTTTTTCTAGTTAATTTTAACTAAAACAATTTTTCTAGTTAATTTAAACACACAAATAGTACTTCAATGATTTTTCTAATTTTGTCCTAATTGGAACTAATTGGAATAAAAAGTTTAATCTGTCTTACCAGATTACACTAGTTAATTGATACTAGGCAATATAACTAATGCAAATCTACTCAAATTTTTATTTAATTTACATATTTTTTTGAAGTTATACTTCTTGGCTCACGTTATACAAATTGTTATACAAACGCTGTTATTCGACGTTATTTTAACCTTTATGCTGTATGGTACCAAATCAATCATAATAATTAATAATTTATTAGTTTTTTGAATAGTATTTTTTCTTTTTATTTAATATTTTTTTTTTGAATAATATTTTTTTTAATAGTATTTTATTTTTTAAATAATATATTTTTTTTTTGAATATTTTTTTTTTTTTTTGAATAATATTTTTTTGAATGTTTGTTTTTATTTTTTTGACTAAGAAAACTAAGAAAAATCGACGATTATACATTCTTATACTTTTTGAATAATTATATTTTTTTTTAGAATATTTTTTTTTTATTTCTTTTTTTTGAATAATATTTTTTTTTTTTAATTTTTTTTTGAAAAATTTTTCTTTTTTCTTTTTTTTTTTTAATAATATTTTTTTTTGTATAATGTTTTTGAATATTTTTTTTAGTTTTTTTTTTAATGTATCTTGTCTGTCTGTCTGCGTGTGTGCGACACACACCCTACTTTTTTCTTTTTTTTTAATTCAACACTGTTAGTAACATCCCAATTCAAGATTGTTTTTAAATCAATGTTTATTGACTCTATCAAATTTGATCTAGCGACATTAAGTGTTGCTGGTGCATAAAGATTTGGCATTTCATTAGACGCATGAAGTGTACTATCATCAGTAAAACTATGGATGGGAACTGTTGAATCCAGCAAGTCATTGATATAGAGAACAAAATAGTAGGTGATAACGCGGATCCTTGTGGAACACCAGCATGGTTCAAGCATTTGGAACCCTTATTGTGCCATACTTTGTCAAATGCTTTGGCAATATCAATAGCTACACCGAAAGTTTCATCATGGTTTTCAAGCAACTTGTTCCATATATGCGTGACAAACGAAAGTAAATCTCCTGTCGATCTTCCTTTACGGAATCCGTATTGTCTTTCATTGAGAAGTTTAGAAGACTCTAAGAAGCTCATAATATTAAAATTAATGTATTTCTCAAATATTTTAGAAACAACCGACAAAATTGATACGGGTCTGTAGTTAGTTGGATCTGTTTTAGCACCTTTTTTTGGAACTGGCTGTACACTAGCTATTTTCCATATATCAGGAAAAATCCCTTTCTCATATGATAAATAGAAAATTTTAGTGAGGATTGGTACTAACTCCTTAGCAAAGGTTTTAAGAAGAATTAGAGGAATACTATGTTTTCTACATATATTTCTTTCTATTCGGTACAACCTAAGGTTTTCATCAGTTTTGTTTTGAATAAACTTTTGAAAAGCATTTTTTTAATTTTAATTGCTTTTTTGCATCTACCCGAAAACCTTAGATCTGCCTTTTGGATGATCAATCTATTTGGAACAAATCTACGTATACTCATGTGTACTATTTCTGAAAAAATTAGAAGCAGCAATATTTGATGGGAAAGACAATTACGTTTCCAGGGAAACCATTTAAAGAAAACCCTAAGCCTCTGCCAATCTGCAGCTTTATAATCCCAAACAAGACGAGGATTAGCCTTAAACTGTTTAGGCACTTGTATATTTAAATATGTGGATATCAAATTATAATCTAATCCACCTAAAGACTCTGATACTTTACACTGTACCAACGAAGGATCATTTATCAAAAACAAATCAAGCAAGTTACTAGTTTGGCCGTGTATGTCAGGGACTCTGGTAGGCTGATCTATTATCTGAGTGAAATTATGATAAAGAGCAAAAAGCTCAGCTTCTTTACCTAATTCATCAGTTTTAGAGCTGTGTGTAAGCCATTCTTTATTATGAATGGCTTACACACGAGATTTTTCTAATATAATTATTAATTTAACTAGAAAAAAGTTTAATTTAAAGTTAATAAACAAAATTTCTCTGCTTAACCCAAGAAAAAAATCAGTTGTATGAAAAAAATAAAGTAACTCAACATCTGTTGTACAAAGTTAAAAACGAAAACAATTTTAACCACACTTGGTTGAGAAAATTTACAAGACTCCACGCATATCAAAAAATATCGCACTAAATATGTTCTCAATGGCATGAGCCAGCAGTATTTCTAAAACGAGACAGAATAATAAACGTTGAAAAAACATATAAAATATATAAATATATATAATATATAAAATATATAATTTTCTCACGGGGGCACAGCTTCGTAGCTGGTAACGGCCTCGTGGTGTAAAAGACGATCCAGGTGTAAGGTAGGAAACGCTTCTATAGCTACCAAATCAGCTGGATCAGTGGTGTCATGTGACCCGTACTGAGTATCGCCCTAGCTGGGAGCCCATTCAAATAACCGTACAGATTCACATGGATATAGAGCAGACTGCAAGTGTAACTTGCCTTGCCAAATTATCAGAATCCTTATTTGGTCAACATATTATTCCCAATGGTACTTGTGAGACCGAAAATGTATACAATCACAAAACCACCCAAATGGTCGAAGCGGAACGTCATCGTTAAGAGCAGTCTGCGAGTATTACCGCCTGTGTCCATTACAGGCAGCTGATGTGGGATCAAGTCTCCTATTCAGATCGTTACGCGTCAAGTGCCAAATACAGAAAATACTGTCGGGACAGGGTCCAGCGTAGCTCCAGTCGTAAACCCTATGGCAATAAACAACGTTAAAAAGAGATGACACAGACACCAACCCTTGTCACCGAGAGGTAAAGAAGGGACACTCAGACGAAGAAGGGACACGTACTAAATGGTATCTGAAGTCCCTCGCGGCGGGGCTATCTTCAAAATAATCGAGAAATAAGGGCCTGGAGCAGAAGGAGGTTGTTCCAACCCCCAAATAAGTAAGTAAGAGGCGGACTAGAGAAGGCCGGAAAAGTCATTTACCCAATAGGATGGTGCAACCCTATCCCAATAATGCCCACTAGCTACGCTGGCGAATTGCAAACATTTTACAGGACAATTCTAGCAGAGGACTATTCCTAGATAACGTTGAGTGCAGAAAAGCAGGTAATAGTAGAAGAAGCACTGGTGATCCAGTTGGCGAAGGGCTGGGCCCATAAAATTTGGTTTGAAGGAATCCAATTCAAACCAGGGTTTGTTGTGACTTGTAGTAGAATGCGACAACGAGAATGCAATTGATCGGCTTCGCCATTGAGGTCGAGCATGAATTTGGAAATTGAACAATAAAATTTGCAACACTCAGTGCTGGTTATGCACGAGATGCGTGTCTACTCATAATGTGGACCTCTTGTGTGCACAAAAGGTCTACGGAGTGAGTGGAGTTGCAACGAGTCTGGGAATTATCACGCACTCTACCTGAAAATCTGGTTCGACCGTATCACTGACGGCAGAGGCCACAAAATTGAAAAATTTATCTAACGGTGCAGTCTTTTTGTGGAGAACAAACCTGGGCATCTAAGCACATGTGAACAGAACGGCGAGTCGTTAGTAGACGTCACCTTAGTTCCGCTTAATATAAATGATAAAGCGTATAAAACACTGGAAAGTCCATGAGGGCTGGACCTCCAGTGATCATCGTGCTATTTCGTTTGAGATAACTGATTCTCAGCGCCGTTCTGCCTGCGTTTCTCGTGCTAATAATACCAATGCAAATAGGTTCAAAGTCGATGCCACCAACTGGGAACTCCTTAATCTATATGTAATACTAAATATTAAGCAAGTCAAGAGGCAAGCTGAAGAGATTTGCTGTTCTGCGGACTGTGAAACTATAGTTGCTTCTCTTAGCGAGGTCTAATTAAAGATGCTTTTGTAGATGCCATACCACGCAAATCAAACTCCAGCAAAACAAACTCAAAACTGGGGTAAACCAGGTTAGAAGAAAATACCAGAAAGAAAGTAATCCAGATTTGAGCCTGCAAAAGCATGCTGCTTACAGGAACCTTAGAAACATATATGTGCAAAAGATTCAAACAACTAAAAGGCAGAGCTTCATAAGCTTGTTACGGAAGTAGGCAACAAGGATCTATGAGGTTTTATTTATAAATTTCAAACAAGAAAGTTTGCACAACGTAGAGCACATGAAACCAATTCTTCGAACGAAAACAATATGCATTCATGGAGTACCTATAGCAAGATATTGCTTGATACCTTGCTACCAGATGAGACACAGGACTCACCTGAGCATGCTGAAATCAGAAGGATAGCGCATCTACCGTATGTCTCTCAGGATGTGTCAGAGTTCATATTCGATGACGATGAGTCAGAGTTCACATTCAATGATACGTGGTAAAGCTCCTGGTCTGGATTTAATAGAAGTTGTAATTGTTCAGCAGTCCTGGGAGGTTTTAGCTCCTACTTGCTTAAAACTCTTCAACAGCTGCCTCAGATAGGGTATATTTCCTAGAATGGTTTATGCGCAACATGTGATGTGGATGATACTGCATTAAAGTTGCGTGATGTTGAATCAGTTAGACTTCTTGGAGTGGATATTTAAAATAACCTGAAATGGAATAAACATGTATTCAACCTCGCTAAATCTGCAATGCAAAAATTAGGATTCTTGAGTCGATAGCCGTGTTCGATTTCACTGAAGCAACTGATACAACTGATAAATTGAATGCAATTGTTGTTATTTTTTCAGTTGTTTCAGTCAAATCGAACGCACCAGATGTAAAAAGTATTTCAATCCCGAGCAAATTTTGCTAATCTTCAAGTTTTTTATTCGTCCATGTAAGGAATACTGCTATCATGTTTGGGGAGGTGCTTGTCAGTCAACAATAAAATGTCTAGACTCTGTACAGAGAAAAGCAATACGGTTCATTGGTAATACCAAACGAGAAAGAAATCAGTATTCCACCAGTATTCCAATGCGAGAAAGAAATCAGGCTGGTCTAACCCTTCAGGTTGGAATTCTTTCTGACATAGTTCTATGATAGTAGAGTATACAGTTATTCTGTATGTAAACTACCAACCTCCTCAAGGTTAGTGATAGAAACGAGCAACTAATTGAATTTTGGACTGAGGTAAAATTTAACCAATTTTACTTCTGATGACAAATAAATGTTTAAGACAAAGTTGGCTCTGCCGATCGATGATTGAACTCATGAAAACACTGTAAAAGTTTTTGAACTATAGGAACAGAGGTGGTAGCAATAATCCAAAATCTCAAGAAATGGACGCTCTTTAGTAGGCCGGATGAAGACACCGGCCTACTTCTGATTTTAGGAATCGACAAGAGGTCGATAGAAGTCATTTCCGTGGCTGATAATATCAACGTTTAAAAACTTGTTATTGTTAATGTATTCTGGAAGTTGGCTCCACATGAGAATTTCTAAACATTTTGATAAACACAGTAAAAGAATAACAGGGCGAAGATTTTTCAATAGCATAGGAGTAAACATTAAGCCATAGATATTATATAAATTAGATTTAATTTAAAACATTGTATTACAAACCTCATCCAGATAACATTACGGAAGGAGTATCCCATGATAGTGATACATGGATGTATATCATGCAAGTGAAACCAGTTATCACGTATGGAATAGAAACATGGCAAAGAAGGGCTCAGCTCAACACTGCGAAGACGGAGTTAGAAAAAGTGCAGAGGCTAGCACTTGCCTGTGTCTGCATAACGTGGGCAATGAGAACATCTCCTACAGCGTCAATTGAGATGCTGCTAGGACAGGTTCCACTCTATTTTGTATTGGACATTGATCCGGCTAGAATGTCTACCAACAGGAAGCAATCGGAGGACTGCGCACCATAGTGAGGTTATATTCCAACGAGCGATAGCCGTGCTAATACGAGAATGAACGTCCCTTAATCCAGCACAGATTAACCAGTATGCACGCGTTTGAAACAGAACAGATGGATAAAGACAAATTCAGTAGAAGAGACTCTGACGACCCTAAAATCAAAGAAGCCAAGACCGCCACGTCCACACCAATACTAGTATTTTGTTTACAAAGAAAAATTGGTTAATGAATCACTCACCCCATGATTGTAGAACATCCAACTCCTCTCCACTTTCTTCATTCCTATCCTATCATGAGAATTTTAAATACCGAATGAAATGACAACAGGATTGGTTGCACCTTATGGAAAGGCGATTGTTGAACAATAATCGTAAGATATAATAAATCGTCGAGCAATATTCATAAGATAATAATCAGCAATAAACATAAAATAATATTCAGAAATAATCTGCGCCAAATGCTGACAGATAATATACGACATGTGTCACCAACAAGACGGTTGGGAACTGTAGAATTGATATGCTTACTGTTGATTGCTGATACAAATAAATGAATGTTGGCAATTGTTGGATATTCGACTGATTTATAATGACTGATGTAAGGAAAAAAAACTGTCGGCACTAGTAGAATTGATATACTTAATGTTGAGCGCCAATAAAAATAAAAGAATCTTGACAACCGTTAGATATTTTATACCATTACAGTTGCATGATGAAAAAAAAAGTTGAATCGAACCAGTTTTTTTTTCCTTTTTGGGAGCGAAACTGTTGCTATAAATTCGCTGGAAGAGTGGAAAATATTTTGTGAAAATTCAATTAGATAATCAAGTTTGTTTTTTTCTTCTCTTGCGCAAAGAGCTATAGCATGTGGAAAAGTAGCAATAGAATAGCGAAAGAACTCAAATGTGTCTTGGGTAATCTATTGATTAGAAGAATGAGACAGTATTTCAACCGATGAACTTTTATAGGGCGAACCGCTTCGTAACAGGACGAGCTCCAGGCTAATCTTCTTATAGATCGTGGAGCTTTGAACTACATGAAAAGATTTTATCTGGGAGAGTATTATATAAAGAAGCACCACCAGCATACACTTAACCCTCTCCATGTCGTGTAGTTTTTAAAGAAGCCTGGATTGAAGAAAGTTTTCTAGCTGGATACTCACTAGGGAGTAGACGGGTGAGGTACAATAGATCATTTTAGTTGCAGTACAATATATCACAATCACTTCCGAATCTAACCTATTCTATGGGCTACCTCGATCCTGTTGAGTGTATCATCGTCAATACATTGTACTTTCAAAACTGGATTTTGTGGTGCTAAACTTTCGATATCTGATCCCTGTAGTGGACCTTGGTCTGATCATCTTCCTTAGCCAGGATTACCATCAAGTTATCCTTCATTGCTCCTGTGTAGCTGATGGCTGATGTTCCTGCCCATTCATAACCATCACTATTTTATTTCAAGCAACAATTGCCTGGGAACTATTTAAATAGGAAACCTACAGAAGTCATTGCATTGGATTACTTATTTGTTTAAAATCGCTGATGGGCTAAATCTTACTAATTTACTTTTTGTATTCATAACTTAACCAAGGTTTCATATTTAAATTCACTTTCATTTTTTTATCTTTAATAACTTAGAATCAAAATTATGAAAAAAAAAATTGTGTAGAAATTCGAAATTATTGTTATAATTTTCTGAAGTGTAAAGAAACAAAAATATTTGATGATTCTATCTAATTCTATTTTATAATTCAATTCCATCTTACAATTTCAAACAAATCGACTTATCTTTAACAAAAATCTTAAAGATTTTTTTTTGTCTGTTACGCTTGATGAGCGTAAGCTGTCAACAAGGAACAGTCATGTGTATTCGCTTTAATTAAATGATTGCTTTTCTAATTTAAAAACACTTTGAGCTGGTGCAGAATCAAACCCTGGTCTTCGGAATCGAAGTTCAGTTGCTTGCCTAAGCCTAGGCATTATTATAATCAACACAAGTTTGATAGAATAAAGTCTAATAAATTGAATGTGTAATAGTATAATAACGATATTATTTAGGGCATGAAAGTTATATTGAAATCTTCTGGTATTTTTATTTCTTGTTAAAATATCAGCATGTATAAACATAACAGGAATAAACTGTTTATTAATTAAAGAATTTATAAAACTATTATATTTGATGAGCTTTTATATGATATCGTCACGGTACGTGAATGTTAATACAATTCGTACAGTAAGTTAAAAAAATCATTAATCATGAATGTTAATAATTTTTCTTCACAAAAAATAAATATTCAATCAATCTCAGAGAGTTTTCAATTTCCTTGATCAAAAAGAAAAAATGAAAATTCAAATATCAAAAACATACTTCATAAATCAAATAAATCTCAATATAATATCTGTTTTTTATTCGAACCTCCTTTGATTGATCAAAAGAAAATATACAATAAATCAAATATAAGAAAATTTTCCATTTTCACAACAAAAAAGTCTATTCTAAAACTAAAAAAAAAATAATATATATTTTTTTTTCTTCTTTGACATCGTGTTAAAAAATAATAGAAATAAAATTTACATAAATAAAAATAATCATTTCCTCTTCTCGTATAGAAAATCGATTTCCACTCAACATCCTTTAAGATTGCCAATATTCTCGTATATCATCACTTAAATACTTCTTGTTAGAATAACATGTGAAACTTATAAATTTTTCAATATATATAGCTTTGTTGAAAATTCTTCTCATATATAAAAACAAAACGAAGACAGAATTTTCTTGAGTGGAAAAACTAACGGGAAAAAAAAAATTATATGGAAATACAAATCATGTTATCAATCTTTTTCAAAATCAGGATTCGATATGTAATTTAATTTTATACGGTTTAACACTGTTAAATTGAATTGAAATAAATATTCAATTAGAATTAATATGGAAATTATTTGATAAGTGGTTAAAGGTTATAATTTTATATATTCGATGCAATTTGGGTTTGCAACAGTATTTTATGTTATACAACTATAGTATAAAGATCTGCTGTTCTACTTTGCCATAACTAAATAGATTTATAAGCTTGGCTCTCGATTCACTAAAAGTAATCGTTTAATTTAATTTGATTAAAGTAACTCGTATAAAAATATAAATATTACAGTTATCCTTTAAGCTAGTTAAATAGAAAAACAATATGAAGTTTTAATGTTTCAGTAAAAATAAGAACAAAACAAATAAAAATACAAATCGAAAATATGGAGGGGCTGAAATCTCACAGCTCTGAGATATCAAGACTTCGGTCTGGGTTAAGGATTTTGATATAGTTTTCGGCAAAAAACTTTTATGAGGACATGGTTTTTAGTTTTGGGCAGCGATGTATATCAAACAAAACTCTTTGTTAAAGTACTAGTATTTTTTATCTCTGTTTAAAAATTTATTACAAAACTAACACGAAACATCAATACGTTGCCGGAAAATTATAATCAAAATTCCAAAAATATTGTTAAATTAAATAAAACCAAACTTTTTCAAAATTCCAAAAATATTCCAAAAATTAGAATAATATCAAATATTTAAATTTTTTCTAAATTCCAATAATATTTCAAAAATTCTTAAAAATTCAAACTTTTTCCAACATTCTAAATATATTGCAAAAATTATTACAAAATCAAAAATTGAAAATTTTTTCAAAATTCCAAAAATTATCATAATATCAAAAATTAAAAATTTTCCAAAATTCTAAAAATATTCCAAAAATTCTTACAAAATCAAAAATTAAAACTTTTGCCGAAATTCTAAAAATATTGTAAAAATTATTACAAATTCAAAAATACAAACTTTTTCAAAATTCCAAAAATATTTCCAAAACTATAACAAATTCAAAAATTTCCATGTCCAATTTCATTTTAAATTACATTTACGTCATAAAAACAGCTACATTTTCTTCCAAAAAATTGGCTAAAAAAATAAATGAAATCATTTTTTGACACACTTGACATTATTTTTTGACAAACTTATAATGCCATAATTCTCTATAATAATAATAAAATATCATGTCACAAATCATTAATTTTATTTTTTTGTAAAAAATTGGGATCATTCTCGAAAGAATATCTCCATCAATTAACATGAAACTAAGAAATGAACAAGCCGGCTTTAGACCAGGAAGAAGCTGTACCGATCATATCAACACAATCCGTATCATCATTGAGCAATCAAATGAATGGAATTCACCATTGTATCTCCTCTTCGTGGACTTCGAACGCGCCTTCGACTCAATCAACAGAAGCGCGATATGGAAGACACTTTGTGAAATGGGCATCCCGAAGAAAATAGTTGATCTAATCAAAGAAATGTATCGGGATGCTGCAAACAGAATACAATACAAAGGACAGCAAAGTGATGAATACTACAACCACCGAGGAGTGAGACAAGGCTGTGTACTATCCCCGCTACTATTCCTAATAGTACTAGATAGTATCATGAGAAAGCTCGATGATGCAAGTCCAAATGGAATCCAATGGAATACAACAAGACGGCTCAATGATCTAGACTACGCAGATGACATCTGTCTACTTACACACACACATACGGACATGCAGCAGAAAATACAGAAGCTATCAACCCTTGCACATGAAGTCGGTCTCAACATTAATATCAGAAAAACAAAGGCTATGAGATTGAACACCAAAACGATAACACCAATTACCATCAACAATACACAAGTGGACGAAGTTGACAAATTTGTGTACCTTGGTTGTACTGTAGCAAAAACAGGCGGGACTGAAGAAGATATCAGTCAGCGTATTAACAAAGCCAGAAATACGTTCAATATGCTTCACAAGATCTGGAATGCATCCGTCCTGTCAAGAAAGACCAAGCTACGAATGTTCAATGCATGTGTCAAGTCAGTACTGCTGTATGGGTGTGAAACGTGGAAACAAACAAGAAAGATCACAAATAAACTACAGGTGTTTGTGAACAAATGCCTGAGAAGACTGATCAAATGCTTCTGGCCAAACACCATCAGTAACCAGGAACTTCTACGGCAGACAGAGCAGTTAGACATTGATACCGAGATAAAACAAAGAAAATGGAGATGGATAGGACATACACTGAGAAAATCAGTCGAAGATATAACAAGGATGTCCCTAGAGTGGAATCCACAAGGCAAAAGGAGAGTTGGAAGACCACCCATGACATGGAAGAAAACGGTGCTAGCTGAAGCAAAACAAATTGGCAAGACTTGGGGTGAACTGAAAGCGATTGCCCCCAACAGAGTTAGATGGTCCAGTCTAGTAGACGCCCTATGCTCCTAAATGGAGATAAAGGAAAAAAAAAAAAAAAAAAAAAAAAAAAAAAAAAATTGGGTAAAAAATAAATAAAAACCGTTCTTTTGACACATTTGACAACATGTTTTGACAAACTTATAATGCCATAATTCTCAATAATAATAATAAAATTTCATTTCAAAGAAACAATTTTATTTTTTTCCAAAAAATTGGGTAAAAAACTAATTAAAAATCTTTTGACACACTTGACAACATTTTTCTGATAAACTTATGATGCCATAATTCTCAATAATAATAATAAAATTTCATTTCAAACCAACAATTTTCTTGTTTTCCAAAAAATTGGGTAAAAAAATAAATAAAAATCTTTCTTTTGACACACTTGACAACATTTTTTTGACAAACTTATAATGCCATAATTCTCAATAATAATAATAAAACTTCATTTCAAACAAACAATTAATTTTATTTTTTTTCCAAAAAATTGGGTAAAAAAATAAATAAAAATCTTTCTTTTGACACACTTGACAACATTTTTTTGACAAACTTATAATGCAATAATCTAGATTTTGGTCTCACATACCTATCCCGACCATCAAGATTTCTCCAAATTTAATGTTCCTACTCGTAATCACTTAAAATGAACGTTTTTTAAGCAAAAAATATGCAAATTTCCTTGTTTTGACACCTTTTCGATTTTTTTGACACACTTCCGGTACAGTTATCGAACACATCGTCCTTTCGGCTCTTCCTATTAAGTAAACCTATTTTTAGAAAAAAAAAATTTTCAAATCCGTCCAGCGGTTTTCTAGATTTCGTCGGTTGTGACGGCCGGCCGGCCGACAGACAGACATACATTTTTTTTTTTTTTGCTT
>OY856188.1:75760999-75934700 GCA_963693315.1 Diogma glabrata
CTCCTAACAGTAGTAGCTAGATACGATTTGCCAGGTGTCTGTAACCGGGTCGTTCACTCCTAACTAACAATTACCTACCTATCCTTACCTATTGTTATATGTAAAACGACTGTTGGAAGTGGCCCGGCCGTAATCCGGGAGTCTCGCCTAGTGCTTGGTCCTACAGTCCAATCAATCAATCAATCAATCAATCAAATCGAAATTGATGCTAAAATATTCAATGATTAAACAGCATAACCACTAAATATATATATATATATATATATATATATATATATATATATATATATATATATATATATATATATATATATATATATATATATATATATATATATATATATATATATATATATATATATATATATATATATATATATATATATATATATATATATATATATATATATATATATATATATATATATATATATATATATATATATATATATATATATATATAAATAATTTTAACTAGCACAATTCGATTGGAGTGAAGCTAAAACCTTAAAAAAAATTAATGAAATTCACACACTAGATTAGTAATTTTTTTCTGTCACACAACAACATGCGATCTAAAGTGTGATGAACGCAAATATTTTTTTAATTTATTTTTTTTAAAGAATGGATAATTAATAAATTCTATCAGATATTAAATTATATGACATAGTTCAATTTTTTGTGATTGTGATAGAGAAAATAAAAATAAAATAATAGGTAAAAAGCAAATTTGTTTAAAAAATTTACAGGAACAAAACTAAAATGGAGTTGCCAAAAATCCAGCTAGTGTCATATTCCTTGATCATGTCACGCACTGTCTCCCTAAATGATTAACGCTCTCACAAAGATTTATATGAAGACTCGTTTCTTCGGGTTTCTTCGGCGCTATTGCTTGCGTACGATTATCAAGAAATATTCCATAACTAAGATCTAAAGTGCTACCGTTGACTGAATACCGCGCTAGCAACCCTAATATATCACCTTGACTAGTGGTCAGTAGCCTTTCATTTTGATTGCCAAATATCTCATACTAACGCGTATGTCAATACAAAGGACTAGTGTACGCGGGTTTGCCACACCCGTATAGATCAAAAATTAAAAAAAAAAGAAGGCAGTCTTGAAGACTGCCGACAGAAGTAAAAACTTAAAACTGTGAAATAACTGTGTTTTTATCGTCTAAATACAACAAATTCTTTACTTACTTTACCACACTTCCACACTGTTATTAACTGAGAAAAATACCAAATTCAATAAAAAAAAACCAAAATATGAATCAAGAGAACGAGAAAATTATTTATAATATATTATGATTAGTTTCAACAATACTTAGGTTAGGTTATTCGTACTATCAATTGCGTTTTCTTTTTTATAAAGTATTAAGAAAAACACACAAACAAATATGACAAAACAATTTTTTTTATTTTACTTAAAAATACAACAAAATCTTCACTTACTATACCAAACTTACACACCAAACTTAAACCGAAAAATAAAATCAAATTCAATAGAAATGAAAAAAAATTAGAAATCAAGAAAATGAGAAAATGAGAATAAGAAATAAGAAAATAACAAATAATTACAATTTATTTCACTCTCTTTTAATATTTATTTAGTAAACAAAAAGTATAAAAAACCAGAATAGCCACAAAACATTTTTTTTAAAAACTGAAAAAAATATTGAGATGTCGTAAAAATCCCCTGAATGCATTCTAAATTTTACTTCATATTGACGTCACACTGTGCTAAATGACAATAGCAATAACCTTGCTAACTTGCTAAAAAGTTGCAGACAAAAATAATAATAATTAAAAACATAGTTAAAAACAGAGTAGCCGGTCTTTCATTGAAGGGGTGGAACATTCTGTATAAAGGGGGTCCTGACAAAATCAGAACCTGCATAGCATCACACCGAAGTCTTGATATGCATCTTCTGGCTGAGCTATCCTCAGGTGATTTAACTATAGGAATGCTCAGTTAGGGAACAGCTACGGAAAAAAGGCGAATACTCATTGTGTCTGCTTATCTCCGACTATCACGACTCCATTAAACCCCCACCAACGCTGGAATTGGTGCGCGTGGTTGACTTTGCCAAGCATAAAAACCTGGATATCAGAGTCGGCTGTGACGCCAATTCACATCACGTAAGCTGTGGAAGTACCAATAATAACAGCAGAAGTCAGTCTCACTTAGAGTACTTGGCTACTACTAATTTGGAAATTCTAAACTCCGGAGGAGAGCACACTTTTGTTAACTCCCGACGGCAAGAAACCATAGACATCACTCTATGCTCCAGATCTCTTCTAGAAGACATCAGGAACTGGAGAGTGTCAACGGATATATCGATGAGCGATCACAGATATGTAGACTTTCTTGTAAATGCGATCCCAGTCGAGGATCGCGTCTACCGGAATCCAAGACAAACGGATTGGGTGTACTTCAGGGGCATTGTAGATGAGGAACGGCCTAGTGGAAGCATTTCCAAAGTCCGGGCTATTGATCAGGCCGTTGACCAGCTCAACGATCTGTTAGTCTGGGCTTTTGAGAGCTCGTGTCCCGAAACGAGGCAACGAAGTGCAAACAAGTCAGTTTGGTGGAACAAAAACCTTGATAAACTCAGACAAAGATCTAAGAAACTTCTGATGTGGATGTGAATGGGTGTGAATCGTGAATGTCCCCAAGGGAGCGTTCTATCACCTTTGCTTTGGAACATGATGGTAAACCAGCTCCTAATTGCATTAAATGAAAAAGGGCTAAACACATACGGCTATGCCAATGATATTAGCATTTTTTTGAAAGGAGACAACATGGGGCATCTCTGCCGAAAAACGCAGAACGCCCTGGACATTACCAACAGCTGGTGTCAGAAGAATGGTCTCTCGATCAATGCTTCTAAGATACAGCTCGTTGCGTTTACCAACAGAAGGAAACTAAATAACTTCACTCTTCCTTCAATCGGTAATAACACATTAACACTCCAAGATAATGTGAAGCATCTTGGTGTTACTCTCGAACAACGGCTCAATTGGGCTGTTCATGTTGAGACTAAAGGCGCAAACGCAACTCGAGTTCTGTGGCAATGCAGGTGGGCTTTCGGTGGCAAATGGGAGCTGACTCCGAAAATGGTCTACTGGCTGTATAAAGTAGTTGTCAGACCCATTGTCAGCTATGGGTCCCTTGCATGGATCTCAAGAACTTTTGTTGGGAATGCGATAAAAAAAACTGGAGGCGGTACAAAGCTTTGCTTGCTTATGTATCACTAGTGCTTTCAGGACAACGCCCACAGCGAGTCTGCAGGTCTTATAAGGGCATTCTCCCTTGCACATATTTGTACGAATGGAGGCTCTTAAGGCTACAAAAAGGCTCGAACTCCTAGGAAACACTAGGAGCTGTAGGAAAAATCATCAAGCGCATACAACGCATCAAGGAGGTATCTGGAAGAACACTTGACAGATTTGTCCATGCCGACTGATGACACACTACCTCTAACTGCCTTTCAAAAGCAGTATAGAGTTGTAATTCGAACGATAGAGGGCCGGTCCTCAGCTAATTTGCTATTGGAGAGTGCGGCCAACACGTTGGACATCTACACAGATGGATTTCTCACTGAAAATGGTGCAGGAACTGCGTTTTACTTCAGTAATGAAGATCTAGGCTTGCAATTTCCTCTTTGCGAATACTGCAGAGTCTTTCAGGATGAGGTATTCGCCATAAACGCAGCATCAAGGCGAGCCACGGAGCTTAAGTGGTCTGGCAAGATCATTAATATTTTTACTGATAGCCAGGCTGCTCTAAGAGCTCTGGGAAGTTATACTATTGAGTCAAAAATAGTGCAAGAATGTTCTAGGTCCATGAATTATCTCGGGCTCAAGAACAGCATATCACTGATATGTACATACATATGTACACCAGGGCATAGTGGAAATCTCGGGAACGAAAAAGCTAAGAGAATGTTTGGCTCTCTCAGGTTTCCGAAGCGTCATGTTAGGATCAAACTATCTAAGGATAGAAGATTTCTACAAAGCAGACCATTCCAGGCTGTTGACTTTTTTCAAAAAGGTCTTCAGCTCTTGAATATGAGGATGGCATAAAGGACTTAGCAGTCTACATGTCAGGCTATGACTACATGATCGCCTCACTAAAAAAAAAAATAACCTTAAAACTACACTATCGATAAATTTAAATACCGTAAATTGTCCGCAGCCTTAAACTGTGTTTAAATCAATCATTTGTGATGAAGATGTCAACTCATATTGAAAGAGAAATACATGGCATGGCAATGAGCAACAATGGGTAAACTTAAAATTTTGAAATTTTCTGATTTTATGTGCATTATGTTACAAAATACATTCACTATTTATACTGCATTAACAAGAAAATCTTAAAATAAAAACTAATGTGCTATCACAATTCACACATAAACATTCAGATTGCATTCTTCACAGATTGCATTCTTTATTCTTTAAAAATCTGAAATAATTAGAAAAATATTAAATCGTATGCGCATTAATAAAGAAGTGTATTGATCATATGTTTATTGCACTAGGAACTCTCATTATTTTTTTTGCAAAAATCACATTTTGGTAATCATTTAAAAACTTTGAGGCTTGATATCTCCAAACACATGCTCCAAACATACTGTTCAAGATATCGCATTGTTGCTCTATGTCAGCGACATACTCAAATAGTAGTTTTTGTTTGCCTTTCTTTATTTTACGGGAGTTAAATTATGGAAAATAATGATGGGAAACCCCATATTTTATTATTTTTAGCCAAAAAAAATAATTAACTTTCTTCTAAATATCGAAATGATAATAATTTGAACGAAATGGAAAAAGACAGTAGAACTAACTTTAAGAAACTGCATTATTGATCAATTTAAAATTCGTAAAAAGAAATTTTTATGATTTTTATGAATTCATGAATAAAAAAACCATCATTTTAATGGTAATTAATAAAAATTAAAAAAAAAACAATAAAAAAAAGGAGCCACTCCAGGAATTGAACTCTGAAATTGAACTCTTTTTTTACCTCAGTCGACCGCGATATCCATATTGCAATTTAAAACGTTACGACCGGATAGAAGTATTTTATATTTAATATATTTATTTAGTGTGATGATAACTCGAATACATATATAAATTTTTCCCCAAACAAAATCGCACAACTCGCACAAGAAATTACAAATGAACAAAAACTTATCCCTCCGTCCGGGGTTTACACTAAATTCTTGAAATGAGCAAACATTTAATCATCTAACATGCAATTATAACAAATTTACAAATGACTGATTGTTCCGAATTCTTCCAAGTTTGCATTTTTAGGTAGAGAAAACATTCATAACTAAAACATATTTTGCATGTCAACTTCACAGCGCAACGATTAATTCGAGAATTTTACAAAAGTTCAAATAACTCGGCAGTCGGCATCAATTTAAATTTTGAGGGAGAGGAAGTAGACAAGAGCAAAGTAGCTATTGTATTTCTACTACATAAAAAACAAATTTGAATAAACGAATTGCGTGTACTTGATTTAACAAGTACCAAGACAAATGATAATAAATTTACGAACCGCAACAAGGTGGTTTGCAAAATAGAATAATATAATTCATATGCGTAGAAATATCTGGGATTGACTATTTCCCCTATGGCCTATATAATAGTAACAAAACAAAAATCAACATGTGACACCATTTCTTAGAAAAACGGTTGCCGAAACAAAAACATTAAATAAACTAGATGCAAAATAATGACGTCGATTATTCTCAGAATTTCTCGATTTTTCTTTAAAAATAAACTGACTTCAATTAATTTGATCAAATTGAGACTTAGGCCAATTCGAGCAAGATAGAAAAACGTAGCATTGGTGACAGAAAGAAGAGTTATAGAAAGAACAAAGAGGATTGTCAACAACCGGAAACAAATGTGAATTAATTGAGCTGTCACAAACAACCGGAAACAAAAGTGAATTGTTAACAACCGGAAACAAAAGCGAATTGTTAACAACCGGAAACAAAAGCGAAAAGTGCTTCTAACAAAGGCGAGTTGAACCTAAAATTTGATCAACAATTCCTTAACATCAACCAACAGTTGGAGATAAACAAATTATTTCGATTAATTCTCAAGACGCTACTGTTCCATTAAGTATGGTAAGTTAATGATATCCATTAGTTTACGTACACATTCTCAATGTGGTAGAATCATTACAATTAGTTGTTATTCAACTAATCTGAAAACCAATTTAATATGATCTAGGTTGATCGGGGGGTTAATTTTTATATGGGAGAAATTGTGAATAGTTAAACTCAAATAACTGGGTGAATAATTGGAATTTTTCAATTCTAAAACCAGTTTTGGAATCCTCTAATTAAACCTTACATGTTTTAATCAGAAAAAATTTTACGTGTTTCGTGGTGGTATCGAACCCCATTCATCAGTAACACAAATTCGATACCTTGTGTTATACACGTTTTATCAACTGAGCCATTCAATCGACATGTTTTGTGGAAATTTTTAGTTAGTGAATTGAAACGTCATCAACAATTACAATGAAGTTAACAGTTTCACAAAGATTGCCGACCTAACGACATGATATATTCAATTAATTATTTCTAGTTAATTATCTATCTAATTTTTATAGAGTTATTTCGATTAATTCTCAAGACGCTACTGTTCCATTAAGTATGGTAAGTTAATGATATCCATTAGTTTACGTACACATTCTCAATGTGGTAGAATCATTACAATTAGTTGTTATTCAACTATCTGAAAACCAATTTAATATGATCTAGGTTGATCGGGGGGTTAATTTTTATATGGGAGAAATTGTGAATAGTTAAACTCAAATAACTGGGTGAATAATTGGAATTTTTCAATTCTAAAACCAGTTTTGGAATCCTCTAATTAAACCTTACATGTTATGTAACCTTACATGTTACTAATTAGATAGATAATTAATTAGAAATAATTAATTGAATATATCATGTCGTTAGGTCGGCAATCTTTGTGAAACTGTTAACTTCATTGTAATTGTTGATGACGTTTCAATTCACTAACTAAAAATTTCCACAAAACATGTCGATTGAATGGCTCAGTTGATAAAACGTGTATAACACAAGGTATCGAATTTGTGTTACTGATGAATGGGGTTCGATACCACCACGAAACACGTAAAATTTTTTCTGATTAAAACATGTAAGGTTTAATTAGAGGATTCCAAAACTGGTTTTAGAATTGAAAAATTCCAATTATTCACCCAGTTATTTGAGTTTAACTATTCACAATTTCTCCCATATAAAAATTAACCCCCCGATCAACCTAGATCATATTAAATTGGTTTTCAGATTAGTTGAATAACAACTAATTGTAATGATTCTACCACATTGAGAATGTGTACGTAAACTAATGGATATCATTAACTTACCATACTTAATGGAATAGTAGCGTCTTGAGAATTAATCGAAATAACTCTATAAAAATTAGATAGATAATTAATTAGAAATAATTAATTGAATATATTGTAACGACCCTTCGTTGGTTCTTTTAGATTATTGAGCAAATACGACAGTAAAAAGACGGATCTTTGGTTAACAGAATCTCAAACTTTATTTGTCAACAAATTACAGCAGCTTCCGTTTTTCCTTACAATAAATTCCAAGGTCTCCAATTTATGTACACTAAACTTCACCGCTTTTCCACAATTTGAATCAATAATATTCGGAATCGTAAAATCTGTATTTACTATTCCACTAAGTTCAGATTCTTTCACTATTAGTACCCAGGCTCAAGTACCACCGATTATTCCTTAAACTTGCGAATATTTATAAACACTTTTAATTGCAAAAGTAAAACTGACTATCTGATATTTTTGTTCGCTTATTTATATCGAAAAATAAATAAATCGAAACTTCTATAATCCACTAGAAATCAATACTACGTAGTCCGTACATCTTGAATAGGCCACACCTGTTTTCATTCATACTTGCTTTTTTATGTAGAAAACATTTAGGCGGAACGTATTGGTTATTTATGATTAAATTAAAATAACCCATTCTGGACGAAGTTTATTACAATATCATGTCGTTAGGTCGGCAATCTTTGTGAAACTGTTAACTTCATTGTAATTGTTGATGACGTTTCAATTCACTAACTAAAAATTTCCACAAAACATGTCGATTGAATGGCTCAGTTGATAAAACGTGTATAACACAAGGTATCGAATTTGTGTTACTGATGAATGGGGTTCGATACCACCACGAAACACGTAAAATTTTTTCTGATTAAAACATGTAAGGTTTAATTAGAGGATTCCAAAACTGGTTTTAGAATTGAAAAATTCCAATTATTCACCCAGTTATTTGAGTTTAACTATTCACAATTTCTCCCATATATAAACAAATTATGTAATGAAGTAAAAAAAATTATGAATGAGAAACTTTTACAAATTTCAACGGCATACGATGGAAAAGTTAAGAAAATTCAAGAAGCGAAATTCAAGAATTAGAGCAAATAGTACTCGATGAAAACAAGAAGGTAGTTTCTAAGGTAGATGATTTAGTAGAGCTAAAGTCTCAAAGCTGGTGCAACAAGAACAGTTATCAAATTGAAACCGCCATCATATGACGGTACCACATCTTTCAGCATCTTCAAGTTCCAGTTTGAAACGGCGGCAATTCAAAATGTTTAAAACGTTGAAAATCGTTTTGCTGCATTGATAGTTGCGCTTAAAGAAGCAGCAGTCGAAGCATTGCAGACCATGCCGGAAAACGACTGCAAAAGTTATGCAGAAGTAATGCACGCGTTGGAACGAAAATACAGCAACGATCATAAAAGACGCTAGCTATACAGGATTGCGTTAAAAGGTCACTTGGAGCGAAATTGAGAAAGCCTACAGAACTCTGCGTAAGCAGTGGAACAGCTTGTACATTTTGCACACTCGAATACTTCTGTGTATAATGGATTCTTATATTTTAATAAAATGTTGAATTATACACCACTAAAAAAATTCTTTATTTTAATCATATTTTTGGTTTGTTTCAATTATTTCAATTTCTTTTACAAAGCACATTTATTTTTTATTCTTAAAAAACAAAATTTTTCTATCTCATTCGATATATTGTAACGTTTCTTCGCCGAGTTACAATTATTTAGTTCGATCACTAAATCAGGGAATTTAAAACACAATGGATTTTCTAAACGTTATAATTTTATTCGTTCAAGATTTTACAATAGCAATATTTCTCTTATTACTATTCCCCATTTAGTTCTTCTTGTACTAACAATATTTCACCACTTATAATTCTTTTACAATTTTTCACAATATCACTTACAATAATTTTCTACTTATAACATTGTTAATTTTAACTCGCCTATATCACAGCTAATATTTTTATACTAATTGTGTCGCTAACAATTTTATACTTTTTGTATCCTCGAAGAACACCTCTTATATATACTACATGAAATAGCCTCGATGGTACTGTAATATTCTAGATGAACATACCCTTTTTTTCCTTCCTTTATTTCAACATAAACGTAATAAGACCATCTTCAAATATTGATACCTAGGTGTGAAATCTATTCTTTTCAATTGTTTTATTTACCAATTTTTATAGTTTTCGTTAACCAATCTTTATTCGATAAAACATAAACTTCCTATTAAATGTTTACTTTGGTTACGTTGATTTGGTTTTATTGATTTTTACACTTCTTTGTAGAATTATTTTCTCTAACGAGTATTTTCTCGAAATTTTTTCTCTTTTTTCTGTGTTGGTATTTTTGAATATATCTTCTTTATCTCCCTATAAACCAAATTATATTTTAATGAGTTCTTTAATCAAATGGTAGTGGATTACGTTTGTTACAGTCTCCCCCTATGAATTTAGCATTCGTTGCAAAACAAATAAAAAAAATTATGAAGTCGGGGATAAAAACCGCTGTGATATTTTAATGATCCTATTAGATCTGGTAATAATTACAAGAGCGTCAATAATTAGGGATATGACAGTAGAAACATTTATGCACCTTGGACGAATTGGTTATATTGGAAAGCAATCGTCTTTACTATTGTATCGAGTTAAAGATTAGACATGATAGATGCCGACTAATTGAGCTTTAGAAGTAATTCCCTTTTGTACATTACTTAAAATATGGGTCTTTACTAATACAAGATCTCCGATTCTAAACAACTGCTAAACAACTGTTTTCGTTTTTTATCGACATAAAATTTCCAATGGTCCTGCTTAATCTATTTGGTTTCCCTAACATTCTGCTTAATTGAATCGATTTTTAATAAATATATGGAATGAGTACGATATTTGAGTTTTGAACTATAGTTCTAAAAACCATGAGTTACATCGGCAATGCATCTTAATTTACGTGCAAACGTTAAATATGCTGGTGTATATCCAGTGGATTCTCAAAGCGTAGTAGTTATGGAAAATCGAATGACAGGAAGAAGGTCTGGCCAAGTTTCATGCTCGTCCTTTAGTAAAATGGATAATCGAGTTTTTAAACCAATGTTTCTGCGATGAACCGGATTAACTTTAGGATAATATTTGGGAATTAAACTTTGATGAATTTCGAAACAGCCGGATACGATTTGCATAATCGCACTAACAGATTGGCTACCATTGTTGAATATGATACGTTTTGGCAACCCGAATCTAATAGAGCAAGAGCCCGCGATGGCCAGACCTTCGTTGTTTTATAAAAGCTGAAAGTTTTTCTGCGCATACCCCCTACTCAGGTAGGAACGATTAGCGACATATGAAGTTTGGATCATGGTGGCTTTGGCAGGGAGCAGGTAACAAAGGGGACTCAAAAGTTTCGTGAAAGTATAAAAGGTAATTTTTTTATATATTCTTCGGGATAGTATTAGAAGTCACGTCACCCATTGCCAGACACTTACTATCGCGGCAACCCCCTGCCAGACACCCTTAAACTTTAACAAATTGATAAAGTTTAAAGGTGTCTGGCAGGGGGGTCGCCACGATAGTAAGTGTCTGGCAATGGGTGACGTGACTTCTAATACTATCCCGAAGAATATATAAAAATATTAGCTTGTATACTTTCACGAAATTTTGGAGGCCCCTTTGATACCTGCTCCCTGCCAAAGCCACCATGATCCACACTTCATATGTCGCTAATCGTTCCTACCTGAGTAGGGGGTATGCGCAGAGAAACTCTCAGCTTTTACAAAATAACGAAGGTCTGGCCGTCGCCGGCTTTTAGTCTATAAAAAAATACTCGTTTATTAGAGTTTTAGCACAGCCTTCGGCTGTATTCTGTTCAAGGGGATCTATTTTAGTCCATTTAATCGCGTTGTCTTAAACTATTAATATCCACTTATATATGCAAGTGATGATTATGCAAGCAGACCGAACAATTCTATAGATACAACCTCGGACCTTTGTGATAAAATTCGGGTTTTAAATAAACCAGATGGCTTGAGGTTTATAACTTTATATCGCTGGGAGTCGAGGCGAGTCTTAATATAATCTGTTATGAAGCACTTCATACCAGACTGGTAATATTTTTGTGCGATTTTTTTATAGGTGCGTTGTACACCATGAAGAACTTCTAGACGAAAACCTTGTGGGATTACTAATTGTGTTTTTTCAGCATCTAAATCGAAAACGAAGCGGTAAAGGATGCCAATTAATATTATTTTGTGGTTTACGGAATGTGAAAGGTTTCCGATATGGGCTTGATGTACTTCCAGTCGAACTGCTTGTAATTACAGTTGGTTTTTTAGGCATAAAAAAACCATATGATATCCAAGGAAAGGTGCTTTGTTGATTGCATTGCAGGTATGAGTTTCTAAACGATTTATAAATGAATCAGCACGATAAAATATATGACAGCTGACGTCGTAGGTAAATTTTTAACACAATATAACTGACATTAGGTCGCAACCTGATGTTGATGATAAAAATGATTACACGTACTGGTAAAATATCGAAAAATTACTGCTGAGTTTAAATCTTTTTATATATAGTTCAACTGTATAAATTTTTTACTTTTTTTATACTAATTGATGAATTGATCTCCAATATTCCTTGTTAAAACTTTATTCCACATTGATTGATTGATTTAAATAGTGCAAAATTTATATTTAAATTTTTAAGTACCACGTTGGTGCGCCAGTGTAATGGATTCTTAATTTTAATAAAATGTTTAATTAACACCTATGGCAACTGTCTTATGAAACAGTCGCATACACAATGGAATATGAAATGGCACAGAGAATCTTTAAACCATCTGTTGGATGCAGAAAAAGGAATGTAGAAAGATGCATAAAGAGTCACTGGCACACAGAGTAAGAAGCGAAAGCAGATGCTAGGTGTTTGACGAAGAGGGTCACATGGTACGTGACTCGGGAGTGCAAGAAAAATAAGAAAACAGAGATATCTTCGTCTTAGCAAAAAAGAAGAGAAGCCAAAGGAAAGAAGCACGTGCACGCACGGTTCAAGAGCAGCAGTATACGAAATAGTTGTGTTGGATATGTGAAAAATCGGTTTATATCTCCCAGAACTGCAAAACAGACAGCGTAGCAGATATTCTTCGCCTATTCAACTAAAAACCCGTTGAATATCGAACTGTAAGACCAAGAAGCGAGCGAATGTTGCTCCAGACTCATCGAGGTGGGCCGAACAGGCTTATATAGAAGGCAATGTTACGATTCCAAACAATCGCAACGAAATGCAAAACAAAATTGAATCGGTCATTTCAAAAACCTCTTAAGTCACATTTTTTACAAACATGCTTTTTTTTGCAGAAAATGGTTCCTTTAAGGGAGATGCGTATTCTGGGTAAAAACCACGTAAGTCGATAGCGATAGCATTCCTGTATTCCTGCGTAGGACGAAAGGAACCGCAGGTACGGACCCATGACACTCGTCCTCTTTTCGAGGATTCGTATTATATATGAATTATATACGTATTATAATATTAATATGTATGAATTAACTCATAATTAAGAATGATGGAGAATATGACTATGTACCATAAAGATATTAAAACATGACAAATTAATACATTTAAAATGTTAATAAGATTATTTTTAAGTGTAATTCTCAATAATAAGCAATAAAAAATATGATTACTACGATTTTTTTGGTTAAACTCTATACCACTAACCCTATTTCTTGCTAAAACAACATAAGTCAAGAACTGTTTTTCAGGTTTTTTTCGTTATTTCTATTAATAAATTGTAAAGGTTATTCGCTATTTTAATTTTTCACCACTCAAATACTAAATTAAACATAAAAAAGTCCTTTAAAACTCATTTGTTTGTGTATGAAACAGTTTTTATTGATTTCTGAAAAATTCTAATTGAGTGACTTATGAGGTTTATGAAATGACCGATTCAATTGTATTCAACCTCAATTTTCCCTATACAATATTTCAATAACAAAAATAAAATCAATATGTGATACAGTAAAACAAAAACATTAAACAAAATACATGCAAAATAATGACGTCGATTATTCTCAGAATTTCTCGAGTTTTATTTGAAAAGAAGTTGGACCTCGAATAAAAGCAAGCAAAATTGTATTTAAGTAATTTCTTTTGCAGAACGAGATATATGCTAAACTTAGGCCGCGGTAGTGTAAACAGTTTAAGTTGAATTGCCTTTATGTTAAGCAATTTTTAAATGTAAATAAAAACTTTAAGAGCCTATAGTAGCTCATATTCCTTGATCGTGTGAGGCACTGTCTTTCTCAATGAATGAAACCCACATCTGGAGTAATACAATGGCTCGTTTCTTCGAGTAAGCAATAGCGTGATATCATCAAGGAATGCTCCATAGCTAAGAATGAGAGTGCTACCTTTCACTATCACCTTGTGATACCTGCTATGGTATGACTAATGATACCTACTAATTACTATGGTATGTAATATCTCACGCTAACTCGTATGTCAACAGCAGGAACTGGAGAAGGCGTAGTTGCCACGCAGGTAGATAAAACAATAAACAATAAACATTTAAAAAAACACTATTCAACCAATTTCCTTCCTATGCCATTTTTAATAAAAAGAGGGCTACTGAATATAAAAATTAGGCTTACGAACGATTCAACAGCTCAGTAATTGAACTATAGATCAAATTAAAAAGTTGTTACGACTAGAATCCTTCCACTATTTATTAACTACAGATGTTTACCAAAAATTTCTGCTGCATGTTTGCTTCTTCTTTAAATTAACATTATATAACGGGAACTTTATAATACGAAATTATACTTTAAGTTTCAAATTTTGTTACAATAAACAAAAGTTCATTTAAATAAACTACGGACGAACCCATTTTTGAGGTAGATTTCTCAACACAAATAATATTTTCCTTTATTATTATTCTTATACCCACAATATACAGTATTTAGTTTAATACGTCATCATTCTCATTAAAATAATTAAATCTAGTCAGATGTTCAGAAAATTGTTTCTTGTTTTTGTACATAGACAAACCAAAAATAAATTTAAAACAGAAAGAGAAAAACTTTTCGTAGTTTATAATATCATTATGAGTGCTGTATTGCCAAATCAAGTGAATAGGAACATTTTCAAGAACTTCAAGACTTTTCTCTCTCTCCTTTTTTATTCTCTTTCTTTTATTTTATTTTTTATTCTCCATTATTTATTCTCTCTCTCTTTTATTCTCTCTTTTTTCTTTCGCATTATTTTGTTCTATCTTTTAAACTATCGCCCTTTATTTTTTATACTCCCTAAATCGAACTCTGATCTTTAAATCTATAAAAAAAAACGTTTTTGATCTGTGCAATCAGTAAGTTGTTGATGCCAACTGTGACCTACTTATGTTTAATCTGCTCATGAAGAAACTCATGTTTAACCATTTAATCGTAATATTACACTTGAATCAAGTTATTCATAAAATTAAAAACAAATTTTTCGAATTCTTATATACAAAAATATTTAAATTAAATTAATTTTAATAAAACAAAATTTCTATTTCTTTTTCGTCTCTATTCAGGTCAGATACCTATTATCGATTCACGATGCTACTTAGACGGTGGTGGTGTAGCGGAAAATTTTTTAGCCAGTGAAGATGTAAACGTCGGTACCATAGTCGGAACATTACGTATAAATGGAAATCCGAATATAGATGATGGTGATATAAAGTTATCATTACGTGAACGTGATTCGCCGATTTCAATAGTACCAGGAACCAAAGATTTAGTTTTAGTTATAGCCTTAGATAAAGAAGGTGTACATGGTCCATCTTCTGTGTATGTAAATGTAATATGTGATCGTCGTCATTCTACCGATCCTGTAAGTATATTTTTATTTAACTGTAACAACACTTTCAACAACAATCGATTTTTGTATGTTTTCTTTTCATTTCCTGTCCTAAAATAAAGTTTTTATTTTATAAATATAAAGCGAAATACAAATTTCCTGGTCATTTTATATTTTTTTTGTTTCCCCGTTTTTCTTTCAATTTTTTTGATTGCGTGATTTATACAAAAAAAAAATTAAAATCCTAAAGAAATTATAAAGTTATTTTTTTTTCTTTTCTATTTATTAGAGTTTTGTGATTCCAGTCAACATAAGAGTTACTGATGTTAATGATAATGCACCACAATGGATTGGTGCACCATATACGTTAACACTATCGGAGGTTACTGTTCCCGGAACAAGGTAGGTTTATGATTTAATTATCGTAAAATATGTATAATACTAAAAATTGATTGTAAGTAAAAGTAAAACTTTATGGATTCGTTATAGGTCGTTGAACGTTTGTGCATGCTTTTCTACTAACCATTCATTATTGTGGTTTCATGTTTTCTTACATGTCAATTGTGTTCTGAGTTGTAATTATGTGTTGTAATTTTATAAAGTTTACTAGAAGTTAAAGTTGTGTCGGTTTTTTTAAGTTTGTATTAATACTTCAAAGTAATTTATTTTACTAAAAATTTAAGTCAGATTTACTTTATCACGGCATATGATAGGCATCGGTATAAGAAATGAACTATGTTAAACTAGACTGATCAAATCATGATGACTATTTGCTCTATATCTCAATTTATCTCACAGTTGTGATAGAAAGTTCCGGTAAAATAATTTCAATAACAGACACAGTCAATATTTCCACTTAAAAATCCTTAATTTTAATCCAAAAATTTTGATTTAATTATCTTAACCCTTAATTGCCCCAAAATATATGAAATCAAAACAATTATAAACTCCGTGATCTGATTACATAAACTAAACCTAATTCAACCCTTGCTTTTAAAAGCCAAGAAAGAAATCAGATCCTACACGATTAAATCTAATAGCAAAAAATAATGTTTAATATTTAAGAGATCACGCCATCATTGTCCACCATCAAACGACAAAAACACATTGCCTTACTAACCCATATTCCAATCAAATTCATAAATTCCGCTACAATCGTTAACAAAAATATATTTTCGAGTATATTCACCTTAAGTTCACTAAAACACTTAATTTACAGTAAAACCAAAGAGGAAAACTAAAAACAAGAAAATTGCTAAATTATTTATTGACCGAGATATTATGTTTTCCTTTTCGTTATTTCTTATAATTTTCGGTGACACGCATTTAAGATATCGTGATTTAATTCCCATTTGATTTTTATCAACATAGAAGGAAAAACGTATATTTTTTGTTTTGGGAAAACAATGTGATTGACATAGAAACTTTCGCGTTTAAATTTTTTTTACTTTTATTGTTACATGTTTGTTACATTTTTTGGTCTAATTCACAAAATATTTTGTATATCCTTTTGATAGGGGTCATTCGGGGTGAAATGTGTTTGATTTTGGGGTTGAATTTAATTTAATCTGATTCAAAAACGGATTAACCCACAATCATGATTCTGTTAAAAATTTAAATTCTTGAGAATAATTTAAACTATACAGTATAAATAACTTTTATACTGTTTTTATAGTTAAAAAGAAACGATAATTTAAAAAATGATTACTAAACAACAACCACAAACCAACAAACTATTTAAAAAAACAATAATCCAATTCAATTAACCAATCGTAAACCAACATCATTACAATATAATTACAACGAGAATTATATCCAAACTTCCAATTATATTTATATTAGAAAAAAAATCATTAAAACTCTTACCTTCATTAAAAAAAAATACAACAATAAACCCTCACCCCCTCTTAGAATAAAATCTCTATTTGTTGTTGCAACACATACATCTGTTTCCTTTTAATACACAAGTTCTTATTTTCACTTTCGAAATCATCATCACTTTTTTTTTAACATAAATAATAATTGAGAGAAAAAGCTTTTCTTACAAAAGTTTAAATCGAAAAATAATTTGAAATTTTTTGGTCATTCAATCAAAATCGTTTTCTTTTAATTTAAAATGGTTTGTGGAAAAAAAACCTTTTATGACATATGAGTGTATAATATCTGTTGTACCTATGTGTTTATTTGAGGATAAAAGAAAACATTAGTGTATTGAAAACTATTGGTGAAAAGTAGGAAAGAAGAAATAATAAGAGAAAGAAAAGCGAAATGAAATAAAACATAAAAAAAAAATAAAGTTGTCAAGGTAACTAAAAACGTCAGTAAAAAATAAAACAGCAAGAATGAATGACAAAAAGAAAACAAGTAAGTAGGAAACAATAAACGAATTAAAGAACAAAACAAAAACGGAAAGAAGAATAGAAGTAAAGAAGAAAACAAGGCAAGAAACAACAATGGAAGTCAAGAAATAAAGAAGAAAACAAGCAACGACACAAAGAGACCCAGAAACAAAGAAGAAAAAATATAAAAAGGAAGACAACAAAATATGAAAGTAAGCAGTGCAGAAGGAATAAAATTCATTAAAAAAACAAGGGAGGATTGAAAAAAGGAAAGAGAGAATGAAGGAAAAAAAATAGTGAAAGCACCCTATAGATCATGCTCAAACTAGACAACTTTATTAGAGCTGACACAATCTTTATATCAGATCCTCCAAAGCCAGTCTTATTTTTTCACCATCCTTCTTAAGGGCACTAAAAATTTAGCATACAGTTTAACACTCAAATACCGATAAATTTGACCCATAACAACCAAAATCACTGGCACTCTTTATTTTTAATTTATATGGATTTACTTTAATTAGCTTTTCAAATACGCAAATATCGCCGATGTGTATTATTTGTTTCTTATCTTACTGTCGAAATTTTACAGTTCTGCTACTACTCTATAATGAGAGCACAATACAAAGAAAATAAGAGAAAATTAAAAGAAATAGAAAACGAAAGTAAAACAGAAAAACAAAAAGTAGAAAAACAGCCGAAGAACAGAAACAGTAGAAAAAGAACAAGCAACACTAACAAATAGAGTAAACAAAAAAAAAAGAAAAACAATTAAAACAGATTTATCAAGACACAGAATAAATAGAACATTCAAAACACACAAAACAAATAGAAAACAGAACAAATTAAACAAACATAATAAACAACACAAACGGAAAAATATGTTACAAAAAAACAAACATAGGAAGGCAAAGGTGGAAAATATACAAGAGGTACAGAAAACGTGAAAATCCTAATAAAAAGATGTGGAATTAACAGAAAAACTTAAAAACAACAGAAAGAAAAATAGCAAGAAAAATTAATAGAAATAATATGAACAAAGAACAAATGAACAGAGCACACCGAATATACAGAAGGAGCACAACAAGCAATACAAATAGAACTGGCAAAATACATAAAACAAAAAGATTGCAGAACAATTGGTACAAAAACAACAAACAAAACAGAGTTAACACAACAAAAGAAACACGAGAGGCAAAAGAAGCATAAGAAACAAGAAACGAAAAAAAGAAACAGGAAACAAAAAACAAGCCTTTGAAAAAATAAAAAACAAAAGTAGTGTAAGAGGCGAAACAGAAGAAAAATATATGAGAAACGGAAGAGTCAGAGAGGTGGTAGTTATCGAATTGATTTAATCCAGCTTTACCTTACAAATTTAGTCTCACTGTGCACATTGTACAATAAATCGCAATCAAACATTTATCTTGTTTTGAACATTTCATGTTAAGACCCCGTTATTTTTAAGTCTTCACTGGCTCCCTTAAGCATCTTTTCTGTCAAGGGCGCGATTCTTTAATGTTTAATATAAACAGAACTGCTCCTAAAATTTATCTAAAAGTTATTTCCCAAAATCATTTACTCAATTTTTTTTTTCTATTTCAGAATCCTCCAAGGTGCACGTGCAATCGATTTAGATCAACAAGGTCCATTTTCCACGGTTGAATATAGTATTTTACCAGGACCATATTCATCATATGTTGGTTTTGTAAGTCCGTTGGAAGGTACATTGGTTCTCAAAAAACCACTCGACTATGAGACTTTAAGAAATTTTACGATTAAATTACGAGCACAAGATCAAGGAGCACCACCAAAATTTACCGACACAACACTTCGAATAATTGTTACCGATGCGGATGATCAAAATCCAAAATTTTTGCGTGAATCATATCGAGGAGAGCTTCCATACAACGGGACTACCGGCGAACTCAAAATCTATCCCGAACCAATTAAAGCATACGATCAAGATGAAGGGATACAAGCAGAAATTAGATATTCAATAAACCAATCAGTTGAATCACGTTATTTTTCAATAAACACAAAGACTGGCGTTGTCAGTCTAATCACACCATTCGAAATGAATGAGTTCAGTCAGATAACCCTGGTTCTAAAAGCGGTTCAATACGATAATCCGGATCGATATGCCTTGGCAACATTATTAATAACTCGTCGAACTTTAAATATTTCAGGAAAATCATTGGAATTCATTCAACCTGTTTTTCAAACAAAAGTTCGTGAAGATTTAGGTGTTGGTAGTCGAATTCTAGCTCTACCTACAAATCGTGCTGGTCAAGGATTAGATTACGTTATTCTTGATTCAGATCAAGCTGATATTTTTTACGTTGGTTCATTTGGTGAACTGATCTTAAAAAAATCATTAGACTATGAACAAGTTACAAAACATGAGTTCAATGTTTTTGCTTCCGATGGGATTACAAATACAACCGCAACAGTCATTGTTGATGTAATCGATGTAAATGATTGGGAACCAAGATTTCGGGAAACACATTATGAATTTAATATTCCAATGATCGATAATTTTGATAAACCAATGGCACTTGGGAAACTAGAAGTAGCGGATGGTGATCGAAATGATCGAATTAACTTACATCTACGAGGAATGCATTCAAAATTATTTAGTATAGATTCGCGTGGAATTTTATGGATGAAAACCGATAAACCTCCAAATACTACTGTTATGCACTTAATGGCGGTTGCAACTGATAGTGGAATACCACCACGAAATAGTAGTGTACCTGTTACGGTAGCATTCCTTGAAGATCCGTTACATGAATCAAGATGGGCGCCAGGAATTTTAAGTATATTTTCATTAATGATTGCAATATTTATTATAATATTAATTTTAATGTCGATTTATATTTATAAAACGTAAGATAATTTATTATTGTTTGATTGTTTTGTTTTTAAATATTTTTTCTGATAATTGATTTAGAAAAAAAAGAACAACACGAAATAGGATTCATAGTCAAGCACATAGCACAGCGTCAGCAGCAAATTTAGTATCAAGTGAAAAAGTGATAAATGGATTACATGTGGGAGGAGGAAATATAACTCTGGGATCAGGAATCAACGGACATGGCGGTTCTGGAAGTAGTTTAAGTGCCGGGGCTTCAACAATATTAGCTGCCAGTTTAGAAAGAGAAGCACAACGAGAAAGGGATCGAGAAAACTATACAGCAACAGTTAGGAGTAAGTTTAAAAGTTTTAATAATTATATTCATATTGTAAATTTTATGCAATTTTTACTTAAAAGGTATTATATCTCGAGCATCACTTCAACAAAATGAGGAACCAAATAGTTTTAATGACGATGATATCGAACGAGACTCAATTTCAAATTCAGAAACAACCAAAATTAATTGGACAGCTTTGAATGGTAGTCCAAAAGGAACCACAAATGTACTAACCGGGTTACCACCCAAAGGTAAAAAATTAAGTTGGGTAAATGAGGATATACCACGTAACAGTAAAACGGATTTTACAGCATCGACAGATACAATAGGATCAATTGAAAATAATTTAACAGTTTATTTTTAAGACTTTCGTTGTTTAATGTAAATATTGTAATATTTTTTAATTAAATATTAATATTATTTTAGAAAAAGAAATACTAGTTGAATCTATTTTGTTGAGAATAATCTTTAAGTGTCGCGACGATTGTTGCATATCATTTTCTTATCTATCGATTTCAACTGGTGGTAGGTATTATTCAAAATTGTTTCATTTTTGGATGATAGACATATTCATACATTCAAAAAAAATTAAATAAGACCCACTCTGTTCCTTTTGATTAAAGCTCACATATAGAAACATATAGAGGGTTATTTCTTCTAGGAAGTCATCACGGTGCCAGCTTTGCTTGCCGGTCAGTGCCAGCTTTGGTGGTTGGTTTAAGCTTTGCTAGTCGGTGTCAGCTTTGCTGGTCGTTGCCAACTTTGCTGTTCGGTGGCAGTTTTGCTGGTCAGTACCAGCTTTGCTGATCTGTGCCAGCTTTGCTAATCGGTGCAAGTGCCAGCGTTACTACTCGGTGCAAGCTTTGCTGGTCGGTCGGTGCCAGCTTTGCTTTTCGGTCGGTACCAGCTTTGTTGGTCGGTCGGTGCCAGGTTTGCTGTTCGGTCGGTGCCAGCCTTACTGGTCGGTCGGAGCCAGCTTTGCTGGTTGATCGGTGCCAGCTTTACTGATCGGTTGATGCCAACTTTGCTGGTTGGTCGATACCAGCTTTACTGGTCCGTCGGTACCAGCTTTGCTGGTTGTCGGTGCAAGCTTTGCTGGTTGGTGGTGCCTGCTTTGATGGTTGGTCGATGACGGCTTTGCTGGTCGGTCGGTGCCAGCTTTGCTGGTTGGTCGGTGCCAGCTTTGCTGGTCGGTCGTTTCCAGCTTTGCTGGTCGGTCGTTGCCAGCTTTGCCGGTCGGTCGGCCAGCTTTGCTGGTCGGTAGGTGCCAGCTTTGCTTGTCGGACGGTCGGCCAGCTTTGCTTGTCGGTCGGTCGGCCAGCTTTGCTTGTCGGTCGGTCGGCCAGCTTTGCTTGTCGGTCGGTCGGCCAGCTTTGCTTGTCGGTCGGTCGGCCAGCTTTGCTTGTCGGTCGGTCGGCCAGCTTTGCTTGTCGGTCGGTCGGCCAGCTTTGCTTGTCGGTCGGTCGGCCAGCTTTGCTTGTCGGTCGGTCGGCCAGCTTTGCTTGTCGGTCGGTCGGCCAGCTTTGCTTGTCGGTCGGTCGGCCAGCTTTGCTTGTCGGTCGGTCGGCCAGCTTTGCTTGTCGGTCGGTCGGCCAGCTTTGCTTGTCGGTCGGTCGGCCAGCTTTGCTTGTCGGTCGGTCGGCCAGCTTTGCTTGTCGGTCGGTCGGCCAGCTTTGCTTGTCGGTCGGTCGGCCAGCTTTGCTTGTCGGTCGGTCGGCCAGCTTTGCTTGTCGGTCGGTCGGCCAGCTTTGCTTGTCGGTCGGTCGGCCAGCTTTGCTTGTCGGTCGGTCGGCCAGCTTTGCTTGTCGGTCGGTCGGCCAGCTTTGCTTGTCGGTCGGTCGGCCAGCTTTGCTGGTCGGTCGATGCCAGGTTTGCTGGTCGGTCGGTACCAGTTTTGCTGGTTGGTCGGTGCCAGCTTATCTGGTCGTTCGGTGCCAGGTTTGCTGGTTGGTCGGTGCCAGCTTTGCTGATTGGTCGGTCGGTGCCAGCTTTGCTGATTGGTCGGTCGGTGCCAGCTTTGCTGGTCGGTCGGTGCCAGCTTTACTGGTCGGTCGGTGCCAGCTTTGTTGGTCGGTCGGTGCCAGCTTTGCTGGTTGGTGGTGGTGCCTGCTTTGCTGGTTGGTCGATGCCAGCTTTGCTGCTCGGTCGATGCCAGCTTTGCTGGTCGGTCGGTGCCAGCGTTGCTGGTCGATGCCAGCTTTGCTGGTCGGTCGGTGCCAGCGTTGCTGGTCGGTGCTAGTTTTGCTGGTCGGTGCCACCTTTGCTGGTTGGTCGGTTCCAGTTTTGCTGGTTAATCGGTGCTGGTCGGTCGGTGCCAGCTTTACTGGTCGATCGGTGCCAGTTTTGCTGGTTGGTCAGTGCCAGCTTTGCTGGTCGGTCGGTGTCATCTTTGCTTATCGGTCGGTGCCAGCTTTGCTGGTCGACCTCGGTGGCAGCTTTACTGGTCGGTCGGTACCAGCTTTACTAGTCGGTCGGTACCAGCTTTGCTGCTCGGTCGGTACCAGCTTTGCTGCTCGGTCGGTACCAGCTTTGCTGCTCGGTCGGTGCCAACTTTGCTGCTCGGTCGGTGCCAGTTTTGCTGCTCGGTCCCGGCTTTGCTGTCTGTCCCAGCTTTGCTGATCGGGTCCAACTTTGCTGGTCAGTTCCAGCCTTTCTGGTCGGTGGTAACTTCGCTAATCTGTGAAACCTTTGCTGGTTGGATGCCACATTTGCTGTTCAGTGCCAGCGTTACTAGTCGATCGGTCGGTTCCAGCTTTACTATTCGTTTGGTGTCAGCTGAACCGGTCTATTGATGCGCATCTGATATACCGGATGGTTGGTGCAACCCTTACTGGTTAGTGGATGCAGCTTATGCTCGGTTAGTACCATCTTTGTTGATGTCATATATGCTGATCAGTTGATTCTAATTTTTCTGATCAATATGTTCCATCAGTTTTTTCCTGGGTTGCTTGGGATTGATGCTACATGCTTTGCGTGGTTGATTATTACACATGCTATAAACCTGACGAATTGTTCCGGTTTAACACCGATACTTGTACCAACAATCTAAGCAGCAATGATCATACTCATATTGATCGGTTTTTAAATTTTATTTTATTTTCTTAGTTTTATTTTAAAATAAAAATAAAATTTGGTTTGTTTACATAAAAAAATAAAATAGTATTATAGTAGTACATTATGGCATCAATAAATTAAAAAAAACAATGACACTTAAAACTACACCTACAAATCACTTTAAACTATTAACTGTTTTGCCTATCAACTATTCAATAAATATTTGTTGATATAAAAAAATTAAATATAGTAATAGAAAAATAATTATCATAATTTTTTTTATATAAACTTAAAACATTTCTGTTTGTCATGCGGAATTCTAGTCTTAAATAAGATTGAATCAGCTCTATATTGAGTATTAAGTAATGGCGTGTATCCAAACACCTTGAAAAGGAAAAAAAACATAACTAAAAATTGAAAGGAAAATATTATTGTATTTTAGTTACCTGCGTAAAAAAGTTTATGCACTTATGCCGTTCCTGAAAATGTGTATCGTCTTCACTTAACGAAACTGGACAACCAGGACAACGGAATGTCCAACGTGACGTAACTTTCACAGGTGGTTTTCGTGTTATATGAGAAACTAAAAAATTCATAGCAATATCCTCACAATTCATATATTCATCAACTTTATCACGGATTGCTTGAGGTAACCAATATGTATAAAGATATGTATAATATTTGTGAACGAATGCAGCACCAGTTAGTACCATACTCAATTCACAACTGTAATTCGAATTATAGTTCCAGGCGTTATTATTGTTTAAATCCCATGCATGAAAACGTCCTGGAAATCCAACAACGCGATCCCGATGTTCTCGCCATACACGAAAACCGAATAATATTTCATCGTGTCGTAAATGAGCATCATCATCGACGGATAAAATAGCTTCGGTTTCAATTACATCGAATGGTAGAAAACGATTATTCAATGAATTTCTTGGCGCTTTAACAACAGATACAGGCACACCAATATCCGGCCATCTTAAATCGTCCAACGGTGGTTTCGGTGAATTCCAAACAACAACAACTTTGTGTAAATATGGTAAACCATATAACCTGCCAAGCGAATCCATCAATACTTGTTCACGTTCATATGTTAACATAACAATGGTAAATTGTTCTCTTGGATAGTTTCCACCCAAGGACTCACTAAATTCCTTTCCAGCACCACCCGCTCCACGTCCAATTGGACGAAATCCTGTTACAGATCCAATAAATTTTGCGTCTGATGGTAAAACAGGATCAAACGGCGTTTGCGGATATAAAAAGAAAGGATCACCCCAATCATTCCACGCTTCTCGGGATTGAATCATTAAAGCTGTGTAATTTCGACGGAACGCTGGACTTGGGTATGGTGGCTCAATTGGACCTAACGATTCTTCACCATCGGTGTCCATTATCGGTGGATCCGATTTCAATGGAATAAACGTGGAGTTGAACACATTTTGTGATATTATTGGTTGAATTGATTGTGGAGGAATACCTGTTAAAAAAAATATTATTCCGCGATGACTAATAAAACGTAATTTAAATTCTGCTTACCCAATCGATCTCTAACCCCAGCTATAATTGTATCAACGATCGCTTGAACTGAACTCATATATCGTTCCCAAATCAAACGTCCCTGTCTTCGCATGAACAATAAATCAGTATCTGGTATTGCACGCAACAAAAAATGTAATTCAGTAATCCTAGCCTTGGGTAACAATATACAAATTTTTCTCCAGTCAATAGTCTCCATATACGGCAATTCAATTTGATCTGCTCCTAAAATTACTGGAATCGCACCCGCTCTTAATCCTTCGTAAATCCTCGCCTGCATCAATGTGGACGATAAAATGTGTTTTTCCGGAGATAGAATTAACACAAACGTTGATTCTTTTAAAACACTTTTACGTGATGAATCAGTTCCACATAATGACCAATCTCTCATTGGTGCGATGTGTTTTTGTTCTGTAGCTGGATTACATTCGAACTCTAAGAAAAACTTATCTTGTGTTGCTCCATATGACATTTCCTTCAGGTGTTCCAATATGAAATCATCCAATAGCTCAGTTTCTCTTGATTGGTTGTTAGAAATCATTTCACCTTGAAATGAAAGTAATAGTTTTCGTCGTGCTGGCAACATATTAACACAATCCTGCCAAACATCACCACCGGGTGGACCAAGAATTGGTGGAATTATCATATCGAAATTGAAACGAAATAAATCTTCTTCAAAAATTGATTGAGCAATCATAGCACGACCTGTATTTTCATGCCCAAATACATCATCATATCCAATATTCAGATCACGTCGAGCAAAATTCAAAAGAACATGATTTCGCCCATCCCCTCCCCAATACGGTAAACGAGTTAAACGCGTTCTATTCAACGATGGAATTTTTGGTGTCACTGTTGTCATTGCATATCTGCTATTATACTGACTATCAAGATCAATCAATGCCTCGCCAACTAAAACAACAAATACACAAGCTAGCTTTGGATCATTTGTATAGTGCGCATTATAACCAAATGTTTGTTTAACGGTTGTTTTAAGAAAACCATCGACATCATATCCATCATTTACTACAGAATATTTATTCGAATCATATAGGTAAACAGGAAAACCTGACGTTAAACTACACCGTGAATGATCAAAGCATGAGCTCATCTTACATTTAAGCGTTTTTTCATATAACGGTGCAGGGTTAGTCTTCGGAATGCTTATTGAATATAATGGTTTTGGTAATGCGAGTTCTGGTGTATTTCGTAGAACAGCCTCACGTTGAGCCACTTGTGCTTGTTCGACGGATATTTTTAAACGGTCGAGTTCGGTTTGTTGTCGTGATAATTCTTGTTTTAATTCATCTATTTTTTGATTATATAAACTTATATCTAATTGTAATTTCTGTCGACGAGATTCCAGTTCCCTTAATTCTAATGATACGGTGCTCTGAAATGGTAAAAATCAATTTTTTTTTAGATTAATCTAATGCTATTAGTATCAGATAAGATGGGACCAGACAGATCAAAGACAACCATTCGTTGGAAATCAATTATTTATTGATGAGAATACCTCGATCATAGACAAATAACACTAGGACTCTCACTATTAATTATGAAATAATTCTTCTTAATGATGTCATTATATTGCTTGCACACAGAAATGAGCCCACATATAACTCTATATCTGGGCTATAACCATCGGGAGGACAGCGTTTTACATGTTCGAAGAATATGCGGTAAATAGTAACAATTCAGTAAATCGTTGCCGTCTAATTTTTCAAAACTTTTCTATTATGAGTTATTTGGCATCATCTAAAGTTTTATATCATGATCGAATCTGACTAAAAGTAAATTGGTAATTTGTAGCAACGGATGTCAGAAGTGGGATCGCGGCATTAATTTCAACAGATGAAAAAACAATTGATAAAAAGTATGAGCAATGAATTGTGATATGCATACTGAATTCTATAAAAAGTTTGAAATTTGAGTAAAAATAAATGTAAAGCAAATAAAATTGTTTTAAATTAAATAAAAAACGAAGAATTTCCTAATTTTATTTTATTATTTGTTCTTTTCAATTAAGGTATGTAGGGGCTAGTAAACCAAACATACTTAAAAATTGGTGACAGCGGTGGGATATTGGTTAAATTACTAGGCGACAATTGAAATGAACGAACCAATCAATTTTATCAAAATGCAATTGAATATTCTCTTTGATTAGAGCTTGGAAACATAGCACCCACAGAACAGCAGATAAAGTAACAGATATGGAATTCTCCTTTGTCTTCAACCAATTAAGTTCAACCAATCTAGAGACATTCTTGTTATATCTTCGACTAATTATTTCAATGTGTGTTTCTACATGAATTACGCCTGAACAAAACCGATGAACAACTTTTAGCGACAACAACCTTTTTCTCTGGTTTGAAAGCTAAAGCTCGCTACATCCCAGCCGGTAGAATTCTTATGTTGAAGCAATTTTTCCATAAGAAGCGTGTGCGGAAGCGTATGGCATCTCAACTATCATGTCCAAACATTTCGATTCCAAGGAATTCAACTACCTCACTTCACTGGAAAAGGGTCAGAATCAAACCAATCTTAAAACGAGCCCATCTTAAAATCTGAAGAAAAAGAGAAATCATACAGGCCGATCTCCATTCTTTCATCTGTGTTACAAACCTCATTGAAGCACATCTGCTCCCTTGGCTTACGAGATCATGCAATTTAGCTTCACACCAATATGGCTTCAGAGCAACACATAGTACAAGTTACTGGAACCGTCGAAAATCTGACACAAAACTGGCTTAAAATGACTTCACACTAAAGAATTACGTTCGAAATCGTAAACCAGCTATTCAAAGGTCCAGAAAACTTAACCGAATTAAAGAAAAAAGCTTAGCATTGGAAGATTAGCACCACACTGTCGCTAGAACAATAAGAAATTAAACAAATATAATAGCGATTTCACATTTAAACATTCGATACAATCTGCAAACATAAATTTCAAATCTCACATTATTGTGGTTAAACAGCTATCAGTTTTTTTTTTGTTAAAATTTTAAATTGTAAACTTTGCTGATAAACTGATTATTATTCTTAATTATTTTCCAACTATGTTTCCTTAATTAATACCAAAATTATTGGTTGCAATTCTTTATTGATTCAAAAAAATCTGGATGTGTTTTTTATTCATTAGAGATAGAATTTTATTTACAATTATCTAATACGATTATTTTTTAATTCCAAGCAGTTGGAAATGAACTATTAAACTGACTTCTAATTGCCAACGCTTTAGGAAGTGTTAAGTTTTCACCCAAGGATAACGTAATATCATTGCCATATACGAAAGTAATTGGGCCAGCTTAAAAGTTTTACAAAAAGGAAAATGGAATGTTTGTTTTCTTAATTGGTGATCCAACAGAATTTGTTTAACTTGTGTTAAGTTTATATAACTAAGTAGGTATATATAAATTATAGCATATTTTTACCTTTATTCTAATCATTTCATCAATTCTTAATTTTAAATCTGCTGCTTTCAATGAATTGAAATCCTCAAATGTATCAAGCTGCGATCGTGTCTTATGAATACTAATTGTTTCTGAGTCAACCTAAAAATTGTAAAGTTTATAATCAAATTATAATCTTTCATGGCCAAAAAAAATTTAAATAATTCACATATATGTTCAACTTACATCGACTAGAAAGAAATGAGTACCGAATAGCATGCATGATAAAATAATTAACATTATAAATGCGATTTTATATAGCTTTGTTTGTTTAAACCAATTACATATTGCACTGGAACCATTTCGATTCCCATTATTACTACCTCCACCATTGAGAGAATAATAATTTCCACTATTTTCATATCCAGACATTAAAACTTATTTTCTAGTATATATTTTTAAATAAAAATTATAATTTTGTTGTAGGTTAAGGGAAGTTTTGTAAGTTAGATTTTTAGTTAATTAATCACATATTATAGTATTAAGTAGTAATAACTATTAATTATTTAAAGTAAACAATAATATAAAACGACATTTTTTGATTTTATGCAAAATGTTCACCATCAAATTTGATAAAAATAAATCTGATAGCGAACTAAATAATTTTAGAAACATAAATAAATGAAATATCAACATAGAAGTGTCAAATGTTAAATTTGATAAGCATTTTTTGTTCTTTTTTCTGATGGCAAAATATCTGATGGGAAAATTTCGAACTAATATAAAATCGATGGAAGATTTTCTTATTTGAATTTGGGTAATATAAAGTAGGAAGAGTATAACCGGCATTTATTTTAATTACGTGGGCAACGCTAACAGAATTAGATTTAGTAGAGTTGAATCAGAACAATACGGCCTATAATCAACAATACTGCAAATCGGGACCAGTTATTATTGCCAGAAAACCAATTCAACTCAAGCGTCTGATAGTAATTTAGACTTTAGAGTGACGTCACGTCAGTATCGTTTGGGATAAACCAAAATGTTGGTCAACAAGTGTTCTTCGAAACAGTCGACCCCAGACAACGCTTTTTATGATGTCATTCGAGATTTTCGAACTATATAGGACTGGAGATGTCAACTCCTGAGAGAACAAAATGTTTAAAACTGATTACACAGACGGAAAAGTGCTTTCAAGCGAGGCCAACGTCAAAGAGCTTTAAGTTCCACAAAACTTTGAGACTTCAAATGAATAAAGCTATATAAATACAATCGTAAATGTCGTTTTTTCAAAATTTAAAATCTTTGAAAACTCTTCACCGATAGTTTCGAAATTTTGACACGACGTTGCTTTGTCGTTTCAAAACGATGTTCGTTTCGTGATTGTTTCAAGTATTGGTTAGTACATTCACTATGATTGATGGACAGAAAATGCTCTGGGCGATTTCCTCGAGCATTAGAACATAGAGCTTAGTATCGAAGCATTCACCCCAAAGAATCCCTTACGTAAAAATGACCATAAACTCATTGGAGAAGCTTGGGATGCGCGCGTCTTTGTAGAACGAAAATCTACCGACGTTTAATTGGAAAAGGCGGCATGGGGCTTGCGACAAGTTATCGTTGTTATTAAAAACGATAGTCGTTTGTCGACCTGGTCATTTCTAATGGGTCGATCTACTACGGCGTCCAAACCATACAACAAAATATCTACGGCAAGACAGAAACCAAAACCTCTGCCACGACATCAGGTGAGCCATCGTCAACCGAGCCGGAATCTTGTACCAGTTCGGACAGCGATTTGGGAGCTAAAGTAAAGTGTACGCTTGGTATTTACGCACCCGAAGACTCTATGAGCTAAATTATGAATTATCTGAGAATTCCGTCTATAACTGGAGAGATAGCCATACTACTGTGGTAGGGAAGACAACTAATGCGTAGAAATGACACTAACGATGCTCCAAATTAACCCCCATCACACAGAAACAACTTCCAATTCAAACCTTAACTCTCAACCAAGATTGAGGACATCGTTATTATTCGGAAGCTACGGAAATCTAAGAGCTTGCTATCCGAGTTTAGATCTCCTAATCATAACTCCTTAATGTGAGGAACAATGGTCGGATAAGATATTGTATTTTAGCAAAACTTACTTTGTCGGGTCTCATCGTATATGGCGTATGATTGCCAATGACCACTCCTCTCTAAAGTCTAAACATCTGGTTACTAACATAGGTCACTTGTCTTTCAAACAACTAAATTATGACAGGACTATTGTGCATAACCGATAGTCAAACACCAGCACCTGCAACGTAAGCACACGAATCTTGCCCAGACTAGAACTGCGGTGCTCCAAAGAACTAATACCTGAGCGTAGACTGGATATTGGGTAATTGGAAGGAGTCATCACTGGGCACTGAATCCCTGGTGAGCACACAAAAAGACGTGCTCTTCTCTTCAGAAGCTTAAAGGATGAGGAAACAGTGTTCCATCTACTTTGTACGTGTCTAGCATTGGTCTATGACAAATTCATTTTGTAACGCACACACTAAAAACTCTCATTGACATCAGTAATTTTTAAATTAAGGAAATACTTAGCTTTATCAGAAGCTTCAAATGGTATGAGGGTAGAAATGGGGAACGAGATCTAGGATATATGCATTTATAACGATTGCATGCGTTACATCCAAATAAAATTCGTTCATTATTTACAATGATTGACCGATTGAGCTGCCTTATCGTCAAGAAATTTTCTTCTTACATCAGGAGGAAATGGTAAAACGTCCCTAATTAGATATATTCCAGTAGTAATGGATTCGGTTCAAAATTAACATAACATTTGCTAATGCATCGTTTGGAATAGCTGCGACATTCTTACCAGGTAGAAAAATTGCTCATTCCTCATTGAAATTGCCGTTCATTGAGTCTCCTATGTGCAACATTTAACACTAGTAGCGGAAGAATCAAATTGTGGCCTGAGAAATTCTTATTTGTGGCTAGACGTAGACATTTAAAGTAACTACTAATATGCGTGCCAGTTGCAAAACGATCGATCGATCGGTACAGCTAGTAATTAAATAAAAAGTTTACGACAATTGATTTGTAGTTCAGAAAAAAATCTTTATTCTTAAAATTTAAATTGTTTGTTTTGAAAATTATATTCTTGGAAGTAAATCTATATATAAACAAATTAAAATAATAATGAAATAATTGTTAATCCATAATCCTTAATCAATAAATGTTACTTTTTTTGTATTTTATTCTTATACAGCAGAACACACAACAGTCAATTTTGTATGTTTATTTTTTTAAAACCATAAATAGAATTTTACTTGTTTGCATGATTTTGATGACTATGCGAGAGTTGGTTATGCATCTGTAAGAAATACAATTAATTGTAATTTTAATTTTGTGTTGATTTTTTATGATATCTATCTTACATCTAATGTTTGCTGCTGAACAAACGCAATATTGCAAATATCACATTTGTATGGTTTCTCATCGATATGTATTTTCATGTGGTACTGAAATCAGAACAAGAAGTTACATAAATTGGTAATTATTTTAAAAAATCCATTAGTTATTTACCTCTAGTCCCGGTTTCGTAGTCAAAATCTTGCCACAAATTTCACATTCATGAGATTTTTTATTGTGTCCGCTTCCACCAGCATGCACTTTCATGTGATAATCTAATCCAGGTTTACTAGCTAAGTATTTTCCGCAAACTTCACACCGATATGGTTTTTCACCGGTGTGCGTTCTCATGTGATACTAAAATTAATAAAAAAAAATTATAATTTATTTACTAACTTAGATTTTATTATAAAATTCAAGAGCACCAAATATAGAATCAAATCTACAAAGTTATGGTTATAATTTTGGCTGAGGCTTAATTTTGTACTTTTCGATGTTTCTTTGGTTGTAAACAGAAGAAAATTGGTATGGGTTCGAGGAAATGTGTTTAGGAATTGCGTTAATTTCAGAATGACGAATAGGTAAAAATGAGTAATATTTTGTTTGAATTTAGTATTGTAACACATAGCGCATAAAAAAACACAAGTTGGTGACAGCCGTAGGATTGTGAAAAAATGGGTTTACGTAGCGCAGTTTATTTTTGGTAAAATTGGGTAAAATTGTTAATGCTTTTATTTATTTTATTATGATTTCTGTGTACAATCGGGAACACTTTTACATACATGCAAACACAACGATGAATTAAATAAAAAAAAACTTACCTCAAGTGCAGATTTTGTAGTTAATGGTTTGTCACAAATGTCACATTTATATGGCTTTTCACCACTATGAGTTCTCATATGATACTGTAATAAATTAAAAACAAAAAAAAATTAAGCGATTAATAATCAATTTAAACTTAACAACTTAATAAAAATTTAATTAAAATTTATTTATTAAATTTTTAAAAAATTGAACTCATAATAGACAAAAAATCAATAGAATTGCTTCAACTATTTATATATATATTCTGATTCTGATTGAATAGTTGAAGGAATTTGTCTAATTTTGAAATTTGTTCATAAAAAATATGTTTTATAAAAATTAAAATAAATTTTTAAATTAAAATTTATGTTACAGTGGGAATTTGATTGATTGATTGAATTACTGTGATTGGTATAACACTTTCTTCATTGCAATCGTGTTGTTGAGGTTATTTATTACATGCATCACTAAATTACAATACTGAGGACATAAGTTTTATTTTTAAAATTTTCTATTTCTACGATTATAGGATAAAAAATAAATTAAAAACATTTAGATCTCAATATTCGAAAAAAATTGTACGCATTATTAGATATATCCAGAACCTGAAAAAATATTTGTTATTTAAACATTTTAATAAAGCGAAATTTACAAAAAATAAGTTAAAGTTTTCTGTTTCTGTGTTGTGGGATTATATTTTACAGAACAATTTTTTTTAAAACAAGCAGCAATAATAACAATTGAAACATTTGTAATTTTTAATGCTTTGATACCATAAAATTATTACAGATTACTTAGAAATATAGACAGAATGAAGATTGCACTTGGGTTTCCATGACGATATGTTCTAGGCACCGTTCCGTCTTAGATTTTTTCGCTAAGTAAGGAAACATTCCAGTAAGGTTGCTCCGTATTCTTCTCTAATTAGGTAGAATAAAAATCAACCCAGGTACACAAATAGTATGAAACTGCTCGATATACCAACACACAATCAACAAAACCTCGTCGTTCTTGAGGTACGTCTGAAATAAATGGTTTCATCAAAGAAAATGCCCTAAATTCCAGATCATAAACAAACAAACAACGCCTTGCTATGAATATATAGCCAACAAAATAACCAATAACACCGTAACTAGCAAAAGTACCTACAAGCACACATCAAGTTCCAGGTCCTATTCGGATTTTACAATTAAATTGTAATGATCTGAACGAAAAAATGAAGAAATCACGCATTTCATGAGAAGGCACGACACAATCAAGTGGCAGTCATACAAGAGACCAAACTGAATACAAAAACTGGTCTTGATCTATATATAAATACGTAAGCACTATTTTTGTGGTACAATTTAAATATATTTGCCAAAACAAAAGTGTGGCAATATGTATATCGTTGGAAATGTCTTGAGTAGTAGATGTGCCAAAATATAATATTTTTTGAATTAGGACGATTTTTTGAGAAAAAAGGGGAAAAATATGAAGGTGTGTTTTTATGATTTTTTTTCAATTATTTTGTTTTTCTCTAAGTTATTTGTTTCACAATGTCTATTTAAATTCCATATTTCAAATGACAGACGCTTTTCTCAGCACAAAATAATTCCCGTAGAGTGTAAGCAGCGGCATAATATGAGGCAAAAATGAAATCAGACTGGTAAACGTACATAAACCACCGACAACCTTCTGCCCTATGACATGATACCATGCCAACATCAGCTACCAGTTATCTTACAATGATTGCTAAGATTTGGGCGACATAGACGTTAACCACTCAACATGTCACTATGCCTTAGCAGATGATCAGCGACCGAACAAATCGATTAGTTAAATTTCGGTATTCTTAATGCTCAAAATAGTGATCTCGATTCAAAGATCAATAAACAATAGCAAGTCATGGTTTCCGTCACGAAATAGAAATCAGCCTTGCTACAACGCAAATCCCATCCAATCTCCATCCGTAATATCTTGAACAAAACTGCAAGAACATTCATTCTATCATGCAGCTACCCAAAAATAATACCTAATTTTCCTACTGACGCAGCACGTTTGACAGAGGAACTACGGAAAAGAAATCCGAGCAACATACAAATCCAAAAATGTCAACAAAATTAAAGGAAATGGTACACGAACATATACGCGATAAGAGGAAGGAATATCTAGAACAATCTGTCTTTAAAACAGGCAGTAAAAGCCTCTGGCAAACCATTAAACGGCTGTCCAACTCGCAAAGCAAAACAGGAAACGTTGTAAAGTCGACGGCTCCAAAGCATTTACGTGTAACTACATTTTGGAAAAATTGAGAGGAAGCGCAAAAATTTGATTTATTGTGATTCTAAACAAGCTTGAAATAGTACTTTGTGTATCTAGTTGCACAAAGTTGATTTTTTCCGCACGCGTCGTAATTTCGAGTTGGACAAAGTACGACAAGCACGGAAAAAATCAAATTGTGCAACGAGTTGCACACAACGTTTTTTGCAATCCCGAAAACACAATTAAACAAAATTATTCTGCAACCAATTTTTTTATAATCAACATTCATATTAAAATATAAGTAAACATTTATATTATCAACTTAGCATTGAGACAATTTTCTATGAAACAGTGCGGAAAAATAAAACAATTTCCGCAAATAAAACAGTGCGGAAAAAACCCACTTTTTGATCTAGTTGACAATATCGAAATACGTTGAATTGTGATTCGGAATTGCAAAAATAAATTTTTTTTATTAATAAATCAAAAAGAACTATTTTATTTATTTATTGATAGTAATTTTTTTTAAAGCTTGTTTAGAATCGCAATTAAACGTTTTGTGAGCTTCCTTTCCATTTTTATCAAATGTAGTTACACGTAAACGCCTTGAAGCCGTCGATATCATAATTTTTAATATCGTGCTGGTTGTTGTAGATCTGACAGCCATAGTAAATTATTGCTTGATATACTCAACTCAACACTACCACAAACGATAAAAAGAATAAGTCTCAAACTACATCTAAGGTCCCCAAGGCCTAAACATACATACGTCGAATTGAACAACGGCAATTCGAACCATCGGAAGGTAAAGCAAGAATTAACACAGGGAAGGGTTTTGTCTCCATGTCTAGTCTGCCACAACCACCTACAGAAGTAAAAACAGTCTACTATGTTGACGACATAGCATTAACATGTTGTGTTAGTGTGCGACAGGCACTCAACAAATTGTTTACTGAAAGACAACAAGAGAAACTTTCTAAGGCAAAATCAGCAGCAAGCCTCTTCACGACTTGGAATCGTCTAATATATGAGACATTGGAAGCACGAGATATGATACTAACTGAACCAAACTTCGTGGAAAAAGTTTCAAACAACAAAAACTGGTGCACTGGGCATTGCAACTGGCTGTCAATTAATGGCAAAAATGTCGAAACAAAAAGTTTACCAGTGAAACCGCACAACGATCTACTTACACGTCAATATTCGCTATGCTGCTACAAAAACGACAATGCCTGCAAAGGAGCTGGTCAACAAAACACCACCCTCGATAAACATCGGTAATTATCTAAATTAATGTCATAGTTAAAATAGTGACGTCAACTATTGAATTAAAACTTTGTGGTTAATTATGGAACGACATTTAGTAGAGAAAAGTTACCGGTTAACCATAGTTAATTTCAGTCAGTCAGTTTATTTTTTACACTGTAAGTCATTCATCCCCATATCTACAAAGAGCAAAATGCATGAACAAATAAATCCCATCCGATGCTGTGATAAATGTAAACGAGGACCTAGAAAAAGTCGAAAAATTTTAATTCTACCAAAATACAGCAATTGATTGATTCCAGATCGAAGACCGAGTTCCGCAATGATATTTCAATTAGTATGTGTGACGAAACAAAAAGACGAATGTCTAAACAACTGGATAATCTAAATACCAAATATCTGGAAAACGGCAAGAATAAGTCCCATCTTGAAGTCTGGAAAACCGAAAGAAAAAGGAGAATCTTACAGACCGATCTCCATTCTTTCATCGGTCCCAAACCTTATTGAAGCACTTCTGGTACTTGGGTTAACCAGATTTTGCAATTTGGAGTCACACCAACATGACTTTAGGACAGCACATAGTACAACCACCGCTCTTCACAAGATCCAAAATCAAATCAGCGATGGCCTGAACCAAAAACAACCCTGTGCTAGAACAATCTTAGTTGCACTCGACTTATCAAAAGCATTCGAAACAGTGTCGCACGCAGCCCTAGGGAATAATATATTTAACACTAATCTGCCAGGTTTAATAAAGGGCTGGTTGTGCAACTACCTAAGAGGTCGGCAAACATATGTTGAGTTCCGTAACTGCAGACAAGGAATTCTCTCGTCTTCATTGTGCAATCTCCACCTAACCAATTTACCTGCCTCACCAGAAGGATCACGTCAAATGCAGACGACTGCACTGTGCTTGCAACAGGAAACAACCTGGAACCACTCACAAATGTTCTTAACACCTACCTTCACACCCTGAATGGATGGTTTAAACCCAGAAAATTGAACATTCCACTGAAAACTCCACTTCTACATTTTTCACCACATAGACGAAGGAGGTGAACACAACACTCAACATCTGCATCCGAGACTGTTGGGGGTCACATATGACCCACTACTTAAATTCATTGCCCATGCTCAGCAGGTGAACTCGAGATTAAAAAACAGGAAGAATGCACTAGCTGGTAGTTCATAGGGCAAAGATAAAACACAATCATTAGAACACAAAAATCAATAGTAAGAATTATTTTTAATTACGCTGCACCCATATGGACAACTCACTTCAAGTCGCTGACACTCACTCGAATAAGTAACAAATAACGTATAACGCAGATAAAGTTTCTGCTCGATAAATCCGGTCTCGGGATTCTCGAGAAAAAATTGTAATTTTGAACTCTCGAATTCTCGAGAAAAGATATTTCCACATTTTCGAGATTCCCATTTCTCGAGAAAAACTGTGGAAAATCTCGAGATTTAACAAACCACCATAAATCATTCAATATTATTATTTTGAGTATTTTTTTACTAAACAAAAATTGTTAATGTCAATCTGCATTACTTTCTGATTGATAAATCTAGATGTCGATGCAAACAGTAATACCTAATCCGAATTTAGGATAATATTGTTATTTGTTATAAATATATTTGGAAAAACTTATTTTTATTTCTATGGCAAAATAACCTAAGATCACCAAAATGAAGGCTTTTAATCTAAAGTTTACCATAGCAATTGTTGAATGGACAAGCTTCCGCAAGCGTGGATATTTGAACGTACATTTGTATTATATTAAAGGGAAATCTAGACCAAGGATTGATGCGAATTAAAGGTTCATATCCGGCTGAAAAAGCCTACAAAAATTATGTGCCAGATATTGTTTTCACTACAAGCGATGAGCCAGTGTAATCATGGGAAACACCTAGCGATAATGTCAATATTTTATAAAGAAAATGAAGTTAAAAAATCAGTGAAAGTGAAGCTTCCAATAGTGATTCCGATTCAGTTCTACAACAAAATAAATTTTTAGCTGACAATTTAGTATTGAATCAAAATATGAAAATACGAGAAACGATTTCAAAAATTTGGGTAATTGTATAATTATTTAAAAACTTGCCAGTGCGCAATGCTATTTTGCAAAACTATATAAAATAATTAAATGAAGAAAAATTACTCCTGGTTTGCAAAACTAAACGAAATTCTATTGAAACCATGGTTGAACGGTTTTTGCCAGTCATACCAGGAGTTTAAAAAACTTCATATCTTCTAAATTTAAATCATTTTTGGAATACTAAATAAGATGATGTAGTTGCTTTAAATATTTTAAGTGCCATTCAACCAACCACAAAATCAATAAAAGCGTTCAACCGTCATGGCTTACTCATTATCTGCAGAGGGAATCCTAAAATTTATATTCAAATCTCTTCGGAAAAACAATTCAGAAATAAGCTTAAATTTTTTATTTGAAATACAATCTCAAATTTTCTTTATTCTTTATTGAAATTTCTTCACAATTCAAAGTTAGTCAACCCGAGGAAAACAATTTTTTTCTATTTGCTCTAAAAGCGAAATTATAAAAACTGCAAAAAAATTCTCTTGAAGATTATTTAAAGAACCAAAAATTGATTCTCCTATTTACAATCAAAGATTACATATGATATCAACGAAAGTGAAGAGCTTATATAGCCATCGGATGCAGAATTAGAGGAAAAGGTTGCATTGAATTAAATTTAGAAGTATTCGTGAGAGTTTGAGAATGCAGTCAACAATAAATGACAACTACCACTCACTATCTAAGGAAATGAATGTATTTGAAGCTACTGGTAAGATCACTTTCAATTTTGAAGTTCTAAGAAACACTCTAATTTTGATAAAAACCTACATACACTGAAAACGAGAGAAATTTTTCTGTATCTGGAAGTTTTGACAGTAAACGGAGAGTTACTTTTCTTGTTAAAATTAATTTTGAATAATTCTCGAGAATCTCGAGAAATTCAAATAATTATTCCCAATTTCTCGAGAACCACAATCGCTGATAAACTCAGGATTCTCGAATCTCGAGATTCATAAAAGGTCGAGAAATCAGAAACTCTAAACGCAGCCTTGCGAACAGCAACCGGATGTCAATTGATGGCTCACCGAGACACCTGTACGAGGAATGTAACATATTGCCGGTTCGTCAACATAACGAAATGGTTACCAAACAATATATATGGGCCTATTACAAAGAACAACATCTCTGCAATTATACTTTATCAACGACTACACCACCTAGAGACTTAAGGCAGACAGCGAAGTGCTTCTTAAATTATGTAAACGGGTTTAAAAATAATTCACACAAAAGTTGTTTAAGACACAGTTTATATGGAAGTACGTCCCAAATCGAGTTCTCAATAGCAAAGAAAAGGTCAAAGGCCGCGCAGCACCAGATCCAATCTAGCGCAGTTAAGATCCAGTTGGTCACGCATCTTAAATAACTACATGAATAAAATTGACCAGAAAATTGTTGAAGTGTTCTGCATGTGAAGGCACGCCACATGATGTAGACCAACTATTCAATACTCCAGAAGAACCAACCAACCGGACGAAGTAAGATTTGTGGTACCGCCCAAGGACGGTAGCAGAGTTCCTGAATTTGAACATGGAGCCGGAGGAGTAGCACAACACCCGTAGTTACAACAACAACGAATGTAAAAGCATTCGTTTATTGGGAGTCGCAATTTCCAATCCCTTACTCTGGAACGATTATATAATGACAATGGCAAGGAGCGCTTCAAGAGAACTCGACCTTTAAAAGATGTAAAAAATAGTTCACTCCGTATCATAACCCACATTTATAAGTCCTATGTTCGTCCCTTTATGGAATTGTGTTGTTAAGTGTGGGGCACTGCATCTGTTTCCATCCTGGTTCTTTAAAATCGTGGCACGCCGTTCAAACACGTGCTATACGAATTGTGGGTGATCCATATTTAACATCAAACCTTGATTCTTGATTAAGTCAGACCCATCATGCCTCAAACTTATTATTTTTCCCGTTTTACTCGTCAGTCGCTTAGTACAAACAGCCAAACGGTCGAGATACTTACGAACTTTCGATCAATCGACGCATCGTCCCTACATCTTCCCCCAACCCTAAATCAATTTGCAGACACTCGGGAGTCTTAATGAAACATAGATATATGACAAAATGACGGTCTTCCGAGCACCTGCTTATTTGAATCTTATTAGAATTCCGGTTTGCCACTGCCGATAAAAAAGTAATTTTTTTAAAATTTTTTATTCTGTTTATCCCTACTATAGCCTACAGTAAAAACCGCCTTTTTATGAAACGTTGGTAAAAGGCTTCAATCATTATGAGAAAGTTCATTTTAGCTTTTTGGATGCATTGGACAAAGGGGTAGGGTGTCCACCATTCAAGAGATGATTTTTTTACTATATTCTTTGTTTGTTAGGAGCATACTAGATGGGTTAGTGAATTAATTTTGATGACACTTTGACAAAATATGCAAATATGTATGACCAGGACAAAGTGGTGAGGGATCAATATGAATAACTTCGATTGAAATGAAATTTCATGCCAGATCTCTAAATTTTAATTATAAACATAACACAGATTTTGAAGAAGGCCTGATTTTGAACAAAGTATAGATTGCTGAGCTGATAAAGGGGATGAGAAAAAAGCAATATCTCAAATCTCTAGACTTAAACTTAATTTCTTTATGCTTTGAATAAGGTAGAGAAAAATATCGGTTATAACGGATAAAGCACGGTAACCAAAATTAAACAAAAAGTAGCTAATGTGGTAACTGTATTGCTTATAAGCCAAGTTATAAGCCCATTACGAAATAAATATTATCTTTCCAATACTGACACACTAATTTTCAAATTTGATGCAAAATAAGTTATTTTTCTGAATGTTTTGTTCAATAATGCCATTATTATTATAAAAAATAAATTAAAAAAATGAGCAAAACGTACTAATTTTCTTTTACTGCATATGGAATGAAACAAAATAAAAATAGTGAGTGATATAACAAACATAAAAATTTCACTCTTAGAGCAAGAACGAGATTAAAAATGTTATCTTGTGAATATTTGAAGAGTGAATTCAGCGCTCGAATAAAATAAAAATTTTAACTCGGTTTATTGTTAAAAATGACAAACACCAAATCTCGCAAGAAACAGAAGACTATTATTTGTCACTTATTCTTTGTTCTATTCTAGATTTGATACTTGTGTTCTTTTTGGTTGATCCATTAAAGAAACCGTAATGATGTGAATGCCGATCAACGAGATAATCTGTAACTTACGTTTATGTGGTAAAAATTCAAAAATATATCCATCATTGATGTACTAACTGAAATCAAAACCACCGCTAAGAAAAACGCTTTCCATATAGCATTAGAAAAGTTATAACTTCAATGGACAGGTGTTAGTATTCATTAAAATGCGGTAGGTCAAATAATTTACTTCTTAAATTGAAGCAGACATAGGTTTCACATATGGTTGCATAAAAATCTGATTTATTAGATTTAAATCGAATTTTTTTGATACAAATCATTAGATTTGGTTGAATTTTTTTGAGGGAGCAAGGAAAGAAAAAAGTAAAGAAAGAATTTCTATTAGAATGTTACGTTCGGTTGAAGTTCTATTTTTGATACAATTGTGTTGTCTCCTACAATAAGGAATAAAAAAAGAAAAGGGTAAAAATAATTTTATTTCAAAAATTGGCACGAATTGGCACGCATTAGTGGCATATTCCTTGATCATGTGACTCACTGTATTTCTCAATGTTTAAAACCCACATATATTTATATAAAATGTCGTTTTTTTCAAGCAAGCCATAACGTACCATCATCAAGCAACATCCTATAACTAAGATTGAGGGTACTACCGTTGATTGAATAAACCCACTAGTACCCCGAAGATATCACCTTGGCTAGTGATATCTGACTGCTTATGTAACTTGTATGCCAATAGCAGGGATGAGTACGCAGTGTTGTCATAACTGTAAACCGAAAATTAAAAAAAAAAATCACAAATCAACAAAAACCCCTCCAGTGTGGGTAGTTGATAAACCATTTTTCAAATTTTCATCCAATACAAGTGATCACGAAGTTTTCATGTTGGCAATAGAAGGTTCGCAATACACCAAATACAAATAAAGATTAAAATTTGCCTGTGAGAACTTCTTAAGGATAGAAAACATCAGTCAGTTTCCAGATCAATGGATCGAACCACAATTAAAACGAAACTACAGCAAGTCGTTATAACAAACATTAAAGAAAGAAAAATCTAACACAACAAAGCACTTCTATAGGCCAAACAAAAAAAAAACATTTAAAGATAAAAACGCAAACAACCAAAAATTCAAAACAAAATCTAAACCTCAAAAACCTCAATTGCAATGGTTTCAACTACATAATTTGTCCATGTAATCTTTTCTTTCTTATTTTTTTCAATCAAAATTGTGAGTTTTAGAAGACACAAACCTCCAATGAATTTTTTGAGACCAATTTCTTTTTACACATATTACATTTGTACGGTTTTTGAGCAGCATGAGTACCTAAATGATACTAGAATACAAGAAAAAAAAAGACAAACGTATTTTGAAAAGTTTTAAAAAGTTTTTTGTAAAATGTATTACCTCTAAAGCGGAATTTGTAGCGAATTTTTTAAAACAAATTTCACATTCATATGGTTTTTCGCCCGTATGAGTTCTTAAATGATTCTAAAACAAAAAATGTTTGGTCTTTTGTCGCTAATAATTTAATTACATAAAATTAAAAAAATAATAATAATAAAATTTTAGAAAATAAAAAAATGTTTAACTACCTTTAAAGAGGTTTTCGTAACGAGCTTTTTTCCACAAAAATCACATTCGTGTACCGGATGAGCTTTATACTGAAACCAGAGAAACAAAAATTATGATAAAGGAACAAGTTGGCGACGATGGTTCTTACATCGGAAAATGTTAAGAGGCTGTTTGGGCTGCTATATTGAGCTTGAATAGTTGGAACACCTTCCTTCTTTATGAACTCATAAGTCATAGCGGTTCGTTGTTCCGGTGGTTTTATAATTTGAATAGATGTTCCAGGTGTAACAGGTTTATGTTCTTGTTGTTGCTGCTGTTGATTATTCATTTCTGGTATAAATCCGTGTATCATTATATGACTGACTTCTTGTCGTGTGTTTTCTTCTATATTTTCTTGATTATCTTCAATTACTTCTTCTTCTTCTATATTATTACAAATTTCTTCATTAGCTAATTGAGATATATGTTTTTGTTGCCTTAACAGTGTATCAACTTCTAAACATTTCTGTCTAAAACAAAATGCTTGATCCACTAGTAGGACACACTGTTGACAAATTTGTGTAGGGAGTTCGTCTTCCAATGTAAACTAAAATAAAGATAATTGAAAACGAAATTTTAGATTTCTAATATCAATAATAATATAATTTTACCTCTAAACTAGTACAAACACTTATCATATCTGATATTGTTAAAATTTCATCGTTTACTTTTTTCTTTATTTCAAACACAGAAACAGGATCTGTTGTCTCTGACAAACATGTACGACAAACGGAATAGGATTGAGATTCAGTCATGATGATGTGAAAATTTTTCATATAAACCCGATATAATCATTTTATTTCAAATAATGAAAAATTTGAAAATCTACTTACTCTTCGTTTCAAAAACGAACAAAAATATAAAAACTTTTTACAATCTATGAACAAAAAAATAAAGCGTTTATTAGATTTATTTTTTTTTTCTTTTTTATATAAACACAACAAGAATAAGAAAAAATAAAATTTTTCTTTTAAAAATTGATTTTGTTTGACAGACAAAACGTCAAAAAAGAAAAGAAAATTCTATACACGGCGTCGGTCACCTTATTATTTTATTGAAAATACGCCATTTTATAAAATGAAATGGGTTTTGATACTAAATTTTATGTATGTATGTGTTTTAAAAATAAATTAAAAGTATATATTTATTATAAATTCGTATTTAACTATTGACTATCTACGATTTGATTTGAATTAAAAGAATAAATTAAATGCATTAATTCGAAATAATTAATTAAATATAAATATTCCACCATTTGTGTTTCATCGTTTTGCGCTTATTTTGCGTCGGAGAAATACAAAATGGAGTTAACTTTCAAATGCAAAATAGTATTTGGTCTATCTACACGATCCATGTTCTACGGTACATTATACCGCATTCAATACATGACATAATTATGTTATATAAAAATAAATGATTTAATTTTTTAAAACTTTGGCGTTAGTAACATTTCTGTTGCGCTTTACGGTATATATATATAGAATTCTTCCCTCACTTCCGATGACCTTGAAAATGGAGAATGTTGTACAGCTTTTTATACTGAACAACAATATATATGTATATAGGGCACGGAAAACATTACTTGATAGACTTTTTTTTATGTTGAAAATATCAATCATCTGATAGATTATTGTTTTGTTTTGTCGGTGAAATATTTTAAGATATAATATTTTATGATATATTATTTTATTTTTCACTCGCTTCTGCGACCCTGCAGACCTTCGATTAATAGCACCCCCACCCCTCTTCCCCTGCACCCATCGATACAATAGTCGATAAAATAATAATCTATCAGATGAAGGGATGGGTGCGGGGGAAGAGGGTGCGGGGGGGGGGGGGGGGGGGGGGGGTGCTATTGATCGAAGGTCTGCAGGGTCGCAGAAGCGAGTGAAAAATTAAATAATATATCATAAATAATATATCTTTATACTTAAATAAATAATTAAAAATAAAATTAAAATTTTTATAATTAGCTCCTAAAGTAATGTTTTCCGTGCCGTATATATGCATATATTTTTGTTCAGTATAAAAAGCTGTACAACATACTCCAGTTTCAAGGTCATCGGAAGTGACGGAAGAATTCTATATAATTACCCGCTTTACAAGTAAACAATTTACGGCACTAATTTTAAATTTCATTAATTTAACACATTTAACACATCACATGGTTGGATATCGGGTATGTATATTCGACAAAGTGGTGCACCCGGTACTATTTAATTTGGCGTTTGAGAGCGCGATAAGAAAAAGCTAAATCGACACAAAACATTCTTTTTCTTTTTTATTAATAAGTTAGAAATGTTTAGTGCACTAAATATGAAATATTCATTATTCAATATTCAGACGCATTCAATATCCGAAGATACCATGTCAACTAGAAGGGAAGGAGATGGGGAAAATGGAAGGAAAGAGGATATGGGAATAACTATACTAAATGTTTTATATGACGGTGAACATTTTTTTTAAATGGCTGAGGGGCAAATTCATACAATGTAGGACACAACGAGGTATTTGGACAACAAACGGATGCGATAACTATGAAGTTCTTGTTTGACGATTGTACAGCGCACACGATGGAAGGATATTTTGAATTTTCTTAGATGAGAATTCGCTAAAGTTATATTTGTAGTAGATTGACAATTCAGCCACATTTCTTCTGTGCTGGAGTGAATGAAGCTGATCCGTTAGTTCGGTATTACCAATCAACCGTATTGTTTTACTCTGTACAGAGTCAAGACATTTTATTGTTGACTGACAAGCACCTTCCCAAACATGACAGCAGTATTTTATATATGGACGAATAAAGGACTTAAACATCAGCAAAATTTGATCGGGATTGAAAAACTTTTTACATCGACTCAAGAATCCTTATTTTTGCATTGCAGATTTAGCGAGGTTGAATACATGTTTATTCCATTTCAGGTTATGTTCAATATCCACTCTAAGAAGTCTAACTGATTCAACTTCACGTAATTCCCCACGTTCTATTCGTGAAAGACGGCACACTTTGGTTTTGGTTGGATTAAATGAAATAAGATTACGATCGCCCCATTCCACTATACGACCCAGGTCTTTGTTGATAGAATCAATTAGCAGCTATCAGTGGTGACTGCAGTATGAGATCGAAATTTAGGAGATGCATGTGATGCATGCAATGTGCTGTCATGGATTGGGTGCACTGTGGAAATAAGTAAGTCATTAATGAATAGAAGAAACAAGTTTGGTGGGAGTGCAGAGTCTTAGGGAACACCAGCATTGGCTGTGAAAATATTGGATGCAATACCATCTAAATTAACATAAAATTGGGGGTGTATAAGAAAACTATGAATCTATGAGACAGTAAGATGGTCTATGCCATAAGATTCTAATTTAACTATGAGATTTCTATGCCACACTTTATCAAATTCTTTAGAAATATCAAGTGAAATACTAACTAGTTCACCATGGTTTTCTTGGCGATTTGTTCCAGAGATGGGATACGTTGGGTAACAGAGGATACGTATGGCTAAAACCATACTGCTTATCATCAATAATTCGTGACATCTCCAAATATTCTATTAGATTGTAATTAAAATATTTTTAAAATTTTTTAGCCAAAACCTTCGGGGCCAGCGGATTTGATATTGATAGAAAGAAGCATTTTCCGTACAATATTGCAACGAAAAACAATTGGTTTTCCTTTCGTTTCAACTGGGGAAATAAGTGTGGGGATATGAGTGTAGGAGAATGGAGAGGTTCAACTGTTTGAGTTTTCTGCGAAAATACGATCCAAAAGATTCACCTTCTCTTTCGAGTCGCTCACGGGAATGTCATTCAGAACTAAGATTGGATCGAGTAAAATTGCTCTAGACTGATTTAACTGCCTAAAAGAAACTACGTGAGCCAGATGGGTTTTCGGCGAATTTCTTTGCTTTCTTCTGCATAAACACGTCTTTTTCCAAGTCTATTTTGTATTTACTAATATTTCTAGCTTTCTTATACGCACCACGTTTCAGGTGTTTTATTTGAGTTATACGTCTTAAATGCTTTGTGTTTATTCCTCACTGCCTCATCAACATCCCGCGTGAACCAAGGGTCAGTTTTAGGAGTGATTAGTCGTTTCGGAATAAATCGTCGCATTCCGTTTTTTATGATTTCAGAAACTCTTATTGCCGATGTGCTAGGATGCGCTTGCTCAATACAACAAATAGTTTCCAAGGTGTTTCTCCATAAAAGTTTTTCATTCCCTCCCAGTCAGCGCGTTTATAAATCCAAACACGACGAGGATTTGCTTTAATTGATGTGGGTGATCTGAATTGCACTACTGCTGATATTAGTAAATGGTCTGATGATCCGAGGGGTTGTTCAACTTTTGTCTTCGTAGTATCTGGTTCGTTTGTCAAAAAAAGATTCAGTAAATAAATCGAGTCAAATTATTGGGTATGCAGACGATATTGCGCTTCTCAGACAAAGACTACACTTTAACAAGGCAAGTCCCACAAAGCATAAAAACGACTTAGCTTTTGCATTAACACTGACAAAACTAAATTTCTAACAATATTCAGAAACCTATCTTTCGGAAATCTGAATACTGTTGGCTATGAAATAGAACGCGTGGAAAACTTAAAATATCTCTAGTCTGTTATGACATTCTCGAATGACAGATATCAAATTCCGTTTTCTGCTACATGCAGTTTTCTCACTCAAAAAATCTTTCGCGGTCGAGTAAACACACTTTACAAAGCATTAATTCTACCTGTGCTAGCATTTGGAAGTGAAGCCTGCACACTGACTACCACCGATTGTGGAATCGGAAGCCAGCGGTGTTTGTTCCTACTACGTTTTATTGCATGATACTCTGAATAAGTAAATCGAGCAAAACGATCGAATTTTTTTGTCCATCCGGAATGGTGAAATTTTTTATTGGTCATAAAAACGACTTGTGCTTAAAAAAGTAAACAATTTGCTTTGTCAAGGATTTTGGATTTTTTTTAAAGTTGAAAATCTTATGGGACAACCTGAACGGTATTTTGGTGGCATTCAGATGGGTGTCGTATGAAAGGTTGATTTCATAGTAACAAATTTATTAATATTTGAAGTCTTAAGTAATTCTTATTATTTCCTCACCCCTCAATTTGAAACGTAATCAAACGTGAAAAAACTTTAGTCATTAGAAAAAAAGAATTCCTTTTTTGACGAGGCGAGGACTGTCAATTACATTTTCGATTATGTGTCAGATTTTTAGAATCTAGAAAATTATTACAAAATTATGATGTAACTCATAAAGTAAACTTTAACATATTACACCGCACTCGATCGGGTCGAAACATTTATACAGCTATTACCACTTATAGCTAGCTAAGTTAATTGCTTTGGAGCGCACTAACCCTTTTAATAAATCTTTGTTTTGTTTTTAATAAATGCTGTGTAGTAGGTATTACAATATGTGGCACAACACACATACAAATTTTTTAAAACCTATGACCCGCAGCCACAAGCGTTCTAAGGGGTTGATGGACGGAAACTTAGTTTTTTTTTAAAAACTGATAACTAAAATATATGCAACCACATAAGAAAATATGACCTAGGCCAAAATTTCATGATAGGATGCAGGAAATAGAAATAAAAAATAAAAACAGAGTGAAAAATGCATTTTTATAAAAAAAATTGCATGCAGAAAACTAAAATTTTACCTTCAATAATCCAAGTGCTAGTGATATATTCCTTAATTATGTGACGCAAGGTCTTGCGCGAGTATTAAAGTCCGCATAGATTTATAAGGAAAGCAAGTAAGAGCATACCATAATCAAGAAATCTTCCATAACTAAGATTGATGGTGCATCTGACTGAATAGAGTTCATCCGCCAGCACCTTGGATAGCGAAAACGCTCTGCTATTGCTAGTGATATATATATCACGTTAACCGTTATATATCACATTGCCAATAGCATGGACTGGAATACGTGGGATTGACACAATCGTGGATTATTTTTTTATTCGGAAAAAAGATGGCAAACAGGCTAAGGCACAATTCTTGCCCAGATACAAATCATGAATACAATTAGGGACTAACGACTAAAAACTTAAGAATTATGAATTTAAAATAAATTACAAATCAACAAAAACTATTCCCACCAAATATATACCTTTTTTTCGCAATCGACCTTTGACGTGTTAAGACGTGTTTTTTGATTAATGCGAATAAAACTTAATTACTCTAAATTTTTGAAAATAATTAACCAATTTATTATAATTAATTGAAATATGCTAAAGTTAATTTAAAATTAATAATAGACTGGTGATTAAAATAAGATTGAAAATTAAATAAGAACTAATTAACACTTGTGTGTTGTCACATTTTATTTGTGAGGTTAGATGTAACTTTTAATGTGATTTTTAACAAAGTTAATGTGAACAATTTACTCCAATTTTGTTTTTCCGTTCGTGTTGGGAAAGAATGGCTCCTATTGCTAATGAAAGTTGCAAGAAATGTAACAAGAAAGTTCTATGCAATGATGAAGCCATATTATGTGATGCCTGTGATAAATGGGTTCACGCTCGATGTCTTGAATCCAGCCGTAATTATATTAATGAATCTAAAAGGATGATATGGACATGCTCAGAATCATGCTTGGAAGATTATAACATTCCTGGTGAAGTGATGGACATTGATGTTACTAAAGTCTCGACTCTTGTACGAAATGTTTAACTCAACTTATACGAAATATTTACCACAATAATTTGAAACTGCGTGCACTACAGCTTGAACTGAGGAAAAGAGATACCGAGTTTCAATATTATTGTCATTCAATGATAACATCAAATCGTTAAACAATGGAATAGCAATGTTAAGAGCTCTCCTGGTATTGAGTCTAATTCAAGCTCTACTCACCATCAACCACTGACGGCTAGCTCTACTGTTATTGGCAATAGGGTTGAAATCGCAGATATCAACATAAAAGCGGCTGCGGTGGATATGAAGTGTTATTTTCATGTTTCTCGACTTGAACTGGATACTACTGCTGAGGCTGTCAGTGGTTTTATAAAGGATAGTCTCGGTCTGAATGCTGAGTAACCATCAATTGTATGCAAGTCTCTGATTCGTTCCGGCAAAGATATTACAACACTTTCTTTCGTTTCTTTCAAGGTGGGCGTTGAGGAGAAATATCTTTCAGCTGTTTTTAAACCGTCATTTTGGCCTACAGGAGTACGAATTAAACCTTTTGAACGCCGTGGACGCACTAACAGGCGTGGAGTGCCTCTTACTCGGAGTATTAATACGGTTGCATTCACTCAAGACCACGGCCACCAGTCTGATCTTCAGACTCATATTCAGCAACAATAATTTTCTTATAATAATCATAAGGGATCATCATCACATAATTCTGTATCTCAGTACCATGGTCAGCAACAGTTATCCGTTCAGAATAATCTGCAGGGATCATCATCTCTTCATCAGCATCAACAGCAGTCATTGACTTCTGATGAATAACTTGGCTTGGTAAACTCGGATAATATTAACTATTATACTCTTAATCATAATTTTTCATTACAGGTTTCCAGTTCACTGTCGAATGGCTCTCAACTCATTCACATATTTGTGTGCTAACCAATAGTCAAAGATAAAGACCTTGTCCTCTAAGTTCACGTTGTGTTGTGGTCATATGAATTGCCGTTGTTTTTAAGTAAATTCAGCTTAGGATGCCGAGTTGCTTATATGGTGGATTGGATCTGTCTAGATCGGTCCGCACTGGTCATTTACTTGTGCCATACAACAATTGAAAACAGTGCCGCGGGTCGGTTTATTTGTGTATGGTATCTCGAGTCTGGAATGAGCTGTCGCCATTCGTGAACAGGGTTGCTTAATTGAATTCAATAAGAAGCTTTTACTATTAATTGTAAATTTGTAAGAGTTATTCCTTTAATTGTAATATTATATTGTTTTGTAAGTGTAGTGATTTTGTAAATATTTGCTGTCGTTCTATGCAGACGTATTGAAAATTTGTATAAATTAAGTCTGTATATTGGTGTAAATAAATAAATATAATTTTCTTTCAAAAAACTTTTAAATCTTTACGTAACTTGTTTATAAACCGTTAACAACTTGCGATTACAGTGAAATACAATATTGTGTATAAATATTAAATATGTATCTATATAACACGGTATAGCGCAACCATTGAAACTTTCTGTATACTGCGATCGTGTAAATAGACACTACCTTCAGATTAAAAGCAACCATTTTTTCTTTTAATTTAAATGCACGAATACAAAATTGATGCCGCCTGTTTATTTGAAACAAAATATTTATATAAAAAAGAAAACAAATAATAGATCCTTAAAACCTGGAGATGAATAAATTAAATATATGTATAATGAAAAGTAAGCAAATGATCATAAACGAATTTCTGAACAATTTTGCTCTTCAACATGATTGAATGAAGGAAATGTGTGGAAAGTTATCGATTTTTAGTGATTGCCATTTGCCAAAACCCTTGGAATGTTTTGCGGTCATGAATATGGAATATGGCTGAATCGACCGAACCGGTCATATGCGAAATACATAGATTTCAACGGAAAATACAATTTAAGAAAAAACCAGTTTGCCGCCATTCCTTTCTCGAGCAAGCCAAAATTATTTTACTGTTTAGCCAAATCGGCAAAATCCATTGAAACCATGCAACAATTTTCTAACAAAAATTTTTTGATATATACAAAATTGATCGATTAACTCGTAATCTTCGTTTCGGGTTTAGATATGAAATGAAGATGATAAAAAAATATTGATGAAATAAAATTAAACGTAAATACATATGAAAATTAGTTAAAATGCAAATTAAGCAAATATTTTGTTATTTTTCTTTTTTTTTTCTATAAAACACACTTTTTTGACAGATTTTTAATTTTTTAGTTAGATATGTAAACAATAAAAAGAAAAAAAAAAATTATTTTTTTGTGAAAAAAAAACTACAACAAAAAAATGATTAAATTATATTAGATATTAATATAAATATTGATTATTTGATTCACCGGTTAAATGTTTTATGATTTTAATTACTGAATAAAAATGAAAAGTTGTAAAACAATTTGTTTGTGTATTCTATGATTTAGGAAAAAAAATGTCCACTGCTATAAGTCTTTTTTATACACTTAAGTTTAGATTTAATTTTATAACATTTAATAAAACACAATAACACAATTTATGAATAATTAAAATGATTTCAATAAAAGATCTAATTTCTGGATAAAAGTTCTTAAACTATTTTAAATTCTTTCTTCTTTTTTTTAATAAAACTATGACATGAATGACATCAAATGTATGAACAATGCAATAGTTGACATGCATTCTTATATGAAAGCGACATATGTAATAATGTGGTGGGTGTTGGTAAGTAAAATTAAAACGTTTGTTTCAGAGGAAGGATAGTAATTTGGATAACAATAAACTTCGTTATTTAATTATGTAATTATGTTTTTAAATTATTAGTTAGGATTTATTAAACAATAACAGCATTCAATCGATTTGTTCGTTATTTAGATTACATACTTTTCAATACTTTCTATATACCTTTGCATTACAATGCAGGTCAGCATCAACTGAGCTATAAACGTAGATCAAACTGAAAATCGATGGTACGCAAATGCTGTACATGCCATACAGGTATTGATAAATTAATGTTTTCGTAAATAATATGTATTTTAAACAATATCTGGCTAAATAATTAATGTTCTATATAATGAGACGAAAAAAATTAGATATTCCATAATATAAAATTATATTGATTTAAAAATGTGGTTTGATTTTACAAGCTTCTAAAGCCTTGAGATCTTGATTCTGGCGTCATATGAATCGATTGCATTGAGCGAGTTGCAATAAACTAACAAGCGAATTTACTAGCTGCTAGTAAATGTTTAATCATGTTTACTATCTAACTAGCAGATCTATTGAAAAAGTTGATAGGCTATCAAGAGCAGATTACTATTTGCTCTCTAACTAGAATCTTGTATGTTATCTCAATGAAGTCGATGCTTAAACTTAACAAATCATTTTATTATGTTGTACAAAATTGCAATGGAAGTTTCATCAAACGTCTCTCGATATTTAAAATTTTGATTTTGAATAAAATTTACAAAAACTAGTACCGAATATATTCTCGAAAAGTAGTCCTGAACAAAACTGTGACTTATAATGCCAACTTTTATTTTGCTACGGTACAATCCTAGTTTATCCCCCCTAATAAATTGGCATTTTTTTTCAGATAAATAGAAAGATAAAAATAGAAAGAGGACCTGCATCCTAATTATGAAAAAAAAAAATTTATGGAAATGAGGGGATCAAAAGTTATAAGGAATCAAACTTTCAATTTTACCTTGGTCCCCCCTTTGAGTTTTTAGAAGTAACATGATTTGATTTTTAATTTTTTTTGACCCGATTCTGCGACCTTGCACAACTTCGATCAAAAATAGCACCGCCCCCCCCCCTAGGACTTTATAAAATTTTATAAAGTCCTAGGACGTAAAAGTTCAACTTTTTGTACCATAAACGTTGAACTTTAACGTCATAGGACTTTATAAAATTTTATAAAGTCCTAAGACGTTAAAGTTCAACTTTTTGAGCAAAATTTAAAACTCTTTTCTTTTTATTTTAATAAATTTCTAGTATGAAATAAAATTTTGTATTTACCTCAAACGAAAAGTGTTTTTAAATGTACTCACTAGTAATTTCGTAAACAACTAGCTCGTACTTTAAGGTTTCACTTTTCGTTCTAGATAAATAAATAACTATTAATTAATATGAGAAAAATTGGCTAGCTTTTGTAATATTTTTTTAGTAAAATGTCTAGTGATCGAGCTTACAACTGCTGTTTTTGTTCACTTTGATTTTTATGTTCGTTGGCTTATTAATCAACTTTGAAGCAAATGTAAGGTGTAGATTTGTACGACAAGGATCTGATTTGTATTTGGGTGGTAGTGTTTCGTGTACTTCCGATCTTCCAATTTTTATAATGTGAAATTAAAAACTAATCAGACCCATTATGTTTCATTAATAATATTTCTCTCTCTCTCTCTGGCGTTTACATCCCATGAAGGGATTTTGCCGTCTGTGCCACCAGCTTCCAATCATCTCGTTCCATGACCAGTTGACCCCAGTTTCGACATCCTATATCACGAAGGTCTTGGATGATGTCATCACGCCAGCGTTGTCTAGGTCTTCCTCTTCGACGAACACCAGCTGGTTGTTGTTGGGACGCTTTTTTAATCATTCTATCTAATGGTGCCCTTTCTACATGACCAAACCATCTAATCCGGTTGGATTTAATGAATCCGATTACATCGCAGCCTCCAAGAAGCTGTCTGATTTCATGATTCATTCGGATTCTATACTGATTTTCAGCAACTTTGCATGGACCATAAATTGTTCGTATGACTTTCCTCTCGAATGTTGATAGAATTCTACAATCGGAGGAAGTCAGTGTCCAGCTTTCACTTCCAAATGTAAGCACAGGTCGGATTAATGCTTTGTAAAGTGTGAGTTTACACGACCGCGAAAGATGTTTTGATCACAGAAGTTTTGAGTATGCGTAGAAAACTCTGTATGCGGCAGAGACACGGGCTTTGATATCTGCCTGCATGTCATTTGACGATGTTATTACAGACCCGAGGTATTTGAAGTTTTCCACGCGTTCCACTTCGTAGTCGCCAGTATCCAAATTTCCTAAAGGTATGTGTTTAGATGTTGTTAACACTTTAGTTTTGCCGGTGTTGATGCATAATCCAAGCCGTTTAGCATTTCTTTCAAGCTGAGAGAGACTATCCTTAATATCGCTTGTTCTACGTCCGAGAAGCACAATATCATCTGCGTAGCCAAGAACTTGACTAGATTTGTTATATATGCAGTTTTGTGTCTCCATTCGGCTTTTTCTTATCGCGTACTCCAGCGCCAAATTAAATAGTATGGGCGCGAGTGCATCACCTTGTCGAACACCTGATGTTATATCGAAAGGATCAGAAAGTGACCCTTCGATTACTATTCTACAATTTGATCCCGATGTTGTGAGTTTGCACAGAGAAACAAGTTTCTCTGGGATACCAAGGCATATGAGTGCGGACCAGAGGTTGTCGCGGATGATACTATCATTTGCTTGCCTGAAATCAACGTAGAGCTGGTGAATGCTGATGTTGTACTCCCAACATTTTTCCAGAATCATCCTTAATGTAAAACATTGATCTGTGGTTGAGCGGTTGGGACGAAAACCACACTGATAGTCACCGATGATAGATTCGGCGAACGGGATGAGTCGAGCAAGTACAACATTAGCTAGTATTTTATATGCAGTGTTCAACAGTGCGATGCCACGATAATTTTCACACTTTAGACGGTCACCTTTCTTATGTAGCGGAACAATGAGAGCTGTTTTCCATTCATCAGGTAGTTCTTCTTGGTCCCAGATTGCAAGAATCAGATCGTATATACGTGAGACCAGAGCTACTCCTCCATTTTTCAGAAGTTCTGCGGGAATTCCATCGAAACCTGGTGATTTGCCATTTTTCAGTTTTTTAATGGCAGCTTCCACTTCTTCTATTGCTGGGTAAGGGACAAAAATCTCCTCAGTTGATGAAGCAATTGCTCGAATAGGATGAACTTCGTTCGTCCTATTCAGGAGGTCTTGAAAGTGGGATCGCCACACTGCCAGCACATCACGTTCACTTGTTGTAAGTTCATTATTTACATTTTTGATGGCTGTAGATCTTGGGTGGAAATCTTTGGTCAGATTCCGTGCATTGGCAAAGCACTCCTTTGAATTTCCGTTAGCCGCATGTTGGTTGATGTTTTCGATGCAGCTCTTCATGTGTTTGCGTTTCTTTTTACGTAGAAGTTTTGCTGAGGCTTTCCTGGCGCATAGATAATCAGCTTGGGAGCTTCGGGTGTTCCTTGTTAACCATTTTTCTCGCAGTTTTTGTTTATTTTCAACAGATTGGCGGCACTCGTCGTCAAACCATTCGTTGTGTGATTTCGGTGGTCGTTTTCCGATTGTAGTTTGTGCTGCGGCTATAATGGTTGATTGAAGCGTTTGCCATTCTTCTTGTATGTTTAATGGCATCTCAGAAGAGATGTCATGCTCTTCTATGTTTTGTGTTATTATTTCCTGATATCTATTCAGCGTTTCCGGATGTTTAAATGCTTCGACATTCCAGCGCACGGTCTTTTTTGCTTGTCTGTTAAATGTAGATGACAACTTGCACTTGTACTTAAAGATGACAAGCATATGATCGGTGTCCATATCAGCACCTCTGTATGATCGAACGTCAGTTATACTTGTATTGTGTCTCTTAGAGATCATGACGTGATCGATTTGATTTTCCGTTCTTCCGTCATTTGATTTCCACGTTGCCTTGTGAATTCTCTCGTGAGGGAAGAAAGTGCTGGAAATTACTAGATCATACATCATAGCCAGCTCGGCTGCGCGAAAACCGTTATTGTTGCTGGTATGATGCAAGCTGTTAGGGCCGATATGTGTTTTAAGTTCTGCAATCCTACTGATTTGAGCATTAAAGTCACCTACCACGATTTTTATATCGTGCCGCGGGATTTTATTGATGACTTCTTCGAGTTCTAGGAAGAACAGGTCTTTAATATCATCTGCTTTAGCTTCAGTAGGTGCATGAACATTGACGATCGTTACATTGAATTTTTGCGTGCGGATTCTCAGTGTGCATAACCGCATATTAATTGGGCAGAAGTCGATAACATGCTGATTCACGCGACGGTGTATAAGAAAGCCAACTCCAAATTCTCCTCCGTTTTGATGACCGCAATAATACAGAGTGTATCCTTTCGCTGTTTCATGGATTCCACTGCCTGGCCATCTTAGTTCTTGTAATGCCACTATATCCAGTGTGTAGCTCTCGACTTGTTGGGTGAGTTTTAGGAGATCTCCTGGTCTTCTAAGGCTTAGCACGTTCCAGGTTCCTATTTTTAAATCGTAGTCCGGGTACAGTTTCCGAGGTCGTTCCAATAATAAATCCGAGATATTCCGAGGCCTGTGTACAGAATTCATGACAATAATTTTTTTACGGAAATGGGGTGTTAGCCCTTCGCCCAACCCAAATTTTCGTGAATGGGTTCGTTCTGCATCTTAAGGTCACCAGAAACAACCTTTTTACACGTTTATATAGCGAGCCGCTTGATCCAAGACAGACGCCCGCTGAAACCCGCCCCTAACATGGAGAACAGACGCTTTCTACACATTTATATAGCGAGCCGCTTGATCCAAGACAGACGCCCGCTCCAAGCCGCCCCTAACATGGAGAGCAGACGCTTGAGTTGCATTGATTTTATGGCGCCAATGACTCGCCATGGTGCAGAATCATTGAGTATAAGCAGTATTTACTCTGCCCCTCTCAACTACACCAACCTAATTCTGTTAGCGTTACCCAGGTAGCACGGCGTGGACGTAGAATTTCGGATTTTCGCTACATTAATAATATTGCATGAATAAAAAAACAGTATTATTAACTCTTAGTTATTCATTTCGTTATAGTGTATATAAAATTTCAGAACTTTGAAAAAACAAATGGAACCTATTTAGAAAATAATTGAAATAATTGGCCGTTACAAATCGTGGGGACATCTTAGACGTCGCAACAGATTAGAAATCTTATAAAGACCGGCGATCTATATGAATCTAATCTGAGTGAAATCTATCCGATACGAATTTCTTGTTTTATAATCCCGAACAATAAACCCTCATGTTGAAGGAGCGCATTTAAAGTGCTAGTCAAAGGAATGATTCGCTGTTACACTTTAAGTCAGATACATTTTTTTTTGATTCACGAAAACGTCCTAATCCGAGATCACAGACTGTAATTGTGTTGTGCTTTTTCAAACGCAGATTTAAGATTTGCATGAACAAGGGTCTTCAGTATGTCCAGATGGCTTAAACGATCTACTCCTTCGCTAGTTGTTTCACCAAGGATGTGGGGGGATTTCATAAGTCGATAAGTTTTTCCATCGGAAATTGGATGCTGACCAAACAACAAATAATATGGAGAAGATTGAGTAGTGCTATGTACTGCCACTACCTCTCCCAGATGGGAATTCCACGTTGTGTGTTGACCCTTCACATACGCTCGTATTGCAGCGAGGACCAATCTGTTTTCCCTCTCCGATGCATTATTCTGTGGACTATAGACTCCAGTTCTGATATGCTAAAAATGAAAATCCGATAATAAGTTATAGAAAGTTTTGCTGAGCCACTGTTTGCCATTGTCACTGTGCAGAAACTCTGGTGCTCTGGTGCGTTCCGAAGTGGTTTATGTAATACGAACTTTGCGAAATGATCCAAAATAATCAGTATGGCCGTATTCCCAAGTCTCCCGGTCTCAAAAAATCTTTATAGACTCTCTGCCATCAGCGTTCAGTTACGAACTGAGATTGCATCGAAGGACGCAATATACCTGATATACCATATATATATATATATATATATATATATATATATATATATATATATATATATATATATATATATATATATATATATATATATATATATATATATATATATATATATATATATATATATATATATATATATATATATATATATATATATATATATATATATATATATATATATATATATAAATATATATATATATATATATATATATATATATATATATATATATATATATATATATATATATATATATATATATATATATATATATATATATATATATATATATATATATACCATATACCATATACCGCAATATACCATACGCTAAATAAATTGTGGACTTGTGACTCTATGCTAGGCCAATTGTAGAGACGTAGGAGTATCTCTAACGTCTTCTTTACACCCCCATGAGCATCATGATTTATTTATTTATTTATGGGTTTCGGTAGCCAGAGCTTCCATGCAGGTATGTTGTTTGGAATTGCATCAGTTTTTGGTTCCACATGGTTGTACAGCTGGACATCCAAATGTTCAAGCAAAAGAAAATTTGGGTGACATTTGGACCCTAGATATCATGCCCGTGTTATCTTTATGTTGATAGGCTTCATTGTCAAGCTTTATTTAATTTATGTGACGTGTGTTAGTTGTCATAAAGACGAGATGGAGCATCGGGACTAAGTTTTGGGTCACTTTGTGGTGGATAATGTGGTGGATTTCTTTACACTTAGAATTGCCGCAAGATACTCAAGCTAAGAAACAGAATAGTTTTTGTGAGGTTTATTTAGCTTCTTCGACATGAAGCCTATCAGCATAGTCATCCGGTTCAACAGCATAGTCATCCATTTAAGGAAGTCTGCTAGTTTAAAACTTGTTGTCCTGGTTGGGACTGGTGCAGACCACAATCTTTCGAACTCCTGACATAAAGTTCGAAGTTCGTCAATTGATGTAATGTTGGCAATGACTAGAGTGGCATATTTTAGGTCTGAACTCAAACCATCCCTGGTAATCCCCACAATTTCACCTTCAGCAAGTGGACGCTCCAACCTCCGACTTAACGAGCCAATTTAAATGAGATACTTGTAGACGCTATCCTTATGTTTTTGCTTGCGGTTCAGTAGATCAGTGAAGACAGGAACCCAATTTGAGTCATAACGAAACAAATTGTTCCTCGCTTGCTCTCGGTAACTTTCAGATACCAACGGTGGAACAGCGCTAAGGTAACTCTGATGAAATTTGTTGTAAGATGGTGGTGCCAAGGGTGGGTTATTAAATAGATCTTGAGGTTTCAGTGTTGAGCCCAGATTCACCCATGTGGATTCCTTCCCCTTGGATCGATCCTGTTGAATCGATCCTGTTGTCTTTGCTGTCGTCGATCTAGATGTCCAGAATCCCGTAAAGTTTTCTCCAAAGGCTGCATTGGTACAGATGTCGATCTGTCAACCAGTTGGAATGGTGGTGATTGAAATGATGGTAGAACTTCTGGTTTGTTCAAATCGTCTTGTTGGCCCATCAGGAAATTCAGTACCCACCCGGTTGCCTGCAGCTGTGCACAAGCGTACATAGGTCCATTTCGCACCCTCTCCCTTGTCCCCAACCTTTCAGCTCGTTCCGTGTAGAGTCTTAATCGGTTAATACAACTCGTTACTATTGCATTACCTAGCGGATCACGCAGACATCTGACCTACCTCGCAATACGTATCGTTTACACTGCTATAATCTCTGAAGCTTCCAACAAAAAAATAAATAGGGTACCAATGACCATTGTAACTTAAGTAAGAATTCCACGCTCACGAGTCCTTCCCACAAACAGCATGTGAGAACTGTCTAGATTGACCCCTAAGACCGAATTCTACCGACCATATTTTTCCACCCTTAACAGAGGTAGCCACAGCTGTCATGATGTGGTTCAAATAACCAAATTTCACTGATCCAACTGTGGTTTCTCACACTAAAAATAAATGACAATCACTAGAACTAATGCCATATTTAGAGAGCGCTCCCGAGCGCCAGACTCTACGTCTCAAGCTCCAATCGAAATTGTTCTAGTTTAAGCTAGATGATAAACATAAAAAATGTATTGAATTTGAGCGGGGTGAAGCCCCAACCAGAAAAATAAAACTAGCTCCGCACTTTACTTCATTGAAGAAGTTCATCGAGTTGAAGAAAGGTACTACTGGACTACTCAAAACACTACCAAAAACTTGCTCAAAGCGAAGAAGAGAACCAATTGATCTGTCGATCGCATATCCTTATAGGACATAGGCAACCCAGGACTGTCAAAATTGTTAAGGGGTGAGGCCCCGTGGATGGCTTCTTAGGCTTACCATTTAAAGAAAATTATTCCATTTTTAAAAATATTAATGTTCAGAAACGGTAGGTGGGTATGAAGGTGGTATGAGTTGAACTACGTCATTTTGACTGACAGAGACTTCAGCAGTTACTCCTCCGCATCTGCCCTACGTCTCGCTTTCTTCAACGCGTTTATTTTAGTCTTTTCGAAGCTTCCTATGCGTTGTGGGGTCAAACAATAGAACTGGATCACAAATAATCTTTTAGCAAACTTGACAACTACAATTGGACTTTATATTTTGATTTCTAGTAAGTTTTAACATACTAAGTTATTATACTTTAAATTCAGCACAAAACCTCCAAATGATATAAAAACCATACATTTAAATAAACAAAAATTTGTGAAGAGCGAAATAATACGCGCCAAAAACGCGTTTTTTCCTATTTTCCTTATTGTGACTACTCAGAAAGTGTTTAAAAAATAGTGCAGGCTTCGATGGTGTTAAAGTTTACATGCTTACTCAGTTTGGCTGACACCGCCGTTGTAGTGACATTTTCACAGTAATTTCTAAAGCTTCTTCTATAAACTCCTCTGTTTAACATTTTCCAAAGTTTTCGTACTTCTGGTTTTCACTATGACAACTCCATGCACAACTTAAAACCTTTTTTCTTCTCTTCACCTTAGTAATAGCTAAGCCACTAAAGCGTTCAAACTTTAATGATTGACAAGTTTACTTCTGCGACAGCTTGCTCCTCTGCTTTGAAGGCTACCTCCTTGCTCATACGATCTAGTAGCTATCAATTTCGCGCGAGGGCAGAATAACCGTAAGCCATGACCTACAGTAAAAAAATGTCGGACAAGTAGCAGGCCAGACTATAAGCATATAAAAAAAAAATTAAATTATTCGACTTTTCGCTATAGTTTTCGTTAAGAGTTTATCAAACTTTCTGTCTCTTCGTCAAAACTCAAGGGAGAGGGGATTTTACATACTAAACCTTAGACTGTTTTAACAATAACTCTAATACTGAGCACTGCAAAATTGTAAAAAAAAAATAATGTTAATTATGTGCTCTTTCAACACTTCATCCATATTTTGGTCGAAAAACTTACACTCAATTTTAAGAGCCAAAAGGACGATGTGTTCGATAACTGTACCGGAAGTGTGTCAAAAAAATCGTCAAGTGTGTCAAAACAAGGAAATATACATAGTTTTTGCTTAAAAAACTTTTATTTTAGGTGATAATGAGTAGGAACATTGAATGTGGAGAAATCTGGATGGTCGAGATTGGTATGTGAGATCAAAAACTAGATTATTGTATTATAAGTTTGTCAAAAAAATATTGTCAAGTGTGTCAAACAAAGATTTTTATTTATTTTTTTACCCAATTTTTTGGAAAAAATAAAATTAATTATTTGTATGACGTGAAATTTTATTATTATTATTGAGAATTATGGCATTATAAGTTTGTCAAAAACATGTTGTCAAGGGTGTCAAACGAAAGATTATTTATTTTTTTACCCAATTTTTTGGAAAAAAATAAAATTAATTATTTGTATGACATGAAATTTTATTATTATTATTGAGAATTATGGCATTATAAGTTTGTCAAAAAATGTTGTCAAGTGTGTCAAAAAGATTTTTTTTTATTTTTTTGCTCAATTTTTCGGAAAAAAATAAAATTAATTATTTGTTTGACATGAAATTTTATTATTATTATTATTGAGAATTTTATTGCATTATAAGTTTGTAAAAAAAAATGTTGTCAAATGTGTCAAAAAAAAGATTTCATTTATTTTTTTAGATAATTTTTTGGAAAGCAAAATTTAGCTGTTTGTTTACGTAAATATAATAGTTTTTGAAATATTTTTGGAATTTTGAAAAAGTTTCAATTTTTGATTTTATAAGAATTTTTGGAATATTTTTAGAATTTTGAAAAATGTAAAATTTTTGATTTTATTATAATTTTATAATTTTGGTAAAAGTTTCAATTTTTTATATTGTTATAATTTTTGCAATATATTTAGAATTTTGGAAAAAGTTTGAATTTTTGAATTTTTAAGAATTTTTGGAATTAGAACTAGGAATCGCCCAGTGGCCGAAATTTGGCCATTGTAAATAGAAATTGTAAATAGACCTCCCAATCAAATGGCTACAACACATTATTTCAGAGTTTAATTAATTGATATAGATTGATTTTGAATTGTGAAACAAATAACATGAAAAAAAAAAATAAAATAACCGAACACGAAACTCAAAAAACAAAACTATCACGTTTTTTCCATTTTTTCTGAAAAAATCATCAAAATTAAAAAAGTATTTTTCGGCACATCTACTGCTCAAGATTTTTCCTACGATATACATATTGCCACACTTTTGATGGAGCAAATATTTTAAAATTGTACCGCAAAAATATTGCTTACGTATTTATATATATGTAGATTAAGAAAAAGTTTAAATTTTTGATTTTATTATAATTTTTGGAATATTTTTAAAATTTTGAAAAAAAAATAGAATTTTTGAGTTTTATATATATTTTTAGAATTTTGAAAAAAGTTTCAATTTTTGATTTTGTAAGAGTTTTTGGAATATTTTTAGAATTTTGAAAAATTTTAAATTTTTGATTTTATTATAATTTTTATAATTTTGGTAAAAGTTACAATTTTGATTTTGCTATAATTTTTTCAATATTTTTAGAATTTTTGAAAACAGCTTTAATCTTTGATTTTGTAATAAGTTTTGAAATATTTTTAGAATTTTGTTTGAAAAAAGTTTGAATTTTTGATTTTATTTAATTTTTACAATATTTTTGGAATTTTGAAAGAAATATGAATTTGTGATTTTGAAATATTTTCTCGAAACGCTAAAAGGAGAGGTTTTTGAGTAGTTTGCTGATTGGATAATCTTTTTATTAAATTATGTTAATTTATGATCTGTTATAGTTTTCCGTCAACGCATTGATGTTTCGTGTTAGTTTTGTAATACATATCTAAACAGTGATAAAGAATACATGTACTTTAACAAAAAGTTATGTTTGATATACATCGTTGCCCAAAACTAAAAACCATGTCCTCATAAAATTTTTTTGCTGAAATCTATATCAAAATCCTTAACCCAGACCTTATAGTCTTGATATCTCAGAGCTGTGAGTTTTCAGCCCCTCCATATTTTTTCATTAAAACTAACTATTCTGTTTAATTTACTAATTTCAAAACATCAGATTTATTTCAGTTACAAATTATTTTTTTGAGTTCAAGAAAAGAAATTCTAGCTTTCCCAAAAAACATTTTACCAAAAAATTGTATAACCCTTTATTTCGTTGAGTGTAACATCAGCGATGCTATCGAAACTTTTCTTTAAGATTACACATGTCTTCCCATCATTTTCTTTCCAGAAGGCTAGAGAGCAGTGACAGAGTCAGCGTTGAGTTGGCCTTTTGGTCGAACCTTTTTGTGTATCCGATAATATAATATCGGATAATATCCTCTGCCACCGAGATGGCCTGTTTAAATCGTACTCCAATCCCAAGGTTCAGAAGACTTTTGTCTTCATTCCGGCACTCTACTTTGAAAAAAAAACTGGTTCACAACAATCTCCATTATTTGCAGTCAGTGGCCGACAAGACCACTTAATTATGGCATAGGAATCGATCATTTTATAAATCATAAAAACCAATCACAATTCAGGGTATTAATATTTAAAATAAAAAATTTAATACTTCAAAATTTAACATTTCATGTTATTGTTTTCATCATCTCTAAACAAACCTTTTTCCCGTAATTTCTGTAATAAATAACTACAACATATTTATTTCACCATCATTACGTAATCGCTAAAAAAAGAAGAAATCTCTCAATTGATAACAACAAACAAATATACCATCAATAATTTTCATTCATTAAATCCAAAACGTGACATAGTTGCCAGGACATCTAGCTAAAAAAACAAAAACTATAAAATTTACCCACAAAATTTTCCCTAAAAACAGTAAATTTTCTCCAAAAATTTTCTTATATTACTTCCATTTTATATTATAACACTTTTGGAAAAATCAATATATAGATTGTGACGTCAGGGTAAAAGGCACACACCAAAGAATTTTACCGATTAGTTGAAAATTGTTATTTCCTGTGTAAATTTTGTGATGGTAAAGAAAATTAAAAAAATATTGTTATTTATAATAAAAATTTAATTTAAATAAAGTTTAAAATATAAAAAAAAGTTTACAAATAAGTTTTTCCAAATCTGAGTTTTGTTTTAGTTGAAAATTTGTGAAAATATAAGAATGAAAAAAAAAATTATGTTTTGTTGAGTGATAAAAGCGTCGTTTTTTTTTGCTTTGATCAAAAAGGAAGAACAAGAAAGAAAATTTTCTTCTTGTAAAAAGAAAATATCACATATGTCAGCCATATTTTTCCAAATTTGATTAAATTGAAGAAAATTTAGAAAACAAAATATCAGTATCAATATGAAAAATGTTTAAAAGTTTTTATGATAAGAAAACTAAAATGGAATATAAGTACATGAAATCAACGAAAAATAAATAGATAATTTATGATGCATGGAAATGCTATCGAAAAACTAAGATGAAAAAGAAAAGTTCTTTAGAAAAAAGATAATTATTTCATAATTTCTTTTTGTAAAATATAATTTTTTTTATTAACAGCTGTGACCCTTTTTTATCTTTAAATGAAAGCTTAAATATATTGAGGGTTGGTTTAGAATTTTTTTCTTCTTCTCTATTTAAAAGCTGTTATCTAGATAAATGGACAATTTTTATCTAAAAAATTTGTAAAAAAAAGTCACACATGCGCTTATTGTTATTTGAAAAATGTATAACAATTTTTTAGTATTTAAATTTTCTTCTTTTTATCTCGTTCGAATCGTTAATTTTTTCCCATACATTTTCACACAATGGAGCCAACATAGCAAAATTTAAACTGTAATTTTAATTTAATGTTGTGATACGGATTGATTAAAAAAAATATTTTCAACGATTTTTAAAATTTTGTTACTTTTAAAACTAGATTAATCTTGAAATTGTTAAGGGTGGTATGTGATATCTAAAAACAAAATGTGTGTTTGGTGAACAGCTTTAAGAGGAATAGTGAAGATTGCTTTAAGAGGAATAGTGGTTTAAAATTTAAGAAAAACAAAAAAAACAATTGATTTACATTTCTCAAGTAGGGTAATTGAAAATAAATTTAAATCTTTTTTTAGAATCTTTCATTATTTTTGAAATTGAAGATGTTTCCGTAAGTTCGAGTTTTATAAAAGCACAAATTGCTATAAAAAATAACAAAAGATTATAATTGCAAATAATTGCAAAACAACATACATTTTTCTATAGAAGTTCCATTAAGTTTTTAAGACAAGATTTTGTGTTATTTGTGGGGTGTAATCAGTTTTCCTGGTACGTCAAATTCTCTTAGGTGGACTTTGTCGGTTTTTTTTTATAGACGCCATAGTCCTCCATTCTTGCTAGTCAATGAAAGAAAGATATAGATTTTCGTAATCCTCCTATGTTTTTGCATTTTGCGTCGAGCTCTCATAATCTGTGTCAAAATCAGTTGTGAATCAGAATTTCTTATTGCTGTCGGTATGTTAGCCTTTAGGTGCGTCATGTATGAATAACGATGTACATGTTTGACTTTTCTTCTCTCCTGACTGTTTTTAAACTATAATTCATTGTGAATTATGGTTCAAAATGTTATAATGGACATTTGATTTAATATTTTCTCACGAAGACCTGTAAGCAATTATTTGAAATGTTTTAAGCCACATACTTTTTAGAGTTTATAAGAGTTCCAGAATCAAAAACTGTCGACCTAGGTTAGTGTATATCACCGATGGAACTCCAAAATGCATGATCTCAAGTGGAAATTATTTCTTGCTATCAAAACATTTGATTAATCGATGATTACAAATTGAATATGTATTTATTGTCTTTTAAACAAGTTATTTAACATAAATATAATATAATAAATGGAACGGATATTTATTTAACCCTTCATACCCCAATGTATATTACATCATCTCCTTTAACTCCTTAATAGATTCATCTGACTATTACATTTTCTCTACAATAGCATATAAAAATTCTATTTTGAGTAACATATATAAAAATAAAGATAAACATAATGTTACGTTTTTCTAACCTTCCTTCAAATTTGCCTTACTCTTAATTCGATAAACGCAATTCCCAATCTTCTTCTGGGTTCCATCTCTAAATAGTAAGCAAACACACCAGGTTTTATTAAGTATGCAACACAGCTATTGTTCCACAGCAACAGGAAAACAATTCAGCAACAACATTCCTATTTAGAATATTCTACCAACAGCTTTGAAACTCCACGGTTGATTGTAGAAAGTTCCAGTTCACAGCTTCCAAAATAATACACAAATTATTTCTACCTGATACCACTTAAAACTTTATTCACAATTAAATTTAAAATTAACTTCTATTTACACGATTTTATATGCACGGTACAGCGTTTCATTTACAATTAATTTCACTTAACATAATCACATTAAACTATTTCCAATATCGTACTATCGCAACTTTACATCAACGTAGTCTCAAATAAAACTAATATAATTCTACAAAAGGGAGCTCCTTATATCCAATCCTGCATAATTTCTCGTATCGTCTATGAAAATCTATTCTATACAAAGAAAGATTCAGAACAGAAATCTACGTAATAATTTTCGATGTATTTATTTGTTTGTTTTGACCCTTGTTCTAAGAACCGAATGTGACGATTTTATTTTTGAAATGTTATATGCATATCGAAAATTGAGTTTTTTTATTTCATTGCGTTTATGTAGAATAGTAGCAATAATATGGCTTGCACATGTTTACAATGCATTATACTGGTGAATTTTTTTTTATTGGAGGGCCTTGAGACTTACAGTTCAAGTAGCACTGCGACCTGAAGGTCTATTGTGCTTACCCTGATTGTGTTATTAGTCAGTCGTCGCCTGTGCCGTTACTGGTTGTGTTCTGTCATCCAAGTTGAGACTTTTAATAAAATTAATTATCTGAATTGGAGTGACGTTTTGTGGTAATGGAAGTGTTAGTCTTCTATGACCAAGTTGGTTGTATCTGTGCCAAAAGAGTTCAGGTCAGCTGCAGATGACGTGTTCCATCGTTTCCGCGTCCGATACTGGTGAATAACGCGTAATATAATAAACTGAATCTTGGTTCAGTCAAGGCATTTACAACTGGCCAGATTGAAGCCAAAGCTAACTAGCCAAGGCTTCGCTCGCCAAAACACGCCCTAGTTTGATTCGTTGTTTAATATTGGCAGCTCCTACCCTGGTAGATCAACTAGTACGTGATTATCACCAACATGAGCCGATGTCACAATATTTGATTCCATATCGATGTTAAATTCCATGAGCTTCTGTTTAACGTACAATTCAGTGGTTGATGCTACAACCGCTTTTTTATTAATTTAACTAAATCTAACATAGAGGTTTATGTCATATTTTGCTGCTATCATATCTTCCAACAGCTAAATTTAAAAACGTATAATGCTGATGTCGGTTCATACATCTACACTCTACAGTCTTTCAATTTTCCAATTCCCATTTTGTGCTGCTCAAATTGCGCGATAATTTGATTTTTTTTCATTATAACAATCGTAAACCTATTCACTTTGCTATATTCAAGATGCAGCACAACGAGATAGTACTTTGCCCGGCGTTGATTTTTTTCGATAAAATTTTAAACTGTGCGATCCTAAATTTTAGACTTGTTTATTATAATTTCATGTTCATCAGTCGAGTTAGTAATTAAAATTGATTTAGTAAATGGCGCAGTCGTAGTTAACCCTTTACATTCTATCAACTTTGAAACATTTAGAACAAACTGTTTCTAATTTTTTAAAATAAGTCCAAATATCAATTTTTTGCTTGGTTGACTTGGATTACAAACGCTTGGATTATTGTTTTTTCATGTTTGAATTGAAAAAATTGCTTCCGAATATCAGGAGACATATGTTACACACCTATAGTTACGAGCCACATAGAAGTAATTTGTTAGATGTAAACAGAAGGCGTTACCCAAGGAAAAGTGAAGGATTACTTAAGGATTGAGTAAAGCAAAATCTGAACGGACAAAATTTCTTATAACGTTGGATGGATGTATAGGAGGGCGTTCAAATATTTCATAACCCCTTTTCCTCTGTATAAGGAAAAAACGTTTGCTTCATTTCTATTGGTGATGGGAGAAAACGATCCGGAACACAAAAATTTGTGTTACGACATTTGACAATCTGTAACAAACATTGGCTCTCACGAATATTCAGCATTAACAGAAAGTTTAATACTTTCATCTGGTGATAAATAGCGAGCAATTACAGGATAATCGTTAATCACCGCATAGTATTCAAACTTTTGCAAGTGTTTGTTTTCCCAGCATGTTCGAAATTTTATTGATCTAATTCTTAATTACTAGTACGGCCACGGTCATCAAGGTGGAACAAAAATAATCATACGGTTATATAAGACCAACAAGCGCGTTACTCAAAGTGCCATTCTTTGCTCTACTACAACCTGGAGCATTCGTGGCAAAGAATTTCAATTTATTGTTTTATAATTTTTTTACGTTACCTTACTTTTTACCTTACATTTACCTCCCAAAAAATTGAAGAATGGCAGCTAGCCAAATTAGGTCAGAACCCTACTTGTACATTGTGCTCTCACAATTTGTGAATTAATGGTAAAAGACGTTTCTAAAGGTATTCTTATGCTTGCCAAACCATTCCTTTTTGTGGATGAACCCTTTTGACCCACCGGACAGCTGATCTGGGCGTGACTCCCTTTGACCAACCTATATGAGAAGAAAATTTGAAAATACACAACAAAATAACTACTCTACTGCGTGCAGAAATTTCCACCCAGGTGGAAAGCCGCCATGTCCCTTTTCCATATTTAGTAGCACATAATTGAACTCCTTGAACTATTGAAGTTATCAGAATAAAAATAATAATACATCACAAATAGGGCTCGTAAAATACTCGAACATTAAGTACCCGGGTATCGAGTAGTTATTTTACTCAAATACCCGGGTTACCCGGGTAACCCGGGTAGTTGGATAATTAAAACAAAACAAATTTTTAATAGTTCATTTGTACATATTTAATTCAATTAATATTGATATTTATTTAATTCAATTAATTTAATTATTAAAAATATGTTAAACGTTAAATGAAACCAAATTTTATAATAATATAATATTTACTATAACTTTTTGTTTATAGAATAGTATTTTAAAAATATTAAGCCGTTGAGTGTGGAAGGAGCTAACGAACTGCGAATTTTGGTTATTATATTGCCGGCTACTGAAAACACCCGTTCGCATGCCGTTGATGTAGGATTTATAGTAAGCAGTGAAGCGTACAGATTATTCAACATGTGGTTTCGCTTACCTCCATTTGTCTGCATAAATGGAAGGGATTGCTCAACATTTAAATTTTCGCTTTTTTCTTTGGTTTTAGTTATATATAATGCAAGACAATGCTGTAACTCATTATATACTGATGTTGGTTCCCGCTCTCAATCAGAAGAGCTTGAGCTTTGATCTGCAACTCTGATGTTGTTTTCATTCGAGTATAGACGTAATAATAATTGATAAGCAAGCTGCTTTGTAGAAATTTTTGTTGCATAGCTTAAAAACTCATTGCCTTTTGAAAAAATATAATGATGCAAATATAACAATAATGTTATTATATCCTTTTGTCGGCGTTCATTAACTTCGTTTTTCAAATAGTTCACGAGAAAGACGTGTACTAATCTCGTTTATTTTTTTTAGTACGTAGAAGTACCTTCAGCTGTTATTAGGGTGGTGTTTTTTGTATTCAGTTCTTGTACTGCTAGCATAAGTGGTTCGAGAATAAAAGAGATTTCTTTTAATATTTCTAAATCGCATTCGTGCATTTTGTCAGCGCCCAGCTCATCGTGTGTAGTATTAATGCAATTTTTTAATTTAAGAAATCGATTTATTGCTGCAATAAGTATGTTCCACCGTGTTTTACAATCTAAATTAGTTTCAACTTTTGACCTTCCTGAACTTAACGTGCTCTAATTATAAAAATAACAGAAACTAAACCATCGGAAAATGACTGCAGTCGTTTGTGTGGGAGTACTCAGGAATCTCTCAAGGATCTACATTTTAAGGTGATAGAAGTATTTCTAAAAAATCTAGATTCATTCATTTTATAAATCTTCTTTGGTAAAACGCTCCATACTTTGTGACTTACAAGCTTCGTAACTATTTCACGGCCCTAGCTGATTTAGGAACTTATCTAAAATACAACAATGCAACATATATTTTCTGAAATTATTTTTTGAATAAATCAGCAAAAGTGACAGTGAGCTTCATAAGAATTTTGTTTTTGTTATACCAGGGTACTCGAAGCTATTACCCGGATATTCGAGTAGTAAAATTTTTGGTAAAATACCCGGGTACCCGGTTATCCGATACCCGAGTATACGAGCCCTAATCACAAAAAAACTTATCTTAAGATGTTGAGGTTTATGTTTTTTTAAAAATTTAATTTTTTTTTGTATTAGGTCTATCACTTGATTAAATAAAAAAACGGAAATTTCTAACAAAAACAAATATAACTAAATAAACAAGTCAAATATTTGAAGGAAATTGAAACTGAATTATGGCATGAATTGCTCAAACCGTTCCGATCGTTCATTCCAAATTTTCAGACCCAAATCCTTAGCTAAAAATTCCGAAATTAACTCTACAAAAAAACTGTCTTGCAATTGAAAAAAAAATTGATGGCACGAGCCATAAAGGAACTTGTGTGCTGCACGTATATCCTCAAATCCTCCTCGATGTTCATGTGTGTATGACATTTGATTATTACTGATAATATCCGACTGCGTGATTTTACTGATGGTAATTTTATGGTGGTTACAATAACAACAGGAGAATGAATATAAATTATATCTTAATTTGCATTTTTGTTTTCCGTCTAATAAGTCCGTAGTCAAGAACTGTCACAGTAATTCAAAGTACGTTTGACGAGCGTCGATTTGTAACAGTGAATATACTGCTAGACCCGTTTGACGATAGTCAATTAAGCTCGTCGAAAATCAGAGTGAAAATAAAAGACACCATTAAGCTCAAAACTGATTCTGCTTATTTATTGTTTAATTGATTCCATTTATACAATTTTTAATTACAATTTTCATATATGTAATTAATTCCCCCTCAAATCAATCATTATTTACTAATTTAAATTTATTATTACAAAAATGCAATGACAACAAAAATGTATATAAAAATATATGTCAATTTAATTTTTAATATTTTCCCAACAATTTAGCAGAAATGCAAATCGTCAAAAAGTATTTAACTTTTTTATTTAAAATTATTTTCAATGTTTTGAAACATAATATGTGGTTCGTAAACCTTTGCTAATTATTATTTGTTTTGGTTTTTATCATGTTTACGAAATGATGAAATGATGTTTACGTATTTTTTTATTAATGTTTTGTTTTGATGATACGTAATTTAGTCATTAGGGAATTCCTTATGATTTATTTACATCAGTTTTAATTTGGTTAAACTAGTGAGTAGATGTAGTAGTATCTCTACACTTGTCTTCGATTCCCGTATCAAATGAATTTGTAAGAAATAATAAGCAAGTTGCACACAAAATAGTTTGAAAGTATTTGAAAATGTATATATACATTTTCGAGATACGCTATAGTATATTACTATAGGTAAAGAAGACAGAAAATTGAAGTACACCAGGCAAGGAATATCTTACCCATAACAGGACACGACGACAGGAGGAATTCCGGCTAACTATATTCGTCCTGAGAATAAAAAAAAAAGAATCAAGAAGTAAAATGGTAGCCAGGATCGAACCCAAACCCCAAGATAGACCCTCTGACTATAAAGACTGAATTAGCCGGGTCAGACAAAACAATTAAGATAAGGACCGAATAAAGGTAGCAAATCCAATACACCCGAAAAATGGGAGGGACTTTTCAGACAGTAGAGAATAAACCAGGGCAAAGCATATATATATGTTTTTAGAATGCTATACTTCACGAGACATAACTTCCAAAACATAACTTCCTAGTTTATAAGACGCGTTACTAACTAACCTGATAACTTATGCTTTCACTTTCACAAATTTTGGGGCTAATTTGGCACTTATTTGTTTTCCAGCGTCACTCAATATGAAGTTTCGTCGGAAAACGATATCACCGGGTACAAAAGCACGTTTTCAAGAACGTAAATTGAAGCGAGCTGCATTGTTCTGGGTGATCAATGATTTCCTCACTATCGTCCAGACAATTCATGCGTCGCAGTAAAGAATATATGAGTGATTATGGGTAGCCCAATGGCGGCATAATAGGGAGGATAACCCTAAGTTTGATGTACAGAACATCGAAGGCACAAGCAATTTTGCTAAGATGCACGTCCCACCAAGTATGGTCTTCGGCCAAGTACGCACGTAGTCCAGCAATGACACTTTTGTTCACGAGGGGAATATAAAACTTTAAAGGTATGGTGAATTCCATATTTTGAAAGGAAAGTTTCAAATAACTTAAATCGACCTATGACCTGCGACCTATTTTCTGAGACAGTTGTTTTGGGACAACCAAAAAAATGGGACACATTTGTTTCTAGCAGTTTACAGATAGGCTTGGCGGTAAGTTTTTGTAAAGGAAAAAGAAACGGGAACATAATGATCTAAGACAATCAAAATTTCTATATGACCAGACGTAGTTCGGGGTAAGGACCGATTATATAAATGTATAACCGTTGGTCGAGTCTTTCTGATTTTAGGAACGTTATGATGGGAACACGTAGCACAGTGCTAGGTGCTTTGACAGTTTTACCAGTTGTCACATTGAGCGACATAGGATTTAATTTACGTGACCATCCAAAGTATAATCGACGTAAGTAATATAAGGTTTTCGCAACTCCACCGTGTGCAGAGGTAGGAGGAAAATTGGCCTGGGAAAACAATTTGGTTGTTAACTCTTCGTAACTCTTAACTTGAAACTCGTAACTTGAATTTGTATAAATACCATGGAGTTTGAAAACGTATGAAATTGTATGAATACCAGCACCTCTTCCAAAGCATTCCGTCTTCTTCAAATGTAATGATCAATGTAAACTTTACACAATCTTTTAATAATTAATTAAAATTTTGATTTTATTTAATTTTTATTGTACTTCGCCGCTTCACTGATATTAAACCATTTTGGTGAATCTTCAGTTAAAGGTCTAAATTTTACCGAGAAAGAATTGATCAGTTTTTGAATGGTATCAATCTAACTCTTACAGAAGAAGTACGATTGGATTCATATCTATTAAAATTTGAACAGTTTTTCTTAGATGCTTATGATGAATGATGTTTCTTCAATTTATAATCTAAACCAATTCTGAAAACCTCACCAAGTCTAACGTTTTTTTAAGTGAATTCAAACAGTTTTTTTTTCACAAAGCATAATTTTTTGCAAAATTAATTAAAACAAAACTGATTAAAATAACAACAAAAAAAAATAATTGTTTATTTCAGACATAAAATCACTAAACCAAAATAAAAATGTCATCAAAAACTAAAAACAAGATATAATAAAATAATTAAAATAATAACAAAAGAGAAAAAAAATAATATGATAACGTTTAAATTAAAAATATTTAGTTAATTAAAAAATTAATTGTAATTTAATTAATTTAATTACGATTCTGGCATTAAATAAACAAAACAAAAAAGATTTAAAAGGAAAAACCAAAATTTAAAACTATGATTAAATTAAAAAAAAAGAAAAATTTTTTCTATTTAATTTTTTATTTTTAATTAATTTTTTTTTCTTTTACTAAAACAAATTAAATTTAAAAAAAAATTAATAGTGTATGAGTGTCAAAATAATATAGTGATAGTTAATAAAATTAATAAAAAAAAAAAACAATGTTAAAATTTTGATTATAATTTTAAAGATTTTTAATTTATGTTTTTTTCTTTTTTGTGTTTAATAAATAAAATGTTAAATGAAATTAAATTAATTTGTAAATAAATACAGAAAAAACGAAAGCAAAAATTTAAGTTAAATAAAGATTTAAATTAAACTATGGCCGATATGCCTGATTTATCTCATTTAACACCTGAAGAAAGGGCTATTATTGAATCGGTTATGCAACGACAGAAACAAGAAGAAGAAAGAGAAAATGAGATAATGAGGTAGATATATTTTTTTGTACTGTTATATATTTTAGATAAGTTATTTTCAGAGTAATCTCTTTTCATGTATATTTCACATTTAGAATTTACTGTTTGCGCCCTTGTGAGTATCCAGTTAGATAACTTCCTCTAATCCGGTTTCCTTTAGGCACTTCAAGATATGTATAGAGAGGGTTAAGTGTATGGAGGTGATGCCTGGGCCAAATTTGCCTGTGCTGTCCCCTACCTCGGGTTTTTTTTACATCCGAGTGCTATTTCGTTACATCGTTACTAAGATGATACGTATTGGACTTACTGCTCCACTTCAATTTGTTGTTAGACCTTGATGTATATTTGCAATCGAACGAGAATTGCTTAATCATTTCGTCTTTAGGCAAGTCAAGCCATAGATTCTCTCTTGAAAGTCTTCCTCAATGTTTGGACTCGATTACTTTTCTCTTTTCCATATCCTCTATGCTAAATCTCAGTATGGTTAGCCTGGTTATGTTCTTAATCTGCAAGCAGAAAGGAACCAGTTATAACGCCATCTTCATTGGCGAGGTAAGACATGTTCTCATTGCCCATGTTATGCAAATGTCGGCCAGCATCTACACCTTTTCCAGCTCCGAAAACACAGCATTAAGCTGGGCTTTTTTGCTTTATGCGATAGATATTCTGCCGGAGAGCTGGGACTCTACTCTCCACTAATGGTGAGCTGTATGGCAGGACGGTGCCAATGGAACAGTTAATAAGCTCCTCTGTAAAAAGTGTGGCACACACTTTTGTCTTTTATTTATCTTGCTACTCAACTCCACTGCGCACTCACGCATGTCTCCCGAAAAGTGTGTTTCTAGAACAACAGAAGCCCTCTGCTGCTCGTCCTCCGTATACGGTTCCATCCGTTCCACCGTTCCATTTTAATCTCGGCACCATCTTTCGCCAGAACTTTATGCATCCTCGTCGCTACAAGTGTTAATGAGATATTATCACACTGGGTTCTGAAGCTACATCTTTTAACCCACCTAATTTCTTTATTGTAGTTTTCAGATGGTTTTGCTCTGTTGGAGAATGGGTGCTACTTCCATCTAACACTTTCTGCGTTGTTAAGTTTTCAAAAAATATTTATTTCTCCCTGTTAATATCACCAATGTAGAACTAATAAAATTCGCTAATTTTCCAATTTTAGAATTTTTAAACGGAATGAAAATTCACGCTCATAATATATTTACAGCTGTAGGTGGTAAACAACCTATTTATAGATATATAATTTTATGTTAAAGCTTTGTAGGAAGATTTATTTTTAGAAAAATTTAAGCCAAAGAATTTTTAATTACACAAGGATATCAAGTTGTACAATGCACACATCAGGGATGAGTGACACTTCCTTTTTATATAAACTTGAAAGTAACATTCCTAAAACAACCAAAACCAAAGTAAACTGAGTTACTTTGGTTGTTTAGGTTACCATCTATTGTGAGATCGTTAATTAATTTATAGAATTTGGCAAATTTTTCAATCAATATAAGAAAAATAAGCCTTTTATAGGAATAACTACTCTAAAGTAAAATCAATTATCTCTACTAAATATATCTAAAAAAAATAGCAAAATGGATTTTATTTTTGTAATAATAATAAAATTTCCGTTCTTCATTTCACTTAAAAGTAAATAGGAAACCAGCAATAAATTTAATTACTTTTTTTTCTTTTTACAAAAACAAATCATAATTTTTTTTTCAATATTGTTACATATTTGTTTTATTTTCGTTCCTTGGACAAAGAAAACAAGAAGTAGAATAGTGTTTTTTCAGATTTAGAAGTATTTTCGTTATCACCATTAAGAAAATTTAATTTTATAAGTTCAGAACAATGTGAGCTTTCAAAATTATGTGCTAATGATTTTGTTTTTGGTTCAAGTGAAAATAACTATTCAGCTTTATAAACTTTATATTCTGCTAATATAACTATTTCAGTCCAATCCACAGACTGCAGACGAAAAAAGTAAATCAATAGAAAAAACGGACTGTGATGAGATTGAAATTAAAATGAGTTGAAAACAAAGATAATCATTAGAAAAAACTGAAAATAATGTTGAGGATATCTAAATATATTTATTTTTATCCTACCAGTTTAAAGAAAAAAATATAATGTTAAACTACAAAAATCTTATTATTATCCGGCTCGAAGGACCAAAATTGCCGCACTATGCCTTAAACTATAGTATAATGATTTTCTTCGATGACGAAAAAATTGAGCTTCCAAATTGTTGTTTTTGAAGTTCTCAATGTGATGTATGCTGTCAATGTGATGTAAGGTGTAGATTGTCTGGATGGCTTTACTTTTGGAGGTGTACCTAATTATGAGAAATTTAATTGTTCTTACACCTCCAAAAATAAAACAATCCAGACAATCTACACCTTACATCACATTGACAGCATACATCACATTAAGGAACTTCAAAAACAACAATTTGGTAAGCCTTTCTTTGTTTGAAGTGCAGCATTTATGCATAGTTTTTGAAGTGCATAGTTATATTTACTTGAAGTGCACAGTTCTGTTCCATCGCCATATTGAGGTGCTAAATTTCAATGAAATGTACATTTTTCGTCATCGAAGAAAAATCATTATACTACAGTTTAAGGCATAGCGCTGCAATTTCGGTCCTTCGAGCCGGATAATAATAAGATTTTTGTAGTTTTACATTATATTTTTTTCTTTAAACTGGTAGGATGAAAATAAATATATTTAGATACCCTCAACATTATTTTTAGTTTTTTCTAATGATACTTTTTACACATTTACCAAGCTTCGCATTAATCTAGAGCATAAGTTCTATAGTAATTATATATCTCACCAGAGTGAGCAGTTTTGTTGAACGTTTGTTCAAATAATTTTTTTTTTTAATTTAAACTAAGAAAAATTATGCTCATTACCAGTTATGAGTAAAAGCATGCAGTAACGTTACTCGTCATTTTGTTCTTTGTCCCTTCTCCTTAGTATAGAGTACTAAAACATTTTAAGAAATTTTCTGACGAAAGCTACACGAAGCTTGGGGTTTAGTTAGTCTTGTGCTAGTTTTTAGTATTAAGTAACATATGTCTTTTATACCATTCTTACCTGTATTCTTAAAAACTTAAAGTTCTTTGGCAGTCTGGTGATTCTATTGGAACAGCTGTCATTCCTCCTATTAGAGTTAAAGTGACTGCAGCCAGACGTTAATTCCAGGTATGGATGCAAATTTTTTAAGTTTTATTTACACACTTAGGTTATTCCACTGGCATTGTAGAACGCTATTTTTTGTTTATAAGAAGTTTGAGAGATGTAGAACGTATTGAATTGGATGTGATAAATCTATGAATGGATCAAGCTCCATTTCATGCAAAATTCGCTTATTTTAATCAACTCAATTTTTATAAAACTTCAAAATTCAAAATATTCGATTAAATAGTGTTACTAAGTGAAACTTAACAAGAAAATTTATTAAATTGTCAAAAAAAGAAAGGACACGAATAACAATTTTTCAAATAATAAAGAAATCGTTACGTTTAAACAAACCTACATTTTATATTACTTTCATTACCCCTCACATAATGGGAACTTGTTATACGTCTTAACCTCAGAAAACTAGAACGTTTATACGAACTTAAAAATCAATCGGATAAGTGCTCACTCGATTTTGTAATGAGCACTGATATTACAATCACCATTAGAAATTTTAAAGGAACTGCGTGCCTTATGAGGTTTAATTCCGATTAGCTTCAATCTTGCGGATCCGAGAATGTATTTCCTCAGCTGTACAAATACAGAATTGCATGGAAACAAAATTAACCAGAGAACGGATTTAAATAAGTAAGGACCATGAACTCTGACTCTAAAGACGGAGGAACCAAAACTGACACACATACTACTTTAATATATATTTATTATATGATAAACCAAAAATTGAAATATTTCACTTACTCCATTAGTTAATGTTCGATCTCACTCTTCACCCTCTTTCTCCCTAGTCAATCAGTAATCTCTAATACTTAAACTAACAATAGTTGCGCCAAGGTACAGGCGATTGATGCACCGAAACAATAATTCAATATTATTCTGCAGTTGTGCCAATGTGCAGGTGATCATAACTAATTATTCAATATAAGATACTAGTTGCGCAAATGTCACAGGCATTTGTTGAACACTATCAATAATATAATAACCAATATCAATTAACCGTGGCAGCAACGTCAATTTTGATGTTTTTTAGTTATATTTATAAAAAAACAAACATGCATTAAGGAATTTATTTATTTCCCCTTGAAACCACTATTCATAAATTTAATTCACTGTTTCACATTTTGATTTGATAATTCAAATTATTTTTTGATATTAACTTCACTCGGCTGTTTGATTTCTCATTGAAAAACAAAAACTATAATTTAATATAAGAAAATGCGAGATATGCACGTTTTTGCCAACAAATTCTTCTTTTTATTAATTTTTATTTTTGTTGTTTACATTTACACAAAACAAAATTTCACTCAACATTCAAGTTGAACTATAAATTTAATGTTGACCAATACAAATAAATCTTTTTTTTCTAACTAGTTTTTTAGGGTACCGTTTTTTATACGGAACACTATTGGTGAGAGTAAAACGTGTTTTTCGCATTATTTCGATTATCTCGTAAACTAATAACCCTATGGACTTAAAATTTGAGGTGCTTATAAAACTAACTTATTCACACAAGATGACGGGTTGAGAAATAAATAAAATTGTTTTCGTTTGTTTTACAGAGGTACGATGTAAAGCTTTTGAGAACATACATTTTTTTATTGAGACGAGCATAGGGTATCATATGAAAAGGTTTCACTTCAGTATTCCTTAAAAACGTGTTTTGGAATCTTAAACCCCACCAGTAATGTCAGACTTTCAAAAATGAGTTTCCCCTTGACGAGTTTTCCCGTTTCTTTAAGGAAAAAATCGCTCAGAAATTCCCATCAAGCTTTCAATAAAAATATACATATAAATTCAATTTTTTTATTGGAAAAACTTGAAAAACCACCACAATTATAAAAATATTTATCCTTCCGACAAATATAAATATAGGTTTATTTTTGTTTTTAAGATTATATTTGTGTACGTTATTAGTCTTAATAGAATAAAACAAACACTCTGTTAATTTTATTCTGTACCGCGAATGTGGCGCAATACAATAAAACAATTTATTTGATTGTATTGAATGCTGAAATAAATTTGATTGTATTTTAGAAAAACTTAATTGCCTTTTATAAAAAAAATCAAAAGCGAACATTTTTGCTCTGGTTATATAAAAAACCGTAAATTCAAACTGAAGAGCATGTCCCTCTCTCGAATATTAAAAAGGCAAAGGTTACTATGATTAAATTGAACTAAATTTCCAAAACATTGTTGTTTGCTCTCTCATTAGTATAAAATTTGATGTCTTTCATTGTAGGTCTTTTCATTTTCAAAATACCAAATAATTAAATAGATATCGAAATTGAATCAAATTTATTGAATTGTTTGAAATTATTTATTCAAAAAAATATAATAAAATTCATTGTTTTTCTTTATTCGTTTTACGTGTTTTATCAATAAATTTTAAAATAATTCAATTTAAATTAATAAATATTATTCTATCGGAAGAATAAAACGTTGTATTGACTATTTGGTGTTCTAATTTGGTGACTAATTTCATTCTCTCAAAAATTTGTAATGCTCGCTCACATCGTAAACTTCTACTTGAAAAATAAAATATTGCATTAAACACTTACACAATAAATTACTATTGTTTCGACTTTTCATACAACTTGTGGAATAAGATAGTATTGCTATAAAATGGAGTATTAAATCTATTAAAATTGAGAAAATAAATAAATGCTCTGATAATAAAATAGTGTAGATAATAAAATAAAATAGTGATGCTAAACATCCCAATTTTTTTAACATGTTTAAAATGCATGGATGTATAGAAAGCCGACTTGCAGTTCCAGGTGATTTTATTTTTCCTTTCACAGGGTCAAAATATTCATGAAATTCAGATAACATGGTGGGGCTTTGGGGTTTTCGGACATCAGAAGGCTGAAGTTATGAAATTTCAACATCAGAAGGCTGAAATATCATCGCGAATTTGACAATACTCAAGCCAATTCATTTAAGTAAAATTATCTTTCTGAAGACTGGTAAAAAATTGGTTGGCGTAGCCATTTCAAAATAATTTTTACTTTAAAACGCTTCTACTTATAAATGTGAAAAATCCCACACTTTCCAAGTTTTTACCCGTTTTCCCATTTTATATGAAATTTCCCGCAAATGGGAAAAAATCCCGCGATCTGGCAACACTGTACCTAGAGATGTTAAAATACCGTATTTTATTTTTTTTGTATAATACAGGGTTTATACATTGTATAATACAAAATAAAATACCATCTATTCTGTACAAAAGTGGAATAGTCGACATACAGTGTTAGTAGTATAACAACAAACATTTACTTTCATCACTATTTTCAATCAGAACTAACTCATTTTCTTCTAAATATCTGCCCCGGCTGTTGGAAAGAAACCCATCGTTATCTTTATTTATATTCCTTAAATGAATACTAATAAGATCTATTTATTCTACTGAATCCGATTCGCCTTGGTATCTATACTAATCACATTCATTCGCACCGAGCTATTGGATTTATGTTTTTATTTAAATTGAAGCCTTATCATTTTCCATCGGTAAACTGTTGAAGATTTATTATGATGTTTCACATCAACAAGTTTACGCCTCGTTGATTATTAAGACAAATACTTCTTCCAGTATGAGTTAGGCTACAGATTGGAAAAACTTTTCTGTTTCAGAAAAATATGCAGTACGATGCAACATTCCGAAGATCCACAAACTCTTTGCCACTAAGTTACACAATCAATGACAATCATAACAGCTATCATAGGTTTCAGAATGGGAGTTTTCAGATTTGGGTATTTTATTTAATCAATTAATTGAAGGTATAGAAATAGTCGTCAAAGATATAAAATTGAATGACAGAGTCCATGGCTCATAATTTTGATTTTCTTCAAAAAAAATTACCTGCAACGGTGAATAGGATGCAGCATTCGATGTTTGAAATGTATGTTCTATTGATATTACAACAATTTTGTTGCGATAGAAATTTGCGAATCATTAAGAATGCGTTTCTAACTGTGACAAGGAGCAACAACCCATTTTCTTCTGCATCGTTTATATATTCAAGAACCAGTAATATATATTTCGCAGTTATTAATTTTTTAAGTAATTCACGAGAAATCTCAATAAAATGACAGATTACTGATTCGCGCGCCACCACAATAGAAAACATTTTTATAATAAAATACCTTGTATTTTACTACGTTTTGGATAATACGGTATTTTACGTATAATACCGCGTATTATACAATAGCATTAAACACTTTTACATCACTAACTGTACCCCACCATTTTTTGTATAATTTTCAAAAATGACGTTTTCTCTATGTTTTATTGACCCAATTAACTCTGACCCTACTTCATCGAAAATCTTAAATTATATTTGGAATGATAGAAAAATGAGTAGGTTTTTAATAAAAAATATAGAAAAGTGGCAAATAATTATAACTATATTTATTAAAGGGGTGGGAATGAGAAGGAGTAAAAATATAATTTAAAACCAGTTCAAGTGGGGTGTCATTTGAAAGAGCACTTTATTTTAGAAACATTGCCATGTTTATAAGAAATTTGCAATGCATATGTTATGAATTATTATCAAAAAATTGACACAAAAGGTTGGTTCCCCCCTAGGATGTCGAACTTAATTGACAGAAAAATTTGAAAAAATTCACAGAGATAGGAAGTTTGATTAACTCTGAACAAAAATTATAGCGAAGTCTATAATTATATTTTTGTGATTTTAAGGAATTGGGGAAGGGTAAAAAATTTTTTTTGACCCAAGCGAGTGGGGTGTCATTTGAAAGAGCACCTAATCTAAGAAACAATACAATTTTTGTTAGAATTTTGCGGGTCACAGTTTTTGAGTTACTCTAAAAAATGTGCAACTTTCAGACCGTTCCTCCCCCCTACGTTTTGACACTGATTGACAGAAAATATTGGTAAAAAATTCACAGAGACAGGAAGTTTGGTATATTTTGAACGAAAATCATAGCGAACTCTCAAATAATTATATTTCTGTGTGTTTAGGGGGTGGGTGTGGGGAGGGTAAAAAAAACTTTTTTTTTGACCCAAGCGAGTTGGGTCAAAATGGCTCACTAATACCTATTTAGCCAGTATATTATATATTTAAAAGAAACTATGGAAAAAAGCGCGAGGAAGGAAAGGAAAAAGAAACAACCATTGAATTGATTGTGTATCATGGAGAAATAATTCGATAAGAAATCATATCGACAATATCGAATTGGTAAATGCGGGTGGAGTTATTTCAGATACAACTGCTTCGTAACAATTAAGTAGCAATATAGGAGCTACAGGGCCATAAGGTATCCAAAATATAGCTACTGGATGCACTCTCTAATACTTGTGTTATAAAAATGAAAGACAATTTTGGAGTTGAATTTCTTGTGTGGATCAACATGTCAATGCCTCCAGACGTATTATTAAAGTGCAATCCGTTAAGAAGCTGCACTCAAACACACTCTTATACAGACTAAAATTGGTAGAAGTACAGAACTTAAAAACATATCGGCCCAAACAGCTTGAATGATATGCATGTATAATCTAGTTATAACTAGTACTCTTTTTCTTCATAAGAGAACCAACAAGGCAACGTAGAAATAAAATTATGGAAGAACGGAAAATTAAATGTGTTTGTGTAATAAGTCGTAAAAATAGTAACAGAAAATTATAATATAAATTGGTTTCGAAAGAAAAAGACTATTTGTAATAACTCTCTAGTTCGCATTATCCGAAAAATTAAAAAAAAATCATTCTCATAGAAATCGTAAGGAAATTCTACCAAACTCCATTAAAATTACAATAATTTTCTTATTGCGTCACCAAAATAAAAAAACCATAAATCAAAATTATTTCGATTTCTTTCAGATTACGAATAAATTCAAAAATACTCTGCAATTAAATAAATTTTTCCTTTTTAACACATCTTTTATGAATTATAAAAAAAATCCATTCATCAAATTTTCCTACTAAATTCGGAAAAAGAAAAACTCATTAAATTACATTTTATTTTTGGCATTCCTAAAACTACAAAACAAAAATTAAAAATGTATATATAACTTAGTGCTTAAGACAAAGTCTCCAGTAAGTTTTTCATTTACTTACTGCATTTTCTTTTACCACATTATAGCCATGTCATCATTAGATTTATTTTTTGATTAAAATGAAAAATAGAAAAATAATATGAAAATGTTTGTTCCAATTTTATTTCTTTTCTTTGGAATTCCCAATGATTTTCTTTTTTTTTTGCTTGTTCTTATAAATATATTTTATATACTGTAGACTTTTAGAGCTTTCTTGTCTTGCCAGAATAAAATTCCTTTTCCATTTTTTTTCAAAAAAAAAAAATATTTAAAAAAATCAAAAGCTTTTGTTGTTTTTCTTGGAATATTAATATAATGTTATTGAAGATTTGCCAACGATTTAAGACGAAACCAAAGATAGACAACAACAAACATAGTATGATGAATCAAAATTTGCGTCTAACTAACCATTTGATGAATTATCATTTTTTTTTGAGGAAAAAACTAAAGGCGAGCCGAATTAAATTTTCCTCTTACAACAATTATCCCTATATGATATAATTAATATTTAATTCATTGCATATTATGAATCTGTTTTTTTAAGTTCTATTATTTATATTAATTTACTTTTAGGCGAAAACAAGATGAAGTAGCTGTGTTGGAAGATAGTATTCGGCAAAGATCTGAACAACAAAAAAAAGCTGGTGTTGAATTAGATGCAACGTGTCACATTTGTTTAAAAACCAAATTTGCTGATGGTGTTGGTCATGTTTGCCATTATTGTACGATACGATGTTGTGCCAGATGTGGCGGAAAAGTAACATTAAGAAGTAATAAGGTTCGTGTAAATATAAATATATTTGTTCTTGATATTTGGTTATAAATTTTAAATATTTATTTTTTCATGTTATTGGCTCTATTCCAAAAGCATATTGGAATATTTTATGTAGTTATGATTTACACCGCCAGTTTTATAGTTTAAATAATAAATTTATGTTTTTTTTTGCATTTTTAGATCATTTGGGTTTGTATTCTTTGTCGAAAGAAACAGGAATTATTATCAAAAACTGGACAATGGATAAATAAAAATACATCACCTGATGGTTTTATTAGACGAATAGAAGGGGATAAAAGTAGTGTGAGTGTATTATTTTAATGACAACATCTAGCATTGCGTTGGTGAACTTTATATTTAAGCAAAGATGAGTTTTTTATAAAAACAAATGTTTAAAATTTTTATTTTTATGCTTATCGCACTGGTATTTCTTTAATAATTTCTGCGTATTTTATCTGCTGAAACATTTTTTAGAATCATAACTGAAACCTAATTTAAACAATTGATTGATTTTACGTCATAACTAAAATTTGCGTTTGCTTTTTCGTCTGTGCAATCAACTTCCTTTTATCTCATTACATCAATTTCTAACTCAAGTTTTGTGTCAGTTTCTAACTCTAATCATGGCAACCTTGCTTCTGCAATGAAAAAAAAAAATTCGGTCACTACATCTTTTTTGTGCCCACCGAATGTTTTCGGTCACGTTAGCATAGCATACGGTGGTTTTGTTTTCATATTTTCATTCATTATGATAAGGATCTGATTGTCAAGTATTGGTGAATTTCCACATAGTCCCCTTAGGGCGTACAAAGGCTTTGAATAGCAAGAATTATAATACCTGACATAATCAATATCGTCGCTTTAATAATGAAACAACGTATTCGCAAAAGTGTAGTTTCGAGATAATTGGGTTTAAAGATTTTTCGATTTTCTGATTTTCGTAAACTCGGCAGCACTATTGAATGAATAAAGATATTGGAAAAAAAATTTCTGCCAATTAATCTTGACTAATTTCCCCATAGCATATTAAAATTTCACATTGGTACCTGCTGGCTTTTCTACCTAAAAAGAGGTGAAAAGTCAATCAGGTACCTTATACGTTATTTCATATTTCATATACGTTATTTCATTTTACATGGAAGTACGATTAACCTAAAACTAATCATTATTGAACTAACGCATAATATTCTTACAATTTTTTATTTATATGAACCGGCATCTCATGTAGTAATGAATGATGATTATACAATATTTTAGATTTACCATTGCGTATTGCGATCGTAATGTATGTAAAGTATACGACGCTGATTTTACCCAAGTTATTATTCTGTAAGAATTGAAATATTGTACAAGCATTTACGCTGTTTCAATATTTAACCAAATTCAAATTTGCATGTACGTTAATTAACAATATATTAATTTTCACCCCCAGTTATAAAAAAATTGGAAAATATTAAAATGCCACTTTATAGACATCCTTATGGGGAATGCAGCGCACCCATTATATAATAACAACGTATATATGGCATACGTTATTTCATTATTAAAGCGACGATATGTATGTTGATCCAGTTTTCGTGATCACCTTCCTTATGTAGAGGAACAATAAGTCTTGTGTTCTATTCAGCAGGTAGTATCAGGAGCTGCTCCTGCAATTTTTATTTTTTTCTGCCGGGCGGGATTCCATCGATACCTGGTGATTTACCATTTTTCAGTTTTTTAATGGCAGTTTCCGCTTCTTATTTTGCGGGGTAAGTTTCAAACATTTCCTCACTTGATGGAGCAATTGCTCGAATAGGATGAAATTCATTCGTCCTATTCAGTAGGACTTGAAAGTGGGATCGCCATTCTGCCAGCACATCACGTTCATTTGTTGCAAGTTCGTTGTTTCCATTTTTTATGGCTGTGGATCTTGGGTGGAAATGTTTTGTCAGATTCCATGCATTGGCAAAGCATTCTTTCGAATTTCCATTTGCAGCATGTTGGTTGATGTTCTCGATACAGCTCTTCAGATGTTCGCGTTTCTTTTTCCGTATAGTAGTTTTGCTGAAGCTTTTCTGGCGAATAGATAATCAGTTTATGGAAGGTTCGAGTGTTCCTCGAACTTGTTTACAATTTTTCTCGCAGTTTGTGTTTATGTTCAATGCTTTGGTGACCATCGTCGTCAAACATTGGTTACGTGATATTGGCGGTCATTTTTCGATTGTAATTTGTAGTTCATGCTGCGGATATAATGGTTTATTGAAGCGTTTGTCATTCTTCTTGTATGTTAAATGTCATCTCAGATGGAATTTCATGCTCTTCTATGCTTTTCGTCACTATTTCCTGATGTCTATTCAGTGTTGCCGGATCTTTAAGTGGGCCGACATTACAGCTCACGGTGTTTTTTGCTTGTCTATTAAATGTAGATGACAACTTGCACTTGTACTCAAAAATTCATCGGTGTGTATATCTGCACCTCTGTATGATCGAACGTCAGTTACACTTGTAGAGTGTTTCTTAGAGATCATGACATGATCGATTTGTTTTTCAGTTCTTACGTCGTTTGATTTCCACGTTATTGGCACTGGTATAATACAAGTTATTACGGTTGATATGTGTTTTTATCTCTGCACTTCTACTAATTTGAGCATTGAAGTCACCTACCACGATTTTTATATCGTGCCGCGGGATGTTATTGATGACTTCTTCGATTGACGTTGACGATTGACATTGATGATCGTTACATTAAATTTTGCGTGCGGATTCTCTTTGTGCATATCTACATATTAACTGGACAGAAGTCGATAACAAGTTAATTCATGCGACGACGTATGCAAAGCTAAGTACAAATTCACCTCCGTTTTGATGACCGCAATAGTAGAGGGTATATCTTTTTGCTGTTTCATGGATACAACTCTCTGACCATCTTAGTACTTGTAATGCCACTAAATTTATAGTGTAGCTATCGACTTGGTTTGCAAGTTTTAGTAGATCTCCTGGTCTTCTAAGTCTTAACACGTACCAGGTTCTCATTTTTAAATCGTAGTTCGGATACACTTTCCGAGGTTGTTTTTGTGATGTGTTCAAGATAATCCGAGCCAGTGTACAGAATTCATACCAAATAATTGTTTTATAGAAATGGGGGTTAGCTTCTTGCCCAACCCAAATTTTCGTGAATGGGGCCGTCCTGGTGTTCAGGTTCCCAGAAAAACTGTTGTACACGTTTATATAGTGAGCCCCTTGATCAAAGACGGACGCCCGTTCCAAACCGCCCCGAACATGGAGAACAGACGCTTGAATTGCATTGGTTTTATGATGCCAATGACGCGCTATGGCGAAGCATCATTGAGTATAAGCAGTATTACTCTGCCCCTCTTAACTACACCAACCTGTTAGCGTTACCCAGATAGTACGACGTGGACGTACAATTTTGGATTTCACTACTAAAATAAGATTCGCATTAACAAAATATTTCTTCACCTTAAAAAGAAACAGTGGATCATATAATCTTTTGGACATTACTTATAGTCACTATTAGAACCGTTGAAAATTTAACACAATTGGATTACAAACATTTTGTCGGTTTTAAAATTTTCTTTACCTAAACAGAAAAAGAATATTGAACAGAGACAGAAACTTCTAGGCATTTGTTATGGTAACATTTGGTAAAATTTATTGAATGTGGAACTATGATGGAACTATGTCTGATGGACTTGAGGTTTGTGAGTAATTTTCTAAACTAAAAACCAAATCTTTGACATATTAGGCACCAATCACCATATAACTATTTGTTATATTTAGTTCGATTTTTTTGGAGGTCAAACATGATTTGGTTTGTTTAGATCTTATCATCTAAAACATAGAATCATTTAGACATTTGAGATCCTGAAATCTCAAAGAGCTGGGACAAAAGTACTGCTATAAATTTAAGAATTATCAAGTCATTTCATATAGCTTTGCCATTTCAACAGTGTATTGACTTAAATATACCTGTAAAATAAATATTATAAAATATTATAGGCCATATTATTCTGTACTAAAATAAAATAAATAAAACCACAGGTACATATAAGAAAACGAATTGTGAAAAAATGTTACAAATTTCATAACAAAAGCCGTTTGTAGCCACCCATTATACGTCCAACGTTTCAGCTGATCAACGGATCAATTTTTGTTGATTTATATTTTTTTTTTAAATTTTGATCTACGGGTATGGTACTTCAATCTCTACTATTGACATATGGAATAACGTGAGATGTCATACTGACTAGGGATTCTCAAACGGGATCCCGGGATCCCGTTTTCTCCGGGATCCCGGGGGTAAATTTTCATCCCGTTTTCCCGGGATTTCATACCGGGATCCCGGGTATCCCGCTAATTTTTATTAACATTTTTTTGTACATTTTTCAAAGATATTAAAAGTTTTCTCACTCGAAAATCGAGTAGTTTTTAATTCTTTTCTCTCTGTAATAATTAATTTCGTTCAAAATTAGGAAAATGTTTGTTTTGACACATATGGTATCATGGTTTTTTTTGTATGGTTTGACACATATAAACACAACAAATTAAAACCAATAAAACTTAAAATAGGTAGATTTTTCTGAGAAATCTACCTAAAACTTGCGCTTCATTTCTCTTAATTTATGTTTAATGGTTCTCTTGGACGGATGGTGTTCAATGGATGGTTCAATGGACGTTTCGTCACGAAAATTCGGACAAAATTGAGTGATGGCGCCATTGACAACCTAGTTTTTTGAAGAATTGTTTAAAAATTAGTATTGTGAGTTTATTTTTGTTTTGTTTTTATGTATTCTTTTTTATTTAATTTTTGAAGTTTTTTTAATTAAAAATAATTTAAATTTAAAAATCAATAGCGCATTTCTTGTGCTGTTTTAATTTTACACATTTTTCTACCACCCAATTAGAAAAATCTAGCTTTTTAGCGTTTCCCGGGATTTCCCGGGATCCCGGGAATTTAATATTTTTTGTCCCGGCTTCCCGGGATTTGAATTTTTACGGGAAATGAGAAACCCTAATACTGACCACTGGTAATACCAGTTAGATATTACTAGCATAGATGACATCTTTTGGATAGTGGCGGATGAGCTCTATTCAGTTAACGGTAGCACTCTCAATCAAAGTTATGGAATATTGCTTGATGATAGTACTCCATTGCTTGCTAGAAATATTTAAACCTTTAAATAACTCTATATCTCAGCATTAAGAATTGAGGAAGACAGTGCATCCCCTAGCCAAAACCACTAAATAACTGAATTATCGGCAACTTAAGACCTAGTTTTCAGAACAATATGCATTCTGAGGTGTTGATGAACCAACATCCTTTTTTTTTGTTTTTAATATTTCTTAAACAATGGCAGACTAAACAATAAAGCCTATCAGATTTAAAATTTAACATAGGCCAATATTTCAGGATAGGATTAAAGATTAAAAATTAAAAATAAAATAAGAGATAAAAAGCAAATTCGTTCAAAAAATTTGCCCGAACATAACTAAGATTTGGTTGCAAAATTAGGATAAATTAGGTAATAATTCAGCTAGTGGCATATTCCTTGATCATGTGAAGCGTCATACATATATTTATATGAACCCCAACCTACATATAGAGTTATATGAAAGCTGATTTCTTCAGAAATCAGAAACACATCACATTGGCTATCGACATCTCAATAGTATTGCCAGGTGGTATGTGATATATCACTTTAACTTATATAGCAATAGCAGACACTGGAGCATGTGGGGTTGTCACAATCGTACATAGATCAAAAATGGAAAAAAAAATTCAAGTCAACAAAAACTGATTATCGTAGCGTATAGTCCTTGGGCCGGCGCCGATTTCATGTGATGATTACCACATATTTTATACTTCGTGAGGCACCTGTCCTTGACGAGCCCAAAAACATTTGTTCTGCGGTTTTTCTCAAATCAGCATCTTTTGCGTTCGGCAAGTTTCGAAAAATGCCAATTGCCCGGGATCTTGTAAAAAAGTCAAGCAAGTGCGAATATAGCTCGCACTATAACTCGGTTCCCTGTATAAAATTTTTGAGAAAAAACATTGTTTGCTAATATAGTTTCACGTAGGGGTAAATCTGACCCAAAGCTGTTTATGGTGGCTAAAGAAAGCTTCAATAACGCCAACTTCTAAATTATGTATATTGGAAATGATATTATCAATTATTGTTGCTTCAACTGTTGTTGGTGCAAGAATATTTCTTTGTAATTTTTTTTGTAGAAAATAATTTGAGAGCCAGTCTTAAGGATTTTTATTGAAATCAACATTAAAGTCACCTATGACAATAGTTGGAGGCAAAAGTGTCGTCAAATTGTTGCCAACAAGTGCATAGTTAAGACAGTCAAGTGATTTGTGTACTAAACATCAGGGAAATCGGTATACCGACAGGATTTGAATTCCGCAGCTAGTTGAAAAATTAAATATTCACAATGTCTTCTAGCAGTGCTAAGATTGAAGTGATGGTCGTTACTATTTTTCTGCACTAGTGGTACTTTATCAGATCTAACGAAAAGAACAGATCCTCAACCTCGATTTACTTGATTGAGTATAATGGTTCATCTATTATTTCCATTTCTATTATATCCTTTCCAAGCTCATATCGTCTTAACATTCTGAAAAACTATTTGAATTGAGTTTTCAGGAATTTCTTTTAAAAATCTATATTTTGGAATCAAAGAACAAGTTAAATCTAGTCTTTTCATCTCTTGCGAAACATGACTTGTGATTAGTGCAGTTGAAGCAGGTTTAAGTTTTCCATGTTCAGTTATAAAAAACAGACCAGAAGCCGACGTTGCTCTTGAGCACGCTACATATAACATTGCTCCTCGAACATTTTGGGTTATATGTACAGCAACTTTCTTCATAGTTGATGCCAAAGATGCTTTGGCTTTGTTTTATTTTAAAGTTAAAAGATGCTACTATACAAAAAAATTAATATTTTAATAAAAGTTATTAACAAATTTCTATTGTTATAAACAGATAAAATGTTTAAATCGATCTTTAATCATTGCCGTGGGGCATATGAAATGAGTTTTTAGTATGACCATCGTGTTCTACGATACGTTTGCTATGAAAAACATATTTCTAATTAATGGAGAAATGATTTTTACTTTAGAAATAAATTAATTTATCAAGCGCGGGACGACAAAATATTTCATATGGCTCATTCTTTTACATACCGAACAGAATAGGACAAAATGTGACTAAGACATTATTGATTCAGCTGAAATTTTTTTTACGGGTTTCAAATCTTTTTAACTAGCATCTTTTAACTTTAAAATAAAACAAACTAGAAGTTTCTATCTTTAATAGAAAATATGAATATTTAAAAATAACTCTTCAAGCCTCACGAAATCCTCGAAATTTAGAACCGCTTTGTTTTCCAAAGAAAAAAAAATCCTGGAACACGTATATCCTTTTTTTCGATATAAAAAGGTGTTCGGTTTGTAAAAGAATGACGCATATATATATATATATATATATATATATATATATATATATATATATATATATATATATATATATATATATATATATATATATATATATATATATATATATATATATATATATATATATATATATATATATATATATATATATATATATATGTATATTGTATATGACAACTCGTCAAAGTTAAAAATATTTTGTTTTAAATTTCCACTTCTCCTCCAAATAACATTTCAAATGATGAGTCAACTGATATAGTTTTGTAAAGAGTGAATCTTTACAACATTTCCTTTAACCGTAAAATTTTTCAATTTTTTTCATTTGTCAATTGTCATGTTCGAGGCGGACAGGAAAATATTATCACATTTTTGAAAATTAGTTGAAAACTTTACTTTCGAAACTTACAACAAAAATCGTTTTGGACTAGGAAAAATTTCATCTTTTATATGACACAAGGTCGAACATAATTTTTTTATGAAATATCCCAACCCCTCCAAATAACATTTTAAATGATGAGCCGACCGCTATTATAGTTTTCGTTCAATCTTTATAACGTTTCCTATAACTGTGAATTTTTTCATTTTTTTTTGTAATGTTCGAAATTGTAATGTTGAAAATAAGTCGAAAACTGTGCTTTTGAAAATTACCACAAAAATTGTTTTTGACTAGAAAAAATAACCCTTTTTTAATTTCCACTCTCAGCCCTCTCCAAATAATATTTAAATTGATAAACCGACCGCTAAAGTTTTTATTTAAGCTTTACAACATTTACTATAACCGTGAATTTTTCAATTTTTTCTTTTGTAATGTTCGAAGTTAAGGGGGAGGGGGGGGGGGGGACCTGAAAACAAACTCTCGTGTTTGGTAATAACTCAAAAACTAAGCAGTCGATAATTTATTGAATTTTTTTTTTGGAAATATTTCAATCTTTTTCGATTTTTCTAAATCAAACTCGATAGTCGATACCTAAAAAAAAACTTTTTTCTATGATTGCCGATGAATAGTACATTATTAAATTAAGAGCTAAAGATACTTTTTGTGTTGAGTCTATAGTTTGACAATTATAGACGAAACACAAAAAGTCACTTTAGTTCCGAATACACCATTTTTTCGGCAAACGTTTAAATTTTTTATAAATGTGAAATTAATACATCAAAATTTTTATAAATATGAATTTCTTTTTTTTTCAATTCAATTCAATTCATTTTTTATTGTTATCGACAATATACAAATTTATACAAGATTTGAGAGAACAGTTTTTTTTTTCCATTTAACTTTACAGCTCATAATATTTATATTATTTAATTTGGTTTAGATTATTTTAATTAAATTTAGGTGTAATTATTGATGTTTAATGTTGTTTTAATTTGTATGGTTTATACATGTATGTGTAACTAAAACTAATTTAACAGAAATAAAAAACTTATAAAATACGACTAATCTACTTAAATGATAAACTTATGCTAACGCCTATGATGAGGTGTGTGAGATTTCATTTTGTGATGTTATTGAAACATAGATTGTATAAGTGAATTATTTGCATTATAGGTATTCAATTTAAAACTATTCGTGATCATGTATATGTAATTATGTATTGTAGGGAGTTTGGCTTTTTCGTGTAATTTATCTGTTGAGTAGTCATTTGGTAGTCCGTGAATGATTTTTAGACAACGATTTTGTATTACTTGAGGTTTTTTTCTGTGTATTTCAGCACAATTGTACCAGACTGGTGACGCGTATGTCAATGTAGGTCGTATTATCATCAGGTAGATGAGTTTTTTATGCGCGATGGACAGCTTGGATTTTTTGTTAAGCATACTGAACAATGTACGAATTTGCTTTTCACTTTTTTCTATGATAAACGTGAAGTGTTCTTTAAAAGTTAATCTTCTATCTAGGACTAAGCCAAGGTATTTAACAGTGTTGGACCAAGTTGTTGGTACTCCATTTACGTGGAGTGAGGTGGAATTTGGTAGATATTTTTTTGCACGCCGCCTTGAAAAATATATGGCTTGAGTTTTGCTGTAGTTTATGTTTATACACCATTTTTTAAAGTATTCAATTAGCTTGTCTATAGCAGATTGTAGACTGGGAATTATTTCCTCAATATCATTTGCAGCTGAGTAGATAGCGGTATCATCAGCAAAGAAGGCGTAGTTAGAATTTATTGTCATATAGTCTGTGATATCTGCAGTAAAAATGTTGTATAGTGTGGGAGATAGGACAGCACCTTGAGGCACTCCTGATGTTAGAGCTTTAATTTCTGACTTTTCGTATGCTACGGAAACAAAAAATCGTCTGTTTTGGAGGAAAGACTTTATTATTGTTATCAGGTATTTTGGAAATTTAAAACGGATCATTTTGTAGATTAGTGCGTCATGCCAAACTCTATCAAATGGCTTCTCAACGTCAAAGAGGATCATTCCAATACAATTTTTGTTTTTAAGTTTAGACTTAGTATTGTCACAGATTCTGTGAAGCTGATGTGTAGTTGAATGACCTGCTCGAAAACCAAACTGTTGATTTGGGATTATGTTGTTTAAATTTAGGTGTTGTTGTAATCTATGGAGGATTATTCTCTCAAATAATTTGCTTAATACGTTCAGAAGGCTTATGGGTCGGTAGTTTTCTATTCTGGTATTGTCCTTATTTGGCTTAGAAACAGTGATAACTTTAGCTAGTTTCCACGCTGATGGAAAATAATTAAGCCTAAGGCAGGCGTTAAATACGTTTGTAAGAAATACCAACGCTTTTTTTGGAAGTTTCTTGACAATTTTATTGTTAATTTCATCTTCACCTGGGGATTTTGATGTCTTCAAGGATTTTATGAATCTTTTAATTTCATGGGGACAAGTGAGCTCTAAAGATGAAAGTTTGTTTTGCTTAATTTCATGTTTGTTTAGTGTTGTTTGTACAACATTGTAGGTGTCATTGTTAGAAATAGAAATATTTTGAATTTTAGAGAAATGGCTTGCAAATGCATTTGCTTTCTCTTTGTGGGTTAGTAGAGGTGTTACGTGATCGTTTGCACTAATTCCTGGCAAACGTAGGACAGGAATGGATCTTTGTTTTTTCCGGAGGATTTTTGTTAGTTTCCACATTTTGTTCACATTGCGATCTTTATCGATATTGGAGAGAACATTTTCCCAGTTTTTATTTCTTAACAATTGAAACTCATTGTTAATTCGTTTGATGAGTTGGTTTACAACTGTTTTAAGCTGTGGATTTTTGTTTCTTTGCCATTGACGTCTACGAATATTTTTAAGTCTTATTAGTTTACTAATTTCGTCATTTATGGTGATATGGTTGGGTATATCCATATTGACATTGATCATTGGAATGGATTTTTTCTGTGATTCTTTAAGTAGGTTACTGAACTGGGCTATTAAGTTGTCGATTTCAGTTGTTGTGCATATGTTGTTAACGGGGGAATTTGGTAAGAGATTGATGTTATCATTAATGTGACTAGAAAAGGTTTTCCAATTGGCGTTTTTGTAGCAGTAGGCGAGATGTGTAGGACTTTTAGGGATACCAGTTGTTAAGATAGCAAAAGTTACTGGGAGATGGTCAGAGGACAACTCGTTAGAGACAGCCAGATCAGTTAGGAAGGAGCTATTATTGGTTAGAAGAAAATCTAATGTGGAGCCATTAGCTGATCTACTTGTATAGTAAGTAGGTTCTCGTGGGTATTCAACTATAAAATTGCTGCAAAGCATTTTATTATAAAGAATCTCACCAGCTTTATTATTCCTAACACAGTTCCACGATGAATGTTTCGAGTTAAAGTCACCACCTATAATAAATGTTCCTCTTAGACTGGTAAGTAGAGTAATATCATTTTCGTAGTCAGCAAGAATGTGGCTTTTGCTAGAACCTGGAAAATATGCAGCGATCATTGTAATTTGCCCAATCGAAGTTACTATATTGATACCAATAGTTTCTATTACTTTTGTGGGAAATGCAGGCAGTAAATTGTGTTGTATGTCTTTTTTTATAACTATGGCAACCCCACCCAGGCGTCTACCTATTCTGTCCAGTCTGTGAATTGTGTAGTCTGGATGGAATAGCGAACGATCTGGTTTTAAACCTGTTTCAGTAATTAGAGCTAAATGTATGTTATTGTTAATAAGAAAATTAAATGTTTCGTCTTTTTTATTGTGCAAGCTACGTGAGTTCCAGATAAGAGTACTTAAACTCATGGCATATTGTTATAGAGATATTTTATTGAAAGCTGAGTAATGACGAGGAATTGTTCTTTTTTGTTTGTACACTGTGAAAGATCGTTGATAATTTCAGTAACGAGTGACGTGATCTCGGAAATAGAAAACAGATTATCATCTTTTTTTTTGTTATGGTTATGTTTGCTATTTGTGTTTGTAAGAATTGTGTTGTATTGATTTTGTGTTGTTTGTGGCTTTTGTGGATTTATGATTGTATTATTATGATTGTTAGTGTTACTTACATTAAAATTTTGTTTATTCTACTGATAGAGCATAGGTTGGCCTTTGCATATATTTGGATGTTTTCAATTCAGGAAAATCTATGATGTTCATTTCTGGGTTGATTGTAGTTCGTCTTGATTTAGTTACAGATTCGATTTGTTTGTTAATTGAGATGTTTTCTTTAATTAGTAAGTAGTCTTTACGTTTTTGACAGTCTTTAGAAGATGATTTGTGGTTTTCACCACAGTTGGCGCATTTAAATTCTTCAGATGAAGCCTTACAATCTGATGTAAGATGTTTATTCCCACATATGGAACACTTTGGGCTTATTGAACAGTGGCTAGTACCATGACTAAACATCTGGCATCTTCTACATTGGGTTGGCCCTGCTTTGTATTGAGTTTTTTGTTGAAATCTGATGACTACATGATTTATGTGCTTGATGTTTGAGAGAATTTGCATTGTTACATTGGGTCTCTTAAAGTGTGCCAAAATTAAGTGATTATTGTAGCGTAATTCGTCTTTCCTTTGGATAGATGTTAGTAGTATAATATCATTTTCTGCAACTCCTTGATAAACTAAATCCATTTTAATATCATCAATCGGCATGTCTTTAGGTATCCCAGAAATCATTACTTTTAATGGTCTATCTTCACGCGCACAAAAACTGTAGAATTCAAGTTTGTTTGCTTCTAAAGCTTTTTTAAATTGATTTTTCGATTCATTTTCATCAAATATAATTTTGAATCCAATTTGTTGATTTTTTATTTTAAAATTTTTTATGATTTAATTATACCTGTAATTATATTGTACGATGAATTTAAAACAACAATTGGTGTTGATTGTATTTTGTGGTTTTTAACATCACAGGTTTCAGGTAACTTGTTTTGTTCAAGATTTGTAAAACGGTTACTTGTATCAACGTTATATTCTAAGCAATCCATATCGCCGTTTTCTAGATTTTTACTTTGCCTGTTTGATTTTAAGGCTATGTTATTCATTTTTTTCTTATGCATTAGTTTTTCTAATGATGATCTTTTTGTGGTTTTATTTGTAGTGTTTATTAGAGTTTTAGATGTTTCTTGATCATCATTGTTGTTAGATTTAGTTATGGCAAATTTGCCCGTAACTAAATATCTCACTTTAACTGTTTACTATAATCACTATAAGAACACAATTTATATTATAAAAATAAATTCAATGTACTGGTTTGATGTGTCTTTATGGAAAAGCTATGTATATTTAACCTTCTGCCACCCTTACCCTTTAATTACCATAAAATGGTTAAATGTAATATCACTAATAGAATTAATTAATATATGTAGATGGCGCTGATAGTATCCAAGGAAAACTGCTAATGATCATCTTTATATCCGACGTTTGGTATATAGTACATCAATTGAGGTTATTACAGCGACGAAGAGAGTATTCGAGAGAAAAGTACATTATTTATTTAGGAGCTAAAGTGATACTTTTTGTGTTGAGTCTATAGTTTGACAATTATAGACGATACACAAAAAGTCACTTTAACTGCGAATTAAATACACTTTAATTCGGCAAACGTTTAAATTTTTTATAAATATGTATTTTTTTTTTTTTTTTTTTTTTAATAAAATGTGTTGTGTAATAGGGTTTAGAATATGTGTCACAACAACACATAAATACCTTTTAAGACCTAGGTCTAGACCTGGGTCCCACAACAACTGGCGTTCTGAGGTGTAGATTAACGCTTTTTTTAAACATCTGTGGGTTGAAACCACCTGAGACTAAGTGTTCCGGCAAACTATTCCATTTGTACGCAGTTCGGACAAAGAAGTCTCTCTGCGATCTGCCAGTATGACAGCGCGGGATCTTTACCGTTTCACTGGTTGCGGCAGCCGATTGCCGAGTGGAACGGGGGTAAGAATAAGTTTGAGGCATGATGCCGCTGATTTCATCTGAGCACTGCTGATGACGATATTTGTAAAAAACAACGAGGTCAGCAACAGTGCGACGATGTTGTAGGGAATCAAGTTGTGATGTCAAAGTTCGATCACCTACAATTCGTATAGCTCGCTTTTGAACAGAGTCCAAGAGGGCCAAGATGGAAACAGAGGCAGCACCCCAAACTTGACAGCAGTACTCCATACAGGGACGAATATAGGACTTATAAACATGGAGCAATTGGTATGGAGTGAAAAATTTTTTGCATCTATTTAGGAGGCCGAGTTTTTTAGACGCGCTTTTTGCCATCGCCATTACATGATCGTTCCAGAGTAGGTCATTTGAAACTGTGACACCCAATAAACGAATGTTTTTACATTCACCTATTGGTTCATCACACATACTAAATAAAATATCTTTGGGGAACTCGGTCTTTAATCTGGAAACAATCAACAGCTGTGTTTTGGTGGAGTTGAAATTGACAAGGTTTTGGTCACCGGTCAAGGTTTTGGTTTTGGTATGAAATTATTGCATCAAAATTTTTATAAATATGAATTTTTATCGTTATAATTACTTCCAAAAAAGAGAAAAAACATTTAAATTCGTATGAATAAAGTTTTTTTTATCAAAGCAGCCTTTTCAAAATTTCATAATCCAATTGAAATAGTTGTTATTTTGTTGTCATTGTTATACAATAATTCAAAATTTCATTATTCAATGAAACTATTTGTTATGTTTTGTTGTCATAGTAACATACAATAATTCAAAATGTCATAATCCAATGAGAATCAACTTATTTTTTGTTGTCATAGTTATACAATTTGTTTGAAAAAATAACAAAATAACAAATAACAAATGCTACTTTACAGCCGCCGTAGTATAAAATAAAAATGGCGTTACTTTTGCAACCGCAGACAAAAAATTAAGACTTTAACTAATTCCCTAGCGGCAGTAAAGTTAAACTTTACAGCCGTTTGCCGAAAAAAGTATATTTTCAAGCAGGCTTAATTCATGTGAAAATGGGTTTTTCTTCCTCTAGTGTAAAAGTATTTTTTTTAAATAACAAATTGTAGTTGCTATGGTATTTTGATGTAATTTTGCAAAGTTTTTAAAACGAAGCAACCATGAAAAAATATAATATGAATTTTGAATGTTATATGATGTCGATTTTAATTTATAATTTAAAATAAATATCGTTTATATATTTACTATCATCGAAAAAATTGCATTTCCTGCGCTAGATAGTACATTATGATGCAAGGACGCAAAGCTGAAGATTTTGGACGTATGTGGAGTTTGTAAATCGAGGCACTAGCCACATTAAATCCAAATGGCTTACGTCCGTCCGTCATGTACTATTTTTTATTCGCCATAAGCAAAATATTTAAAATAAATTGTTTATTCTAAATCAAATTTGCATAAATTTTGAAATAAAAATATGTTGAACAGGTAACCTTTGATAAAATACTTGTAATTTTTTCAAAATAATTGTATAACTATGACAACAAATAATAACAATAATTTTGATTCGATTATGAAATTTTGAATTTCTATTTTTATAGAGTTTAAACAAAACGAATGCTTTTACTTTATTGGACGTAGGTCGTTCAATAAGTCCGTAGGATAAGTAAGAAAAAAACAACATTTTGACAAAACTCGTTTTTTTTATTCAACATAGTTGCCTTCGAGGGCGATACAACGAGTATAGCGATTTTCCAACTTTTCTATACCACTTTTATAGTACGATTTCTCTTTCTCGTCAAAATAAGCCTCAGTTTCAGCGATTACTTCATCATTGGACTTAAATTTCTTTCCAGCAAGCATTCTCTTGAGATCTGAAAACAGGAAAAATTCGCTGGGGGCTAAATCTGGAGAATATGGTGGGTGGGTAAGCAATTCAAAGCCCAATTCATTCAATTTTGCCATCGTTTTCATCGATCTGTGACACGGTGCATTATCTTGGTGAAACAACACTTTTTTCTTTTGCAAATGTGGCCATTTCTTTACGATTTCAGCCTTCAATCGATCCAAAAGTTCACAGTAATACTCGCTGTTGATGGTGGTTCCTTTTTGGAGATAGTCGATGAATATTATTCCGTTCGTATCCCAAAATACAGACGCCATCACCTTACCGGCCGACTGTTGCGTCTTTGCTCGCTTTGGATTCGGTTCGTCGACTGCTGTCCACTCAGCTGACTGTCTTTTGGATTCTGGTGTGTAATTGTGAAGCCATGTCTCATCCATTGTCACATATCTACGATAGAATTCCCTTTTATTGCGGTTTAACAGTGCCAAAGACTCCTCCGAAGCATCGATTCGTTGTTGTTTTCGGTCGACTGTGAGCTCACGCGGCACCCAATTTGCACAGAGCTTTCGCATACCCAAATGTTCATGTAAAATGGTAAAAACACTACCATCTGCTACCTTTACAATGTCAGCTATTTCGTGCACCTTCAATTTGCGATCGTTCATAACCAATTTGTGGATTTTTTTTATGTTTTCTGGAATAACAGCCTAATTTGGGCGTCCACTGCGCTCTGCATCTTCTGTGCTGGTACGACCACATTTAAATTCAGCCATCCACTTCTCTACCATTTGTCTCGATGGAGCAGAGTTTGGATAATGTTTATCAAGCCATTGTTTGGTTTCCACTGTATTTTTTTTCATCAAAAAGCAATGCTTTATTAAAATTCGAAATTCACTTTTTTCCATTTTTTTTTCAAAAACAAAAGTTGCTTCACTCACGAATAAATAGTCAGAGTGCTGTCAAATTTATACACGTATCGTTTGAAGGTTAGTACTAAATAAAAATCATATGGAAAAAATTCTAGTAACGCCATCTATGTGTCATTCTACGGACTTATTGAATGACCTAGTAACTATGACAACAAAATATATAGTAAATCGATTAAAAAAACATTTTACGTTTGTGAAATTGTTCTTGTGAAATTTTCACTCTCGAAAAATTAGCGTTTTCATCTCTTGTAGCAAAATGTTTTATTGTTTTACTATCTCCTTATCTATGCCTATAGAATACATATAAAAGCCAATACTTGTAATTTTTTATTTAGCTTATTATTTATGTATTTTATTCAGAGAAAGTCAAAACTGATTTCTAATTGAAAGAATTCAAAGAATTCATAAAGTTACTTTAGTTTGATTGCATCCACTTACAAAATAAATAAGGTTGTTTCCATTTGTTGGCTTAATTTAAGGCCGCCAAGAATATTTTTTATAGTGCGATCGTATAGGATTCGTTAAATAATGAAAAGTAAAATTTTTCTTATAACTTTGAATAGTGGAGATTTCCCGTGCTATCTTTCTCGCTTAGTTCCGAACTAAGGGACCATACCGGACCAAAATTGCAATAACAGTACAGCCGTATTAAAGTAGGGTAACACAGGTATACTGTTATTATAACCGTTATTTAAAATTGTTTTGCGAAAATAGTTGGTTTTGGCTTGGAATCTAAAAGAGCATATTTCTTTTTTCGGACCTTTAAGTTTCCGATATGGGCCATAATTGTTTTTGGGTCGATTTTCAAAATCGGAATTATATGATATCTTGATGCTCCTGAAGCTGTTTAGGCTATTTTTATCTGGTAGTCTGTGTATATCGTGCACTGTGTATTGTTAAAGTTTGGCCAACGCTTTCTGAACAATAGATAATCGATTTTAACGAATATAGCAGCAACCGATCTTGGTGTAACTTCAGCACTTCTCCAGCCCTTTTCTATCGAAATCGGTTAGTTTGATTTAGATTTTCAAAATGAAAATAATCTTTTGCAAATATCGCGAGAATGAATAAAAATAATATATTTTTATAATCTATTAGTTAATAATTTAATATTTCTACGATAGAAGATGAAAAGGTTATTTTCATGAGAGCTTAATCCTTTATGATTTATATATTACTATATATATTATATTTACTATATGGTTTATATATTTGCTATATGGTTTATATATTTACTACATGGTTATATGATTTATATATTTACGTTGACAAAATTGCATTTCCTATGAAGAGATAAAAACATTTCACTTTTTTGAAATTGTTCCTCAAATTTTAACTCACTAAAAAGCAGTGTTTTCATCTCTTGTACCAAAATGTACTATTTCCCCTATAATTTTATATTTTCATAATCTTTCTACATACTACCAAAGATTTCGGTTTTTCGGTTTCTTCATATTTATAGAAAAAATTTTACTTTTTAATTTTCTTTTACAAATTGTCAAAAATTTTATATTTAATTATTTTTAAATAAGCATTTTTTAAATCCATCAAGTGGTTGTCTAGATACGTTAGTTTGAATATATATGAAATCCGTAGTTTAAAAAACTGCAACTCGACCTCAAGAACCACTCGAAGGATTTTAAAAACATTTATCTCGTTTTAACGGGAAAAGTGAGGCCTTTTTAATTAAAATTAAGATTTTTGATAACTGATAATAAAAAATTCAAAAATAAAAAATAATAATTGTTGAAGGGTTGGTATCCCCATTGTTTTTTACATTTTCTCCCATAATTGTGAAACTTCATTAATTTTCTACAAAAAATTTGAAAATTATAAAAAAAAATTAAAAAATCTTTATCTGTATAAGATAATTTTTTTTTTTAAATCTATAATTTTCAAACCAAATCGACATAATCCAAAGTAATAAATAACAAAATAAAAATCAACCCTCCAACCCCAATTATTTTTTTAATTTTTCATTAAAATTTAGAAAAGCCGTTATCAGAAAAATTTTGAAAAGCCGCTCGCAAGTTTTTGAGATACATACATTAAATTGAACATACATGAAACTTGTGGTTTGTAAAAAAAAAACCCCTAGGAGACCCATAGGAGACAAAACCAAAATTTTTTTTTCATTGTAAAAAATTTGAAGCAATTAAAACAATGTGTGTGATTTTGATCAATATGTGCCACAACAACACATAAAACCGTTCGCGTTCTAAGTTGTAGATGGCCACAAATCCTTTTGTTTTGTTTTTTATATTTTTGGTTAAAAAATGGACAACTAAACAAAAAATATTATTACATATTAAATATGGCATAGGCCAATATATCATGATAGGATTGAAAAAATAAATTTTTTGCAAACAAACCTAAAATCGGGTTGCATATTATCAAGCTACATAGTAGCATATTTTTTGACCATGTGACGCACTATCTTCCTTAATGATGAAATCCTACATATAGATTTATTTGAAGGCACTTTACTTTGATCAATCTATATATGTATCGTATGTCCATAGCAGGGACTGGAGTACGCAAGCTGTCAAACCCGTAGATCAAAAATAAACTAAATTTAACATTTTGTTCTATTACCTTCACAAAACCCTTGGCAAGCGATTTTTATTCTCACTGTCCGAAAAATACCACCTCTAGATAATTTTATAACAATTGGATTTGATTATATTTTATTACATTCTATTTCGAATTGAAATAAATAAATTTTAATTATTTTTCAGTCTCCCTTTGATCCACACGATGCCTCCGATAAACGACCAAAATTAGAGCGTGCCCGTAGTGCCGCTGAAAAAGAAAATCAACCATTACAACGATCCGGTAGTGTATTACGTCGCCAATATTCACAACAAGAACCGCCAACACGTCGAATGTCATCATCAGACAATAATGATCTAATAAATTCTGGACAACGTAGAATACAACCACAAAATATACAATATCAAACCGAATTACAACAACAACAATATCCTATTCAAAAATATCAAACACAACAATATCAACATCAACAACTACAACAGCAACAACATCAACAACAACAACATCAGAAACATATGCATCCTAGTCAACAACAATTTCAACAGCCACAACAACAAGCGCAACAACAATATATAAATTTACAAGGACAACAATCAATAGTTGTTGGTGGATATTATAAAGATCCAATGAATCCACAATTAGATCAAATGGAACAAATGCAAAATTATCCAGAAGATGATCCAAGTTACTATCAGGTAACGTGTACCTATTTTCTAAAAGAAAATTGAAAATTATATGACATACATTTAATTTTTTGTTTATAGGGTGAGTTGGATGGACTCATGAGACAACATCCTCATTTAGTACATCCTAGGCAACAACAACATTTTGTTGGGCAAAAACTCCAACCTCCAACAACAACAATTAGTTTAGCACCGGATGATACGAAAAAACATAAACGATCACTAAATGCACCATACATAACGCATGAGCGATCGTTTAGTAGTTCTGAAGAAGATTTAAGATCAACACCTGAATTTGAAGGTAGGGTTTTTTTATTGCTTCAAATTAATTATTTTTTAATTATCGATGTGAGTTATTATAGTTTGTGTATAAACATGAAATTGTCGATAATTCAATCTATACACAAACAACACAGTAACGACAGAATTAATTGAAGTGGTTTTCTAGAGTGAATCTTAAGGAGAAAGTATTGTTTTTTAATTATTATTATTTTATTATTAGTTATTGTAGTATATTTTTTTTTATCTTATCCAACGAAATCTGGGTTAAGATGGATGTTTTTTTTATATAAATGTTTTGTAAGATTTTTATTTTCAATGACAAAAATTGTAGTTGAAGTATGTAGCTAAGTCAAATTATTGGTTTTGATTGGGGTTGACTGATTTTTTATTTTAGATATGAAAATGTATCTGCATAAAAATCTACAATGTAATAATTTTTATCAAAATTTGACAAATTTCCAAGATTTACTTTACTAATTTTTGAATGTAAACTATTTGGCGCCACCACTATTTAGGTGCCAAAAAATGTACCATAGGAAAAACACGCATTGCAAAAAATTGTTGTAAATGTCTGCAGTTTTTGCAGTAAGGAATAGACTTGCTTTTTTAGTCTTGTTAATAAAGTTATATATATATATATATATAAATTATTCAAATAACTTAATATTTGATTATTTTTATTGAATCGTTTTGAAATAAATATTTCAGTGACTCGGCTTATTGTATATGATGTGTTCGATGGGCAAAATTGTTGTAGAATCTACATGCGATGAAAGCGGACTTGTCTATTTAATTGAGTTAGTGAAGTGTAGGACCGTTCCTAATGACACCTCATGGAATTGCTTAGAAATTTCCACTTTGTGTTATCCGTTTTTCGAAATGTAACAAAAAAATTTCTTTAGTTACAAAATTCAATAACGAAGATAATCGACCATCTTAGGATTCGCTCGTAGGTCAGACATTGATGTCAATGCAAATCATATTTTGGAAAGTATGACAAAAACAATCAACCGAGACAAATACTTCGCAGTAAAGAATGAGGCGAGTGACGGCTTCTTGACAACAAAACTGAAACACAACCCTTGTGCTATAGTTTTGTGATATGCGGGCAGTTTAGAGGATTTGTATATACACAGAAGATGTGATAACATTAACAATATTGTTGCTTTTGGAAATGAAAAGGATTTTGATTGTTCGTCATGTCAGTGGAGCTTGGGCGCTAAAGCTAGGTTTAAGTAAATTTTCTACGGAAGGGTTGTGAGTAAACCCGTTTCATTGAAGTCTGGAAATCGTCATAAACTCACAGGGTTTTGTATGGTCAGAACGATTCGATTTCTCATCGCAATTGATACATTGGTTTGAACGTCGAACACAGAAAACAAGCTTTGGAGGACTTTGGTATTTTAAATCCCAACGGATACTTTTTGGATTGTTAAAGTTCTTTGTTATAATTAGTTAGTTCCGTTCAGTTTCTAACAAAATCAATCAATTCAAAAAATCAATCATCAATCTGTCAATCCGTCGAGCTGTTGATCGATGTCTCCAAATTGGAAAAAACATTTATTTATTTTTTTGTCTTCGAAGATGCAAGCGTGAATTTAACAGCCTGTGTATCGTGAAATGGCAAATTTAGAGTTTTCTTTTTCATGCTATCCGGATTTCAGTGCATCAAAATAATTCACTGGAGCCGCGGCAGTCAAACGTGCTTTTAATAAATTGTTCTGAAATGTGGATCCATTTTTGACAAAGTTAAAGATGGAGCTTCAATTATACGCGCTACTTTATTTCCAATTTCACCATTCACAGATATGGTAACTGGCTCGGTAGAGCCAGATCGGTATCCGGCTGAAACGCTTTAAGTTGGCGGTTAATGTAGTTGGCACTCATGGCAGGAAAGACCCAACGACTCCTAAAATTGATTATTTTAATTGCTTGTGCAAAAATCATTTAAAAATCACAGACTATCAATGGCTGTATTTGACAATCGTGTACACTTTTGCGACACAAAATAACCCGATATAGAAAAATCGTCGTTATTTTGAGTCAATGTTGACTTAATTGTATTAAAACTGTTTACTTTTAGGTAGATTTCATATAAAAATCTACCTATTGCAATGTGCTTCATCTCGGAATTTCGGAAAAATTTTGGTGCCAAACAACTATGTATGATAAGCGGAGACGGAAAAACAAAAACAAAAAATTTATACATATATATATATATATATATATATATATAACGGAATTTACTGGCACTCTCACGATCGCATTTCTTGATATACACCAAACATTTTTTCTGCATACGTTGCGGCAAAAAATTTCTTGGACAAGTTCGCGATCGGGCCATATCTGGGTACAGGTTAAGTAGCTAGAGCCAAAAAAGTTGAATAATCTAGGGCGTTATAACTTCCGTTTCAATCATAATATTTTTAAAAAGTTGATCAATATTTAATATTTGAACATATTTCTATCATTTTTTTCAAAATGACAACCTTGGCGTTCCAGGTTCCTGAAAAATCAGCTGTTTTAAAAATTTAATAAACTTTATTGCCCTTGATCTTGCTGAAAATGACCAATCTCACATTTAAAAACTTTTGCACACGTTAGATAGAACATAAATCTTCCCATAATTTAAAAAAAAAGTAGTTTAAGTCTAGAGGTTGAGACACCAGGACTGTTAGAACGAAAACAAACGCAAACGGAAATGACTTCCTCATTTTTGAGTTTATGTTGTTTATACTAGCTTTTAGATAAACTTTTCAACTATAACCTCAGAGATTTTCAGCTTTCTAACCCAAGAGTTTTCAATGTAATTAGCATTATACCCAATGCCTGCCATTCAATTACAACAACAACTTCCATAAAAATATAAAAATATCCCATAGAAATATTAAATAAATTTTCTTTTCTTTCTTTTTTTGAGTTTTTATTTTTTTGCGCAAAAATTTAAAGAAAAATTAAAACAAAGCTGAGTCATTATTGTTTTATATTAAGGAATACTTTCTTCGGAAATTTGGAATATTTGGAAGTGGGTTAGTTTAAATAAATATATGCATATTGATTAAACATTTACAAAAGTTTTCGTAAATTGTTAATATTTGAATTATTTGAGGTGTAAAAGTTATTTGACAATTTTAGATTATAAATTATGTGTGGAGGTGTTGTAGGTGTGACGTTGTGAGAACGTTTATTTGCTCTTTGGTGGATTTAATATGTTATTAAAAGTAGTTTTAACCAAATTAAATAAAACTGTCCCGAAATCGCATTGATAAAGTAGTTTCCGTTAATGTATTTAGTTTGGTTCGATAAATTTTTTGGATTATTCTGTTTCTACTTAAATTTTTTATTTAAACTAAACTGACACATCCAATTCTATTTGTACACAAAGTTGTCTGGTCCCAAAATCTACCTATTTCTAGCAGATATACGTGCCGCTGGGACTTTTTTCATTTATATTTAGTTTGTTTCTAAACGACGAAAAATTGGTTTGGTCCACATTATGTAATATTTGCGTTTGGTTTTGAGTATCCATGAACATAATTTTGAATCTGTTTCGCCAGAGGTTCTTCTTCGTCGATGTTATTGATGGCCATGACATCACCGTCAAAATCAGATATCAAGTACGTTTTGGCATCTTTAATTAATTCTGTTTTCTAACACGTCTGACAAAATTCAAATTTGTGACAAAAGGTGTTTACCGAATCCTACAAGTACAAATATTTAAAGCCATTTAATAAACGGCCAGAACTACGATCTGTTAGTTTTCTTATTAGGCTGGATAAAAACTTGTCGCAGAATTTTGTGTGCTGATTCTCCAATTTGTGAACAAATATTTTAGAAAAGTATTTTCGCAGCAAGTTCACATTTTGGTGACTAAAAGCTGCAAGAGCAACAGTTTTTTCTGCGTCAGTTGTTGCCATAAACTTTAAATTGAGCATATAAAATGCCATACGAATGTATTTGCTGATGCATAAAATTATTTATTTATTTTAAATGAAGTTTTCCAGTTTCGATTTTTCAAAAATTTAATTCAATTTGGTAAGTTATATTCTTTTACCCAAAACATATTCAAATTCCTGACAGGCATTTTGTTTTGTTGTCGAGAAAATCCGTTTGAATATTTACTAAAAAAAAACTGTCAAGTTTGGAAATTATAGAACTAAAATTAAACGTACACAAACTTGCACACACTGACACTTAATTGAAACATTTTTATTTAAAAATATTGGTATTTAATTTTTTAAGAAAATCGTTTTTTCAATTAATATTTGATAAAAATTAAAAAAAACGGGCGTTCTCGCATTTAGAGAAATTCTCAAAATTCGGGATTTCCCAAAATTATTTCAGAATCAGTTGATTCAATTGGTAGTAAAACAAGCTTATGTATTGGTCTCCTAAATTTTTCAATTTGCCAAGTAATTATTTTGTAGGTGGTAAATTCTCATTTTTTATTAAAACTATATTGCCTTCCATTATAGATTTCTTTTAACATTCACTGAATCCTCGTTTGTAGCCAGGTTAAATATTCGGTGCACCATCTTTTCCAGAAATGTTGAGTAAGCTGCTGGACAAGTTTCCAGCGTTCATTGTAATTTAACTTGTAGTCTTTAAGACACCTCTCAGGAACTTCAGTCAATTGACATTCTATTAAAAAGTGACCTGGAGCTAGCCCAACTACTTCATTATTAGATACTGCAGAAATCGGCCGTGAGTTGAGATTTGATTCTTCTTCAATCAATAAAGTATTCATCTCATCCATTGTTAGTAATTATTCTCCTATAACTCTTAGGAGATAAAATTTCATTGACTTTACTGCTGCTTTCCATAATCCATCAAAGCTGGGCGCATTTGGTGGGATAAAATGCTAATTAATTTTATCTAATTAAGAGAACGATATATTACATTTTGGTTTAAATATAAATTACTATAAATCTCGCGGAGATTATTGTTCGCTCCCACAAAAGATGAGCCATTGTCCGAATATTTGTTGAGACAGAGGCCGCGTCTTGACACAAATTTTTCGTAAAGCAGCCAAAGTTTGACAAAATTAGTTTGATATGAACCTCTTTTGAGCTGAGACATACACATAGACAAACATATGTTTTCTGTGGTCGTTTTCCTCTACGTCTTGTTAGCAAGGCTGGTCGATGCCAACCTTTAAGTATTACAAAATTGTAAACGTTCTTGCATACATTTTACGTATCCTTACAAGAAAATCTGAAAGGTTTACAAAAATAAAAAATTTAGTTTCAGATGAAATGAAAAGAGCAGAGATATGTACAGTAAACGTCTTGTTAGCGAGGCTGGTCGATGCCAACCTTTAAGAATGGACAATCATATTGAACCCTTAATATGGGTAAATTAGCCATGATTTGCTCTTCGGTTCTTCCTCGATGTCTGCAATAGATGGTACAAGAATTCACAATTCTTCTAGCGATATCGCGACAGCTCAAAATTCAAAAACGCTGTCTACTGATATTGACTAACAGTGATATCCATGCCTGTTTGTTTATTTCAAGTGCAAGTCTTTAATTATTTTTCCTGCAATCCTCTCCGAACTCTTGGAGGATAGTATGATGGGATGCCTGGTATCGTATTGTGCTTGCGAATGTTCTGTTCTGTCTCCCACCCTTACCACACCATATTTGTCAATGAAAGGATTCATGCTTTTCAATAAGCTACCCTTTGAAACTGTCTGGTTTTTCTTCATCCGCTCAAGCTACTCTGCAAAATTGTTACTTTGTTGATATTTTACTGTACATATCTCTGCTCTTTTCATTTCATCTGAAACTAAATTTTTTATTTTTGTAAACCTTTCAGATTTTCTTGTAAGGATACGTAAAATGTATGCAAGAACGTTTACAATTTTGTAATACTTAAAGTTAGCATATTTAAATCAAAGATTTTCCAATTGCTCATATATGTTTGCCTCTATAAGTAAACAGGTAAACAGGTAGGATTGTATGGTCGCATTTCTTCATTTGTTATGTTCTCACATAAGATTGTTGTGGCCATTTTTCCTCCGTATTTTAACCATACTGGGCCATGCCACCACAAAGTGTTGCCAGCCAACTCTATAAGGGTAATTCCTCGAGAAGCAGGATTGTCACCCGATCTAGCATGTTGCCATGAATCTCTATAAAACTCTGTAGAATTTCTGATGGCAGGGCAATTCTGTTTCATTGTAGGTAGTATATTGAGACATCGCGGGAAATTTATGGTTTCTAAATTTTTCAATCGTATTAATTAGTAATATTATGGTTTCTAAATTTTTCAATCGGCCAACGCAATTTATGCTCTTGCGGTAATTCTCATCCCACTGTAATTTGAGCAACCATAAATTTAAAAAGAAAATTTTAATTTATACTATAGCTGGAGCTAACCATCCAACGGGATCAAATATACGGCTCAATTCTGAAATCGTTTTTCTTTTGATAGTGATGGCTATTGGCTCTAAATCGGAAATAATCACTACTTGGGTTCCATTGCAAACCTGAAACCTTTAATTCGTTGAATGTCTCTTCGGTATTTTTCGTATTTATAGTAACCTTGTCAACTTGTTTTGAATGACATCAATTAGTAAGTAAGTACCTGAACTGAATTTGAAGAAAATTTTCTCAAATTGAATCCAGTTTCTGATAAGATTTTAGTAAGTGCTGAATTAAGTTCTTTCAAATCCTCCCAACTGTTAGTACCAGTCAGTACATCATCTACGTAGATATTATTTTCAATAATTTTTGCCAAAGACGAATCTGTAGTTTTCAACGATAATTGTTTCAATGATCTCGCAGCTAAAACTGGTGCGATTGATGTATCATAAGTCACTGTAAGCAGTTTGTAGTGTTCTATTGGTTTGGACACATCACTCCGCCAAACAATCTTCTGGTAACGGGAATTTGGTAAGTCGATTCAAATTTGACGAAACATCTTTTCGATGTCACCAGTCAGTACAAACTAATACTTTCGAAATCTAATAATTTTATAATACAAAGAGTCTTGTACGACTGGACCAATTAAAAGATTTTCATCTAGAGAAGTTTTTAATGTTGTTTGACATCGTCAAACACAACACGGAGTTTTGTTGTAATACTTGCCTCTTTGAAGACTCTATGGTGTGGTAAATAGTACCCATCATCTTCATTAATCTTATTCGCTGACAATTTTATCATATATCCAATCTCTTCATATTCTTTCATAAAACTATTGTACATTTGAGAGAAATCTTGATTTCTTAGAAAACGTCGCTCCATGGCTTTTTGTCTTTGTATTGCTATGTGTAATGAACTATTTAATTGAGGATTTTCAGTTTTGGATGGCATTCGAACACAAAATTTTCCATCTGCAAGACGCTTAGTATTTGCAATGAAGTGATTTTCACGTTAGTGTTTTTAGGATGACTTTAAATTATTTGAAGCACACACCTCTTCCAGTTCCCAAAAACGTCTAAGAGATCTATTCAAATTGCACCCTAATAAAAAATTAGAAACTGTAGAGATGTTAGCAGAAAGTTGACTAGATGGAGTAAGAGGTTCTGATACGATCCATCCTAAAATGGTATTTTGAACAATGAGCTGGTGTTCTTCACCTGTGATCTTCCCAAAATCTAGTAGCCTAAAGAATTGATCAGAATTCAAGGATGGAAATTCTCGAGAATATCTCGAAAATTACCGTCGGCAAATTTTCGAAGCCCAACTCTGTTAAAGATATTTAAGAGTCTTATTTTAAAGGTTGGACACTTTTTAAATATCAACTGCCTTCAATTTTCTTAAAACTTTCAGTATATATTGGTAGTGCTGTGATAAGAAAAAGTGAAGTTTACCCACTCTTAAATCTGACGTGTTTGACCTCGAATAGAGATCAAAGTTTAAGATCATGAGTAAATCGTATAAATTATATGATCATTCTACTTCATAAGACCATGAGTGACCCATCACGTTCTTTTAAATATGGATACTGCTTGATACCAGGTAGATGTTAGCATAAATAATTTAATAGCTCACTCATGGCTTTGAGGGCCAAGGTCATTCGAAAATGTTTTTTTCGTTAATTTTGGATTTTTGAGATCAATTAATCTCAAGTAAGTAAAGAAGTAATTGGAATTTTTTCAATTTAAAGGTATGGTTTTTGAAGTTTCTCCGAAAAAAACTCCAATTCACATTTTTCGTGTTTCGGTTGGGATTCGAACCTACCTCGTCAGTGCCCGGCTCGAATCCTTGGGCAGACGCGCTATCGATTACGCCGTTGAGGCAATGACAATTTCAAAGTTGAAACTTCTTCATCACTTATTTATTTTTACTTAAGTTCAATTTTTCCACTGTCATTAGACTTCATATTATGGAAATGTATTTACATTATATGGGATTTTTTGCATTAAATTTCTAGACAATACTTTGTGTGGATTCATAGAATGGGGAACATTTCTATTCTAATTAACATCCTATGTTACGATTGTATAGTCATTATTGATTGTTTCCTATCAATGTGAAATCAATGGCTGACTTGGTCAGACTTGACTCAATTGACTTGGTCAATTCGTAGTCCTATATGTATTAACATTAGACTACATTAAGGGAATTTAAATTAATTTTGGATTTTTTCGTTGTTTTTTGCCTTGTTTTTTGGCTTAATATCTATTAAACCCATAAGACGGTCTCAAAGTTGATAATTTTTCAAAATAGGTCAAAGTTCAAGGTCAATTACTCTAGAAGCCATCAGTCAATAAGTTTAAGACCTTATTGTTATTATACTCCATATTGTGTTGTTTATGTTCCAGGTACTCTTTTCTTTTGGTACCAATCTATCAGCGCCGTGCTGTTACTTTTAGAGTCCTTGTGCAGACACTATATTCTTAATTTCATCTCGCCCAAGATTAATGTTTTTGATCTGGTATTACACGGCTTTTATATTTTTAATGCGATATTTCCATCGAGTTTCGTTGGGCCCCTTCAGATTAGTTTTTAAATATTTTACTGGAATACCCATCGCTTTGTTGATTCAGCAAAAATCTTACAAACATTATTTAATTTTGTGAAATAATTCTGTCTTTTATTAGTATTTTTAACACTATTTCCTATCACTAAATTTATGGTGCGTCCACTTACCGGCATATACCTCAGCTCTGTTATTGATTTCTTCGACTTTTACTCCAATTTATTCTTTCATATTGCTTGCATTGTCATACAATCAAGAAATTTTGATTTCTAATACTTTTAATTCCTCAATAAGGACGTTTGCTAATTTTCTTCAGTTTTGTAAATTTTCTCCAAGAGCTCTATTCCGTACATCGTGAAATACGAATTGAAGAAAAAATTATTGCAAAGATTTTATAACTAGTATTCTGTGTCGCGGCAAATAACAAATTGGTATAGAAAATATTTCTTTATTATATTTATTTCATTTTTTTCTCAATTCACAGGGAAATGCCTGTATAAGTTTACAGTTTGTTAAATTTTTTCCGGGGAGGAGAAGTGCATATTTTCTCCCGAGGTGTGTTTGTAGCCCGAGGGGTACATATCACTAAGAGAGATAACATGCTCTCTTCCGAGGTGTATATAAACCATTTCACATTAAAAACTAAATCTAATAATCTAAGGAGAAAGAAAATTATAATTTTTAATGTTCATCTTAGTAGGCGGTTTTTAAACAAATTTGTTTGAACTTATTGTACATATTTCTGTTCCCTTGAAAACTATATCATTGTTGTCATGGTTTGTTATTTTTTACTCGGTATATGAAGTAAAAGATGCAATTCGCTAACGCAAATGAGGGAGCGGAATTGAACTTTGTATTCAACTCGTGCAAAAACAAATTTCTATTGATAACTTTAAAATTAAAATTATAATTTATAACTAATGAGATGCTATAAGAAGACAGAAGAAAACAATTTAAAGTCATATTTGTTTCAATTTAAGTCGTAGGCGTAGCCAACTAGATTTCTATGAAAGTTAAACTACTTTTGAATTTTCATCTTTATTACTTCGGTCTGAAAGACCTAAGTATTACATTCATGAGCTCAAAGTGAAATTTTTACCCCCACTTTTTTTGACATTTCTCGACGTTTTAGGACCTCCTGATTCTAAAAAAGCAAAAAAAAAATGTATGTCTGTCTGTAGGCCGGCCGGCCGTCCGTCATTACCTACGCTGCAGGGAAAACGGCTGGAGGGATTTCAAAAATTTTTTTTTCTAAAAATAGGTATTCACAAGGAACAGGTCCGAAAGGACGCTGTGTTCGATAACTGTGCCGGAAGTTCGTCAAAAAAATCATTATGTGTGTCAAAAATAGCAAATTTTCATATTTTTGGCTTAAAAAACGTTCATTTTAAGTGATTACGAGTAGGAACATTAAATTTGGAGAAATCTTTATGGTCGGGATTGGTATGTGAGATCAAAAACTAGATTATTGCATTATAAGTTTGTCAAAAAAATGTTGTCAAGTGTGTCAAAAGAAAGATTTTTATTTATTTTTTACCCAATTTTTTGGAAAAAAATAAAATTGTTTCTTTGAAATGAAATTTTATTATTATTATCGAGAATTATGGCATTATAAGTTTTTCAAAAAAATGTTGTCAAGTGTGTCAAAAGATTTTTATTTAGTTTTTTACCTGATTTTTTGGAAAAAACTCAATTGCTTCTTTAAAATGAAATTTTATTATTATTATTGAGAATTATAGCATTATAAGTTTGTCAAAAAATGTTGTCAAGTGTGTCAATAGAAAGGTTTTTATTTATTTTTTACCCAATTTTTTCAGAAAAAAATAAAATTAATAGTTTGTATGACATGATATTTTATTAATATTATAGAGAATTATGGCATTATAAGTTTGTCAAAAAATAATGTCAAGTGTGTCAAAAAACGATTTTATTTATTTTTAGCCAATTTTTTGGAAAAAAATGTAGCTGTTTTTATGACATAAATGTAATTTAAAAATGAAATTGGACATGGAAATTTTTTAATTTGTTATAGTTTTTGAAATATTTTTGGAATTTTGTATTTTTGTATTTTTGATTTTGTAATAATTTTTGCAATATTTTTAGAATTTCGGCCAAAGTTTTAAGTGTTGATTTTGTAAGAATTTTTGGAATATTTTTAGAATTTTGAAAAATTTTTAATTGTAATAATTTTTGTGATTTTGTGATTTTGTAATAATTTTTGCAATATTTTTAGAATTTCGGAAAAAGTTTGAATTTTTAAGAATTTTTGAAATATTATTGGAATTTAGAAAAAAATTAAATATTTGATTTTATTCTAATTTTTGGAATATTTTTGGAATTATGAAAAAGTTTGATTTTATTTAATTTAACAATATTTTTGGAATTTTGATTATAATTTTTTGGCAACGTATTGATGTTTCGTGTTAGTTTTGTAATAAACTTTTAAGCAGATATAAAAAATACTACTTCTTTAACAAAGAGTTATGTTTGATATACATCGCTGCCCAAAACTAAAAACCATGTCCTCATAAAAGTTTTTTGCCGAAAACTATATCAAAATCCTTAACCCAGACCGAAGTCTTGATATCTCAGAGCTGTGAGATTTCAGCCCCTTCATATTTTTTTTTTTAATTCGTGTGATTGTTTGCTATTTGAGAAGTCTTTCTAATGTATTTAATATTTCCAAACTCCAAAAATAGGGAGCCCAGTGCGATTGCACTTGTTGCACTTGCGATAGAACAGTGCTCCATTCTGTATCCGCTCACCAGATTAATTGGCTAACATTCTAAATGGAATAATTTTCACGGTCATATATTCTTATTTTGCTGTTCTCGTTACCTCTGTCTATTATGAGTTATTTTCATCTAGTGTTTATATTTTTTTTCTCCACGTACATGCTTGCTCAAAATACTACAAAGCTGTTACTACAAAAAAAACAAGAAACCTTATAAATTCAACTAAATTAATGCCAAAATCAAATAATTAAAATCAACAATACCAAATTTAAATTCTATAACAAATGAAACAAAATTCTAAAATGATTATTGAAAATCTTACAATTTTTTCAAGTTTATAAAATTTAACATTGTAACTTGCAAGTATTTTCAGTAGTAATGTCCCCAGGGCGGTGATAATTCGAAATAATTTTTTGCAAAAATTCCGAAAGCAAGTATATTGATAATAGCCGGAGGCCGTAAGCCGAAGGAAATTATGAGAATTTATCACCGAACGAGGAGAATTTGTTTAGAAAATGTTTTGCCATTTTTCATTTCTTTTTATATTTTTTATGAATTATACGGCAAGACGATCGTACTGCGATATCAGTTAATTATTTAATAATTATTTGATAATTAACTGATATCGCAGTTGGCCAGACGTATAAATATTTGTTATTAGTATAATTCAAATGTGATTGGTCAAATTGAATGATGTCATTACATTTTAGAGAATTTCATTGGGTTAAATTAAAATAAAAAAAGCAAACAATTTTCTATTGATTTTTTTCTGATAACTTTAAACGTTTTTGAGTTTTCTCTCTCTCTCTGGCGTTTACATCCCATGGAGGGATTTTGCCGTCTGTGCAATTAGCTTCCATTCATCTCGTTCCATGACCAGTTGACCCCAGTTTCGACATCCTATATCACGAAGGTCTTGGATGATGTCATCACGCCAGCGTTGTCTAGGTCTTCCTCTTCGACGAACACCAGCTGGTTGTTGTTGGGACGCTTTTTTAATCATTCTATGTAATGGTGCCCTTTCTACATGACCAAACCATCTAATCCGGTTAGATTTAATGAATCCGATTACATCGCAGCCTCCAAGAAGCTGTCTGATTTCGTGATTCATTCGGATTCTATACTGATTTTCAGCAACTTTACATGGACCATAAATTGTTCGTATGACCTTCCTCTCGAATGTTGATAAAATTCTACAATCGGAGGAAGTCAGTGTCCAGCTTTCGCTTCCAAATGTAAGCACAGGTCGAATTAATGCTTTGTAAAGTGTGAGTTTACAGGACCGCGAAAGATGTTTTGATCGCAGAAGTTTTGAGTATGCGTAGAAAACTCTGTATGCGGCAGAGACACGGGCTTTGATATCTGCCTGCATGTCATTTGACGATGTTATTACAGACCCGAGGTATTTGAAGTTTTCCACGCGTTCCACTTCATAGTCGCCAGTATCCAGATTTCCGGGAGGTATGTTCTTAGATGTTGTTAACACTTTAGTTTTGCCGGTGTTGATGCATAATCCAAGTCGTTTAGCATTTCTTTCAAGCTGAGAGAGACTATCTTTAATATCGCTCGTTCTACGTCCGAGAAGCACAATATCATCTGCGTAGCCAAGAACTTGACTAGATTTATTATATATGCAGTTTTGCGTCTCAATGCGGCTTTTCCTTATCGCGTACTCCAGCGCCAAATTAAACAGTACAGGCGCGAGTGCATCACCTTGTCGAACACCTGATGTTATATCGAAAGGATCAGAGACTGACCCTTCGATTACTATTCTACAATTTGATCCCGATGTTGTGAGTTTGCACAGAGAAACAAGTTTCTCTGGGATACCAAGGCATATGAGTGCGGACCAGAGGTTGTCACGGATGATACTATCATATGCTTGCCTGAAATCAACGTAGAGCTGGTGAATGCTAATGTTGTACTCCCAACATTTTTCCAGAATCATCCTTAATGTAAAACATTGATCTGTGGTTGAGCGGTTGGGACGAAAACCACACTGATAGTCACCGATAGATTCGGCGAACCGGATGAGTCGAGCAAGTACGACATTAGCTAGTATTTTATATGCAGTGTTCAACAGTGCGATGCCACGATAATTCGCACACTTTAGACGGTCACCTTTCTTATGTAGCGGAACAATGAGAGCTGTTTTTCATTCAGTAGGTAGTTCTTCTTGGTCCCAGATTGCAAGAATCAGATCGTATATACGTGAGACCAGAGCTGCTCCTCCATTTTTAAGTAGTTCTGCGGGAATTCCATCGAAACCTGGTGATTTGCCATTTTTCAGTTTTTTAATTGCAGCTTCCACTTCCTCTATTGCTGGGTAAGGGACAAAAATCTCTTCAGTTGATGGAGCAATTGCTCGAATAGGATGAACTTCATTCGTCCTATTCAATAGGTCTTGAAAGTGGGATCACCACACTGCCAGCACATCACGTTCACTTGTTGTAAGTTCATTATTTTCATTTTTGATGGCTGTAGATCTTGGGTGGAAATCTTTTGTCAGATTCCGTGCATTGGCAAAGCACTCTTTTGAATTTCCGTTGGCCGCATGTTGGCTGATGTCTTCAATGCAGCTCTTCATGTGTTCGCGTTTCTTTTTACGTAGAAGTTTTGCTGAGGCTTTCCTGGCGCATAGATAATCAGCTTGGGAGCTTCGGGTGTTCCTTGTTAACCATTTTTCTCGCAGTTTGTGTTTATGTTCAACGGATTGGCGGCACTCGTCGTCGAACCATTCGTTGTGTGATTTCGGTGGCCGCTTTCCGATTGTAGTTTGTGCTGCGGCTATAATGGTTGATTGAAGCGTTTGCCATTCTTCTTGTATGTTTAATGGCATCTCAGAAGAGATGTCATGCTCTTCTATGTTTTGTGTTATTATTTCCTGATATCTGTTCAGCGTTTCCGGATGTTTAAATGCATCGACGTTCCAGCGCACGGTCCTTTTTGCTTGTCTATTAAATGTAGATGATAATTTGCACTTGTACTTAAAGATTACAAGCATATGATCAGTGTCCATATCAGCACCTCTGTATGATCGAACGTCAGTTACACTTGTGGAGTGTCTCTTAGACATCATGACGTGATCGATTTGATTTTCCGTTTTTCCGTCATTTGATTTCCACGTTGCCTTGTGAATTCTCTTGTGAGGGAAGAAAGTGCTGGAAATTACAAGATCATACATCATAGCCAGCTCGGCTGCGCGAAAACCGTTATTGTTGCTGGTATGATGCAAGCTGTTAGGGCCGATATGTGTTTTAAGCTCTGCAATCCTACCAATTTGAGCATTAAAGTCACCTACCACGATTTTTATATCGTGCCGCGGGATTTTATTGATGACTTCTTTGAGTTCTAGGAAGAACAGGTCTTTAATATCATCTGCTTTATCTTCAGTAGGTGCATGAACATTAACGATCGTTACATTGAATTTTTGCGTGCGGATTCTCAATCTGCATAATCGCATATTAATTGGGCAGAAGTCGATAACATGCTGATTCACGCGACGGTGTATAAGAAAGCCAACTCCAAATTCTCCTCCGTTTTGATGACCACAATAATAAAGAGTGTATCCTTTCGCTGTTTCATGGATTCCACTACCTGGCCATCTTAGTTCTTGTAATGCCACTATATCCAGTGTGTAGCTCTCGACTTGTTGTGTGAGTTTTAGGAGATCTCCTGGTCTTCTAAGGCTTAGCACGTTCCAGGTTCCCATTTTTAAATCGTAGTCCGGGTACAGTTTCCGAGGTCGTTCCAATAATGAATCCGAGATATTCCGAGGCCTGTGTACAGAATTCATGACAATACTTTTTTTACGGAAATGGGGTGTTAGCCCTTCGCCCAACCCAAATTTTCGTGAATGGGTTCGTTCTGCATCTTAAGGTCACCAGAAACAACCTTTTTACATGTTTATATAGCGAGCCGCTTGATCCAAGACAGACGCCCGCTGAAAACCGCCCGTTACATGGAGAACAGACGCTTTCTACACATTTATATAGCGAGCCGCTTAGCGAGCCAAGACAGACGCCCGCTCCAAGCCGCCCCTAACATGGAGAACAGACGCTTGAGTTGCATTGGTTTTATGGCGCTAATGACTCGCCATGGTGCAGAATCATTGAGTATAAGCAGTATTTACTCTGCCCCTCTCAACTACACCAACCTAATTCTGTTAGCATTACCCAGGTAGCACGGCGTGGACGTAGAATTTCGGATTTCACTACCGTTTTTGAGTTACAATTCAAAATTTTATCACAATAATTATATAAGCAATGAAAAACCAATATAGAATTCATAACTTTGTAGTTTAACCAAAACTTATGAAGGTGCTGAAATCTCAAGGCTCTGAGATATCAAGACTTTGGTTAGAGTTAAGGATTTTTAAATAGCTTTCGGCAAAAGGCTTTTATGAGGACATTGTTTTTAGTTTTGGGCGCATCACTGCATATTAAACATAAAACTAATTGTAAAAGTACAAGTATTTTATCTCTGTTTTGAATTTTATTACAAAACTAACACGGAAATCAACATATTGCCGGAAAATTATAACAGATCATAAATTCACATAATATAGTGAAACGATGATACACTCAAAAACCTCTCTATTTACCGTTCTGCAATTTCAACTTTTCAAAAACAAACAACCAAAAAAAAAACAAGCTACCAATTTCATGTTCAATTACATTTCATATCATACAAATATTTAATTTATTTTTTTTCTAAATATGGGGCCTGATTTAATTGATTTCAAAAAAGTTATAACAAAATCAAAAATTCAAACTTTTTTCTAGATCCCAAAAATTATAATAAAATCAAAAACTACAACTTTCTTCAAAAATATTCAAGGGAATATTACAAAATCAAAAAGTCAAACTTTTTCAAAATTCCAAAAATACTCTAAATAATATAATAAAATCAAAAATTTAAACTTTTTTCAAAACTCTAAAATTATTGCAAAAATTATAACAAAATAAAAAATTGAGACTTTTTCCAAAATTCTTAAAATATTCCAAAAATAATAATAAAATCAAAAATTTAAACTTCTTTCAAAATTCCAAATCACAGATTGAAACTTCTTTTAAAATTCCAAAAATATTGCAAAAGTTATAACATGTTGAAAACGATATTTAATCTACAACAACTTAAAATTTCCCAACTGTTCCTATAAGCTGGGCGGAGTTGAAACTGGATAGAACCATATTTCATGTTCAGTTACATTTTATGTCATACAAAAATTAATTTTATTTGTCAAATGTTTCTAATCGAAAATGTTTCCCATTTTATGTTTCTCAAAAAAATTGGGTAAGAAAATTAAAGAAAATCATTCTTTTGACTTGACGCTAGTTTTTGACACACTTATAATACAATAATCAAGCGCCTGGTTTCACATACCAATGACCATCAAGATTTCTCCACATTCAATGTTACTACGAGACGCGTATAACTTAAAATGAACGTTTTAAGCAAAAAATATACCAATTTTCTTGTTTTGACACACTTGATGATTTTTTTGAATACATCGTCCTTTTGGTTCTTACCATTAAAGTAACCTATTTTTAGAAATAAATATTGGTGACCATGGTTTTTTAAAATCAGTTGGTCCTAAAACGTCGAGAAATGCCAAAAAAGTGGGGGTAAGCTCAATTTTTGGTTGAGAATGTAATACTTAGGTTTTTCAATCCGTAGTAAAAGTTATAGTCGGAAAATCGAATCAAACCGCCGATAAAGAAAAAAATTTCAACGTTAGAATAAAAAAAATTAATGCATGTTTTTTAATTTTTATTTCACTAGTTTTGACACAGGGTGACTCGAAATTTATAGACATGAAAATGTTGAAGGTAAATTGTGCTCAAACCGGTTAACCGTTTTTAATTATGTTTTTTTTGTTTGAAACGTACTAAGTAAGGCATTATTATGAAAAGTTTACCAGGGTTGTGCCGTAAACAAAATAGATTACTTTACATGTATAGATTACGCATAGATTACGTGTAAATTATGCGAGATATTTTCGTGTAATCTATAGTGTAAACTATAATGTAATCTTTTTAATTGATATGTGAATTCTAAAATTTTTTAACAATAAATTAGCTTTTTTCAAGTTCGCAAGATCTTGTTTTTGACAATATTATTGATCATGTCTTTTAAGAAAAAATTTTCAGTAGGGATAATATAATATTTCCACATATTTCTTCATAAATCAAAATTAATAGATTACGCCAAATTTACATAGATGACATAGATTACATTACATAGATTACATGTAATGTAATCTGTTTTAGATTACGCGTAAAGGAACAACCCTGGATTACATTGATTTTTTACATTGAAATTTTGTTTTTATATTTTTTTTAATTTCATTTTTTTATTTTTCAAAATATACTAAAATTACAGACAAGCGTTATTTTTTCTTTTCTTGAAAATTATAATATTTATAACGCCTTACTAAGTACCTTTCAAACAAATTTTTTTTATTAAAATCGGTTGACCCGTTCGAGAACAATTCAACTTTAAACTTTCCTTGTATCTAAAATTCAAAACGAATTTCGACCCAGTGTGATAACTAAAAAATAAGATTAAAAAAAAAACACCTATAATTTGTTTTTATTAAATTAACGATTACCGAAGTTTCAGGGAAATCGGAAAAGGATCGGAAATGGATCGGAAATAAAAAGAAATAAGCCAAAACACAAATGGTTTTTCAGACCCAGCTTGGAGGAAGCAGTTGTTGCGGTTTTTTGACACGAATTTCTTTTTTTAAAAAGTCGTTCACTGTCGATCCAGACTAGCTGCTGCAGTTCGTTTTCCCGTCCCTTCAGCTTAATTTATTTTGTCAATTTTTAAAATTATTTCCTAAACGTTTTAAAAGCTTCCTTACTTTATAAAAGGTAAATTCAGGGACTCTAAGTTAAAACTTTGGTAACATATATGTTATGACTGTGTGCTATTGAGTACCAAAAATTCTAAATTGTACTAAACTGTCAAATTCGCAATTTCATCGTTCCAATTCAATTATGTTCTAAATTGACAGTTAAACATTGTTTTTTCATTTCATGTTAAAAACTAGAATTATTACGGTCTGTTCGGCGAGGAGATTTCAATATAAAAATATGGTGGGGCTGAAATCTCAAGCTCTGAGATATCAAGACTTCGGTCTGGGTTAAGGATTTTGATATAGTTTTAGTTAGTCGAAAAAAACTTTTATAAGGACATGGTTTTTAGTTTTGAGCAGCGATGTATATCAAACATCAAACAGTTTTACTATCAAATTCCTGTTGCAATGAAGTATCGCAAGATATTTCAATCAATATGTAAAATCAATATCTTTGTAAAATCAATATCGTTGAAATAATCATTGAAAATCAAACATACTTAAATTTGCTTTGATCTACTCTACCTCGAACAAGTTGTGTAGTTGAAAAGCAGTTTATTATTTGATTTTATTTAAATCAGTTTTGGTATTTTTAATAATAAAATGGACCAGTCAGATCTAAATAACAGCCCCAATTAAAAAATTTTGATAATAATAAAATTGTGTGGTTTCTTTTGAAAATTTTTCAAATTTTTGGCGTTCCATTGGTGATCTACTCAAAAGCTGCTTTGAGCAGCTATTTTGTTCCAAAGGAACGCATTTAATGTGAAAAATGTTTTAGTAATCTTTTTTTTTATAAAAAGATTTTTGTTTGCTTTAATATTGTTTCTGGTACCGGCGTCATTTAAAATTGGAAACATGTCATATAAATCCTTTCCTAAATTGGATATCAATGTAGCTCCAATTTTTTATTGAATGCCGTGACTTTGTCTTTTTGAATCAGAGCATGCATTTGTGGACCTTGCATTGATTTATTTAAATCGCTTTAATTTTTTAAAAATTTCAACTAAATAAACAAGTTTAATAATAAAGTTATCGTTGCGAAAGGAAGATGCCTCATCTTTGTGATTTTCAGCAAGAAAGATCGCAATTTTGTCTTTAAGTTCGAACGCTCTTTGAATAAATTTTAAACGAGATAGCCAACGTACTTCACATTTCACAATAGTACAAGAGTGATGTATATTCTGCTCCCATATCTTCACACAACTTTCCAAATAATCTCGCTTTCAAAGGACTGTTTTTGATATAGTTTACAACTTTTGTAACAATATGAAATATGTTTATTATTTATAATTATTATTAAATTAAATTATTATTATTAAATTAAAAATTTAATGACCCCCTTGAGGTTATTATGCGACCCCCCTGTGGGTCGCGACCCACAGTTTGGAAACCGCTGGTTTAGATATGTATTACAAAACTAACACGAAACATCAATACGTTGTCGGAAAATTATAACAGATCATATATTAACAGAATTTAATGAAAAGATTATACAATCAGTAAACTACTCAAAAACCTCTCCATTTAGCGTTTCGAGAAAATATTTCAAAATCACAAATTCATATTTCTTTCAAAATTCCAAAAATATTGTAAAAATTAAATAAAGTAAAAAAGTCAAACCTTTGTTTTGAAAATATTCTAAAAATATTTTTAAAATTATTACAAAATCAAAGATTAAAACTTTTTTCAAAAATTCTATAAATTTTGCAAGCATTATAACAAAATCAAAAATTGTAACTTTTTCCAAAATTATAAAAATTATAATAAAAATTTAAAATGTTTCAAAATTCTAAATATATTCCAAAAATTTTTACAAAATCAAAAATTGAAACTTTTTTCAAAATTCTAAAAATATATATAAAATTCAAAAATTCTATTTTTTTTTCAAAATTCTAAAAATATTCCAAAAATTAGAATAAAATCAAAAATATAAAATTTTTCAAAATTCTAAAATATTCCGAAAATTCTTACAAACTCAAAAATTGAAACTTTTTTCAAAATTCTAACATATATATAAAATTCAAAATTTTTTTTTCAAAATTCTAAAAATATTCCAAAAATTAGTATAAAATCAAACATTTAAACCTTTTCTATATGCTAATAGTATTTCAAAAATTCTTAAAAATTCAAAAATTCAAACTTTTCCAAAAATCTAAAAATATTGCAAAAATTAGAAACTTTTTCCAAAATTATAAAAATTATAATAAAATCAAAAATTAAAATCTTTCAAAATTCTAAAAATATTCCAAAAATTCTTACAAAATCGAAAATTGAAACTTTTTTCAAAATTCTAAAAATATATATAAAATTCAAAAACACTATTTTTTTTCAAAATTCTAAAAATATTCCATAAATTAGAACAAAATCAAATATTTAAACTTTTTCTAAATTCTAATAATATTCCAAAAATTCTTAAAAATTCAAACTTTTTCCAAAACTCTAAAAATATTGCAAAAATTATTACAATATCAAAAATTGAAACTTTTTCCGAAATTATAAAAATTATAATAAAATCAAAAATTAAAAATTTTTCAAAATTCCAAAAATATTTCAAAAACTATAACATATTCCAAAATTTCCATGTTAAATTATATTTACGTAAACAAATAGCTAAATTTTTTTTTCCAAAAAATTATTTAAAAAAATAAATGAAATTATTTTTTTGACACACTTGACAATATTTTTTTGACAAACTTATAATGCAATAAAATTCTCAATAATAATAATTTCATGTTCATTATACATTTCATTTCATACATATAACTAATTTTATTTTTTTCTAAAAAAATAAATGAAAATCATTCTTTTGACACACTTGACATTATATTTTTGACTAACTTATAATTCTCAATAATAATAATAAAATGTCATGTCATACAAATAATTAATTTTATTTTTTTCCAAAAAATTGGGTAAAAAAATAAATAAAAATCTTTCTTTTCACACACTTGACAACATTTTTTTGACAAACTTATAATGCAATAATCCAGTTTTTGATCTCACATACCAATCTCGACCATCCAGATTTCTCCACATTCTTTGTTCCTACTCGTAATCACTTAAAATGAACGTTTTTTAAGAAAAAAATATGCATATATCCTTGTTTTGACACACTTGACTGATACACTTTCGGTACAGTTATCGTCCAGTTACATCGTCCTTTCGGCTCTTACCATTGAGTGTACCTATTTTTAGAATTAAAAATTTTTTAAATCCCTTAAGCCGTTTTCTAGATTTCATCGGTTGTGACGGCCGGCCGGCAGACAGACATACATTTTTTTTTGCTTTTTTAGAATCAGTAGGTCCTAAAACGTCGAGAAATGCCAAAAAAAGTGGGCGTAAGAATTTCATTTTTAGCTCATGAATGTAATACTGTACTAACTTCGGTGTTTCAGACCGAAGTAATATTGAGTTGTTATATTCCATATATGATTATAAGGCATGTAAAATCACAAAAAATTACAAATAAAACAGTCTCGTCGAAGACTCTATCATAATAAACATAAAATTGAAACTATGTGCCAAGTTAGTAGATAATAGCAAAAAATTAATAGAAACAATGATAACACAATTACAATTCAAGCAGTTCTGCAATTTATTTAAAATGTGTCAAAAAACAAATATCTTTTCAAAAATTTAGAACTAAATGGCGGAAATAGTAAACTAATTTTTTGACTATTTTAATTTAGAATTTTTAGTACTAAATAGCATTGGAACACAGTCTATATATAGTAATATAGACAAGTCAAAATTGATCTAGGCAACTAACGTAGCTTACTTCCAAAGCCTAAGATACTCGTATTTGAATTGTATCTTAAATTATAAAACCAATATTTTTACTCAATTTCTTTATGTTGGAAAGTGCGATTTTGTTTTATCTTTGACTAGCTATTATTTTCTCTTGAAACAATTAAAAACCAAATATTGCATAATTATACAAAAAATCATTAAATACAATTTTTTATACAAAATGCATATTACGATTAAAATTTTTTATGGTTTTGAAGGCCGGTGATTATGTCAGTATATTAGTATGTCTACATGTACAAGCTTGTTGTTTTAAATTCTTATCCCTAAAATTTTAGTTCGTAATATTCATTTTCACTCATTCTTCTTTTTTCTACACATACCCTTCTGACAAACAAAATTTCCCACGCAGAGTTGCATAAATTTATCACATGATTCAATTGTCACGTATGTGTAAATCTAACATCTTATCAACTATCCTTCTGAATGTATCCTTATAAGTATTTTGTATTTATTCATTTTATATTGCTTGTATGGAAATAACCCTACACCCACGTGGAAAGCGTGGGAGAATGACGCGGTTTAGGAAAATACAAAAAAAATAATGAACACAAACCAAAACAACAAACATTGTTCTTTCGTTTGGAAAATAAATAATAGAAAATGTAAATTTTTATTGGATTAGGAGATTTTAATTTGTTTTTTTGTCAAAAAATTAAATAATTTTGTAAAATAATGTTCATATTTTTTTTATTAAACTATTAGTTTTTCCCTGAACTTCATTTCAATATTGTTTCAGATTATTTTATTGATTGCGATGCGGTGCGTCACAGAATCACTACTACTTGTACTTCACAGATATTTTGTTTTTACTTTATTTTTATGCTTCATTCCTATAATTTTCCTTTTTATATATATATATTATTATACATATTTTTCTATTTTATTCCATTTCAATTTTTCCATACAATCAAGGTTTTTCCATTTTGACGTCATAGGTCACGTGGTAAAATAACCATTGCTATTTTTCTTTTATATTTTTGAATTTAAATTTTGAATTTATAAAAAGGAGAAACATAATAAAATGAATTTTCGTTGTGTCTGACTGGAGAAAATGAAAAAATAAATGAATATAGGAAAATTGCAAAAATTTGTTTAGATTTTGTTTATTATTCGAGTCGGTTTATTAAAGTTATCATTATAATTGTATAAAAAGCTTTCGAAAAACGTTTACACGGGCGGAAATGTTAATAAATATAAAGTTTTTAAAGAGGACATTTTGTTTTTGTTTTTTAAAAAAATTTTATTGTTGTATTTGTTTGTCTTTATTATTTTTATGTTGTGCCGGAAAAACATATTAAACTGTGTTAAATAGAAATTTTTTGGGAAAATTGTGAAAATTATTTTTGGTAAATTGGAAATTATATAGATTGAATTTTCGACAAATCAAATATACAAACATAGTTTTTGGTATTCGATATAAATAAAAAATAAAAAAAGGATATTTTAAATTTTCATATACATTTTTTTGGATATAATTAATCAATAGTTTTTGTATGAAAATCATTAAAGTTGAATTAATCAGTATTAAAAAAAATATGGTTTAGAGTTGCAGTGTTATAAATTATTGTGTTTTTTTTTGTTTCAAGTGAAAATTGTGATATAATTGATAAAATATTGTCTGATTGTTAACTATTGTTGTTTGGGTTAATAGAAGAAAATCAAAAATGTGTTCTAAAAACCATTAAGATATAGTAGATGCATTTCGCGATGCAATCTGGCTGCCATTTTTAAAAGATTACGTGTTCAAATTTGTTTTAGTTAATAGACTTTAAAAGATTTATAAAATAAAATAAGTTTTCATTTGATTTAAGCGAATTTAATGAATTATTTTCGGTTAAAAAAAAAAAAAATAAAATAACAAGAGAATATTAAGTTCGATCAATAGTTTATTTTGATGTTGAGCTAACTTTTACGAGCTTTCATTCGTTTTTTTTGCTAACCTTAGTTTTGTAATCAGTTAATAATGATATTGAAAATTTTTGAAATTGACGAAATAGAAGTGACCGTATCAGTTGTATGACAGTAAGTTTTGTTTATGCCAGATGTTAGTGATTAAATAAGCATGTCATTGAAAGTTGTTCGTATATACAAGTATATTCAGACTAAATTATTTCCTTTATACAAACTGTGAAACTTTTTTCGCCTAAGGTCCAGCATATGGTTTGTGGTGCTCCCTTTACCTTGAAAATGGTGCATATGTTACAGACTGGTCAATTTTACATCCGTATGAAAAGCGTTGTTGAGAATATTGAATGGTTATTATTTAAATGTTGTATATTTTTATACGGTTCTTATTATTATTATTCATCAAATGATTTAGTTTGTTTAGGTTGTGGTTTTATACTAGCAGATAGTGTTTGTTTTATTAAATTTTTGCGGAAGTTTTTTCTTCAATCATAATAACAATTATTTTTTGGAGCCATAAAAAAACTATTCATCTTAGCTGTAAGTGTAGCTTTTAATATGCCTAAATTTTGGTCTCGTGAATACTTCGTAAATAGGTGCTGGATGATATTTGTTTTGAATATTTATTCATCCTCAAAATCGTGAACCTTATCTATTATACCTGATGATGAATAAAAGGAGATGAATTATGTTAACTGTAAAAGTCTTAAGCTTAAATCTTATATTTAACTCACAGTCACACAAACATAAAATATTGTTTTTATTCAGACTGGTACTCTTGGTTTAAGTATCATATGAGTAGCACTAATTTTGTTACAAAACCTGGTGTATATTGGTTCCAATGCCCAACTATACCATTAATGCCAGTCTATTGGTATTATTGCACAATGTATAAAGCTTTTTAAAATCTTGTCATATATTCTGCATAATAGATAAATCATTTTGCTAATTAATTGATTTCAAATAAAGTTTACTCGATCAAAGTTGAATTGAAAAAATGTCAAAAGCTCAAAATGCCCGCCAATCAATTTGCTATTGGGTTTACTTGTACAGGCTTGTAATTCTTTCAGAAGAAAGAATGTATTGGCTACATTGATATTAACGAGTTGCACTGTTTAGAAGAACACACGTTTTGTACAGCCAAAAAGTTATTGAAATTTTTCTGCGTCATCTCTTGAGTAAACTGCTACCTCTTCTTTGCTTTTTAATCTTTCTGTAGATTATATGAACTGTTCGAAAAAAATCTTGCATTCTTACAACAATATCTTGTCAATATACTCATCATATAACTTTATATTTTTTATGTCATCAGGTTAGAACTAAAACTGCTACGATAGCTATAGGTTTTAAAGTTGCCATCAGTGCTAGCAAATTAATCAAATTAATTAATCAAACATGCGATTATATCTAGGTTGAGTAAACAAACAGATTTGAGTTTTGACCCCCGTCCATCTAAAACGCATAACTGGACTTCACAGCCTATTAATTTCAGCAAATTGAAAACACTGCAACAAATAAACATATTAACCAAAATATAATAATTAAAACCATTTTCTTATGTTTTTGAAATAGTGTTAGAAATATAAAACAAATAAAACTAAATTTAATTCAAAAACAAAAATCGATCTATTGATTTATTATACTCAAACTTAATATGAAACCACATCACATTCCAACATAAAAAAAACTAGATACAACCAACGATTGAATCATCTATTTGACATTGTTTAGCAATACAAAAAATCGAATGTTAAAATATTTCTAAAATAAACTAATTAAATTAAATTTAAAATAAAAATCTAAAATCGATGTGAAAGTGAAATATTTTCTTTCAACTCAGCTTGACATTTGTAAGTTAACGTTGTTAAAAGAAATAATTTAAAATTTCCTTTTTTTCTATAATAAATATAATAAAATTTAATAATTATAAATATATATACATTTATTTACCATCAATAATAATTTTTAGGACGATAGTTTTTCTTTTTATTTCTACAGTTTTTGTTTAATTTGTTAATTTTGGTTTAAATTTAAATTCCAGTTTAATTTAATTAACAAAATTAAGTGATATATTGTTAATATTTAATCAGATTTAGTTAATATTATAAAAATAAAAAACACAAAATACACAATTAATGAAAAATAATTTGAAATAATTTAAAAACAAAAAAATTAGAAGATAAAACAATTTAATTAATTAAAACTATAATAAAGTTTATGTTTTAATTTTGTTTAATTTAATTTCGTTTTTGTTTATTTTTGAAAATGTAAGAAAAGGGTTGTTGCTCCTATTTTATTTATTATTTGTAACCGATGTCGTTTTTTTAGTTATGTTTTTTTTAGACAAAATTTTACGTTTTTAATAGAAAATATATTTTATTTTTCTGTGTTTTGTTATTAATAAATATATAATTTTAATTTTGATTAAAAGTCAAAGCCGATATAACGTTTATTTGAAATTTATTAAAGATGTGCACTTAGGTGCATTAATTACGTGCATATTAGATGCTATAAATGTTAAAATGCTTTTTTGAAAAAAAAAAAAACAAAACTTTTTCATGATTTCAGTGTTGAGAGAGAACACAATACAATACAACAACGATTGAATAAAAACAACGACCTATTCACTTCAGCAAATTTTTTTTATAACATAAAATATTTTCAGCTTTTAAGTTTTTTTCATGGGTTATCGTTTTTTAAACTCAATTTATTGATGAGTCCTTGTTTATACTCATTACGATTACAATCATAAAATTTAAGCTTTTTTAGTACAATACACATAGCACGCGATTACTTCAAAGATGAATATGATACTTAGAATAGTTTGTATTCCGTTCGATTCTTTCTTGTCAATGATCTCTGTGATTTGGAAAAATGTCGATTATAGGCAGAATGTCGCGAAATAACTAATTAGAGTCTTATAAAGTATCTTGTTTGTAAATGCCTTTCTCTCTCTCTCTCTCTCTCTCTCTCTCTCTCTCTCTCTCTCTCTCTCTCTCTCTCTCTCTCTCTCTCTCTCTCTCTCTCTCTCTCTCTCTCTCTCTCTCTCTCTCTCTCTCTCTCTCTCTCTCTCTCTCTCTCTCTCTCTCTCTCTCTCTCTCTCTCTCTCTCTCTCTCTCTTCTCTATCTCTCTATTTCTTTCTCTTTCCTCTTCTCTCTCCCCTTCTCTCTTTTCTCTATTCCCTCTATTTATTCTTTTTGCTGTTATTGTTTATTCTATCGTTTTCTGCATTCCAGAGCAAATAGAAAATCGTTTTTTTGCACATCTGGACAGCGTTTGAAGAAGTCTTTTGCAGTCTAAATCGTGTTGCCGTAATGACTCTTATCATTGAATTTCGCTGGGCATCTGTTTTGTTGTTTGAAACAGTCATAAAATGTAAACAAACGAAACAATTTTTATGAATTGTAGGCTTAAGCACTACACCCACCCATTTATTTCAATAAGTTTACTCGTCCTAATGCGGATCAACATATGTTTTCAAATAAAATGAATCTATGTTCAATTCTCAATTGTTAATAATTTTATTATTTTTCTATTATTTCGATGACTCCACAACTCCACAAGTTACAAAAAATTCCCGTAAAATTTTGTTTTTTGTGTTAGGAATTAAGAAATGGAAAACTAGGCCTTCATCTTTAACATTTTCTAAAAGCAAATTGGTGAGCTCTTCTTTTCTGCATGCACCAGCAAGACCAATAATAAGTGCAACCTGAAAATGAATATAGCATTATTACTAGTCGAATATTGTAAGCATCTTATTACTTTGCTTAGCAGAAATTTTACACCATCATCATCATTCTTTTAGGAACTTTTCAACCTGGTGCTTGGTCAATACTACATTGTCATTGTCATTGTCATTGGTGCATAAGTAGTTAAACCTTTTGAAACCTCGACAGTTTATTAACGTTGAGGTCAAATGATGAGGGTTCAGGAATGGCAGTCAACGGGGATCCTATGAGAAAATAGCCCAGTGAAAGCACGCTCAGACCATTCGGATCACTGAATTGAGCGGTCGTAGGACGAGAGTTAAGACATGCTTCGATTTGACTCGTTAATGTTAGGAACTCTGCAGTGGTAAATGTTAACGTCCCGATGATACGCTTGAGATGAAATTTAGTACACTACGGCTGATTCCCACAAACCTCCAAAGTGCAGTGTACGAGGAGGAATTTTGTTCCAAATGATATTGTTGGATGTACAGAATCTGATAGTCGAATCAACAAAGGACTGCGACAGAAACAAGTTATTCTTGCAATTCCTTAAGAGGAATTATATTCTTGCAATTCCTTAAGAGCTGCTATAAAGTTTGTAGCAATGTTTGAATAGATTTTTGAATAAATTCAACGGCGACCGACGAACCGTGTCAAACAAGCGAGGAAGGACTCAGTGACTGAATTGAAAACCAATTCCAAATGGACAGCCTTTGTGGCAAAACACACAAACAGACAAATATACTCCTTTAACTGTAGTTTGGACTTAGTTGATTGTTTGAGAAAGAAAGATCCACAAAAATCGATGCCGACAATCATAAAGGTACAACTCGATTAACTCGGACGTGTGGTAGGTCACCCATAATTTGGTTTTAAAGTTTGTGCCTTGTGTGAAAACAATGAATGCAATTATGGAAAATAGTTCGGCACAAATTGCGTCCTCTAATAAACCAATATGTACGACGGAAGCTATAGAGTAGGGCTTGAAGACCAGCTTGTAACAGTCGAAAATGTTCCTGTCTTGTAATAAGTGTACATATATGTGACAGCCTGGGAGGACTATTGGATTTTCTGGTGTTCTTGAATTGCCGCATTAACAAGTCTGCCTTTTACTCGCAAGATTCCATTGGAATCAAGAAACGCTTAGAGAGCTAGCAAGGAACTTTTGATTGCCAATTGCCGAAATTTCTTTAATGAATTTAATTCAGATTTCTCACTCTACTATTTTGACCAACATTGACGTGGCACTTTGTAGTTTCATAGGTTGTAAATGTTTTACCAATGATGCATGTCGAATAATTTTGTCTCGGACATTGTATACAAATATCATCATGTAAGCCATGACGCGAAATAAAATTGTTGTAGAACTAAAGCGCGTAAATATAGGATTTGTTCTGAATGCTGTTGTAGTAAGATTGGGTTTGTGGGTTTCCGAATTTCAAGATTTTTTGTTTCCTTAGACAGTTGACAACCAAACTCCGTTGGCCATAGAGCTACAGGTTGTTTTAAAAATTCCTGTCCAGTCGACCAAAGTGACGCTGACTCGAACTGAATTAGCGTCAAACCTTTGGAGACAATATCTGCAGGATTTTGAGTGGATCTAACTTAGTGCTACTGATGGGATGGTGTCAATTCTCGGAGCCGAGCAACTTGATTTGCCACAAAGGTAGTAAATTTATACGCTTCTGATTTTATTCGATATAAGGTGATCATGAAGTCAGACCATAAGCATGTGGTCTCGAAAATTTGTTCAATCGTGTCTTTGAGTTTATTAATCAATTCAGCCAGGAGGACAGCAGCGCACAATTCCAATCGTTAGCCTAGACAGCCTCATTAATCGCAGAAATCAAGCATACCGAATATGCGTAAGTTGTTTCTCATCGAAACCAAGCCAACGGAACAATTAAATGTTCTAAATTAGATTTTATGAATAAGTATATTGCTATAAAGAACCTGAACTCTAAAGAGTTGTGGAACCGATTAAGAAATACTAGTATACATAGAGGAAAGGACCCTGTCCATATCTCTTTTAGTCCAAATGAAATTAATTCTAATTTTATTCTTCATCCAGAAACAGCCGCATCAAGTTCCCCATGTATACCTTCACCAATTCATCCTCTTGCTCTACTTGCCGGACGAATTTCGGATGAACCAAGTTGTTTTAAATTTTCCCATATTACATGGATTGGAACTACTGTATCTGCTATTACAAGTATATTAAATCAAATGCAATCGGTCATGATGATATTTCTCTCAAATTTCTAAAAATTGTACTCTAATTTATTGCTCTACCTATAACTCATTTAATCACATAATAACCAATTCTAGTTTTCCTGCTAAATGGAAAAATAGCAGGGTTTCTCCAATTCCTAAAAACTCTTTTCCTAAAACTCTGAAAGACCATCGACCCATAAGTATCCTGCCAGCTCTTTTGAAAGCATTCGAATCAATTATGAAATATCAAATCACTAAGCATATTTAGAAGTTCCGCTTGCTAATTGATCGTCAATCTGGCTTTCGTCACAAACATAGCACTGAAACTACTCTTCTGTATGTTTCTTTGGACATCATTCAAATGTTTGATGTAATACTTGTTATTGCTCTTGTTTTGTTGGATTTTTGCAGGGCATTCGAGTTGGTTGAGAACGACCTACTTATTAAAAAATTGGCACTAAAGTACAATTTCTCTTCTACAGCCATTTCTTCCGTTACGTCACATTTACATGATAGACACCAATACACAGTATACGACGGTGTTTTGTCCGACGCTCTCCCGGCAACATCAGGGATTCCTCAGGGTTCTATGCTGGGTCGTATGTTCTTTCTCTCTTTATAAATGACCTCGTAGATGTGCTTTACCTCTGTGAGTATTATTTGTACGCCAATGTCATTCAACTATACTGCGTAAGAAAGGTGTTTGCGCTAGATAACCTATAGTTGATAACATTAATTCTTATCTAAAAAATGTAGCCCGGGCTGAACGTAACAAGCTGGTGCTAAACCTTAATAAAATGTTTACTAAATTGTATTCACTTAAACTGACGGTGACTCCCACCGCGCAATTTTGTCCTCCATAAAATTGAATGAAGTGTATCTGCCAATGTCGTGCACAGTCAAAAACCTGAGTGTTATTGGTATTGGCTAATGGGATGGGAAGTTCAGGTTAATGTAGGTTAATGCAGGTAAATTTTATTCAGGCTCCCATGTCTCTGGGCTTCTTCTTCATTTACTAATCAAGATCTGAGAATTAGGCTTGTTAAATCCCTTTTAATGCCTCATTTCACATACTGTTCCTCGCGTCTTGGATATTTAAACTCTACAATCTTTAACAAACTTCAAAAATGTTTCAACGCATATATTAGGTGCGTCCTTGGTGTTAATCGATTTGCCTCGAACTCGTATTGCCCATCTTACTTCTTTAACAGGTTTTTGACCGGAATCAGTAATAGACTGAATCACCTTCGTATACCTAGAAATCGCACAAGTGTTTACTCTTAAATTATTAAATAATTCAGTTGCTTACACTAGATCTGCAATATTTATGACCACTGACGTGACCCGACTATCGACTACCGAGAAGAACATTCCAATGTAAATTTGTTAGATTTATATAATTAGAAAACTAGTTATACAAGTAACAGTGCTAAATTGAGCATGACTGACGGTGGCAGTTAAGGTAAATTGTTGAGCATTTCATCCTTTTGTATATTCGCAGAACCCTGTGTTGAGTATTTCGGCTGGATCCTTTGTGTTCCTAGTGGAGATCAAGTCTGCCTTCTGCCAAACCCTTCTGAGAGGATCCTTTGGTTCATCACACTAGCCCTGGATTAGGTGGTTTACCCGTAAAGTATGTTGGGTGGCAGCTGGATTTGTTAGGGGTAGATAAGCTAGATTGAATGTTGGCTTTGTGACGGATTTAGAGTACATCTCGAAGCGAATTTTGTCCAAGGAGGTGTCATTGATCTCAGTTGAATACAGGTCTGCTAGGAACAGTTGATTTGGTGAAATCCAATTTTTAAGATCAGCATCTTAATGGTAAAAAATTTTGTCAGTCTTCTATATATTTGCTTTACATTATACCGTATTATACCAACGCTCTGTTTTCGATTTTTATTATTTTTTTTTACTCTTATTATAAGTTAAACTAACCCTGTATGGTGCAAACTCAAATATTTATTTAGAACCAAATGAATCTATTGAAACGATTTCAAACTAGATGGGCATTGATTGCTTTAAAAAAATGCGTACACATTTGACTGGCCTATAACCTAAAAACGCAACTTTATAAATGTCTTCTCGAGTTTAAAAATTTGAATTTTCTTTATAATCTTCAAAAATATGGCGTAGAACAAAATTTATATTCTTTCTTGACGCAAAATCCGATACTGATGTTAAAATATTAAAAAAGTGTAGTTTTCCTTTCTTCAACTTTAAAGTCTCTCTTGTTTAATAATGGTCAACACAACCTGAGCTAGACCTCTTATTCTAATTTTTTCAAAATTAACCCATAACCATTCGAATGAGGAAGGTTAAAGCTACAAAACGTGTCATTGTATTTCGATATAGTTTTGTTAAAACAGTATATTTCTGCTGATATTTTGAAAAACAAACTCGAAATTCTTCGTAACTCGTAAAAACAAATATGTTAAAAAAGTACTAATTTTGTTTTTTTCTTTTCTTGATTGAGTTTTTACTCTTTTAGAATATTAGAGCAGCAGCCAAATTCTGTAACTGTGAAGTGGTGAAGTGTTAAAAATTTCTTCATTTCGATTTTATCATTAATTTTTTATCATTTTACCATTACTGCGATTCTATATGCGATTAGTGTTAAAAAATCTAATAGGGGCTTGCTTGCACTGTCAAACGTCAAATATACATAACATTAAATGTTTATTTTAAGTTTCAACACAATTTAAACGTAAATTTTTACAAATTTAAATATATATAAATATTTTAGAAATTAAATTTGTAAAATTAATCTGAATTTAATTTGGAAATGCAATTTTCAAAACTCAAATCGCATTGACGTTATGCTGTTTTTTGACAGTAATGTCAATAACAACAAAAGAAACGATTTCATTTCAATGCCAAACAAAACGTCAGTGTTAACTTTATTGTTTTAAAACTTCACTCACTTAGATATTTTTGCGGTGAAGTGATAAAAAACTTATCACTTCCCCACTTCACAGTTACAGAATTTGGCTGCAGAAGAACAAAATTAGTACTTTTTCGTCATCATCATATATGTTTTTTATAATATAACTTTTTTTCCAAATATCAAAAATATACGTTTAAGGCAAAAGATAAATATGATCTTTTTTGTAGAGAAATAAATTTCCTACAAAAATGCTTTATGGTTTTTATTTAAATCCGCATATTTCATCGGATATTTAAAAATATCTATCATTTTATCAAAAAAAGAACTTTGATGATTTTGCGGCGCGTGTTCTTTTTATTTAAAAAATGCCTTGTTGCTTTTTTCACCAAAAGGAATTTTTTTAGAGGGCGTCTGAGAAAATTAATTTTTAACGACCAGTCTAATATATATATTTTTTGTTTTTGGGCAACAACATTTTTCTGAGATGGCTCACATTGCAATAGGTAAATTTTTTTATAAAATCTATCAAAACTTGCTGAAATTACTGAACTAATAAATAAAATTGTGTTACTAAAATAGAACGACTAAATGAATCAACCCATTCTAAAACTAATAATAACGGCAATAAATCACAATTTAAAAAAACTCTTCATCCGTGTAAACTTTTCTTTAAATCAAAATTAAAATTATTGTCTATTGCATTAGTTTAAAATATGTTTTATAAAATTTATTATTTAATAACTAATATTTTTTTCATACAAAACAAAAAAATCTACTAAATCGTTTTTCTAGGAGTCATAGTAAAAGAAGATATTAACAAACAACTGATTTTAGATCAAACAATAAAGAATTTTCTCGCGGTGAGAATAATTTATGTTTGCTAAAAAAACTTAATTAAACAATTTATTATTATTTATGTTTATCGATAATAATAATTAAAATTTAATTAATATAAACATAAAAAACAAACATTTATTAATATACACTTCTTGCTTGTTAATATTTATTATTATTGTTATTATTTAATGTATGGAAATTATATGTGATAATTTTCTTTTTTAAACTAATATTTATTTAGAGTGTAGCTGCGCCAAACAAGAAACTTAAAAATTGTGTTTTTTCAATTTAAAATAAATATACTGAAATTTCAAAAATAATAATTATAATAATAAATTAGCATGTGTATTCTTTTATGTATATTATTATTAATTTTTTTTAAATCACGCGTCCGTGTGCTCTGTTTTGCACTATTTATTTCTAATTGTTTTTTTTTTTAAATATATTGATTTACTGTTTCATTGTTGTTTTGTTATACTTCTTCTTATTTAATGTTTTTTGATTATTTAAATTTTGTTTTTGTTATTTCAATTTGCCTAACTTTTTTATAAATCAAATTTCTTTTTGATGACATTAAAGAATTTATGTTAAGATTAAAAGAATTAGATAAAAAACTGTTTATTAGATTCATAATTTAATATTGAATGATAATCGATGTGTTTTGTTGTATTACATTTTGAATTATGTTTTACTGTATGTTAGGTATTCAGATTTTAATTATTGAAATGATTTGGAAATGTTAATAGTTTGCTGAGTAATATGAAAATGGCCGGTATATTCCTTAAAGTCTCGGTGTCTTTGCTTCAAAACAATGAATAGTTACTCAAACCTTGGTTTAACAGAGAAAGAAGTTTTGTTTTCACTTGAAAAGTTTTTATGAAAAAGCTCGAACCATTTTTAATTCAAAATAGATAAGCCTGTATTTATTTATTACTATAAAACTGATCCTGATAGGTAACCCTTGTAGAGTATAACCTTTTGTGCCCTCAATACACATATTATTTTGTAATTTTAGTGAAATCAGACAATCGTTACATCGATTTGTCACACATTTTTTAGATATGTATAAGATGAAATTTTTCATAATTTTCCAAAAAAATCGCCAAAATCCAAATTTTTGGTATTATGCAGAAAAGTACTGAAATTATAAAATTATTCAGAAAAAATAAAATATAACGGGGAGGTTAACCCTTCAACTCTTATTATTTGTACCAAAACGGTCTCACTTTTATCTTTAAAACAAAACAAAAAATCGACAAATCCGTCCAGTAGGTCATGATTCATGAACTAGATTAACTTATTTAAAAGTCATAGTTTTTAAAACTAACCCTTGCTCTAAAGAGAGAGAGCCGAATGCCACGGGTAGAATAATGATTAATTTAATAATTTTTATTATTATCAAATTATGATGTACTTTCATGAAAAATTGTATAATAGTGAATACCATTTTTTATATAAAAGATATCGGACGACTACTGTGAATTTAAAATTCTTAAATTCGGATACTGTTGATACCAGATACCAAATAAAAAACCCAGATATCATGCTCATTGATTTGTGATCGATGGTAAACGCCCAAATATCGGTATTTAATACCCGACTAGCATTTCTTCATTGATTCGTTATAAAACTAGGCCCGGCCCAGCTTTACTTGGCTTAAACGGTATTTGCAACAGTAAAGAAATGTTTACTGATGTCGATTTCAATCAAAGTTTAAATTTCTTGTTTCAGTTGTTTTTTATTTAGAACTACCCTCTCCTGGCTATAAAAACTTATAAACTCTGTATTATCCTTTTGAATCTAAAACAATAATTGATAAAATACAAAAATTCTTGTAAAAATTAATACCGATTTGTAATATTTTCAAAACACTCGGAAAAAACGCTGCAACATAAATATATCAGGAATAAAATGCGACAAAACAACAAAAACTGGGATTTTAAGAAAAACTATTTAAAATAAAAATTATAAAATCTTTCCAAAAAAAACATAAACTGTATTTCGCTATGAACTCGATTTCGTTTACAGCAGGACATTCAAAATTGTTGGAAAATCATTCTCGACTGATAGGAATCAATAATAGGGATTTAACATCAAAACTGGATGTATATCAACGTAATACATATAATCGTACAAATCATAACCGAAATCCAATATTAGTAACCCAACAACCGCTTCCACAACCACAAAACCAACATCCTAGCCTACAACAAATACACCAACCTATAAAACAATCTCAAATACCAACAATACCAACAATAACGACAACAACATCACAGCCTCCACATCATCATCATCATCATCAAAATTCATTTAGTGAAAATTATTCAAATTTATCGCATGAAAAATATCCAAGTGATCTAATTGATCCATATTGGGATGAGCAAACAGACAATCGTCGTTTTACAGAGCGAAGAAAAAAGACGGTAAGATTCGATGGTCAAGATTCTTCGGAAGACTGGTCAAAATGGGAATCAGAGAGGCAAGGAAGTCAAGATTCAGCTACGAAAGATTCTGGAATTGATACAAGCAGTACATTTACCAGTAGTGAAGATTCAAATCGAGGAGATGGTCCAAAGGTACTGCAATATTATTATCCAAAAACAAAAAATGAAATTAAAAATCGAAAATTTTAATTAAATAATTTTTAAAAAACACAAAAAATTAAACAATAGGCTCTAGAGCGTTACAATAAAAAAATTATTTTTTATAAATTTAATATTTTAGTTTATTTTTTTTATCAATTAATTAGCTTTGGTGCGATTTAGCGTAATAGAGTAAATAACGAAGTAATAAGCTTGCTTAGTTGATCGAATTTTCATTTTTTAACTTTCGGATTTAGACATGTTTTATTAAAACCCAACCTAACTTAAACCTACATCTTTAATGTCAATTTTTTTTTAGTTAATTTCCTCTTTTAAAAAAGCTTTTAACAATTTATAGAAATAATTTTCTTTGGAATGATTCAAGTAGCATGGTAAAAAAATAATTATATGAAAACTATGCTTTTAAAATCTATCAAAATAAATTTAATTAAATTATTTCTATTTTTTTTTAAACTAAATATATCTGTGTGTGTATCTACTAAAGAACTTAAACAATTTTCTTAAGATCTTTGGTGTTCTATTTGTCTGTCCGTTTTTTCTTTTTTCTTGTAACTTTTAATTTACAAAAAAAAACTTTATTAATTCTTATAAATGTTGTGAAATTACATTAATTGGAAATTTTGCATTTGAAAATAAAAATCGAAATAAAAACAAAATTCTACAGAATCCTGTTAGTTGGCAAGCATCAGCTGATGGGACACGTCTCATAGGTCATATGATATTAAGAAAGAATTTTGATGGTGAAGATATACTTGGATTAAAAATTGTTGGTGGAAGACGTTTACCGACAGGTGATATTGGTGCTATTGTTGAGAAAGTTAAAAGAGGATCGATTGCGGATCAAGAGGGTCATATTAAGCCAGGTAATTATTATTTTTATGTGAACGTTTTTATAAAGTTGACCCCGTTGAGATTTAGGTTTTTGGCTTCACAACAACATACGGTATGCAGAAGATATGAACATTTTTTCGATTTCGGCATTTTGTCTCCATGACAACATGTAAATTAAATCAATAATTAATTAATGTATTAATGGCGTAATGTAAAGCCTCGAGCAACAATTTCACTCTCAAGTAAAAAAGATAATTTATGCCAGAATTACATACAAGATTGTTTGTACGAGTAAGATTCTGTGTTTTGTTTAAATAAAAATACATATATTTACACAAAATAGTAAAATATTTTTTTATAAAATTAATCCAAGTAGTTTTTTGTTTGATATTTATTTTCCTAAATTTCTATAGCAACCAATTTTGTTTTAAAATGTCTATATTAATTTATTTAAAAGATTTTGTTTTTCAGTAATATTTTATCAATCGTATTGCGAAGTATACATATGTTTTGTAAAATATTTATTTGAGAAAATCGGTAATTTCGTTTTCAAGTACCTTGTTTATTTTTATTACACTAGGCGGTTTTCTAAGCAAACTCGCTGGCTAGTTGCTTGTAAACTATGGTTTAATGTCATCGAGGCTTTAGATAAAACAATTTTCTCATATATAATACCACGAGAGTGAAAATTTTGTCGGCAAAATTTTTCGATTGTCATGAAAGTTTGTTGCTTGGCAATTTTGCGAATGACATTTTTAACAAAACCACGAGCCGTCAGGCGGGTGGTTTTGGATTAAATGTCATGAGCAAAATTACCTAAAAGCAGCAAACTTCAATTATACAAAGCCAAAAAAATAATAACATTATGAAAAAAAAATTACTTATTTATGTAAAAAGTACAATTATTATAATTGTACGTTGTAGCATTATTTTGGGGATTGTTTTGCATCATAACCTGCGATGAATTTAAGTTAGAAACTGAGGATTCCTTTTCTTTATTTTTATTTTCTCGAAGGTTCTCTATCAGTTGGAAATGGTGTTCTTCATTTAATTGTAAATATGGTTTCAAAGAATGGGCAGAAGAATGTCCTGTAAGCTTAATTACTTCTTGTTCACCAACTCCTTCTTTTGCTAATGCAGATATTGCAGAAGCTCTATGTGAATGATGGGTTATTTTTATTTTTTTTGTGTCTATACCAATTGATTCTGCCGATATTTTCGTCCACTTTGAAATTGTATTAATTTCCAATGGTGAATTTTTGTACCATATCCCTTTCTCCCAATTTGGATGTACTGTTAAAAATAATCTTGTTGTTGTTAGATAAGGATTGGATTCTCTTTTTTCAATAATTTTTAAAAATAAACGAACGGGACACAAATTGTTGTTAGCATTATTTCTTACCAGCCACTTACTGCCAGATAAAGCTTTTGATCCTCCTTGTGTCGTTTTGGAAAAGATTGGATTATATTCTACCCTGCCAGTAAAATTACCTTTATTATCATATTCTTTTTTAAAGTAATTAATATTACAATTAGCAGCTTCATTTCCACGCCATGCTAATTCGAACGAACATAAATGAAAAAACTTTTTTTGTAACCCATCAGGATTATCTTCAGAATAGCTTTCTACCATTTCCATTAATTCTTCTTTGGTAAACGCGTTAGAACTTCTTTTTCTGGTTTCAGGTTCAGCCTGAAGCTTTTTACGTTTTGTATCCCTGGCCAATCTAGCAAATTTATAGGTAATATCTTTAAATGGATCAATTTTGATGTTAAATTCTTGAAAATATTTTTCCTGAACCATTTGAGTAGTCGTATTCCAAAGTGTTTTCACACTAGCTTCAGTATAATCAGTTCCATCTCTTTTTTTCATGTTAAAACCATAATCTTCAAGAATTTTTGCTATAACTTTTTCAGAAGTATCCTTTTCTAACGTATAATTACGTGCGTCCAGAAACATTCTAAACTGTTCCCACGCAGACTTTTTTTGTCTTCATTGTATTTCGCGGTATACTTTGCTTAATTGTACTCTCTATTTCATTTATTGAATTATTTCCAAATCTTGTAGTATTCATGTTAATAATACTTATTTAAATTTTTGAAACAGTTTTAATTATTTTTAGACAGTTAAATAAATAAATAAACAACTTAGTTTCCTTAGAAACCACTAACAAAGATTTTATACACATAGATTTGAGAGATTACTAGATTACATAGATTTTTTCACATAGATTTGATATATTAAACGTCAAAAAATTGCCACGACAAGACAAAAAATTGCCAGTTCAAAACCTTCAAATTTTGTCAGTTATCAATTTACTCTAGTGAAATAGTCAAAATAAAATTTCACAAAACACAAATCATCTGTAAATATATGTATGTTTTTCTTTTGAGTTTTGAGTATATGTTTTCTGAAATATTTACGCTTTAGGGTGTAAACTAGTAATTTTACGCATTGTTATTTCAACTGGAAAAAATAGCTTGCTTTACACCCGATTTTTGAATCGCAAAATTTCATTTTACGGTATGCTCGTACAAAAAGTATTTGTTGCATTTATTGCGATGATTGAGTTTTTACTTCAGCGTGAGTATTTTTCTTTTAGGAGTGTAGTAACTGTATAAATTTTGTTATATAGTCATACAATTTTATAATCGGAGAATTTAATAATTTGTCGTAAGGGACAAATTGCCGACAAGGTACCACAATTGTTGAAATAAATTCTCTGTTTGCAATAACTGGTTAGCATTGGTATTAACACTATCTAATCCAGTCAAACTTCACCCCTGTTACCATCCACCTGTCAAACCTTTTCTATCGTTTTAAGACTTTACTCTCTCACTAATTATATTATAGAAATCCATGGTAACATAAATTGAGAAAGTATACCGTGTACTTGTCCTTATCATAAGATCAGAAGCTGGATGAAACAGCTGAATCGCCCAAATAAGATTTTTTCAAAATATTCTATGCATGACCCAAATGATATTATTTGCAGCAAGTTTCTTTAAGATGTATTATTTGAACGAAGAAATATTAAATAAAAACCATACGAGAAAATAATTTAACCATCCCAATCCCAAATACTCACCAATAATTACGATATTATTTCAGGTGATGAAGTTATTGAATGGAATGGTCGTTCATTACATGGCAAATCAATACAAAATGTTTGTGATATTATAGCTGAAACAAGACAAGAGCCACAAGTAGAATTAATAATATCACGTTTTATATCAGTTAATCGTAAGGCAGCACAAGCATCATGGCGACAATCACATTCACCGACAAGACTTCATCAAACACCTTCAGGTATCTCTATAATTAAAACACAAAAAAAAAATCACAAATCATAATAAATTTACCGATTTAATTCTCATACTTTTATGGGGGCGCGATAAGTTAAACGGGAGCAACAACTAACAAAATATTATTTCAAATTAGAATTTAACTCACACATACACAAAATATACAATTTTTTTAATTTATTTTATTATATTATTATTTTTATAATATTATTTGAATATTCATTATTATTACTTATAATAAATGTCTTTGCCTGTTTTTAACTTAAATGTGAATTCAAACGTTAAATTAATAGACCGAATTTTAATTTATAAATATTTTCTATTATTTAATTCATAGAATCATATGATCGACGTGATAAACCCAGTGTTTTAATAACATCCCCCGGGTCACCAGATCTACATAGTGCTACAAGACAACAAAGAACAGGCCGATTTTCTAATCGATTGACACCGAGTGGCAGCGCCAATGTGTATACGCATGATTCTGCCATTGGTGGAAAAATACAATTAAAATTAGGTTTTGAGCCAAGCAATTTACAATTAATTGTTACAGTTATTTGTGCTACAGAGCTACGACCAAGACAAAATGGTGCTTTAAGAAATCCTTATGCTAAGGTAAAAATAGTTTGAAGTTTAATTTAATCGATAAAATTTTATGAATTAATAATTTATTATACTTTTAAGGTATTTCTCCTTCCTGATCGCTGTGACAAATCAAAAAGACGTACAAAAACATTAGCAAATACAAATGAACCACGTTGGGGTCAAACTTTTATATTTAATGGACTTAGACGAAACGATTTAAGTAATCGATATATAGAAGTAAGTATTAGATTTAGATGTTTTTGAAATAAACAAATATTCGTATTTAGGGCAACGGTTTTGTTGATTTGTTAATAATATGAATTTCTCCGAATTGAACTAGTCACTAAAACGTTGTAATTTTATGACCTAAGGTACACATTTCGATGAACTTTGGTACAAAGAATGCCTTTGGAAAATAAATAGTACCGATTCTTTCGAAAAATAGAATTTCGTTCTGATTTCGTTCTGACACACGGTTGCCGCTAAAATTTACGGGTTATTAAACCAAGGGTAACTTTTCCTATCGATTGCGAACGAATGACATAGCCGATTGTAGTCGTTTATAGTTCCTTAGAAAGGTAATTAAAAGGACTTTTGAAAAAAAATTGTAGTCGTTTATAGTTAGTCGTTTATAGTTCCTTAGAAAGGTAATTAAAAGGACTTTTGAAAAAAAATCCTTAAAAATTTAGCAATATTTTTAAAATCTGTCAAACTTGCTGTTAAACACTCTGTTGCTAAACACAGTGAACTAACTACAAGCGCAAATTTGCGTGAATTGTCCCGGCGATTGTTGAAAATGAATAATCATATGATACAATAATCAATTATTTCGTTATTCCATTGTCAAAGTACGAATCAGGTAAATCAGTTACAAGATGACCAACTTCAATTCTATTCCTTCATTTAAAATTCGACTATCAACAAATTTTATTAAATCTGACTAAGATTGATCAACCTCTGATACAGTTCTAAATTTTTATTAACGTTAAACCACAGAAAAAATGTAATTTATTTTAATTTCATTTTCTAAATACACTACTAGACTACTAAAAAATAACACTGCAAAAAAATTCACCTTTCTTTGGACACTTGACATGACCTCAACCCCCTCCAAAGAACATTTAAAATTATAAAAACAACCATAAATTTTTTTAAATTTTTTCTGTTGTAATGTTCGTAGAAAGGAGGGGTTTAAAAAAAATTTCACTTTTTCGAAAACTGTGCTTCCGAAAATTACAAAAAACATTGTTTTGAACTGCAAAAAAATCACCTTTCATATGACACCCAACTTGTCAAGGTCAAAAACATTTTTTTTCTCGAAATATCTACCCTCAACTCCTTTTAAATAACGTTTTAAAAGATACGCTGACCGCTATGGATTTTGTTCAATTTTTACAACATTTCCTACAACCGTGAATTTTTCAATTTTTTCAATTTCTCTTTTCTCCACTTTGATTTGATTTTCAATGTTTATATTTACTACCATATACTTTTTTATTATATTATAAATTAAAAACAATTCTAAACTAAAAATGACAAAAAACATTAAATGGTTTTTTCATAGTTGTGCTAATTTTGATAAAATGTATTATTTAAATTTATTGAGTTATTTTAATAATTTAAATATAATATATATTGACTTTTATTAGTAAATTTATTTTTCATTGCTGAAATTTCAAAAAACTATTTTTGGTTCTAACAAAATCAAAAATGTAACTTTTATGTAAATTTTATAAACAAAAACGCAGTGAGGGGAACCTATTATTTTATGTTTGGTAAGGTTTTTTTCTAGTAGATTTAAAAAACTCGCAATAATTGTAAAATTTTGAAGCAAATTAAAAAGTTACGCACAAGCATGGGAAGAAATTTTGGTTTCTCAGAGAGAAAAACAAATGCATGCACGCTAAAAATTGGTTATGGTAATCGGTTGATGGTAACTAATGTTTAAAGTTTTCAATGGATTTTAATAAAATCTGGTATGCAGTAGGAATTACAATATGTTTCACAACAAATCATAAAACCTTTTAAGACCGAGGTCCCACAACATGCGTTATTATATCATTTTATGATCTAATAGATAAAATATAATAAGAGGTAAAAAGCATTTTTAAGAAAAAATGTGCAGGAGCAAAACTAAAATGGGTTTACCAATAATTCAGCTAGTGGATTTTCAAAGAATTTTATGAGGACTTGTTTCTTAAAAAACGTGCCATCATTAAGGAATATTTCATAGCTAAGATTGAAGGAGCCGCCGTTGTCTGAATAAAGTTTATCTGCCAGTATCCTTAAGATATCAACTTGGTCCTGGATCTCAGGTTATTTTATAATCAATAGCATAGACTGGAGTATTGTAATGGATGCTGGGTCTACTGAGTATATAAATAGGACGTAATTTGATAGATTACGCGCCTTGCGAGGTTATATTTCAGAACTAGCTCTAGTCTATGAGTCCAAAGAAAGAAGATCTATCATTCCAGCACAAATTAACTGATAAGCACGCATTTCGGAAAAATCCAGATAAAATAAAGGGAAAAATGAGACTCTGACAAATTTTGAAGAGAAGAGGCCGCGCCGAAATCGTCAAATCCACCATACTGAAAGATTTTTTTAATTACATAATTCAATCAAACATTAAATAAAGGTTACTCACCCCATAGATAGCTCAGATAGGGATTGGGCCTACACGTTTGCCCTGCCTAGCCTATCATATTGGTCATCTCAATTATATGACTGGATTGCGCAACAGAGGAAACACGATTGCTTCAAATTGGTAAGATTACCACAACAGATGTAATAACACTTGATATCGGTGAGTGTTGGTAACTAGCGAAATTGTAATAACTGATGCAATAAACGATGTAACTGATGTAATAAAATTGCAATAACTGATGAAAATTAGTAAAATGACAATAGTTGATACAGCCAAAGTTGATGTCGTTGATAGTTGAAAATTTGTAAGATTGCAATAACTGATTAAAAAAACCTTGAAATCGGTGATTGTTGATAATTAGTAAAATTGTAATAACTGAGGCAATATTTGATGTAACTGATATCATGCAACGGATGTAATAGCTACAAAAAATAATTAAAATTTATCACTGATACCGTTGAGTATATTTACGAGAATGTCGTCTATAACACAATATCAACTCATATATAGCGACTGCTTTTGTTTATCTTTGAACTCAAATCGTTCTCCTTTCTCCTCTTGAACCACAAAACAGCTGTTCACCACTGTCAAGTTTCTCTTCAAAAAAAATTTCTAATTAAAAAAGCAAAGTAAAATCGATAAGTCGTGTGTCCGAGATAAGCTAAGTTAGTTTTTATAGTTGGAATGAATTGACTCGAGAATGAGACAGTGTCCCCAACAATAAACTGTTATGGGGCGAACCACTTCGTTATATTTATCGTTGCTCTTACCATCAATTCTGGATTCAACTAAGAAAACACATTCCTAGACGCCATCGATCATACCCATACAAAAAGAAAATACTTCAAGGCTCAGTCTCATGCTCTACCGACTGAGCTAACCGGGCAACAGTAACTAACAATTCTATAGTCCAAGGTATATGGATTCGTATAAGTCAAGGGTCAAACCCACAACTTCTGTCAGGAAGACATAGTGAAAAACTTTAAGGCATAAAAAAAAATATAGAACAAGGGAGAATTAACACCCCTCCGTCGTAACAACTTTTAAGACCTCACCGAGAAAGTCACACTTCAATCACACAACTTAAGAATTACGTAGTGGACTCGAACCTTCGACCTGAGATCCAGACTGGAAACACATTTGATTTGACGAAGCTAGCAGAATCAGGTTCATAACAAAAAAAATAATACAAAAGCAAAATATTTTTCCCTGTTAGAGTCGACATTAAACGCGTGTGCTTCGAATGATATACACCCCTTCGTTTGGAGACCAGATCTTCCAGCTCGTAGGCAGCACTGTTCTTAGGACCTTGGCCTCAACAAACTTTTGTGCCAGCTTTGCAGATATTCGTTCACCTGCATCGCTCAGTATGAAATTTCGTCGGAATACAGTGTCACCAGGGTTAAACAGTAAAATTCTAGCACGTAGATTATAACGTTGAGCACTTCTAACAAATTCGTCAGCAGTTAGATCAAAAATTCGACTTCGAATTTTGTTCAAATAGTCAGGACGCAGAATAGTTTCGTCAGTTCATGAAGACTTTTTAATCTTTTTAACAAATTATATGAAGAACCATGTGTTATCATTGGCAAGCCAAACATTGCATAATAAGGTGAACAGTGGATAGTTTGATGTAAGGAACAACGCAATGCACAAGCAATTTTCCTCGAGTGTAAATCCCACTTTGAATGTTCATCTTTTAGGTATGCCCTAATTCCAGAGAAAACACTTGGAAAGAGCGGCAACACCCGCTCAGAATCATTAGCTTGCGGTGAATATAGCGCTAGTAATGTATGTCTTACTCCGTGCTTCGACAGAAAATCTTCAAATAGTTTAGACTTAAATTGTGTACTATTATTGGTCACAACGACTTCTAGACAACCGAGCACATGAAAGACATTGGTGGCCAATAATTGGCAGATTGGTTCAGCAGTTAATTTGCGCAAAGGAAACAAAAAAGGATGCTTGGTCACATGATCAAGTATCACAAGTATAGCAATATTACCGGGTTTTGAACGAAAATAAAGGTCAAGAATATCTATATATATAAACGCTGACCAATCCGTTCAGTTTTCAAAGGAGATGCCATAGGAGCACGTAGTGGAATATTGGGAGCTTTGATCTCTTTACAGGTTTTGCAATTCAATACGTAATTCTTTACTAAATTGTACATTTTAGTCCAATAAAAGAAGCGTTCTATGTTATACAAGGTTTTTGCTATTCCGCCATGAGATGTGGTTGGAGGACTCGTCAGTGAATTCCTCGGGTAACCATAATTTCCAAACTTCACCCTTGGGAGGAATCTCAGTGTAAAGACAAGACAGCCTCTTATATACCAAACCAGAAATGACTTTCAGATCAGACAACCCATCATCTGCTTCAGTGATCAGGTTTACTAATTCCAAATATCGTGGAGTGTTGAATAATGGAGAATTAAGATCTATTTGAGGCAGTGAGCACACTTCGGAAATAGCATCAACAGAGTCACGTCACGATAGTGTCAGGACGGTATTCAGTTTACCCTAACGGTACTCAATATCAAAGACATAATCCTGCAGTTTCAAGTTCCAACGAGCCAATGGACCAGAGAGGTTTTTCTGTTTCATAAGCCATTTCAACGAAGCATGATCTGTCACGATCTTAAAAGGTTGATCCTCGACATTTGCTCTAAACTTCTTTACCCCCAGTACAGCTGCTAAGCATTCTTGTTCACTGGTGGAATAATTGCGTTGGGCAGAATTAAGTTTTTTGGACATGTATGCTATGGAATGTTCCATACCGTCCATGTCACTTTGAAGCCAGACACAACCTACTCCACTAGCATCGCACTGGAGAGTGACAGGTTTAGTATAATCGGGGTTTATAAGGACTGGTGCTGATATGAGTGCATTTTTAAGATTGTTACACGTTACGTCAGCAACTTCGGTCCACAGAAATTTACTAGTTGTTTTCTTCAACAAATCAGATATTGGAGATGACATAGCGGAGAAATCAGATACGAATCTACGATAATAACCAGTCATACCAAGGAAGCGACGTATCTGCTTGGATTTACGAAGAATAGGAAATTCAAAGATTGCCTGAGTTTTATCAGGATCTATTTTCAGTATATCATCTCCCACGATATGACCTTAATATTTTACTTCCAGCAAAAGGAATTTACTTTTTTCAACGTTTATCGTCAAACTCGCACACTGAGAGATCTCTTCTAATAGTTTTAGGTGTGCCTCAAATGTCTCCGTCACTATTAGAAGGTCATCCAAGTATACAAAGACACTTGATTTGAGATGTGGAGGGATCACAAGCTTGGTCATAGTCTGGGGCGCATTGCACAGTCCGAAAGGTATTCTTAAGAACATTGTATCAGTTCTGTACCAGGGACCGTAAAAGCAGTTTTCTCTTGGAAATGTTTTTCCAATGGTATCTGCCAAAAAGCATCCTTCAAATCCAAGCTGGAAATGAAGTTACTCTGTGGCAGACGACTCAAAATTCCATCAATCTGTGGAAGGGTTTAAGCATCCTTTTTAGAAAACCTTCCGGCTATCGAAACAAAGATGATTCTTTCCAGGTTTGTGAACTAGGATCATAGGGGCACCCCATGAACTATCACTGGGCTCAACTATTCCAAAGGATAACATTCTTTCCAATTCCTCCCCCATCAGTTTCTCAATGGCGGGCGATATCAGGTAATGACGCTGTTTGATGAGGACTGCGTAGGTGACGCATCACATGTTCTAATATGTGTTCGACCCAAACCCATCTTCGAAAATGATGGTAGGAGTTAGACAGTGTTTTGCAATTGGTATTGTTCATCTATCGCCAACCCTGACACAACAGCTTCCACAGCAGTATCAGTAGGCAAATTGAATAAAGGATTCAACAACCCAAAAACAATAAAGAAGTCTATACCTAGGTATAGATTCTGGGTTAAAGACGGGATAAGAAACATGTCCATAGTTCTGACTTGGTTCATAAAAGAAATTTTTATGTTTAAGAATCCCACGATCTTCTGTCTATGATCATCAGCAGTGCGTACGACAGCGGATGAAGAGATGAAAAAATCTGGACTCTGTAGTATTTCTTAAGCAAAATCACCACCAATTACAGTAATGGACGCTTCACTATCCAACAGTCCGGTTTGAGATCTACCCAATAAGGTAACTGTAGCATAAGTTCTAGCATCGTTAGCCAATTTCACTATTGAGGAAATGGTTTGTGATTTGAAAAAACGCCCAATTCGTTAAATACCGGATCAGGTGGAAGCTCACTAATCTTTAGCTGAGAAAATTTGTTTTCAATGTCCAACCCCGACACTGGTCGAAGTGGACGATAATTATATTCACGAGGTTCTGGTTTTTAAGGGTTCTGCCAAAAGGTTTTCTCTATCTCTACACAGTTGTCTTAGGTGTTACAATTCATAAGTTGTGACATAAAACAGCTCTCGCCGAATTTCTATTCTTAAATTAAATTAACCCCAACAATTCAACATCGCTTTCTGACCCTCATCCTCTCTCTTATTTCTTCATCCGTCTGTCTATCTCTTAATTCGACCCGCAAAGCATGACAAGTGTCAGCCCAAATAAGTTGGCGATTTTGACGATAATATCGCCAGAACCACTCAGTCACATTTCTATTGGTCAAAAGTAGGTATAAACTACGGGTGATGATAGTAAAATCGTTTTGCAAACATAGCTTGGTCAGCCTCTCCACTCTGAATAAAAACTTTTTCACATCCAGACCATCGGGTCTGCCAGAAAATGTTAGGTTTCAATTGCGAATTTTCGTAGTGTTGATCATGGTGTGGTCTATATCGAGCGGATGGTTGAAGGGGACCAGTCAACAGAGGTTGTGCCTACAGAAGATTATGCAGTACCAGATCTTCTCTGAATGAGTGAGAAGACAAAGCCTGTTGTCTAAGCGGAGAAAAATGAGATTCAGCATTCTGTGATTTCCTGTCTAGAAGACTGATGGAGACCTAACGATTCACTAATCCCCGCCATTTCATGGTCCAGATGTTCCTGCAAACTCTTATGTAACTGTTGCAATAATGCCTCATCATGAAGTTTGGTATTATATTTTAAGGGGATAAAAAAAAAATTGAAATAATCTACGTTAAGGGATGGGAGTAAAAGGGGTGGAAAAAATGGTGAATGTACTGATAGTGTGTCATCCGGTTGGCAAGTGTCAACGGAATGGTCAGAGGATAAATCCTATGCACCATTATTCGATCATTGACACTTTCCACTCGGGACCCGTACTACCAACACATAGGACAGATGGTGCTATGGCAAAGATTGATTCAGTTGCACAGCAGCATGAAGGCTGAGCGAAATCTTTTCTCGACCGCTGATCAAGCTGTCTTGCAAGAACTTCCTCAGTATCATCTGATGTGAACTGACCAATCTAGAAAGCCGTAGGATGCGAACATTCCAAGGGAGGGAGTCTACATTATGGAGTGTTAGCACCAAGTTGTCACACCCATTGATTAAAAATAAAAATAAAATTACAAATCAACAAAAATTGATCCTTTTATGCGAAAAAAATATAAGCTGTTTCTTGTTAATTTTTTTTTATCAAACTTAGCACTTGCATAATAATTTTATTGTTTCAGATAACCGTATGGGATTATGTAAAATTTAGTGCCAATGACTTTTTAGGAGAAGTATTACTTCAATTATCAAATCAACCATTAGACGACGAACCAGAATGGCATATATTAATGCCACATCGTGATAAAACAACTGTAGGTTTTTTATTTGATTATTTTACAAATTTAATAATTAATTGTAAATATTTTGATTTGAATGTTTTGTTAATCGATTTTGAAAAAAGAAATACGCATAATACAATAAGAGAAACAATACGCATGAAAAGCTTGTTAGTGTCATAAAATTTTCATAGGAAAGGATTCATTATCATCCTCTACCGGTTTATGATATCCTTCTTTCTTTAGATAGCAGATTTCATTAAAACTTTAAAATTCTATTCATTGGAAATTTTGATTAATTTGATCTTTCAATATTGTTTCCATTTCTTATCATACAAAAAAAAATTAATTAAAAATAATTTGTCGAACGTGACCAAAATAATTCTTTTAATTATAAAAACAACTTTTTTTTATTCTTTTTACTTTTGAACGTTAAATCAAAAGCAGAGAAAAACTGAAATTAGATTAGATTTAATTAGTCAAAATTAATTTTAAAATGCAAAAAAAAAACTTAAAACTATTATTTTAGTTACGTAGAGATGATCCAAATGAAATGGAAATGATATTAACTCCTACTGACCATTTATCACCACCAAGTACAACATCACGTTTAAGTGATTCTGATACAACATCTGAATGTGACATTGATGGAATTGTAACAAGTCGTGATGGTGCAAGTATTTCGTCATTTGGAAGTTCTTCAAGTCCTCCACCAGAGGTAAAATTATATATAAATTATTTTTCTTCTTACAATAAACACAAAAAAAAAATTAAAAACGAGCAGATATTAAAATGAGTTATCATTTTAATAGCAGATAATTAAAATAAAAATTAAATTTTAAAATTTCATTTAATGAACAATATCGGTTTTGGTTTTTCTTTTAAATCTAAGAGTAAGCTTAAAGTAGAAATCCGAAAGTATTCTATTTTGTTTTATTAACTGAAAGATTATGCTATTCATATCAAAACATTATTTTCAAAAATGAATACACAATCTTGAAATACAATTTTATCTGAGCTTGTTATATTTCCGAAATGTAACTTTTTCTTTACTTCACAAAGACAATGGAGAATATATAGGTCAATATAATCTTGAAATCGAACACAGTATCGATTTTGTTCCGAATTGTATCGAAAACTCAAAACTTTATTCTCGCAGTCTAATTTGAACTACATATATCTTGTTCTGCAAACGAAATTCTTTAAATACAATATCAATTTATATCGAGAATATTCCAGGTCAATCCAAAATTGCTTTATAAAGAAAACTCTAGAAATTCTGAGAATAATCGATATCATTATTTTGCATGTATTTAATGTTTTTGTTTTTCGACCCTTTTTCTTGGAAACAGTTACACATGTTGATTTTATTTTTGTAATTAAAATACTGTATAGGGAAAAATAAAGATGGATGCAATCAAAACCTCCGATATAGAAGCCTAACTCATTTTTTAGCACAAAAAAAAATCGTGAACTTGTAGCGCCATTTGGAAATTAAAACTCAATATAACAAAAATAAAAAATCGTCATAACGCGCCATCAGGAAAAATAAAACTTCGCATAAAAAAAATTCCAAAAAATTTAATCAAAACACTAATTCTATTTTTTGCATATGGCAATGTTTATTGTTTATTGCAATACAATTGTTTTGATACAATACAATTTTGGTTTTGTATTCCTTGCGATTATGTAGAATCGTAACAACATTTATAGAGACAACAAAATCGTTAACTGTGAAAATATTAGATGCAATTCATAATAGATTAATTTCGAGACTGTTCGAAAGCTATGATTTAAAGAGATAGTACGGTCATCCATGATGTCTTTAGTAAATATATGAACCTGTATATAGCAAAGCATCATGTTTCTCTTTAAGTTGACCAAATCAACAAAATATTCTTTATTCAGGTAAATTTGTGTTATGGGTACAATTCACAACGTTTGAAGCCTTTCAGCGTGAAACCTGCTGTGGGAGTTGTGAGAGAATAAAATGCCAAACCATTAGACCTTTAATTTTTATCATATTTTTCACATTACAAACCGAACAAAATTTTTAAAAAATTTGTCGCCAAAAATATTGATAAATGCCGCAAAATGGCAAAACTGTTTGCGTAAATATTTAAATTATATTTATTATCCCCTACCGTTTAAAAATTCCTATGTTGAACCAAAAACATAGCTGTCCTAACATAACCGTCAAAAAGTCATATGAAACCAATTCATTTTCTTCAAACCGCATCAATTTTTGAATAACTTCATCACAACTCTCAATATCGATTATCCTTCTGACAACAATTTATCAATATGTTAATTTTTGAGATTTTTACAACTATAATTGTGTGCCATAAAATATGCTTTGCAGAATAAAATAAAAAGTTGTTAATTTTTGAATCTACGAATAAAAGTATTTTATTGAGTTAGTGTTTAACGGTAAATTTTATTTTCGAGTATAAGTTTACAATGCAAGCGAGCCTTGCAAATTTGCGAGAGAAAAAAAATCATTAAACACAAACCCAACACGACACTATATCATTCTCACCGAATAACATGTATTAATTTAAATTACATTATTTTAGAATTAATAGATTACATTAAACGAATAGAAAAAAGACAATGAATTTTATGTGATTTTTTTTACGATTAATTCGATACAATTTAACAAATTTTATTCAATTTTAATACCTATTTGATTGTTTGGTGTTTTGAAAATGAAAAGACCTACAATGAAAGACATCAAATTTTGTACTAATGAGAAACCATTGGATATTTTATTCATGTGAAATCATAGTAGTCTTTTCTTTAGAGAGAGAAACCTGCGCATTAGTTAGAATTTATTGTTTTTGTTTTTGTTGGTTTTTTTAAAAATGTTTTACTTGTTCGCACAACAGAATAAAATTAACAAATATTTATTTTAATTTATTTTGCTTTTTTTCAAAAATAAATCTATTATTATAGTTTTCAGAAGGATAAAAATATTTTCGCTCTAAGATACATAATTCAATTTAAATTAATACGCGTCACTCTGTCGGAAGGATAAAATATAGTATTCGATTCGTGTTTAATAAATTATATTTTCTCTCCATTTTGTAAAATGTTGCTCAAAACTAGATATATCATTAAATACTACTCCAATAAAATACTATTATATTCTACAACGTATTGTAAAGTTATCTTTTTTTACGACGAGATCATATTACTAAAATGTCTCAAAAATCACAAAACCAAAACCAAATTAGTTGCGTGAGCCAAAATGAATCCTGCCATCTTGAGAAATATAATACAATACAACTAATCGAGAACAAATAATAAATTATAATACATATTTGAAATGATAATAAATGAAAATACTGAAAGTTGTACCAAAAAATACAATCTTTGCTATCCTGAACTAGTCAGAAAAACTAACAACTTGAAACGTACATAGACCCGAACGAAAATTTTGTGCTTTTTGACCTTGTTACACAAATTACTATTCCAGATCATTAGGTTTATATTTTTTTAAACACTTATAACAAAGTATGTATATTTTCGTTAAAAATATATTTTTAAAATAATCTAAAAAATGTTTGTTTAAAATTTACATATACATAAAAACACATAAATATATATATAAACAAATTTAATTAATTTATTTATTTTCAGTATTTTTTATGTTTTAAGCAAACATAACAAATTTATAAAATATAATTTTATATAAAATAAAATTATTAAGATATTTAAAACTTCAATATTTTTTATAATTATGTTTTTTTTTTAAATTTTATTATCTTTTTCGTGGAATCTTCAACATATTTTAAATATGTAAATGTTATAAATAATAGACAAAAAATAATTATGAAGCTTATGAACAAAACATAGATACACACACAATATAAATATAATGAAATACTTCACAAAAAAAATTAATTTTAAACATAATATTTTAGCACAGAACTATATTAATTAATATTATTAAAAGTAAAAATATTAAAGGTAAAATAATATTAAATAGTTTTCCAATAATTGAAATTTCATAAAAGTTGAATTTATTTTTAATTAAATATTTGAATGAGTATATAATACATAACTTAATCACTGCTTTATTATTGCTTATATTTTATTTTTATTTTTGAATAAAATTATAATTAAAATTTTATACAAAAAAAAAAAAAAATTAACAAAAAGTTTTAAAACAAAATTCAATAGAAAGCTTTTAATATAGAAAAATAAATTTTTTAATTTATAAAAAATATATTAAAAAATTTATATTATTGAATTAATTATATAGAAAGTTGAATGAGTTTTAATTAGAAAAATTTTTATTTATTGGTTTGGTTTTGTTTTACGTAGATAAAAAAGTTAGCTAAAATAACTATCAAGTATTTAAATATGATAAATTTTTACAAATAATTCAAGCTAAACGAATGAATTGCTTGAATAAATAATTAAATTAAATAAATTGGATAAACACATAAAAATTCATGAAATAAATTTTGCTCAATTTTTTATTTTTGAAGAATTGGAATAATATTTTTCATATTGATTTCAGATTGAGCAAGAACGAAGATCTAGACGTGATATGTCACCGCAAGGTAGAAAAAGAGTAGCAGGAATGGTAGCAAAAGATTTTAGAACTGTTTCCGGAATAGGACAAACTTATCATAATCAGGTATGGAAGAATTTAGTTGAAGTTATAATTAACTATGTTTTTCTATAATTCTGTCTTAGTCGAAAACTAGAGGTTTAAAAATATTTTGCTCAGTTGTCTTCATTGGTTTGTTTTCAAGTTCCACGCTTAGTTTATAGAACACCGAATTATACAAGGTGTTGATGGTGTATGTTTGGTTACCGGATGCTAATAACCTGTATGATTGGTTACCGGATGCACCAACTAATAAATTTTACTAATTATTTAAGTTAATCACAAAAAAAATGATTACTATCAAAAAAATGAGTATTCTAAAAAAAATTGCTTAAAATTTAAAAGAATATAAATTATTTTAAACTTCGAACCTTAAGGTTTTGAATATTTTCACGAACTGCCTTGTACAGAATGTACTAACAAACAAACAATTTTTTTTCAATTTCATTTTTAATTTAACTACACTAAACGTTTTGACAGAAAAAAAAATTGGATTATCCCAAAACATTTAATATTTTAGCAAACAATTAAACGTTAAATTAATTTGACGATAATCACGGAACTGAACTCCAAATTCCAAAAATGTCGAACAAAATATCTTCTAAATTTCATGAGCCAACAGTATTTCAAAACGAGACAGAGCATTAAACAAGTTTATACTGACAATAGTCAATCAGTTAAATTGTGCGCTTCGACTCATGCATAAAAAGTTATGAATTTTCATTGGAGAATACAACGTCGAAGAATAATATAATTAAAACCTATAAAAAGATTGTTTTAAAATGCTTGAATTTTTAAGCAATGCCAATTAATTAAAAAACCATTGATACATGAATAGAACAAATTAGTAAGACAATTTTATTTTCTCACGGGTCCGGGTCGGAGTCAGCTTCGTAACAGTGCACATCATGTGCATACCATGCATTATGCACAATTTTGTGCACGGGAATTTTGTAACATGCACAATTGATGTACATTTCAAGCATTTTTTTGAAACTTGATTTACGGGTGAGTACGTATGCGTGTTAGACAACATTATGGTCATTTAAATTTTGGGGATTTTTGTGAGCAATGAAACTCAAGTAAGTAGGAAAATAATTTGAATTTTTTCAAATCGAACGTATGGTTGGATTTTTCTCAGAGAAAAACTCCATTTCTCATCTTTCGTTTTTCATGTTTTGAACCGAATTCGAACCTCCCTCATTTACATTGTGGAGAAAATTGGGACTTTGTAAGAAACCAAACTGTAATATTAAGCCGGAAAACTATTGAATCTATGACAAACGAATTAAGATTTTTTGTTTAGTAACCGGTATGGTAAAACACAACCAGGCTCATATGTGAAAATATAAAAAAAATGTTATATAGGATTTTACATAAATATTAAAACTTTTATCTTTTATTGTGTGGCTTTCTATTAATTGTTACCAGTAAAAAAATTAATGCATAAAACTTAATGCCACAATAATTTAAATAATTTCAAAAATAAATTAATTTTACACACTTAGTTTAAACATTCAATTATTTAAAATAATTAACATGAACACTTGTGGCACAATACAATAGTGATAACTCTTAATTGATTAATATTTCCATAATCTCCTTTCGATTTAAATTTACATAATAATCCAATCAAAACAATTTGATCGCTTATATACACATATAAGGTTTCCTGTTTCCCTCTCCAGTATCGTAATAAGCAATTTTAACTAATACAGACAATAATTTTACTTTTTACAAATTAAACAATAATTTATGTAAAACATGTATTATAATTGACATTGAGTGACTTAACTAAACCGTCAACAAAAAATATGTTTAATTGCGCAACAGTAGTACAAACTAATGTCCCTACGCTTATTACAATTGAAGAGAAAAAAAATTAATAAATTATTAGCGAATTTCTTTAAATACGAATACTATTATTTTAGAGTAAAATTGAAAATAATGCGTCGTTACAACATTTATCCATTACACCACCGAGGCGATCACTATTTCGAAGTTAAAACTTCATTATCACTTATTTATTTACTTAAGTTGAGTTACTCTCACTGTCACTGCTATTTTTAATCGTAGTTTATTCCTTGATCCATCTGCTTAAATCTACAGAAAGATAGTTTATATCTCTAATATATAATTTCAGCAAACGACAACAATACCACCAAGACGAAATGGTAACGCTAATACAATGAATCAACGAAGTCATTCTGCTGCACCTAGTGAAAATTATCGAAATAATAGTCTTCGAAGGGGTTCATTATCGCCCCCTGATGAGAGGTAAATAAAATTTCTAACATCAAAATACATAAATTTGAATTGTTCTTTTCAATTTTGCAGTAGATATTTAGAATATCCAATTTTACCAATACAATCTTATACACCGCGATTTCAATCAAGATCAGCGACAGCAACTCCAACGGGATCACCCAAGAAACGCCAACTTCCTCAGATACCACAAAGTGGTTCAAGAAATTCAACAATACGTGATCGTTTAAATCAAGATTTTGATGAAAGAGGTGGACGTTTTTCCCGATATCGTTCACGACAAAGTCATGCACAGCAAATGTATCGAAGTACAGGAATGGGTGGATGGGAACGACATTATACAGGTTTATCAGATAGTGATTTAGCAACACATTCACATGATGCTAGATTAAGGCCAAGACATTCATTATCACCGGATAAAGATTTTTTAGGTGATTTTGGTGATTCTGATATGGAATCAGTTGTTAGTGTTACATCTAGTGCTTTTTCAACACAATCAGAACGACCACGAGGATCTAGGGGATTAAGGTATATTTTCTCATAAAACTTAATTATTTGTCAAATATAATTTTCTAATTATCGTTATTTTAAATATTAAAAATCATATAAAAAGATATCAGTACAGAAGTCTACCTGGATGGGCGTCAAATAGCTCTCTACCGCCCCACTCGAAACTAAATTTAAAAAAATTTAATCATAAATTTATTAGCTCTTTACCAATAGTTCCTTTAGAATTAAAACAAGTAAATCCAGGCTTATATAGATTTGAACAAACTAAAAGTATTAACAATAATAATAATAGTCAAAATGTTACTCGAAGCCAGTCATTTAATTCAAATAAAATGAATCCACAAATTCCATTACGTCATTCAATTTCTAGTACACCGTTTCTGCAAATCAGCACAATTCCAAATTCTGATCCATGTTATATGGGTTTTAGTGCACCATGTATGCTAGAAAATCCTGATAAAGAAACAAATGAAAATAATCAGCTAAATATGTATAACTCAGATTCAATTATTCCTTCGGTACAACATTCGCAATTACCACAAACATTTTGTAGTCAACAACAAATGATGATATGCTCAGAGCAAAATCAAATGCAAGGTAGTTTTTCATTAGTCGATAATCCTTACAACCAGGTTATAATGAATTCCTCTTCTGAACCAATTTTTGGTAATTATAAATTACCGACCCGCAAGCAAATGTTAAATCATAGCTCTAATGCTTTTCCATCGTTTTTTTATACTAAAAATTATTTCAAGAATAATAATGATAATAATAACACATTAGACGATGTTGGAACTTATCAACAAAATCTTTATTCAACCCCAAAACTGAATCAACCGAATGATTTCACCCCCAAATTACAGTCTGTCAATGCTCCTATTTCTGAAAATAACTTACTTCTTGATAAATTTTTCTGTAAAAAACTTAACATAAACAAACAGTTAAGTGTTGATAAGGTAAAACCAAAATCGGGAAGCAGCTTGTATCAAACAGATTTCCGTCTTCAACAAATCAATCGATCGCAATCATTAATTTCTGATGATCATATTATTGATTTGGAATACGATTCGGATACTGGATGGAAAACAAAAGAAGTCCGAGAAAATCAATTTAAAATTGCAAATAAAATATCAACATTACCACCGGATCGTAAGTCGTTAACATTAGATGTAATTAAAAATGTTGAACAAAATGAGTTAAGAAAAGACATTAAGCATAAATGTCAATCCAACGTAAGAAAATCGAAACATATCGATATGAGTTCGAGTCATGAAGGAATTAAGCAATCAACATCAAAACTAAAGCTAAAAGATAAACTCTCTCAACTCAAATCAAATAAGTCTATTGAACGAATTGAGATAATGAAATTAGAGGAGCAATCTTTATATAGCAGTTCTGATTCAATAAAATCGATAATAGACGAAGTTCGATGTGAGTTATTACAAAAACCTAAAACTACAAATTATTTAAGCGATGACAGTCCAACAAAACAAAAACGTGATCATAAAAAAGATTATCGCAATCGTCAAAAATATTTCACTCAAAAAACATATTCGAATGATGAATACGATCAAAGTAAAAATTCTATTATAGAAGGAATAATTGAATCTGATGGATCCGATGAGGTTTTCGAATCTCCCTTTTCTCGGGAAAAAAATTCTTCATTTCATGGTAAAACACGTAAACGCGGTTCTCGGTTACAAAATCGTCGTAGTAGTAGTTTAGAAAATTTAAAAACTATTGTTAGTGTAGTTCCTTTACAAAAACATACGGAACGTTGTAGCTCAGTTAGTATAAACGATAATCCAGAGTATTTTGAATATGATAAAACTTCGTTAATATCACCAAAACCTGAACACAATGCTCCTAGTAGTTTCGCTAATAAATCCTCTAATTTTTCTAATTCATCCTTAAATCATGGAATGAAACCACCATTACGTGCCTCACTTAAAAAAACGAAAACAACAAATCCCGGTACTTCAAATAAAAAATCAACAAACCAACCATCAATATCAACAACAAAAACAACAACAACAAAATCAAACGGGAAAAAATCTTCATTGATTAAACGTGAACCCAAAAGTGAATATGATGTTCGAGATCAACGGAGAGGTGGTGGAAATGGTTTAGCTAGAGAAACATTTACAGATCGTGATAGTAGAGAACGTGATAGAGAACGTGATAGAGATCGTGATAGAATTGAACAAGAATCTAAAGATTCAAGAGGTAGTTCGTTTAATAGGAGTATATCAAATTCAAATACAGATGGTACACAAGAAGATAAAATAGGTAAGTCATTATTTTGATTAAAATACGTAGCATAATATGTTTGTTTATTTGTTGCTAATTGGGTTCCATGAGTACATAAGACAGACAAGTATAAAAGTAGCAGAAACAGGGTATCCGCGAACAACTTAAAGATTTTGCTTGCATTTTTGTTTTAATGTTAACGAGTTTCTCACATACCAGAAATATGTTATTCTTGAACCGGAAAAAGCTTAGGATGAATGAAGGACTTAAAACATTGTTGCGATGTTTTAAATTTTATAGTTTCAAAAAGCTTTTAAGGAAGGAGGGATGTTAAGATTATTATTATTAATTAGAATTAATTCGAAAACATATTTTCAAGAATTTTTCTAAACATGAAATGTCGGTTTATTTAATCATTTAAAACATTACCGGAAACGCTTAGATTACCTGAAAATACTAAGAAAATTGACAAAATTATTATGTTCAATAGCTAGAGTAGGCAATAGTTCTCATACTACAACACAATCTGTACTAAAGAGTTATACACGATTGTGTGAAAGCTACAGACTTAACTCATTTTAGCACTTGTACTACAGTGTATTAAATATATATCTTCCATTTTACAGATGGTAGCTTAAGTGATACAGCTGTAGGTTTACAACAATTAGAAACAACATCATCGTCTCGTCGACAAAAAGAGCAACGATCGCCTAAAAGTGGTGAAACACCGACACGTGAACGAGATCGTGAACGTGATCGTTTCGGTGCCGGAATGGGAAAGAAAAGTAATTCCACATCCCAGTTATCAGCTACCGGTAAGAAAATTTTCTTTTCTTAATTCTTTCAATTTCTTTTTATTTTAAAATTTCTTAAATTAATCGAAATTAAATTAAAGTAAAACAATAAATGATAATTGATTTTTTTAATTACAAAAATTACAATTTATGATTATTATGATTAAAAAAAAAACAGAAAGTTTTTTAAAATTCGAAGAAATTAAAATTATAATTATTTCGTAATTATTATTTTTAAAAATTTAATTTAATTTTAATTTAATTTAAAATAAAAAAAAAAAATATTTAAAAAAAATCGAATAAAAAAAGGTCGAAAACGACGTTTAGGATTTGGAAAAAGGGGAAAAAATTCATTTACTGTGCATCGAAGTGAGGAGGTGCTACCAGGTGAGATACGGGGTGGTCTCTCAAGGGGCTCCTCCGCATCAAGCGATGGAGAAGGAAGTGCCGATGGCGACAGGTTCGCAACAATTCTCAATTTTAAAAGTTTTCGTTTTGTAAAAAAAATTTTATTTTATTTGTTTTCATTAAAAAGTAATCGTAACTTTTTCATCTTAGAAGAAATTTTGTAAATTTTGTTTTATAAAATCAAAACAGGGAGATATAGAATATTAAATTTAACGAAAATAGGAATGGAAAATAACATTTAAACAAGAATTATTTTAATTTGTTTATATTTTGGTTTGGGTTTTTTGACTTGAAAGTATGCTTATATTAGAGCAATTATTTAAAATTATAAATAATCAAAATATTTTAAACTAACATTGACAGCAAGGGTAATTAGATTGTGCTACAATTAACCATATAGATTTTTTAAACTAATATGAAGATTATTCAAATGATTGATTGATTTTCGCGTCAGTATTACATATTGATTAATAAAATTTTTCAACGTTGAAAAAATTTTTACTTCACCACAATTTTAAAAATATCTTACATACCCCAAATTTTGTTTCTTTTTTTGTTTTGGGCCATTCACTATCTAAATAGCCAATAAAAATTTTGGTGTACGTCTGTGTGTGGGTGGGTAGGTTTTTGCGTGACATTCCTGCAAAGGATCTCGATGGAGCTTGAAAATATCTGGATTCATTTCAAATTTGGACAAAATGGCGGTGTCTCCCGAACACCTCCAAGTTTAAATCTTAAATAACTTCTAATCCCGGATTATGATCTTATGAAAACTTGGTATAGAAGGTTTTAGTACTGTTTTCAATATTTCTGCATCCCAACTTCCGATTTTTCACTTCCGGTAAAAAATTGTTTTTGCAATTTTTTGAAGTTTTTTCAGTCTCTTTTTGCACACTACAGCCTACAATAATGAAGTGATTATGATGAAACTTATGGAAAAGGTTTCAATTAGTGTGAGAAGACAATTATCATCTTTTGGGACACATTGATCAAAGTGGCGGGGGTCTACCATACAACGGCTGACTTTTCACACTTTGTTTTTAATGTTTGTTGGGAGCATACAGACTTAGTTCATTAATCAATTTTAATGACACTTTGAAAAAAGATGGAGTCTTAAACGACAAAGAATTGATTAGTTTTTTAACAATATTGGTGGTGGGTGGCCACCTGAACACCTGTTTATTGTGTCACCATTTTTTCAATGTTTGTTGGGAGCATTCAACATTCGTTCGTGAATGAATTTTGATGACACTTTGGAAAAAGATGCATATATCGTCGCTTTAATAATGAAATGACGTATACGCAAAAGTATAGTTTCGAGATATTTGAGTTTAAAGTTTGATGTGCGCATGCATTTGCATGGACGTTAATTTATAATTTATTAATTCTTACCCCCAGTCATAAAATAATTCAAAAATGTAAAAATGCCAATTCAAAGATACCCTTATGGGGAATGCAGCGCACCTATTATATAAAAACAACGTATAAATAGCATACGTTGTTTCATTATTAAAGCGACGATATGTATAGCAAGGAGCTGATTAGTTTTTTGAGCTTTCAAATGTTTAAAAAAACGCATATTAAATATTTCATCTAAGCTACTTGTTTGCCAAGTATGCAGTTGATCGGCCGTCCAGATTATGAACTTCATAATCTAAAATTGTTTGACCTGAGATGCACATATTCAAAAATCAAAACTAATATAGGTAGACCGAAAAACGATCTCTTTTAATTTAATTATATGTTACGATAAGGCTGTAGCATTCATATTACTGAAAATATGCTTGATGTATGACATCAGCGCCATCTTCAAAAATTCAATTTTTAATAAACAGGTTTTCTGTTTATTTCCGGGATTACAAAAAAATTTAAATTAACAAGCGACCTCTGGCCCAGAAAAATCTCTAAATTAAAAGGAAAATTAATAACTCATACTGTTATTAATAACAATTCAGTGAGTTCAAATATACAAAATAATATAAACAAAAGAAAAAAACTAATAAAAAGAGATTACCTTATTGATTCGATGTAAGCTGATCTTCACCTTGTCCCACGTATAACCTTCAAAACTTGTAAAATCTTGACTCAATCCTGTTCACTCCTCAGTTATAATTTGTACACCTAAAATCCTGCTATCGGACAGTATATCCTACTGTCAAATGGTTGTTTCCCGTTACGCAATGGATAGCGGTTAGTAATTGAATTTATAATTTAACCGAAACAATTAAATTTTTCATTTTTACCAAAAACAACCTTCGATCTCAATTCCTCTTGTATTCGATCAAGGTACAATTATAAGTTAAAGTTAATTTTACCTCCTTTTAGGAACAAGGGCGTCTTGAATAGACAAACCATAAAACTACCAACGTAGTTGTTTTTCACATTGATTACCAACAATTCTTTTTAAATAATCAAATTAACCTGTTCCCTTTTTTTTCTTTTAAAAATTATAATGTATGTGATATATTGAATTAAAAATCACCAATTTGCTCAATAAAAATTTTGGTTTTAAATATTGCATTAAATGTCAAGTTTTACATGAATAAATTTCTAACATGCTCTTAATTATTAATCAAAAAAGCAAATCAACAAAAAAAACTATTGAAAAGTCAAATATGTTAATCGTTTTGTATCCAATGCACAACTCAAACACTATTTTGTTTTGATCTAAAAAAAAATTTCTTTTTATACCATAAAAATGCTTTAAAGCCACCAAAAATATTTTTCAAATTTTAAATGTTTGAAAGCTAAACATTAACTTGGAAGTTAAAAACCCAACTAAAATTATATTTCAGTATCGTTTCACAGAACAATTTTATTTTTTAAAAGAAATCCATTTATCTCATCGTTGTGATTAGTTGTCTTATATAAGTATTACCATGCATGGAAATCTACCATGTATAGAAATAAACTGAAGAAACAGACGGAGAAAAATTATTCAAATAAAGCGTCTCAAACTATCCAATTTGAAAAACATAGAGTCCTTCAAAATTTTATAAATTATCAGTATTAAACGTATTTCAGTTAAAAAATCATAAAATGAAGTGTCTTAATAATAATTTTATTATTAATGCCTCTGTGCAGAATCAACTTAGTTTATTTTGGTTCTTGTTCAAAACAAGAAAAAAAATATATTTGTTTCATAAAACGAAAAGAAAAAAGAAAATAAAACAAATAATTATACACCTAAAACAAATGGTTTGGAATGAAAAATATACATTACAGTGGAACGTCATAAACCGACAGATGCTATTTATCAAACGAATCTTAAATTGTTTGATAGTACGGAATGAATACGATTAAAGTGAAGACTGCCTGTTTTAGATTTTAAGTTATCAAATTTTAATCTTAAACCAGTGAATCACGAAGAAACTAAATTGAGCTTTACATAAGCTGAAAATTTTCACAAAACAAACAAACTTCCTATAGAAACCTTGGAATATTACCAACTGATATTTGTTCTTATTCCCAACCAATGTTATTATTTCTAAACAAAATTAACACTTAAATTTAAAAAAATTCATTTATATAACTGTACATACCTACCTAGGGTGACCAAAGGTACTCCTGTCGATAGTGTAGTACTCCTTTGAGCGATTTTGTAATCTTCAGTTTTTCAGTACGCCAAACTTATGATTGTGATTTTGATTCAAAATTTCAAACAAAAAACAAAACAAATAAATAATTTAACTATGGTGACAGTTCTAAGTTTTCGGTTTACCTGTATCCATGTTTTTTGTGTAAGTTGTAAAGTTTAATGAAATGTGTTCTGTACTCTATTATAAGCGAATGGTTTCGATATACAGTTTTAGCGTTCTAATTATAATTATTGATAGGTTTGTAGCGACCGTGAAAAAGCTTTGGTATGTTATCCCGAGCGAAAATTTGACAGGAATCAAATAGGGCCTTAGTCTGGTTTGTCCTAGTTCGATTATTCCCTGATCACGAGTGTAACACTTTTGCTTTATCAGCCCTTGATTAGGTTAGGGGGCTCAGATTCGGGCTCTGATTCGCTATATACAATTAAATATGATAAAACCATAATAAGATATTTCGTATCACGCCCTGATAAGATTGACTTGCATGCTTTCTCTAATAAATTTCAGGATGATATGAACTGGTAAGGTTACGAAATCAAATTGATTATTTTATAGTAGCACAAAATGCGAAACAAGGTACAGTTTTAGATTCCAAATTTACAAAATTCCAAAGCCCAGTTAACAATCATCAAATTCACCATTCCATAGAATTTTCCATAAAATCAATAAACATTATTTTCTTTCAAAATTTATTACAATTTCCAACCATTCCTAAAATTATTATTTTCCTCAAAGATTGAAACCAATTCCACAAAATATAACAAAAATTTTCACTTTCAAAAACTAAAAAACTTAAAACTATAATTTTCAAACCAATTCCATTAAATTATTTATTTCTGAAAATTATTACGATTCCAACCATCGTGAAAATTATTAATTTCCTTAAAAATTAAAACCAATTCCACAAAATATAAAAATTTTCACTTTCAAAAACTATAATTTTCAAAACCAATTGTAGTGAGGTCTAATAGACTGTGAAGGTCTACCAGTTGGTCGTCCACGCGATCACCCTACCACTAGCTCACTGGAGCGAAGGTTCTTTCGACCGACCTCAGTTACAAAAATTTTATAATAAAAAAAAACATGCAGGCCTCAAAACACCACGTAGAATCCCCAGAAGGGAGATTGTCCTGCCGTGCTACAACTCTTCCTAAATTATAATTACGTTAGCCAATCATTTGAAAAAATTAACTATTTATAGATAAATATAAATATAACAGAAATATCAAAGATACCTTTCCTGAAGGTGGAATGATTAAAGTCCTGATGATCACGAAATTATAACTCTTACAGCAATCCCATATCCTTTTTATGTGCCCCAAATTTACTCCACATGCGTAAGTTTCGAGTATTAATAAATTAAATAGTCTACAATTTTTTCATAATTAAGTGAAAAAATATAGAAAATTATAAAAAAATAGTTTAATGCCAGAAGGGTGTTGGATGTACATTGGAATGTTTTAACTAGTTTTGTTGTTACACAAACGGGTTGAAAAAGTGAGATTAAAATAATTTTGATCTATAGCAATTTAGCATATTAGCATATAGCATATTACTATAGGACGGCAATTGGAAGTACACCCCACATTTAAAATCTTGCCCATTACAAGACAGGACGAACGGAGGAAGTCCTTCTGACTACATTCGTAAAATTATTATTTTCTTCAAAATTTGAAACCAATTCAATAAAATATAAAAATTCACACTTTCAAAAACTATAAAACTATAAACTAGAATTTTTACCAATTCCATTAAATTTTCCACACAACACTTTTTATTAAAAAAAAAAAATTTTCCAACTCTCCAAAAAAAATTCACTCTGGGAATATAATGGTTAATTCACAATTTTTTCCTTTTTTTCTGCGTTAATCCAGACAACTACAAAATTCCAACCGGTTGCATTGTGGTGAGTTGTGGTGCGGTTCTTAGTTTCCTTAGCTTAATCCAGTTTGGTCCTTAGTTGGCTCTGCTCCTGGCAAGGTCGCCAAAAATGTGAGGATCCAACAATTATAATTTAGAGATGCAAATAATAACAATAAAATGTTGGATCCTCTGGTGGCCAATTATAATTTATATTTGATTTTATTTATTTATTTATCCTTTAATTATGGTTAACCAATTTTATTTCGTTACATTCAATCACAAAATCTTTTTTGTATTTTAAATTGTATTAGACTATTTTGAAACTTCCATGAACCATACAAAAAGTTCATCTTTGTCAAGGCGCTAGGAATCATCAATTTAACTTTGTTTTTCACTACAGCGCCAATTAATTATTTGAATATTTCAACTAGAATTTATTTTTATCAAAAATGTCGTTACACACAAATCAATCTATTATTATGAGTAATCTACAATAACTTTTTTTATTTATAATATTATTTAATTAAGTTTTATAATTTGTAATTTAAAAAGAAAATAATGTAAAATTATTATTGTTGCAACAAAAAGTGCACAAAATACTAGAAAATTAGATTCCATTTGTAATTAATTCATTTGTTTGGTTAGAAAGTATTTTTTTTTTATATATATTTAATTAAAGGCTAAGAAAAATTTTTAGATGCAGCAAAATTACAAAACATATTTAATTTTTTAATGTTTTATGCTTTTTGTGTTGCGTAAAACCAGAATATGTAAACATCTTTAATATTAATGTGTAAGTTTTTTAATTTTTTGTTTTATTTTTTGTACAGATAAATCATAATATCATTTATTATAACAATTTTTTTTTAGCTGGTGTAATTAGATTGGGATGTGAATGTTATGGGATATGGTTGATAATTTCGTATAAATTATATATTAAATTAATGGCATTATGTTTTGTGATTTGTTTAAATAATATTAGTATATTGGGTTGTGATATATATTGGGTTGTAATATATAATTGTACGGTTTTTAATTTTTAACAATGAGAATAATTTCTATACTTGGTTGAAAAATCGCGGGATAGTCAAACACTTTGCAAAACATAATCAATTGGTTAAAGATTTGATAATTAATTAAAATTAAAACCTGAAATGAAAAACTTTTATAAAACAAAACATTTTTATTATTTATTTGTTGGTTTGTTTCAATTGTTTTATTTCTCGAAAATTTATTTGTACAAATTCATTCAAATATATATTCAGACTTGGGAATAACCTCACATCGTAAACGAGCTTCATCCGGATGTATTCAGCGATCTGATGAGGTTGTACCACCATCAACAGCATGTCGTGCTGGAAGTCTACATTCAATCTCCAGTTCTGAGGGTTCATCGTAAGTTTATCTCAATAAAACGCGATTTACAAAACAAAAACAATTTCTTATTGTTATATTTTATTTTTATTTTTTTTGTTTCTTCAAATTGATTTTTTTTTGTTAATTATTACGTTTTATGTTCGTATTTTGAAAAAATATTGTTCTAAAATGTATATGTTGAAAATTAATTTTAAAAGTATTTCGTAAATGGTTAAATTTCAAAGTGGGAGTTATTCACTTTCACTTGATTTACATGAATTACTTTGAAACTTAACTTTCGATTCATGAATTTTTTTTTGAAAATATGCAGCACTATTTTAGAACAAGAACATTTGGCAAAATTAATTTACATTTTACGTTTTTTTTCGATTGAAATGTCTCTAAATCTAAATGTTTCGTGATTAAATGTGTGAATATATATATAAACCTTTTGTGTCGTGTTACAATAATAATAATAATTGCTGAACCAGATATATAATATATAATTATATCTCTTATGTTGTTGGCTGTTCGATGTTTTAATTTTTCCAATTATTATTTAATTCGAATGAAACATAGAATAGTGATCAGAAACGATCAAATAATAGATATTAAGATTCTTCAAAAAAATTTTAAATAGGTTTTGTAAATATGAGTTATTTGTTTCGTTTATTCTTATGTTCAATTAGTCTGTTATGACACTATCACAGTATATTCACTTCCATTTATAATTATTTTAAAAATATTAAGGTTTGTCTGAAAAGGATCGTGAAAAAGCATTTTTAAAACGGTTAGTGCTTAGAAATATTAAATGGATAGAAAACAACTTAGCTACATTATAGTTCAGTCAACAAATAAAAAGAAAAAAATAATCAATTAAATTCTTTTTTTAGAAACATTTTTCTAGCAACATTTATTTCCAAATATAAAATAATAAATGATCAGTATCTTAATTTTAAAATATTTGGTACAGATTGAGGTAGCCAAAATTAACATATCTCTCTCCCTTTTCTCTCTCACTCTCACGGGCTAAAAGTATAGCAGCATCTG